>JANHMN010000005.1:8272488-8296309 GCA_030674055.1 Rhabdomys pumilio | reverse complement strand
AGGGGAGAGGGGAGAGGGGAGAGGGGAGAGGGGAGAGGGGAGAGGGGAGGAGAGGGGAGAGGGGAGGAGAGGGGAGGATAGGGGAGGAGAGGGGAGAGGGGGAGGGGGAGGGGGAGGGGGAGGGGAGAGGGGAGAGGGGAGAGGGGAGAGGGGAGAGGGGGAACATGATTGGGTATTTGGGCAGGGGGAAACAGGACTGAAATCCTGAGGGCCAGCAGAAAGAATGGAAATAGGCAATCTTGGGAGGTAGAGAAGGGGGGACACTCGAGAATGTACTAGAGACCTAGGAGCTGTTTCTCAGAGTCCCTTAGGACTCAGGGGGAGGGCCCTTAGATAAAATGACCAACAGTTGGGAGAAGAGACTTGTAGAGTCCATCTCCAATAGAAAGACAGGGCATCAAGTGCAGGATGGGTTTGCCATTTCGTAGTCAAAAACTCCGACCCAGAATTGTTCCTGTATAAAAGAACCACTGGGACAAAAATGGAGAAGAGACTGAGGAAAATGAAGTTCAGTGACAAGCACAAATAGGGATTCAGCTCAAGGGGAGTCTCCAAGGTTTGACACTATTACTAATGCTACAGTCAGGAGCCTAGAACAGCTGCCTTCTGAGAGGACCAATAAGCAGCTGAAAGAGTGAGATCACACCCAATCAATTGACGGAAGCCAGGGACCTCAGGGGATGAATTAAGGGAAAGCTGGAAGAAACTGTGGAGCAGGGCATCCCCATAGGAAGAACAGCAGTCTCAACTAACCTGGACCCCTGAGATCTCTCACACTAATCCACCAACGAGGCAGCATACATGAGCTGGTCTGTGGCCCTGGACACAAATAAAGCAGAGGACTACCTGGTCTTTCCTCAGTGAGAGAAGCACCTAATCCTCAAGAGACTGGAGGCCCTAGGGAGTGGGGAGGTCTGGTGGGGTGGGAGTAGGGGTTGGGGACATCGACTTGGAGCAGGAGTGAGGAGCTATGGGATGAGGAACATTCAGATGGTAGGCTGGAAGGGGGATAAAGACTGGACTGTAAAAACAATAAATGAATAATAGAAAAAGAAGGACAAAAGGAAAAAAAATAAGGATGAACGTTCTACAACAAGTAAGAAGTCAGTAAAAAGGTCCTGAAATAACAAATTCTTATTTCATTTTCAAGAAACGTACTTGGCATACATGTATCTAAACAATAGTGATTGAGGTAATGTATAAATCAGAGATGTTGACAGACATTTGGTCTTATAAATTAAGATTTTATTTTTATTAAAATGAAATTGTAGCAAATGGATGGTAAACTGAACTTCTATTTTATAAGGAACACGCAGGGCCTCAAGAGAAAAATAAATAAACATTAACAGAATGGGCAAAAGCAAACATTTGTATGATTTTTATTACAATAGTCCAAAGAGACATGTTAGTCATATATAGTAGAATTGTAGACTTCTTCTTCAAAAGAAATAAACAAACGTGGGAGTTGATACAGACCACATATTGGATTCCATCATGCTTTTGATCTTCAGTGTTCCATGACTAATGTAAGGAGTACCTGAGGAAACTGGTCCACAGTATTTGAAATGGTTTATATGACAATTTTTTGTTAAATAGAACAGAAGCATATATCCATTGTTTGTTACTATGCAGGAATAATATAAATTTTCATTTTCTTCTACAAGTGGGATTTGAATCTATTAGAAACTGATAATTCTTGAGAACTTCATAGGAGTCCAATCAGTACTCATTTTTGTCCCTCAGTATCCACTCCATGTATCAAAATACATGGCAATCATGATGTAGTCCACATGATGATCCTAGACTGGTTCATAATTAATATGGAAATAGTCTTTTTTACCCCCTTTCCCCATTCATGTGGTTTCAACTTATGGATAACAAAAATCTTTGTCTTATCTCGATAGTAAGACAAGCATCTTTCACAAATATAGCACCAATACATGTGTTTTTAGCTGAATGACAAAAAATTGTCTTGTATAGTTTTCATATCTAATTCATTAGAAAAAAATAAAAGAAGTACAATTAACCTTGAAATAATGTGAAACAAAGAGATTCACAACAAAACTGAGAAACAAATCATTATATCTAGTGTCAATTTCTACTTAAGCCAGGCAGTGGTGGCACATGCCTTTAATCCAAGCACTTGGGAGGCAAAGGCAGATGTATTTCTGACTTCAAGGCTAACCTTGGTCTACAGAGTGAATTCCAGGATATCCAGGGCTATACAGAGAAACCCTGTCTTGAAAAACAAAAAAAGAAAATTCTATTTAATATGTAAGATACAAATAGAGATAACAGTAGTTTACTGTGTCATTGCTTATATATACTGAAGATTAAAATGATTTGATTATTCTACTTAAAGGTCTCTTTTGGGAAGAAAATAAAATCAGATAAATGTGCCAAGCAGATACAGCATTGAAACAGCTTTGCTTATGATGTAATAAACAATAAGTATATAAAGGAAAAATGTGCTTTTCTAAGAGGTCAAACCCGAGTTCACTTGACTTGTATGGCATTTGTGAACTATCAAGACCTACTGCAGCATTCAATAATGATCAGAAGCATGTGTCTTTTTCCCTAGGCTCACCGGACTTGCAGATGGTGACAGCAAAGTGCATCAAGAAAAGAGCCCTAAAGAGAAAGAAAACAAACAAATCAACCTTTATTTCTGGATTTCTGGGAAAAACATTCTTTAGTTGTAAGATTCTAAGGAATTCCAACCACTTTGGTTATGCCATTTGTTCAATGAAGTCCCCCTAAAACAAGATGCAGTAAGAGCTTGATGAAGAGAATTCATGTCTGTCTGTTGTGTACACTACTATAATCATCTACTTGATTTTTAAAACAAGCTCATTTTGAGCTTTTACTATTTTCATTGCCATATTCAGTTAATGTTTTTATCTTAGCATAGCTTGACTTCTGTAAAGGAGATAAAATATTAAAAGTTGCTACCTTTGAATTGATTGATTGGTTATAAACAATAGTCTAGGTCCATAGCAACTTGATGCCATTCCACCAGCATTTGCAATATTCAGGAACCCACACAAGCTTACTTATGACTACAATTATTTTATAACTCTTGTATTTTTCCCATTGTGAAAAAGAAGAAACAATGAAAGGATACAAATCACTCAATTCTAAAGATATATTTCTATATATTAAATTGGCATTAAAATAACACATTTCCACATCCATCTGTTTCTATCTCTTTGTAAAATAAACACTCATTGTCTAAGATTTCAAGTAGTTTGAAAAATAATTATAAAAATATAAGACCCATTTGACTGTAATCATCCTTTCAATAGTTAGTTGCTATAAAAAAATGCTGAAAATGACTATTATTTTACCAGAGGATTTTCTTTGTGATCAGTAAGTCACATGGACTATATTCTTTAGAGTAGAAGGGAAATAAAATTCCTATATTATTTGAAAGGTGGTTAAAGTAATTTCTATGCTGTCTGCTTCTTTACAGTATCACAGCATTATTTTTAAACAAAATTCACTAACTACTAAATTTACTCTATTAAAAGTTATGTTTTAATCATTTATAATAGGTTCATAAAGTAAAGTTTACAGTTCAGTCATTTATTATATATTCACAAAGTTATGCCATCATCTTTAGTACCTAATATTGCTTATTTCATTATTCCCCAAAGAAATCTCATACTAATTATTTAACACCATCTAAGCTCTCTCTCTCTTCTCCTTTATCATAAACATGTACTGATCTGATTTCTGTTTATAGCTTGCTTATTATGGATACTGCAGAAATAAGCAAATAACAACAGAAGTAAGACTAACAATCTGACTTTATATCTGATTTCATTCATAGGTTTTGACCGTGTATGTAAGAAATTTTCTTATCACCTTTTTATTTAAGGAAATGAGAATGATTGAGCTATTACAAATAACATTTCTCTGAATATCTAATTAATGTTTCTTTGTGGATATCTATGTTTTCTCAGCCATGTACCTATGTATAGAATTTTTGGGTCTCCACCACATTGTTACACAAAGAGCTTAACAAGGGGATTTTGAAACAAATGTTACAGTGATTGATCACTGTGGTTAAGCAATTAGAATTCTTCTTAAAAATAAAAAAATGCAGGCAGGTAAGAATTAGAATTAGAATATTAATTTAGCCAGGCAGTGGTGGCATATGCCTTCAATCCCAGCACTTGGGAGGCAGAGGCAGGTAGATTTCTGAGTCCAAGGCCAGCCTGGTCTACAGAGTGAGTTCCAGGACAGTCAAGACTACACAGAAAAACCCTGTCTCAAAAAACCAAAAAAAAAGACTACTAATTTAAATGTTAAAAGAATAAATATTATTTCTTAGATTTAACAACTTGCAAGTAAGTTATCAGCCAAAAATTTCTAAAACTATTTTCTTACTATAACTGGTCATTATAACTTAAATACTTTTTGACATTTTAATGCTGCTATTAGTATTTATGAATTTCATTGCTGTCAAATTGTAAATCATACTATTAAAGATTACTATGTCAGATCAAATTTTTAGGCCATTTATGTATGTAATATTTGATGCTTAAATAAATGATGCTTAAAATTTGATGCTTAAATATTTGATACTTAAAATAAATATTTTTTTATTTGTGAATAATTAAATGAGCACTTTCATAGGACATATAAACACAGACAGATACAAAATGAGCCTGAAAATTTTTCATTCACTAGAAACAAGGAATGCAGCTTTTCCATAAAAAATCACAAAATATTTTTCAGACTTTTCCTATGCATTACTAGTTTAAGAGGCTATTTCTTAAGTCAAACACATCAAATGTATGTAATTGAAGTGATTCATACTCTAAAACAACAACCTACCCAAGAATACTAAAAATAATCAAGAGGAGCTAAAATTCTAGGGCCAAAGCACAGCATAGTGGGTCTCACTCCTACACTCTAGCCCACTAGAATCAGCAGTCTCTGCACAATGTACTCAGTATGTTCTTAGGAGTTAATTAGGCCTCCAGCTAAATTCTCTGAACTCCAGACTCTTAGTCAATTACTGACATGAGAAATTTCAGAAGAGACCATGTGGTATCACATTCAAAAAGCTTTTGTGCCATAATTAGATTATATATTTAGGAACATGTTCATGAGAATATCTAACAGATCCTGTTGCTGTAGATTAAATTGACTTCCTTCTATAGAATTGCAGTCATTCCATATGTTACCTAATTCTCATCCCTTCTTACCTACACAGGGACAATAATGCACTATGCTTCCTTTTTCTTTCTTGCATTTTTTCCCTTTCAACTTGACTATTCCCATTAATACAAAAATAGACACACTGTAATCTCTCTAATTTTATAAAGCAAACAACAGAAGGTACTTTGGATCTCAAATCTTCATTCATGTATCTCCTAATCCTTCTGCTTCCTTTTCAATAAAGTCCCTTGAAGCAGTTTGCAGTGCTCTGTCTGAAATTCATATCTCAGTTTTCTTCCTTAATCTTCAATCAAGCTTTCACCTTTGAATCCAACCAAGTTTCTTTTTTAAAATTCCAAATTTATCTTCACTTTAGTAATCCATGTGTTTATTTCCATCCCTCCTTTAGACGTGGAAGGTTTTCCCTTGACTGCATCATCACCATTTCTTTTGCTACTTTACTTTTTATTGTTTGTTTAAAAGTGGTAGCTCCACGTCTCAATCCTAGGAATTATTGTATTTTCTATCTATCTCTTTTCCTTAAAGTTCTTACCCACTCACTTGGCTTTAACATTATCTATACATTCTGAAGTCTCAAATCTGTTCTCTCTGTCCTGAAGTTTATAAGGGTGTGCTTTACTTCTTAGTCAACTATTCATTTAGTATATATCATTTACCATATATCTTGAAATGGGTATGCCAACTTACTCTATTCCACTTTCATTTGATTTTTTTGTTTGGATTTTTGTTTCATATATAAATTTTTATTAATATGTAAAATCATTTAAAATGTGTACTATAAGTGGTATATTGTGATATTTCCCTGTATCTTTTCACCAATTTTTAAACCCAATATCTCCTCAATCATATATAAATTTATTTATAATGGTGAAAACATTATTTATCATGCCTTTTAGGTTTTTGTAATATATATATATATATATCTCATAATTGATAAAAGTTTAAAAATTTACATTCTACAAAAATGTATTATATTCTGGGTCTTTTCCAGTCAGTAAGAGGAAATGCCAAAAGCTGTTGAGTAAGCCTTGATTTTTTTTAAATCTTTATTTCTTTCTTATAGATCATATTTAAAATTTAAACATCTAACATTACCTTTCCAAGTAACCATCTTTTCTAGCCTGGTTAATCTTTTTTTTTTATTTCTCCCATTTTTTTTTCCATATGGCACGTTCACTAGAGAGAAGACAAAATCTATCTTATTACTTAATAAACCAAATAATAATATCCCTTTATTCATTCTTTTAATTCACAGTTGCTTTCAAAATTAGGTCCAAGTAATGTTAAAATTTATGTCTAATCCTACATATTTGATCCAATTCATCTAACTCTGTGAAATCATGTCTTAATTTGCTTGTTTGTAACATCATAGGATTTGTGATGGCTAATTGTCAACATAACAGAATCTGGAAACAGAGCCACAAATTGTGCCTCTTGCCATGTCCTTACAAAGACAAGCAGTTTTTACCAGGGTTGTTTTAAGTTATACTGCATCAAAAGATTTAATCTTTCTTCCTATGGTCATCTACCTTTCCCAACCAGCCAACTTTTTGTCTTAAAAGAAATCATCAATCAAATCAAATTTGTGTAGGTCCCTTAATATTCCTGTAGGACCACTGCTGCACCATCAACTTAACTGATGATATCTCTTGCAAAAATTATTTCCTTATATTACCTGTTCATCTAGTGATGGAATTTAATGCCCTCCCCCTACTCTATGTTTAGATCTTAGTTCGATCAGAGTTTGCACAGATTTTTGCAAAAGTTGACTCAATAAGTTAATGTTCAACTGCCCTACTGTGACCTGTATATAATATTTTCTTTAGTCACCTATAGGTGACAAAAAGTTGAGAACCATTGCTCTAGACAATACTGGCACTAGTGCAAAACCTTCATCATTAGTTATGGTGAGTCTTTGCTTTCTGGCAGTACTTTTGTCTATTGTATGTAAATTGTTTTTCATCAAGGATTATTTGGATATATAGAATTCCATGAGTAAAATAGCAAATCCCAGAAAGTTGGAATTCATTCATCAGGATTGTGGTTGTCCTTTAAATGGGTAAAGCTTTTTTCTCATCACTAAGACAATGGCTTGATTGTCAATAAAATTTATGAATATTTGTGTTTGCTTTGTAAGATAGGAGATGATTTGGTTTATAAAAGAATGTAAAAATTCTCTCTGTTGTTTTAATGTCCAAAGAGGTAAGTAGTGTTGCTATTTGTGCTAGATGACCTTCAAACTCACTATGTAATCCAGGCAGACTTTGAGGTCCAATAGTAGAAGAAATATATTCTGATACTTTCACCTGGGTGTTGTTTACTTATTTGTGAATAAGTAAGCTTTTTTTTTCAACTTGTTTGTCCTCTGTAACGTTGTCTGAAAAGTCTAGCTGCCATATATATCTATAACTTTATTAAAAGCTCTTTTAATTCCAACTTCCCTTGTCCTTGAATCATTTTTCTCATCTTGTATTCAACACGGACCTCTATAAATTGCCTTTTATGTAGTATTAACAAAGTCATCTACTGTAACAGTTTGGGAATTTATTGCAACATATGGGAACTGAGTGGATTTAATAAAAATAAGGATTTGACAGTGCATTCGATTGGTACTATAAAATATACTTCACATCCATCATCTTTCAACAAAGTACTACCTAGGAATCAGTAGGACTATTTGTGTGAGAGGAGGATGTTGATGTCTGGAAGACATGGAATATTTCCTACCAGATGATTTGCTTAGTTTGCTGATACAGATTTTAAATAATATGTGACCATGTTCTCAAGTTATAAGACTTAAAAACTACAACAACAACAATAACAAAAGTGATTATTCTGCTTGCTTATACTGATTTTTCTTGAGTGTATTCTACCACTTTATATTTGTTAAATTATTAATTTTTCCTCCTGCTGCTCCTGTCTGCACCAGCTCCTAGTCTACCTTCAAAATCTATTATATTTCCCTTCCCAGGGAGATCCATTCATCCACTCTCAGTTCTCTTTTTTACCTAACATCTCTGGGTCTGTGGATTATGTCTTGATTATCATATATAGCTTAATATTTATTAGTTTAACAACTAATATCTGGATTGCCTCATTCAGGATGATTTTTTTTCTAGTTGTATTCATTTGCCTGCAAATTTTCTGATGTTATTTTTTTAAAAAATTGACTGAAATACTTCATTGTAAAAATGTATCACTTTATTTTATCAATTCTTAGGTTCAGAAACATCTAGATTGTTAAGTGCTGATACGTTTGGGGGACTGGGAGTGGGGATAGCAATGAGGAGGTAGGTAAGTTAATGAATAAATAAATGGAGAAAATCCTCAAATAAAAGAGAAAATGGACTTGTGTTGATGACAATGGAGAGTAGAAGGATGGTTAGTTGTTCCATGGAGGAGACTATTTCTATAAGCAGATTTAAAATATACAAATGTATGTAGTCAGAGCAGGGGTAAGTAAGATGAATTCAAGAGTTTTTTTCACTGTCATTTAACATTAAAATATACTGTTTTATTATACATAGCTTAAAAACATTCATAAATTAATGAATTATCAAATTAAATATTGTCTATGCAAGAGTATATGACAGTACTGGGAACAAATATTGAGTTGTTTTTGAAATTAAATACAATTAGAAAATGTTTTAAAATAGAACCCAGTTGAATTTTATGAGGCTTTCTTGCTACAACAGAGACTATTTTATAAACCATTTACTGGTTTCAAGAATTATATCATTAGTTTTGCTTTCCATGATAAGTAATCAGTTGAACTACAATTTATACCAGCTATAGTGTTCTCAATTTATTCTTAGCTAAACTCAATTCATAAAATGATATATGTCTGTAAAATCCTAAGCTTTGTTGTATTATTATATCAATATAACTATGTTAGTAGGCTTACATACAGAAAAAAATCTGCATACTTTAATTACAAGGAGTCACCAGGTTTCACTTATAATTATTTTCTTCATATGCTTTCTGAATATATATATTGAATTTATCATTTACTCACTTTGGACAGCTATAAGTGAAATATAATCTAGGTTAATTTGTCAACTTTTAAAAACCACTATGAAACAGATATATAGATATATGAGTTATTGGAGAACACATTTGAAAGTATTAAAGCAAAGAGAGTGAGATATGAATTATAATTATCAGTTTCCTAGCCCTGACAGGCTGAGGTGTTTGGTCACATTTTGAGAGTTGTAAATAACAGAGATGATAAATTAGAAGCTTACCTAGTACAATAATGGATTATTTCTTCAGTAAGTTGGTTTTTGCATATATTACTACAGAACCATTTGTTTTTCCCTGTTGCATATTTCTTAACAGATTTGTCATTTAAAAGCCATCAATATTATAATTCTGTTTACAAATAATAATTTTTAAACAAATTATATTTATATTAGTCTAAGAAATTCAGCTATCCAAAATAAATTTCTAAGTGTTTTTCATCTTGCTTGGCTTATTCTCTACAAATTTTTCTAACAGACCTACAGAATTTTGCTAATAAAACAATAAAGTTGTGTAACATTGCTTTCTATAATGGTCTGAGTGTGTAATTTTATTTTATCCATTATTTATATTATCTAATGTACTATCTAGTATTTACTAAACTTTTACTTTTCTTCCAGGACACCTCTTCCTTAATCCTATGTATAGTCCTTCAACAATGCCTATTTATTTATTTCTGTATTTATTTGTTGATACCGAGTCTCTCTGTGTTACCCTGCCTGTCCAAGAACTTGTAATACATACTGTAATATTTCAATATAAAATAATAATTCAGCTTTAAGGGAAAGGTAGGCTAAATATGATAAATCAAATTGAAAATGAGAGTAATTACTTAAAGTATAGCACTACATTTATTTAACGCCTTATGACTCAGAGAAACAAAAGGAGTTTACTTTTCTTTTAAAAAAAAATGTGTCTCTGAAAAAGTTAATTGTGAAGCCGGGGAATTTAATTGATTCAGCCTCATCTTCCCAGAAATTGGAAAGAAACCATAATACAAAACAAAATCATTTACAAGAAATGTCACCAATGTCAAAAAGGACCAAGAAACCTTAAGATATTATTATTGGGCAAATATGACCATTTTTATATCTAAAAATATACCAAGAATCAAAATGAATTTATGCACATAGATGGGACAAATGATTACAATTCAAAAGAAGGAGAATAACACTGCATTGCCTCACAATAATCCCCATTCTGAAATGAGAATGGAGAAGTATTATTTGTAGAAGCAGATGCTCAGTGATTAGGTTTGATAAAATCTTAAAGCAGTTACTATGCACTAAGTAGGCTCATACATGCGTATTTTATCAACTGTCTTGGATTTTGATGAGCCAGAGCACTGATGATACACAAGTGTCATTTAATGAAGGTGATCTCTTAAAAATTTTTTCAAGGTGCTTTATATATTTAAATTGATTAAGAAATGTAAGACTATTTTCATGGCTGAACATTTGAAATATTAAGTTTGTGTGTATTTATAAACATACATATATGTGTAATTGATGTAAGCATACATATGTGCAACTATTTCAATGCAGATATTTAACAGTTTGTATTTGAAGGAAATTTAAATTTTCAATTCTCAATTGGAAATGCCCATGCCTTGGAGGTCGAAGTGACCAAAGCAATATTATGCAAAATGAACAAAGCAAGATATATCATATAATTTGTTTTCAAAATATGACACAAATGTACATTAACCAAACAAAAAAGTTTCTAGCCCAAAAAGAAATACAAAGATCGATTGAAAATAGAAGTTGGGTCTCAAACAAATCCATGTTGATACTTTTATTTTCATAAAAGGTATCATTAAATTAGTAGGTAATGAAAGATTTCTCTGTAAAAGATGTTGGAAAAGTGGATATCCATATACAGAAGAATGAAAATAAAATATTACTGACAACAATAAATAAAAGTGGAGTACACTTAAATGTTATACTTGGAATTATGAAATTGCTGGAAAAAATATAGTAAAAATGGTCCATAACTACTTAATGATACTTTTGTATATAACCTAAAAAGCAAAGACAGTAAAAGCCATACCATACCATGGGAATACATAAAATTCTAGTTCTGTGTTCCATAAAGAACAGTAAAGGAAGGGAAGAGAAAACCTACAGAATTGGAAGAGTATTGAAAGCTACTCACCTGATAAAGAGATAAAAGTTACATTTCTCCAGGGGAATTTTCTTGATTAATGTTTATAGTGAGAGGGCCTAGCTGGCTAAGGGTGGTGCCAGATCTAGGGAGGTAAACTTATATCCTATAAAAAAGCAGGTTGAGATAGCCAAAGGAGTAAGCCTCTAAATGGGACTACTAAATGACTTCTGCCTCAGTTCCAGAATTTGGATTCCAGGCTTGAGTTCCTGATGTGATTTCCCTAAATGGTCAAATATAATCTGTAAGGGGAAATGAAACATTTCTTCCCCCAAATGCTTTTGGATGTGGTGTTTTATCACAGTAGTAAAAACACTAACTGATACAACAATATATGAGAAATTAAAATTCAATAAAACAAATATCCCTCTCAAATGGAGAAATTTGAATTTAACTAAATTACAGTTAAATACATGAAAAGAGATTTAAATTATAGTCTATCCTTGTGGGGCAAATCACAGAAGCAGGAGTGTTAGACAACTTATCACATTATATCATACTCAAAAAGGAAAAATGCTGGTACTCAGTTCATTTTCTCTTTTTTAGGTAGTCCAAAATCTCAGACCAGAGGATAGAGACACTCACGATGAGAAAGACGTATACCAGTTGAAATAATCAAAATAACTCCTTACAGGCTCATCTCCTAGATAGTCTCGATCTCATGGAGTTTACAATTGACATTAAACACCATTGGTCATAAACTTATATATTAGCCAGACATTATTATATGTGCTTGTAATGGCAGTGCTGCACAGAAGGAAGATCCATGGGGCTTATTTTCTAGACAATCTAGCCCAGGTTGCAAGCCTCAGGCCATTGACAGGCCCTATTTAACAGAGTATTCTTGACATGTAAAGGGATGAGACCTCAAGTATTCGTTTCTCTGGCATCTGTCTGTATGTTTACATACATACAAATATGTACATACATGTTTTCATCATAAAGGTTAAATGCTTACATAAAAATAGAATTCTTTTGATTAAGCATTATGAAAGGTACATACATGAGACACTATCCAGATGTAAGGTGAATATGTAAATAAAATAATGAAAACAAAACAAAATAAAAAGCAAAGCAAAACAAAGAAAGTTCTTGCATGGCCTGTCATTATTGGACCACTTACCTTCATAACTGGAACCATCTTAGTTAGGTCCACTGCATATATGTATAAGAAAAATATATATTTGACACAATATTATTTATTAATATTTAACATTCTTTGGATACTAATTCAAGAGTAGAAACATACATGATAACCTGTGATTATGAATGAGATTAAAGGATACACTATTCCTAAATTAGAGGCCATGACAGGCAAACTTTGAACTACATGACAAATCTCCATATTCTCAAATTAGGTTTTCATGTGATTTTTAAGTGTCAAAATGCATAACTTATTGTAATAGATATTTTTATATCAACTTGATATAAGCTAATATCATCTGAGTGAAGGGAACCTTATTTAAGAAAATGCTTCTACAATATTCAACAATTGTGGTATTTTCTTAGTTAGTGATTGATGGGGAAGGGTCATTCTATTGTGGAAGGTGCCATCCCTGAATTTATGATTCTGGGTTCTATAAAAAAGCAGGCTGAGAAAACCATAAAGTGCAAGTCAAGAAGCTGCATACATTCATGGTTTCTGCATCTGCTCCTGCTTCAAGTTTCTAATCCTACTTGAGTTCCTGCCTTTACTTCTTTTGTTGATGAACTATGATGTGGAAGTATAAGCCAAATAAACTTTTTTTTTTCACCCCAGCTAGCTTTTGGTTATGTTGTTTCATCACAACAATAGAAAGATAAACTAGGATAAAAGTTGGTATCAAGATAGTGGGATATTGCTATTAAAAACTTGAAAATGTTTTTTTAAGGGATGGTTGTAGAAGAACAGTAGAAGTTTAGGCTAATAAAGCCATTGAGTGTTTTGTAATTAGTAGGGACTCAAAAGATAAGAATATTGAGAGCCATGCAGATGCGGGAGGCCTGGCTTATGAAGTTGCAGTGGAAAGCAAAGACTGTAACAAGCTATTTGTTTGAAGAATATGTGGTGTCTGGTCAGCTGGATATGAAAAACAAAGCTGTGATTAACAATGGACCAGAACCACAAAAGGAAATCTTTGGGTTTTTTTGGACAGTTACTGTTGGTAAGTTGAGTCTAGAAGACAAACTGTGTGTTGCAGAGGGCAGAGCTGGAGAAGTGACCCAAAGCCATTGGAGGAACAAAAGAGATCATGAATGAATCCCAGACACTGGACATTGAGTTAATTACACTATTAGGGTTCTTTCTATTTTGCTTTATTCATAGTATGATTGTGCTTTGGTTTTTCACTCTTAATATGAGGTCAATTGTGCTATATATTTTATGTCCAAATAACACAAGCCAAAATTATCTAATAAAAAGGATTTAATAAAATGCTTCCATAGGATCCAACCATAAAATGTAGGGCATTTTCCTAATTAGAGACTATTAGAGCAGGGTCCATCACATTGTTGGTTGTGCCATTCTTGGGTTTGTGATACTAGGCTCGCAAAAAAAAAAAACAAAACAAAAAAAAAAAAAAAAAAACAGGCTGAACAAGCAACGAGGAAAAAGTCACTAAGCAGCATCCCTCCATGGCCTGTGCATCAGCTCCTGCTTTGAGGTCCCTGCTCTGGTTGATTTCCTGTTCTGACTTTATTTATTGGTAAACTATGGAAGTGAAGCCAAAAACAGAAAAAACATATGAACCACAAAACCAAAAACAAACCATTTCCTCTCCATGTAGCTGTAGCTTCTGGATATATTTCATTACAGCAATAGAAACCTTAACTAGGAGTCATGTACATTTTAGAGTGGTAGAGATAATCTCAATAAATGTGTGTGTATTCTCAAGATGACTGTCTTAATTAATGTTCTATTGCTGTGAAGAGCATAATCACCAAGTTACATTAGCTTATAATAGAAAGCATTTAATTGAGGACTTGCTTACAGCTGCAGAGGGTGAGTTCATGAGAATCACAGTGGGAAGTGCAGTGCCAGGCAGAAATGCTGGTGAAGTAGCTAAGAGCTTGTGTCCTGATCTGCAAGCATGAAAGAGAGAGAGAGAGAGAGAGAGAGAGAGAGAGAGAGAGAGAGAGAGAGAGAGAGAGAGAGAGAGAGATGAGGGGGTGGGCAGAGACTGGGCTAGGCTTGGGTATTTGAAACCTCAAAGTCCACCCCTAGTGACATACTTCCTCCAACAAGACCATACCTCCTAATCCTTCCCCAAACAGCTCTACCAAGTATGGACCAAGGATTTAAATATGTGAGTCTTTTGGGGCCATTCAAATTTAAAAGCACCACAAGGACAAATACACATTATCTTAGTTTGCTGTATATTGCTGTTATAAAACACCATCACAACCAAAAGCACCTTGAAGAGAAAAGTGTTTATTTTAGCCTACAACTTATAATCCATCATAAAGCTATGTCAGGAAAGAACTCAAATGGAACAGGTACCTGGAGTCAAAAACTGGTCATATGGGAACACTGCTTGCTGCTTGCTTTAGGTTGCTTAGTTTCTTATGTAATCCAGTATTACCTACTCAGGGATAGTACCACCTCCAGTGGACTGCAGCCTTCCACATCAATCATTTAAAAATGTCCCCACAGACATGCCTATTATAAGTCATTTGGATGCAGGCATTTTTTTCTCAATTGAGTGTCCCTCTTTCTAACTGATTCTAGTTTGTGACAAATTGATAAAATCACTTACTACTTTTAAGTCAGGCAATTGCCTTACCACTAACAGCCTCACATTCATTTTCACACCTACATTTTTTCTACAAAGTGAGTAAAAACTTCCCTGAAACTGTTTCTAAAAATTTACTCCTCACCAAAACCATCAATTCCACCAAATAATCCTTACTAATGAAGGCAGAATACCAGTTTAGGTACTCTGCTTTCCTAAGTCTTAACAAGGACATAGTATAAGGATCTGGGTTTTAGCAACACCACATGAACTACCAAATAAATAGTTCAATTTTAGCAACATGATATGAACTACCAAATAGTTCATAACACAGAATCACTCCTTTGTTCAAAATCCATTTACTATTTTCATTTTGTTTTGTGAGAAAAAAAAAAGTTTGTAAAATATGCCATAACACTGCCATGTGGAAATGGTTCAGTTAAATACTTGAAGGAGGTATGCATTCATGTAAAAGCCATGATCTATGATCAGTCCCAGGGCTGAGGAAGAGAAAACATGATTGCTGACACTCACTAGCCAGCTAGAAGGTTACCCAGTTAGCTCCAGGTTCAGGGAGCTGCCCTGTCTCAAAAACTCAAGAATTAAGTTGTTAAAGAACATAATCTAAGCCAGTATCTGCGTGCGTGCATACACACACACACACACACACACACACACACACACACACACACACTTGCTCACACACACAAATGTAACTTAAAATTTTTGATACTTTAGATTTTTTTTCACTGTATCTTTGATTTATTCAAATAGGCTGTCTCCATTTGCTCTCTGGAATTTAGCAGATTTTTAATAGTTTATGCAGCAGGCTTCTTTTCTTCTGTGGTAGGTTTCTTCTCCTCTGGTTTCTTGGTAGCCACCTTTTTCCCTGCAGGCTTCTTCAGCTTCTTGCTGTCCACAGGCTTCTTTCCTTTCTTTTCTGCTGCAGGCTTCTTCTCTGCTCCCACCTTCTTGGGTTTGGCTGCCAGCGCAGCAGCTGCTGCTTCCAGTTTTTTCACCCGAAGTTTGTGATTTCTGACCTGGTGAAGGATGGTATTCCTGCGCATTGTCTTTGCATAAGGGTTCAGCTTCAATATGATTCTCAGGTTCTTCAATGGATTCTTCTTCAAGACTCTGCTGAATCTTCTTGCATGGTGCTCGGAGGGCTCTTTGGATCTCTGGGCTTTTCAAGATTTTGCTAAGGTCTGTGTTCATCATCTTGTGCATGGGAAGGTTATAGTTACTCTGGAGGGAAGCAGCCTTGCGCCAAATGCCATACAGCTGTTCCAACTTCTGGAAAGCACTTTCAGTCCAAATGCAGAAACGCCCCACATGCCCACCAGGAGCAAGTCTCAGAATGTTCAGCTTGTTTACATTGAGCAGAGTAATAATACCAGGGATGTTTCTGAAGGCCTTGATGAAACCATTATCTTCATTATAGATGATGCAGGGCACTCTGCGCTGGATCTGCCCTCAGTTTCTCATTTTGCCCTTGCCAGCTCTCATTCTCTGAAAGGCGTAGACCTTTTTGATGTCATTCCAAGCTTTAAGTTTCTTAAGCAGCTGAACAGCCTCCTTGGTCTTCTTGTAACCTTCCACTTTATCTTCAGCCACAAAAGGCAGTTCAGGAACCTCCTCAATACGATGACCTTTAGACATCACCAAAGCTGGTAAGGCCGGGGCAGCCAGGGTGAAGCAGATGGCATATCGTTTTTGGGTTGTGTTCACTCTGCGGTGCCAACGCCGCCAGGTTTTGGCCGCAAAGCCTCCACGACACATATTTCCAAAGGCACCCTGGCCTGAACGGTGGGTCCTGCCACCTCGAACACTGGGAATTCGAGCCACAGCCCGGCCAGTACCCCAAGACTCAGCACGGGTCTGATGACCTGCTAATTCACTGGCGGCATAGAGCTGTCGGTTGTTTTTCCTCAAGTTGGTGTGAACGAAGTTCACAATATCCAGTCGAATTGGAGCTTTGAACACAGCTGACAATGTGACATTCTTGCCAGATTACTCTCTCTTTTCAGAGTACACCGATATGAGGGTATGGGCACAAGCCATGACAGGGAGAGGAGAAGGTCCGATACTTTAGAATTTATATTGAGACATTTTACCCCTTAGTAATAAAAACAATCACATGACTAAAATGTGAATTATGAAATCATTCAATGCTATGGGAAAAATCAAGCTTGCTGACCTTGCAGATATTAAGTATAGCTTAAGTTGAAAACATTAAAAAAAAAAAAAAACTCACAAGTGCGTTCTTACAACTTAAAAACCTAAGTATGAAACACATGTATTTTTACTGTTTGTGTGTTTTTGTATGTGTGTGTCTTCATTTTAATTGTAAATTATTAATTCATGTTAAAATCTGACATATCAGCAATTGCTGTAGTAGACTGGGATAGATATTATAGATTAGGATACACCTAAGAATGTTTGAAATTCTGTGAACTGATAAATTTGACTGTGTTGACTTCACAATTTTCTAAGGTTATGTCCACTTACCATTTCATTATATAGCAGTCTCTCTTCATTACATAAAGTCACTGAAGTGATTCATTTTGGATTTACAAAATTACAAGCCACAAATAAACTTTAAGTCAACAAAAGAATTTCTTGTACTAAAGGCAATAGGAAACATTTTCCTCTCTTTTCTACATTGTCTTGATTTTGATAACTTTAAGAACTTCATGAAGATTGAAATATTTCTGAGAAAGTCAAGATTTTTGGCATAGTCAGAAATTGTCATCATTACATATAAAATAAATGTCAAGTTGTATAAGGACCCATCCTGTTGGTTTACACCATTTACCGTAATCAATTTAATATCACTTCCAGCAGTGTGGTACAGTGCTGCATAAACAATATGATAATTGGAATTCCTCTGCTCCTTGAATTAGTAAGCAAGTTACAGAGCATATCAATCATGCATAATGAGTCTGAAGCATGGCTTGATTACATTTCATTTGCATAAGAATTTTCTCTAATTTTTTTAAACAGATCATTTTTAATTTAGAATAGATTTAAATGCCACACAACTGCTGCTCTCCTCCTGAAATGCTAAGCAATCTTGTTACATAATACAAAAATGCTAATCAATTTTTTAATGCAGAACCTAGCTTGTTAATGAGTTTTCACCTTTTTACATGCTGTCAAATCTCATTACACCATCACCTTTCTCGGTATACAATTGGAGTACACATTTATATGGTTCAGTTCTAATTGCCACATCATTTCATTGCATTTACAAAGAAAACATTTGAAAATAATTCTGAGATTGTCCAATTCAAAAAATAATTTACTCTCTTTGAATTCTGTAGTGAGCAAAATCCCTACGATTAATTTAGAAAAGTATTGATTTGAATATACTTTCTAATAAGTCAAATGCCAGAAGTTTATAAAAAGAAATAGTAAAAAAGGGAAATAAAATGTAGTAGTTAAATTACATTAAATAAAGTGAAATAAAGCTCATGGTCTTAATTTCTATACAAATGCAGTCTGAGAAAGCCATGGGGAGCAAGCAAGTAAATAGCACCCCTTCATGGACTCTACCTCAGCTCCTGCCTATGGGTTGCTGCCCTTGTGAGATCTTGTCCTGACTTCCTTTAGTAACTGACTATGATAAGGAAGTATAACTTAAATCAACCATTAATTCCCACCCCCAAAATAGCTTTGCACAAACTCAATTACAAACAAAAGCAATTTACATTTGTTATTTTTTAAAACAGAATTTGATGACTAAAATTGTTAATTTAAACAATTATTCATAATTATATTCACAATATAGCCATTTCCTTTTTAGTTCTGTTTATATTTAATATGCATTGCATTTTTATAATAAAGATATCTTAATTACTTCAAATAAAATCATTGTATCATATAACATGTTTCATATGAAAGAAAATCACGAAATTAATCCATTAAATTAAACAGCATTCAATCTTGGAAATAACTAGTATCTAATGAGTACTTTCTTTTAAAATATATTGTTCCAGTACACCAAACAGACCTAGGTTTTAGAAGCAATGTCCCTAGGATTTTTCTTTAAGTCTTCTAAATTATTAAAGATTTTCTCCCTTTCATTGAAAACATATTCTTTGCTCATATATTTTCTCTAAAAAGATAATTATAATTTGCTCAAAATGTAAGACCATTTGTTTTACTTAGCATGGATGTAAGTGTTCATTTTTCCAATCAAGCAGAATTACTTCTTAATACAGCTAAATATGAATTAAGGTTTATTCTTTAGAGGGCAGAGTTACAGATGATTACTTATTTTCTGCACATTTCAAATTTCTATGAATGATATCACTGACATGACAAACATATAAAATTTCATTCCTTTGAATAATTGCAGGTACAAAACAAGTCAAACATTAAAATAATTCACACATATCAATACATAACAGGAGCTATTTGGTTCTAAAGGCAAAGTACAGCATACTTGGTAATCAACCCAAGATGTTAAAATTCTATCACAATAATGCTTCCCATTTCAGAGAAAGTGATGAGATGTTCGTAAGCATAAAGTTATTTTACATATATATTAATTAATATAATGCAAGAAATTCCAACTTAAGAATATGTTGGACTCTAAGATCCAAACCAGAGGACGCACTCCCCCAGAGTCACACACATACAGAGGATTCCCTGCAATAACATGAGGTATAATGATTCTGGTTCACCGGGGCTCCCTTGCATGCAGGCAAGAGAACCCTGAGCAAAAGCTGGGATTAGTTCTTATACAAAGCTTACAAAGGCAACCACAAAGGCTGACCTTTTCAGGTCTGGTCTATAGATGACTCAGATTTGCACATTACTTTCTTCCTGACCACGTTATATCCTGGAATGTGTCTCTGTACTCTGGGCCTTCCCCACTCCGCAGGTGGGTTCTCTTTCCTGTGTTCTAAGGAATGTTAATCAGTCTCTCCCTTCCTTTTCTGAATGTTAATCCAGCAAGTGTCCTCTGACTCAGGAATAATGTACTCTCACCCCCACCCCCAATGCTTCCTGGGGCAGCGAATTATAAATTCAAACCAAGACCTGAGTATCTCACATTTAGTTCTTACAAATACAAGATCCCCAATCATGAAACTCAGCATTAGCCAAAGAACAACAAGTTGATGCAAACTAAAGGAAAAAAAAACTTGTAATATGTGCTCCCTGTCCCACAAAGCCTAAGTCCTGAGATTTTATGAGAAAGAGATTTAAGATAAAGTTTTGTGATAAAGGTCAAATTACATAGTTCTATTGGTTCTGGGTAATCTGGAACATTAACAGTGCTCAGCATTGCCCTTATTCTAACTGGTCTCATGCACTTGAAGACCAGTATTTTAGACACTTATACTCTTTCTCTCTTCTTTTCCCCATTATTCTTGAGGGATGTGGTATAAATGTCTCATTTACAGTTGAGCATTTTACAGTATCTCATTTTCTGAATGTTCATCAGTTGTGTGCCTCCGAGTTAATTGCTCTCTACTGCAAAAAGAAGCCTGTCTGAGGAGGATTAAAAGATGCACTAATCTGTATGTATAAATACAATAACTTAGGGAACTTTAATTACAATATCAATTTAGCAAAATAATAGTATTAGGTTCTCTTTAGGGCATGCGGTCTGCATTGCCTGATTATTGGGTCTATAATGGATCAGGTATGAGTTTCTTCTTGTGAAATGGGCTTTAAACACAATTAGAAAGGGATTTGTTATGCCCATGATACTCTTGCAATTATCATACTAGTGGGCATATCTTGCCAGGCCTGCTGGGTAAGACTGTTGATGACTTTCTTCCTCAACAGCATTACAGCATTCATATCACCTTGCTATGAATAGTGCTTCACTATGAAATATAGCCAGTAGGAATGCAACTTCCATATATACTTTTTCTCTTTCTTGTTCCAATTCTTTTGTTATTCCACAATCTTATTTTCTCCTCAACAATACCCCTTAGTTTTCTTCACAGTGCTCTCATTTCTTCCTCTTTTATGTGTGACCATACATGCTCACACATCTAACTTTATATTTCTCTCACTTTTGTATGTTTTCAGCATAGTGTTAATACACATTTTCCTATTGTTTATTTTTTATTATCATTCTTTGCATTCTATTCTTCTTTTATAAACACAGCATTTTTATTGACATTCTCTCCTATATTATTTAGTTGTTGATTTATTTTCTGTCACACTTGGATAATGTTTGACAAATGCTCTACAATGTCTTCTTTACTGATTTTAGTCTGTGTATATAACTAATTTGAATAAGGAAAAATTATGGCATTGTCTGGATACGTAGTAGTTAAATTTTACTAATCCTCAAGATTAGTGATAAAACCAAAAATTTGTAAGCACGAGTTTAAAAATAAATGGATTAGGACAATTCTATTCACGGACATTGGCTGTATTTTATGTGTCTAAGTTGACTGAGGGCCTTTTACTGCTCACTTGTTTTTCATTATTGTAATTTTTGAAATCACCGAGGGATAGGCAAATCTCAGTTGGAGACTGTTAACTAGGGTCATTCCTTACACACTTTCTTCACAGTATCAACTAGCCCCATGGAGGCTTTCAGAGGATTTTAGAGAGCCCTACTGTTCCAAGACCTTATATCTGTAGCTAAAATATACAAATATATGGAAGAATGGGTAGAAACCACATGTTATTTACAAATAGAAAATAATATGTACTCAAAAGCATTCTTAAGCCATAAAATGTGAAAGAGATTAATAATGACTTAAAAGAGAAAAACTTTGGCCTTTGACTGCCAGATGAAGATAGCAGTACATTTTCCCATATGATCATTTAGTTTTTGAAATTAAATTATATATTTACATCATTTACCCCCCTCTCATTCCATATTCCAAGTCCTCTCATGCCCCCTCCAATGTAAGTAGTTATTCTTGAATAGTAGCTATTGGGAGAAGGAAACCCACTTTTCTTCAATAGAGTAACAGTGGCTGTATCAGCCTACTTCCAAGGCAAACCCCATGGTCAGAAATACTTAGTATCAACAGTTCAAAAAATCAGAAAATATTGGCTATGATTAAAATTCTAGAATTATCCATTAACTCTGCACAGTCTACAATTTAAATCTCACATATCCTGGCAGAGTACCAAAGTTCAAGGGCCTGTTGTGAGGAGAAAACACTAAAATTTAAGTCAAACTAGGTTGGAACATAATCGTTAGGCACTGGCTCTTAAATTACCACTAAGGTTAAAATAGTGGTCTTGCCATATTTGAATGCATCCATTGATAAAACTGTTTTGATCTGTGGGCTTGTGTTCAAGAATTTATTTTTTGCATGTTTTTCTCTTCAATTTATTCAATACACATGTTGATCTGTGATATAACAGTGTCTCATTTACTTTTCTCTTCTGACCCACATATAATAGTTGAAATAAAATGACAAATACAATTCACAAACAGAAACAGTATACAGTGGTTGGGAAAGTGCCATGCTCATGTTACAGTGGAAAAGAAGTCTCTAGGACAATGAGGTCATGCTCACTGTGAAATTATATTCTTTATTCTTTATAGATGACAAGATTTAGTGCATATAAAATAGGTCTTTCAGAGATGTATGTATGTGGTAAAAAGTAACTTCATCTTCCAATTAAAGTATGAAAATCTTGTCTAGAGATACTATGATAATGTTCTCTGAGTACAGATAAATAATAAAAGAGACATAATGAAAAAATAAATGTACTATTTAAAATACACAAAAATGTGTTATTCTAACCTGTGTTTCATATACTTTAGATTTATATCTGTGTTCTGTAATTATATTTAAAATGAGATACATTTGGTTTTAAATTGGAAAAGTAGATGATACATTGTACTTTTAATCTAATTCCCTATAATCACTACTCATGATAACATGGGAAAAATGAATATTATACTATTATCCTTTACTGTAATAAATTTTTAGTTTTGTGTATATATAAGATATATATATATATGTAAATAATTGAGGATGTAGGGAGATACATTAATATTGACATGTGTGCAGAAAAGAGGATTTTGGAGGAGAGTTAACAAGAGACCATCAGAAAAGTACAAACATGAAAATATTTAACAAAAGAAAATGTGAGTTAACACAAGAAGATATGTCAGTGTTTTCTTTTATAGTATTTTTATTGATACATGAAACAATGGTTTTCACTATGATTAGTATATATATTATCATTATAAAATCATTATATATCTTTATAAGTTTTTTCTTATTTACCTTCCTTTTGACTTTTTCTGTCCTTAATCTACCCTCTATCATTGAGCTTCTCAATCTTCCTGTTTTGACCCTTTAACACAGTTCCTCATGTTGTGGTGACCTCAACCATAAAGTTATTTCTGTTGCAACTTAATGACTGCAATTTTGCTACAATTATGACTTATAATATAAATATCTAATATGTAAGATATCTGATATATGACCCAAAGTTTGAGAATCAATGCTCTAGAAAAATTATGGTTTTGAGCCTCATTTCATCCAACTGAAAAATAAAATTTATATCTACTATTTACTATTATTATGTGTATATATATACATAATAATAGTATATTTATATTATATACTATTATATATTTATATTATATATATTATATTTATATACTATTATTATGTATATAATATATACATATATATTATATATTATTTATATATTATATATATTATATTATATATATTATATTATATATAATATATATTATATTATATTATATTTTGATATATTATATTATATAT
>JANHMN010000005.1:8252277-8272388 GCA_030674055.1 Rhabdomys pumilio | reverse complement strand
ATATATATATATATATATTCAGTTTCTGTTTCTGAAAGCTGATTGAAAGTTGTATGAGATGATGTTTATTAATATCTGACAGCAATATCTGGTACAGAGTTGATGTTATGTTCATTAAGAGTTGTCTATTATTAATTTTGCTAATTGTGCTTTCCACTGTAAATAGACAGTATTCATCCTTGGAAATTGATTGCAATGTCCTTTCATAATGAATATTGCACAATACAACATAAAGTGAGTCTCTTATAAGAAGATAATTTGATATTAATGTTTATCAATGGATAGTAGATCTTCTTTGTATTTACTTCAGATCTTTTGGGGGAGACTGTCACATATAATTAATTTTAATTTTTTTACAACTCAGTGATCATATTACAAAATGATGTTATACTAATTATACATTAAATAAAACAATGTGTTAAATGTAAAATGCATAATCCTTAGATTTTTCGACAATAAACAATATCCTCAGCAAACACCATCTTAGTTTTATTAGCTAACTCAGTACTTTTAACCTATTTACAGAAGTGCTAGTTAGATATTAATGAGTTCTTGTCACTTTGGCTTATCAATATAAAGCCATCAGTATCTATTTATCAATAAAAATTATATTCTAATATGTATTAGTGAAATTTGTGTTCATAGACTTTTTGTTATCTAAATTACAGGCTTGTTTGAACAACCCAAGAATATAATAAAGCAATTATCTACATACATAGTTACTGAAAATTGTGATACCAAAGTGAATTACTTATTTGGACTATATTTGTTCTATTCTCCTTCTTCTCCCAGGCCAAATCACCTTAGATCATTTCTAAAGATGTTTTCAATACAGCACAAATTTTGCAATTTACAGAAAAAAACTGTGATTTGAGTCAACATTAATGAATAATATGTTTTATTAAAAATAAATGTAATAGAAAAGGAAGGTTATACATGCAATGAAAGATTGATTTTAAAATTCATCTTTAGACAAGATCACAATAACAGAAAGGTTTTAAGAGAAACCAGAAATACTTGAAGCATTAACTATGCAGTTATTTGTGTTTCTTGATCTCCAAAGGCAGAAAAGAAATTGGTAGTTGTGAAGGACATTAAGAGAAGGAAGTAGCTCATATAAACTTTATAGAGGTTTTTATAACAACAGAAATATATAAGTGACTCATTAGAAATGGAAAATAAATTTCAAAAGAAAACTTGTGTAAAGAAAGAAGAGAATGATTGAAGGAATATTGTATTCTCCACTCACAGATACTTCCAGAAAGAAGAACAAACATACAAACATTAACCTTCATTTATATTCAGATTCAACTTACTGCTAGTCAAAATTTGTGTACACTTCTCAAACAACTAGGTTCATTTTAAATGTTTTACAGAGTGATTGCCTTCTTTGATCAACAGACTGAAACTGTGAAGAAGAGTTTGTAAAACTTTACCCACTGGAGGCACCAGTGAGACTCAACAAGTTAAATAACATTCTGTAGAAAGTTTCAATGGAAATGAGGTAGTGACATGCCCTGGGAAGAATTTGAATAAAAGGAGTGGTGGACTGATGGGATCAAACTACATCATGTATGGAATTCACAAAGAATAAATACAGATCTTTTTAAAAGATGAAAAAATAGAAAGAGCATTGTGTTGCCAAGGTTTTCCTATAGAACAGAATGAGGAAATTTAAACATGAAAATAAAGCTTTAGAAAGTAAAATTGTTTGGGCTTCAGTAGCCTTTCTCAATGAAACATTTCTGTACGTCTCCTCTCATCTATACTGGCTTCCTTACACTCATATCCCTTTGGATTCATAGACTTTTCATTTTATCTGTTTGGAATGTTCTTGATTCAGAAATCAAGAAATAGGACTCAACATCTTATCTCCACCATACCTGTGCTAACAGGGCTGAACATTGTGTTCCTTAAACTTACTAAAATATTAACTATCAATGTCAAAGAAGCTCCCTATCCCAATACACTGATTTACTATTTTCTCTCTTTTTTCATTTGTCATGTTTATTTATTTAATTTTTAATTTTTAAGTGAAAATAGACTCTTCTCTCATGTCATGCATTCAAACCACAGTTTCTCCTCCCTCTACACCTCTCACCTCTCCTCTCCCCAGATCCACTCTCACTTCTGTTTTCTCTTCAGAAAGGAGCGGGCCTCAAAGGGACAACAGGCAAACAGAATGAAACAATATAGAGTAATATAAGGTGAAAAACATGTATCAGCGGTGATTATGTAACTGAATAGAAGAAAACAAGTCCCAAGAGCAGGCAAAAGAGACATGTGTTCCCACTGGTATGAGCCACATAAGAACATTAAGCTAACAATCATAATAGATATGCAGAGGACGTGATGCAGATCCACGCAGACCGCATCCTTGCTGTTTTCATCCCTATGATCTCATGTGATCTCTGTTTAGATGATTCTGTGAGCCACATTCTCTGGTATTCTTCATCCCCTTTGAGTCCTATAGAATTTTTCATAGTATTGTGCATATTTAAAGTATTGCTTTACCTTGACAATTACTATTTGAATATAAATTGTAGAAAGACAAGTATCTCAGTTAATTTTTAAATTCTGTGATAAGACACTAAGGCAAAGGCAACAAATAGAAAAAAAGGATTTATTACAGAATTACAGTGTCAAAGGGTGATCACATGACTATCATGGCCAGGAGCTTGGCTGGAGGTGCCAGATATAGTGCTGGGTCAGTAGTTGAGAGTGTACATGTAATGCATAAGCACTAGGTAGAGACAGAATTGCCTAACTGGGAATGGCATGGGCTTTGGAAATCTCAAAGCCCACTCTAGTGACATATGACCTCCAAAAGGCCACAGCCTATCACCCTCAAACAGTTCTACCAACTGCAGATCAATCGTTCAAATATATAAGCTTATGGTGGGCATTCTCATTCAAACCACCACAACAGATTCTAATTATCCAAAGAAGTACTAGATTTTACTTAACAGAAGGAAATTCAGACATAAATATTTATGATACACAAAAGACAAAATTAGACACAGATCCCCAAATATATAAAAATTTGATAGATGAAAATAGAAACATTTCAGATAAGCAAAAAAAGACAAAAATAAATGTACTGTAATAAATTTTGCTGAAACAACTGGTTATGCATATGCAAGAATTACAAATCATGCTCTACCTCAAAATACATACAAAATTCATTTAACATGTATAAAGTACCTAAGTGTGAAACTTAAAATATTTTAAAATGATATACATAGAATTTCTTTTTATGACATGGGAAAGGGACGTTTTTAAACCATAGAAAGGAGAATTTGTTTTTAAAAAATGCTAAATTAAATAATACTCTAATTAAGAAGTCATACTTAGCAAAGTAAAATGAACCTAAAGAGTACTCCCAGAATGTAATATAAAGAAATGACTAAGGTGAAAAACAAGAAAAATATTCACATTTTAATATAAGTGGAACGTATGGACATGCAAATTTTAAACCACAATAAGGCACCATTTTATATTTTTTAAATTTACAAAAGCTAAGCCTGACAGTTCTGTGTTCTGCAAGCGATTGTAAAATAAACTTTCAAATATTGCAACTACAAGAACTTGACATAACATTATTTTAATGAACTACATTCAGACTTAACAATCTGCCACCTTTTAAAAAATGATTTTTACCTGGACTGCATAATTTTTTGAATTAAAAGACTGCCTGCTGCAAATCCTAATTTCCCTCAACAATTAATTGACAAAAGAGGAGTAATTTTACAAAAAGTAGAAGAAGCTCTCACTAATTGATATATTATATAGATTGATTTATTGTTGGCTGTTTTATACTAGTCCTTTGATAAAAGAGATTATTAATAATGAATTATATTTCTTTAAATAGTGTCTTTATGACTCTTTGAAGGTGGAAGGAGCATGCCTTGTTTACTCTTAACTTTCTAAAACTGAAAGCTCACAGTAAATCTGCCGCTGATTGCCTCTGGCATCGCTGAGACCAATAAAAACTATGCCACAACTATGTGGAAGGACCTTTTTACCCTTAAATGGAATGGCCAGGACCCAGTTCCTATATGGGGCTGAGGATTGATATGACTGTTTAATACCACAGAAGGCATAACTAAATGGCCACCAAAAAGATTTTTAAATAGATACCTCCCCAAAACCAGGCCTAATTATAAATAAGATGAATAACAATTGTCATCCAGGGAAGAGAAGTTTCCCTGAGAATTCCTTTCTTTTTTCTCTTCCAGGTAAAAATTAATCACCTGTGATGTCTGCTATTAGGAGTTCTAATCCTGATGCTGGCCTCTGGACTTATACTACTCAGACCTCCAATGGGCCTTTGACAAGGACATCAAACAGCTATAGATTGACATCACTAATCTGAAGAAATCCCTCATTTCGCTGTCTGATACGATCCCCCAAAATTCCAAAGGACTTTATTGGACCTGATTTTCTCTCTTACAATACAAAAGACTGTGTACAGCTCTAGACTGTGTACAACCCTTAAAGAAGAATGCTGCTTTTACATAGACAAAACAGGGATGATTAAAGAGAGCATGAAAAAGGCCAGAGAAGGTCTTGAGAAACGACAGAGAAAGAGAAAAAGGAGAGTTTGTACAAGAATTGGTCTTCAACCACTCCATGATTGTTAACCCTATTTCCTTCCATCTTAGGATTATTAATTGGGTTATTTTTGCTTATTTCCTTTGGTCTTTGGGCCTTAAATAGGCTGACTAACTTTGTGAAACAACAGACAGATAATCTGATAGCAAAATCTTTTCAGATACATTATCATAAGTTAGCTATAGAGGAACACGAGAATCTAGATGAGGTTGTTACTCTATCCAGGGTGTTCCTAAGTCCCATCTCCACCCATCCTAAAAGAGGGGGCTTTCACCCCTAGACCAATCAGAGAGGGGCCACCTAGAACCCCCTCTGTCTGGCGATCTCAATTCTTGCTGAGGCTGCGAGGCTAAGCACTGCAAGGGAATATAAATAAAAGTTAAAAATATGTTTCTGGGTTCCCTGAGGGACAAGCCTGACTGCATAGGGGTTGATGTCAAAAGTATCCCCTCTCCAGGAAAAAGACATCAGGATGGGTATGGCCCTTATGCCTCACTGGATAACGACAAGAGGACTGGAACCATTACAATGTCCTCTTTAGTTACTGGAGGTCAGGCCTCTATCCCTACCTTGGCAAGATTAGAATCACCACAGCCCTTCTATACTTGGAGAAGGGAGGAGATGTCAGAGGCATCCCTGCTTATACACTGCAGGCCTAAAATCAACCATAAGCCTAAAATCAGCAATAGGCCTGACATATATGCTTGCTAACACAAAGACTTGGGTCTCTGTGGAAAAACACTGAAACAGAGGGCTATAAACTATTGTAAACAGGCAGCTTTTGTTGAAATCTACCAGCCTGAGTAGTCTTAGACCTTGTAAATAGGCAGCCTTTGGCAGATAGTACCAAATTAGATTATGACAAGGGAATCATAGGAAGAGTCACAGTGACCTGACCCCTGAGCCTTCACCCAGATAATACCCTGTTCTGAAAGATATGTGTACTCCCCCTGAACATCTATGTTCCTGTGTCATCCCCTTCCCCACATTCTGCATTTTTGTGTTTATTACCCCTGTGTTAAAAAGTAAAAATTGTGATTTGATAAAAACAAAAAAACAAACAAACAAACAAACAAAAAATTAACACACAGTGTACTCCTGGTTCTGCTGACTTAGTTCCTGACAATCTATTTTCTTGTTCTCAGAAATACTTTGAATTATAAAATGTTATTGTGGTTAGTGTTAGTATGCTGGGTAAAATAATTTTTATTGATCTTATTTTAAACTTCAAAGTTTGTAGTGAGTTAAAATGTCCTTCAACATAATTCTACGTCATGTTTATTTTCATATTGTAAAATGCTAGTTAATCTGTTGAACATTTTAAAAAACTGGATTCCTTCTTGAGAATTTCATATACGAACACTGTATTTACCTAACTTTTCCCTTTCTCTCCTTCCTCCCACTCTTCCCAACCCCCCACACTTTTTAAATACATTGTATTATTTAATTATCATTTATATATGTATGTATATATGTATACATGTATAAGTATATGTGTTTATACAAATATTGATAAATAAAGTGTTTTAAATTTGAAAAAAATAAAAAGACTGCCTGTTGTTGGGGCACAAGCTGCCCCACGTTGGGCACAAACTGTCGGAGGCTGTTTTGTCAATGTTGGAACTTGCACTGCCAAAAGCCTTGGGAGCTACGCTGTTAGAGCTCTCACTGCCCTAAGCTGCTCCAGTGTGAGGGTCGGGGTTCAGGAAGAGAGAGAGTGAGGACAGACTTGAGGAATGGAGACCAGACAGAGTATGATTCAATCCCATTTATTCTTCAGTCTCTCTTCCTAGTCCAAGTCCCAAGTCTTGAGTTCCTAGTCCCTAGTTCCTAGTTCTGAGTTACTTCTTCCAAGTCCAAGTGTATAATTCCTAGTTGCCTGTCTAGAGTCTCAAGTGCCTACCCCAAGTCTCAAGTGTCTAATCCAAGTTCTTCCTCCAAGTGCCAAGTGCCTAATACCTAATAATATCTTCTGTCTGCCTCTTGCCTTTTATATGTCTCACTTCTCAGCCACGCCTCTAAGTCACATCCTTAAGTCGTATCTCTAAATCTAATCTCTAAGACACAACCTTAAGTCACACACCTTTAAGTCTCACACATGCAAGGGAAAATCCTGGGTATCTAAAACAAGATATTATCAGAGTGTGCTCAGCTGTTGTAGGATATTGTAAACAAGTCTCTTGTCTGGGTATATGGCCCAAGATGGCTGCAAAGATGATAGCTCCCCACAGGTCCCACTTTTTATTTATTTTTTTTTTTAAAGGGAAGGCTGGGAAAACTTATGGAAACCGTGCCTGTCTTAGGTTGTAACAAAGGACCCCAGCCTCCCTTTCCCATCTTTGGATACTCAACAGCCATTGGTTTAGCTCCTGTCTTAGGATTGTGAGGCCTCACTTTTTAGGAGCAAGGGTCTTAAAGTGTTGTTCTCTTACCCGTCATTGATTATCTGGCTTAGCACATAAGTTAGGAGTGAATCCTCTTTAGTCTTGATGACAGAGGTTTTACAAACCCCTACTTCTAGCCTGTAATAACGGACCTTTATGGGTTTCATTTGAATAGCATCTATCTGTTGTTGTATAAAAGCCATGAGTTTGTTGAACAGCATAGACCCGAGAGACAAGATACTTAACAATGCCTGAATAGTCAGTATAACAGCAACACCCTTTTTTAAGGGCAACACATAACTCTCTCTGTCCAAGGAGTAAAAAGTATAAGCCTCTTCTATTCTGTTTACAAATGTGTTATAGCAGAATCTAAATCTATAGAAAGACAGAACTGATCATAGCTTTGATCTTAACAAAACAAGTAAGGACATCCCTGTTCCTGCTCCAGTCAATCTCAAACCCAAAAAACAACTATAGTAACTGTGTAGTGGGATTTCTCCTGGGTCTAAATAATGTTCTCCACTATATCATAACTTGGGGAACCAAGAGTTCAATAGAGCCACCCTGGAGGTATGGATGATGATTTCTCCTTCCACATTGAGGACTTCCCAAGTCAGGTTTGCTGGTTAATCTGTTCCAGTTTGAAGGCAATTGAGAAACATCTTCATGTTTCCTGCAAGGAAAAAATACACTTCTCAGAGGGTTTCTCCTCCCTGGATTTGTTATTATTGTCTATTTGTTTAATCAGTCTCTCTGGCAGCCATCATGTGGCATCTGCAGCTTGCCAGTCCTTTAAAAATCTGATAATTCACTCCTTACTAACTATATGCACTATAATTTTAATATTTCATTTAGTGAATTACGGCTTTTGTTGATCTCTGTTATATAAACACTAATTTCTAATTCTAATGTAATTTAATTTAATAAACACAGACTATAATATACAGAAAGCCTTACATCTGTGAAATGAGGGTAATTTATAATAGTATTGTATCCTATATCCTATTCTTCTTCTCCCCCAAATGACAAATACCAGCTACAAATTTGAACTTTTCCAACTATCCTTTAGGAAACTAAATAAACATGTTACAATATGTTTTGAGAATAAATTATTATAAATCAATGAAAATAAATGGGTTTCTGCTCACAAATTAACATGAATAAATCTTAGCAAAGACATAGATGCTAAAAGACATTAAATTATGAGAAAGAATATGCTCACAGAGGTGGTTTAAAGATAAGGATATAACACTTTGTCTATTCAGATGTCCATCTTTGGTCGTGGACTAGTTGTATATGTTCATTTATGGGTCTCCCACACTTGTATTTTAAGAGAACAAACACTCACATATCACAGTTCTTGAAAGCAACATTCTATATGCCTCTCCATAAAGAAAGAAAATACATCTCCAGCAATTCAGGGCACTGATTAACTCTGAATGTTGTAGTTGCATTGGCTTGGTTCAGCAAAGTTGGACTTCCATCACTCCAGTCCCCAAAGGCAGTGAAAAAGAAAGTTCTAAGACTGTGTGTTTCTTGAAGATGGAGACCAAATATTTTTGAGAGAAATATTAAGATGCCAACTTCCCTCTCTAAGTTGCATCCTGAGAGAAAAATACTAGGGAATTAAAATGAGTTCTTTCCCTAACACATAATTTTCCTGCAGACTCCATACTGGTTCTCTAAAAGGGCCACAAATCTGTGAGGACTGTGAAACATTTTAGTAGCTAAGATTATCAAATTCTAGATATGTGCTGATGGAATTCAGCAAAACTATTTCTTTTCACTGTCCCCTATAGAGCATACTCACTCCTAAACCCCTGCTCTAGCACCAGCCAGTGATTGTAGTAGCTTCTGCTTGCAATCCAAAGATAACAATGTTTCTGTTGTTTTGCTCTTTCACTTCTTAGTGAAAGAACATTTCACAAGCCCCACTTCACTGAGTTTTTTTTCTCTCTGTAGAGGTGTAGCAAAACACAATATATCTCTTTTTTGACCACCCACAATCGCTTCTTATATTGTGTTTCATACTAATATCTTTTGTGTGTATTGAAGGTCTCCTATTGATATAATACTATATGAAAGGCTCAACAACTACAAAATCTTGTCAGGAGAGAAAGCATATAAATTTAGCAAAAAGCAACAGTTTGGGACACATCTTGAATTTCAATATCCGTTAAAAAAGTAATATGAAGACCATAGAACAGAAAATAATTACAGAAGTGTACTATAAAAAAAAAGGGATGATTATTGAACTCATCAAAATGTGAAACTGATTGTATAACATGAGCAATATCAAAAACTGTAAAATGAACCATTAGCTAAATCATGAGATTTGTACTACTTCTGGATTTCTGATGGGGTTGAAGACTTATAGTCTCATAGCCAACCCAGGCTATTTACTTTGAGAGAACATATATGACAGGATGATTTTCAGTTCACATTCACTCTGAAAAGCCAAGAAAAAAACCAGGTTCAGAACTAAGACTTTTAGTTAGGAGAGATGATAGAGATTCTCTTTAGTCAAAAACAATGGTGGACTGGGTATTAGGGCTATCTTGTACCTTACTGATACAAATTGGTATAGTTATGCTCTAATTGTATTTTTAGAGAAAGTTTTTTTTTTATTTTAACAGGAAGGGTGATATGTAGGAGGAGCTAAGATGAGAGAAGTAAGGGAGGAAGAGGAGGAAGGGAAGGAGAGGTAAAGGAAGAGGAGAAACTAAGGGAGGAGTGGAGAGAGAGGTGAACATGGAGGCAGATGTTCACATGTCTCCACCAGTCAAAGTTAGTTGGTATATTTAGGTTGGGTATTGGGTCACACTTTTGATTGTATGGACATCTTGTTATTGATCATTACCAAATCTATAAAGTCTTTGATTAATCTTTAAGCATTAGAGTCTCTTTTTTTTACCAGGCCTGCATGTTTGGCGGCATGGTCTAGGTAATTACTAGCCTTTCAGAGACAGCATGGAGGATTGGCAGAGTCATCCTCCATGCTGGCATCTCGAGGGCAGCAGGGCTGGCTGTTTCTAGCTGGGGTGCACATGTGACCTCCAGCCATTGAACATGGCATCTGTTCTAGCCAGAGCTGCTGCAGCTTAGATAGTAGGCATGACCAGAAGCTGTTTTTTAAATTACTACAACAACCAAGACAATTTTAGAGAGGCAGGTTATGGGTGAAGACAGAAGGAGCCAGAGAATGAGAAGGAGCCAGAAGATTACAACACATAGATTGATAGATTGCCAGAGTTAGTTTGAGGCCAAGCAAAGAAATTCAGTGAGAAGCTGAGAGAAGCCAGTTTGAATCTGCCATCCTGGAGAGGAGCTTTGAGCCAGAACAGCTGAGTTGAAGCTTTCAGACAGAGTTCATAAATAGGTTGAAAGGGTGAGCTTATTCAGTAGTAACTCTCCAAGATGAAAATAACAATTTGGTGAATAAAAGTTACTTCTACAGGAAGACAAATATATATAGTGAGAGAAATATAAATGAACTGATGAATAAAAATAGTGAAATGATCACAGCACTGAATTTTTCATATAGCAACATAGCTTCTTTGGGATATAGTATCTCCTCTATAGAGTAATCAAAATTAAATGCTTTTATATGAGTATATACATATTTATGAATCTTATAAGGTAGTATAATTTTCTTTTTTAAAAGATTTATATATTTTATTTATATAAGTACACTATGGTTGTCTTCAGACAAATCAGAAGAGAAGATGGGAAAAAGAATTGGGGTGTTTCAGAATCAGGTGTGGGGAGGGACAGGAATGATGGCCAGATTCCCATGAGAAAGAGTAGAAATCCACAACTGCCAGGGGTGGGGAGGTGGGGGGCATCCCCAAAATGAGAAAAAGACCTGGAATAAGGAACACATTTAAGAATCAATGGTGGTAACCTTAGCTGTGACTCACAGCATTGAGGATATAGAATCTGAAGAGGCCACCTCCTGTAGCCAGTCAGGAACCCCAGTGGACCCAAAGAGACACCAACCCACCTTCAAAACTTTCAACACTAAATTTATCCTTTTTACAAGAAATGCAGGCATGTGGTATGGAGCAGAGATTGAGGAAATGGCCAACCAATAACAGGCCCAACTTGAGTCCCATCCCAGGGGCAATTACCAATCCCTGACACTATTAATAATACTCTTGTTATCCTTGCAAATAAGAGTCTAGCATGGCTGTCCTCCAAGGGACTCCACCTTGCAGCTGACTCAGATGGATGTCAGCCAAACAATGGATGGAGCTTGAGGACACTTATGGAAGAATATGTTGAAGAATTGTGCGTCTTGAAAGAAATAGGAACTCTATAGGAAAAACCAACAGTCAACTAATCTGGAACCTTGGGGTTCACAGAGACTGAACCACCAACCAAAGAGCATACACAGGCCAGACCTAGGCAAACCTCTACATATATAGCAGATGTACAGCTTGATCTTCATGTGAGTCCCAAACAACTGGAGCAGGGGCTGTCCAAAAACTGTTGCTTGTATGTGGGATATATTCTTCTATTTGGGCTCCCTTGTTTGGCCTCAGTGGGAGAGAATGCACCTAGGTCTGCAGAGATTTAATGGTCAAAGAGGTAGGGGGATACCAAGGGGTCTCCCACCCTCTCAGCAGAGAAGGCGATGTGGAGATGGAAAGAAGGATTGTGGGAGGGAGCGACAGGGAGTGAGGGGCAGTAAGTGAGACATAAAGTGAATAAAAAAATATAGAATCAATGTAATAAGTTATACTGAAAAAAGAAAGGAAGAAAAAGGAAAGAAATAACCAGAATTATCTGAGAAATTTTGAAATTATGAAATAAAATTTGTCATCCATTTATGCAGTCCTTAAAGAGTAGATTATATTTATACATAATTTCTTTCAAACAACTCTGTATACTGATATCACTTGCTCTTAATAGTGTTTTGTTCATTGAACATCACAGCTTCTTAAAGCTATTATCTCTGTCCTGCTGAGTATGGCAATATTCTAAATATTCTATCTTGGGAATGTGCCAAGTTGCCAATCATTACTACCCTAACATTTTGGAATTTTCCCTGTAGAAGGGGTGAGAATATGTTAACCTTCATGTCAGGAGCCATAATGGGATAAACTAATAATTAGTAGGTGATCATCCTGAAATGGCTTGCCTTGGATTATTATATAATTTGCGACAAGTGAGCCCTTATTCAGGAAGGCTGTAAGGGACTTATTTTAGGAAATATTCCTGCTATTAATATGTTTTTTCTATTATTATTAAATATATGTAACAGTCACTAAGCAATAGCATACCCTTTTGTAGGAGATCTCTGCAGATACATGAAGATGTACTGTCTTGTATTGATACTGTATAGACAAATTGATGACTTCTTAAGTCTTAATGATGATCATATAAGAATTCCTAAAATTATATCAATGATTATTAAGCTCTTTTATAGTGGGACTGCTGTTAGGTCTCTTTCTGATTGTCAAAACTGCAATGAGAACTCTGCCAGTCTCTCAAGTGTCATCAGTTAATTGCTCTTAGATAGTAACCAGACTTTCTCCTACTCAGAGTACATTCCAAGAGGTTTTAAAAATATTAACCAAAGTTCACTAGTAGGGAACTTGCAATTTATTATAGGTGCTAGGACAGAAGATTTTTTGCCAAGGTTTATCTTTACTACCTAAGTTTATCTATACAAGGTTTATCTATATTGCCTAGGTTTATCTATACAAAACTTCACTAATTTCTTAGTTATAGTTTTTAACCTTCAGTGAACCTGTGGAGCTAGACAAGTGATGGATATTTAGCCAGATAATTACTCCTAATGGATATGCATGTAAACATTCCCTGTTATAAACTTTTATTTCAATTTATTATTTGATTTTTTGGTGTGAACTTATGATGAACTTTGTAACATGTGATCATGTACTCTAAAAGATGTATAAGTACTGAAGACAAAGAAAAGAGAGGGTCATCATTCGTCCCTTTCCATTCTTTTACCCTGCCTAGAATTTTTTCCCTTAGAATTTTTCCCTTATTAGAATTTTTTCCTTTTCCTCAGTTTTGACCTTTTTACTTTTCCCCTTAGATAGCTTTCATAGAAAACTTTTTACACTTCATAATAAACGCTATAATAACTTCTCTAAGTGGTTTTTCTTCCTGTGACCTCAGACTAGCTGGCATAAGTTAGAGCCCAGCAGTTCCTGCTGAGATAGTACAAAGGCTATTTACTTAATCCTTTGCTGTTTTGGGGATGAGGTGCTAAGTGACAGAAACTGCAGTTTCTGGACTCACAGGATCATAGAAGGCAAGTCAGCTACAGTAGCATAGTAAATAAACTTTTCTAGCATAGATAAGTAAACTTTTACTATACAGGAACCCTAAAATTCTCATAAGACCAAGTTTTACACCCCCTTGCCCTGCAGATGCTCTTCCCTTTCTGCTGCTTCAAGAAGAACAGACAAGAAGAAAAAGAAGAAGAAGAAGAAGAAGAAGAAGAAGAAGAAGAAGAAGAAGAAGAAGAAGAAGAAGAAGAAGAAGAAGAAGAAGAGGAGGAGGAGGAGGAGGAGGAGGAGGAGGAGGAGGACGAGGAGGAGGACGAGGAGGAGGAGGAAGAAGACTTTCCCCACCATGCTGGGGCTGGCCTCCCTTTCTATCATACTTAGTTAGAATGACTAAAAATATAATGAATGTTATACAGCATTTTGCATTCATACCTACAATACTATATTTTTGTTTAAGATTTTGACATCAACTCAAAGAGAACTGGAGCAGAGTAACCACTGCTACCTTCACCTTAAGTACTTTTATTATCCCCTTTTTCAAAAACAAATCCTAATGCACTGCATCAAGCCTGGCATCATTGTTTTATTGTTTCACTGCCACATATTTTCCATTTTAGAGTTCCTCCACAAAATATGAAAATAATTTACTCACATGGCTATGTCACAGCTCAGTAGCCAGGCTTAAATGGTCATTTAGTCTATGAATATGTGATTGGGGGGTTATATTGTGCCCTTCCCCCAGGCCTGAGTAGGCCTGTGAGTCTTTTACCACAATAGACCAAACAACAGTATGACCTAAGAGGAGGCGTTGCCTTGCCAGCCTTGGCTTTCTGTGGTCTGCTACCAATGGACTGCCTGCTGAGCTAGCCTTGACACCTTCCAGACTGCTATCTCCTTACCCAGCCCCTGGGCTGAATCAAGAAGAGACTCTGGGGGGTGGGGCTTACCCTTTATATGTGAAAGCAAAATATTAAACCTTGAGCCTTGATCAGAATACTTTGTCTTGGCCACACATTTCTCTCGCTCTCCATTCCCGTTCATTCCCCAGCTTCCTCTCAGGAGAACCTGATACCCGTAGCTTCAGGCAGCTACAGTATATAATTTAAGCATCCAAACTGCAGTATATGTCATACTTCAGAGATTGTAAATATATTTTCTCAAGCATACCATTATTGTAACTTATAACAGCATAATATAGTGAAATATGTTTCCCTGTGAATAAAAATGATATCAAAGAATAGTCACTTTTCTCAATCACTTAAATAATTTGAAAACATTAGTGAATATAAATCTTCTACAGAACTCATCCTTTTATTTGCTTTTATACTTTCAGAGGTTTGTTTCACTTGGGAAACTTCCCACTGAATTCACACACACATGAAACAGTAAAATGATTCACTTTAACTCTGTTAATAATCTCCTACATGTCATACTTGAACTGATAAGAGCAGCATTGATATCACCAGATGCGATAGACATTTGTCTTTGGCAACTAATCAATAAAGATTGAAAACAAACTTTACAGATACTGTTTGGATAGCCTCCAAAAGAAAGAAAGGGAGAAATGATGTAAAGTAGGATAGGTTTTTTGGAAAAGCTTGAGAAATTTATTTAAAGATATATAGACTATTTGAAGAAGCAACCACATATTTTAGAATTTCTTATTTATCAGATGGACAGTTTTACTATTCTTTCTGATGCTAAATAAAAAGCTTGGGGAGAAAATGGAAAGATACAAAAGAGATGCATTTAATGAAACAAGTGCCCAAAGCAGATGAAAAGTACGAACACACTTTGTCTTGGAGTCAACCTTAGAGAAAATATTTCATAGTAAACCAAAGAAATAAAAAAAGTCAGTAAAGAAATTTAAATAATAATGAATGTTAAAGTTTTTAACGGTTTACTGAATCTCAATTTTTACTTTAATAATGCAATGGATATTCATAAACAAAAATATAATGTAGACGTTCACATCTCTTGTGTGGCATTCAGAAATTAAAAGTAGACCTAAGAATGAATTTAGAGTTCAAAATATATAATTTTGATACATGCATCCATACTTATAAAATTAGTAAACTTACATAAAAGCAAATATTTTGAGCTTAGAGTGAGATAAATAAATGCAATTATTTGTTACTTTTGTTAGCCAAGGTGTTATTAGACTTTTATAGGCCTAAATATCATTAATATTGGCATAGGGGAAAGTTTCTTGAGCAGGACACCAATGGTTCAGGCTCTAAGACAAACAACTGACAAATATTGTAAGGCAAAGAACACTGTCAATAGGACAAAACAGCAGCATATAGATGGGGAAAAGATCTAAAGAACTCAAGAAGTTAGATCCCAGAAAACAAAATAATCCAATTAAAAAATGGGGTACAGAGATAAACAAAGAATTCTCAGCTGAGAAATCTCAAATGGCCAAGAAGTACCTAAAGAAATGTTCAACATCCTTAGTCATTGGGGAAATGCAAATCAAAATGACCCTGAGATTCCACTTCATACTAAGCAGAATGGCTAAGATCATAAACTCAGGTGACAGCAGATGCTATTGATGATATGGAGAAAGGAACACTCCTCCATTGCTGGTGGGAATAAAAGCTGGTAAAACCACTTTGGAAATCTATTTGGCATTTCCTTAGAGAACTGCAAATGATTCTACCTGAAGACCCAGCTATACCACTCTTGGGCATATATTCAAAAGATATTCCAACATATAACAAGGATGCATGCTCCACTATGTTCATAGAAGCCTTATTTATAATATCCAGAAGCTGGAAACAATCCAGAAGTCCCTCAAAGGAAGATAGATACAGAATGTGAAAATTTTACATGATGGGATACTAGATGTGATACTTTTACATAATGGGATACTACCCAGCTATTAAAAATGAGGACTTCACATATTTCTCAGGCAAACGGATAGAACTAGAAAATATCCTGAGTGAGGTAACATAGATCTAAAACCTAGATCAGCATTCACTGATAAGTGCATATTAAACATAAAGTATGGGTAACCCATGATATAACTCACAGACCACATAAAACTTAAGAAGGAAGGCCAACGTTTGAAGGCTTCTATCCTACTTAGAAGGGAGAACAAAATCATCACAGGAGGGACCTGGGTGTCAGAGGGGAAGAGGAGGAAGAAAAGGGGGCAGAATCAGGTATGGGAAGAGACAGGAGAGAAGTCAAGTAGGCCAGGAGAAAGAATAGAAATAACTATCAATAGGGGGTGGGTGGGAAACAGGAACTACTAAAAATTCCCAGATGACAGAGGTGCTAAAGATACCCAGGACCCAATGGGAATGACATTAGCCAAAATGCATAACAGGAGAGATAAAACCTGAAGAGACCACCTTCGGTAGATGGACATGGCCTCTAGTTGAGGTAAAGGGCCACCCACCCATCTCAAAAACTTTAACCCAGAATTGTCCCTGTCTAAAGAAAATGCAGGGACAAAAATTAAGCAAAGACTGAAGGAAAGGCCAACCAGAGACACCTCCAACAAGGGATCCATCCCATTGGCAGATACCATACTCTGACATTATTGATGATACCAAGATGTGCTTGCTGACAAGACCCTGGTATGGCTGTCCTCTGAGAGGCTCTGTCAGCATCTGACTAAGACAGATGCAAACACTCACAGTCAACCATTGGACTTAGCCCTGGGACCCCTACTGAAGAAGAGTTGAAGGACCCCTGAAGGAGCTGAAGGAGGCTGCAACCCCATAGGGAAAACAATAATATCAACTAACTGGACCCCACAGAGCTCCCAGGGATTGACCCACCAACCGAAGAGTATACATGGCCTCGTCCATGACTCCTGCTACATATATACCAGAGGACTGCCTTATCTATCATCAGTGGGAAGGGAGGTCCTGTGGATGTTTGATGTTCCAGAGAAGGGCCATACTAGAGTAGTGAGATGTAAGTGGGTGTGTGGGTGCAGGAGCATCCTCTTTGAGGCAAAGTGTGTGAGGATTGGGTCAGGGTTTCATGGAGGTAAGACCAAGAAGGGGGACATTTGAAATGTAAACAAATAAAATAATTAATAATAAGAAGAATGAAGTATTCCTATGAAAGTAAAGAAAAAATACCTGTGTATATTTTATGCAGGAAATATTTTGGGTTGAAGGTTTTGTGGGTAGATTAATTTCCTTTTTCTTTTACTCAAATTCCTGCCTGGCTACAGGAGATGGTCACTTCAGTCTTTATATCCAAACATCAGGTAGAACTTGTGAAGTCTTGTGGAAGAGTGAGAGACAGGATTGAGCAATTTTGAGGGCTTAAGAACACCACAAGAAAACATAAAAAATCAACTAAGCTAGGCCCATCAGAATTCAAAATGACTGAACTATCAAAGAGCATGCATGGACTTCACCTAGCCCCTCTCCACACATTTGTAGCAGATGTGCAGCTTGGTCTTCATTTAGGCCCCCTAATAAGTGGAGCAGGGGCTATCTCTGACTATATTGCCAGTTATTGGATCCCTTTTTCCTACCTGGGCTGTCTCCATGTACCTTGACTAGATATCCCAGGTTGGATTGGTACCCAAGGGGAAGTTCCTCCTCTCTGAGAAGAAGTGGGAGGTAATGAGGGTGATTTGTAAGGGCATGACTGAAAGGAGAGGAAGGATGGGGCTACAACTGGGATATATTGTAAATAAAAATAAATTATGAAAAAAATTTCCAAAATTAACACTTCACGTAAACTCTTATAAAAAATTTAGAGAGGATACATCCTTACATATAACAATGTCATAATATCAAAATGTCAAAAGATTATGTTCTCAGTTCATTAAAAAAGAACATGTCCAAATAAACAAGGATTATTTTTATGTGCATTTTTGTGTGTTTGTGTGTATGTATGTGTGTATGTATGTGTGTACATGTGTGTGTGTGTGTGTACATGCATGCCTGAACAGGGGAATGTTATCATGTATATATGGCATATGTTCATAAAGCCAAGGTTGATTCCAAATATCTTTTTTTAAATCACACTTCATGCAGGTTTTAAAGAGAGAGCCTTTCTCTGAACTTGTATTTTACTGATAAGCTAAAATGGCTGGCTAAAAACCGGGTAGTCCCCTTGTCCCTGGTGCTAGAATTACAGAAAATAAAGTTAAATTAAAAAAAAAAACTATTCTGTAAAACATGTTTTGAAACAGACTGTCTTTATTTAGAATAACAAAAAAAGAAATAGTTACTTTTTCTAAACAACAGAGAACAGGTGCTTACTATACACAATTTTTTAGAACTTACATAGTGACACCAAAAAGAAAAAAGTCAGTCATCTGGAGAAGAAACTCTTTCACAAAAACCTTTCAATCATTTGTTAACTCCTTATTACTTGTGTACCCCAAGGGCATTAATGTTCTGATGATTCCAATAGTGGCTGATAAAAGCTTCCCCAAGAAGTGCCTGTCTATGCCATGCTTTACCTCTGAGCTGTATTCTCAGACCACTAGTTTTGCTTTTGTTGATTTCTGATATTATATTATCATTGTTAATCTTCTTGCCATGCAGAAATTAAACGTTTCCATTTTAAAATATTTTATTTTATGTTTTATAGCTTCTGTGTGTTATCTTTACATGTGGCCATCCAGCTCAAGGAGAGGCCTGGGACCCTGATACCATAATGATGCTGTGGTGTGCTTGTAGACAAGAGGCAAGCTAGCATGACTGCCTCTGAGAGGCAGCTGAAAGAGTCAGATGCAGATACTAGCAACCAACCAATGGACAGAGGCCAGGGACCCCTGTGGTTGAATTGTGGAAAGCTGGAAGAAGCTGAGGAAGAAGGTGGCCCCATGAAAAGACCAGTAGTCTCAACTGACCTGGACACAGGAGATCTTTCAGACACTGAGCCACCAACCAGGCAGCATAAAGCAGCTGATAGGAGGTCTGGACACATATACAAGAGAGGACTATCTGGTACAGCCTCAGTGAGAGAAGATGCACCTAACTCTTGCAAGACTTGAGGCCCAGGGAAGTGGGGAGGTCTGGTAGTATAGGAGAGAAATGATAGGGGGAGGCATGGTATAGGGAGCAGTCCAGGGGGCAGATGGGGAGGGGTACAAAGTCTGGTCTGTAAAAAAGGATTAAAGAATAATAAATAAATTTAAGTAAAGATTTAAAAAAAATTACAGGCCCCTATCTTCCCTGTGCAAAGTGGGGTTCTGAACTCAATTCCTCAGATTTTTCCACAAACACTTTTCTACCAAGCCACATTCCCAGCCCTACACATGCTTTTTAAAATAAGACATTTCATATTTTTTTCTGCTAAACACCTAAAATGATAGATTGAACACTACTAAATCTGATTCAGTGCCTAACAAAATAAATTATTTGCATATCAAACTTATCATGACTTATGACAAAGTACCTTAAGGTGGATCATGAAGTGGCAAAATAATGTCTATTGTTACTTGTAGTAAGAGAGCCGTTTGTCTTAAGACATTGCATCAGATATGTCTAGAAACAACACCTATTCATATCACGGTGCTTTCCAGAGATTTTTCTCACTATCCCTGTCACCATTTCCATTGAGTAGTAATGGCAGCTATAGCATAAAATCATGATTTCCATAATTAAGGAGAATTTTATGCACGTTAAATTCAAATAAAAAAATTTATTATTTGATATTATAATTACCATTATTTTCCCTTTCCTTTCTTCTCTCCATAATCTTCCACATACTCTCCTGATATCTTCCAATCAGTAGCCTGTTTTATTTGTCAATTGTTGGTCTGTGTGTGTGTGTGTGTGTGTGTGTGTGTGTGTGTGTGTGTGAAAGAGAGAGAAAGAGAGAGAGAGAGAGAGAGAGAGAGAGAGAGAGAGAGAGAGAGAGA
>JANHMN010000005.1:8222228-8252267 GCA_030674055.1 Rhabdomys pumilio | reverse complement strand
ACTTTGCATAATTCTACTTGTATGTAAAATTTTAGGAATGGCCATTTAGTACTGGATAGAAAACTGGAATGATCTTGTATGGGTTTTTTTTTTTTCTCTTTTTCTTTTTTCTCTTTTCATGTCCTAATTCCTGATTGGGACAAATAATGAGTAGAACATAGTGACAACAAAAGCAATAAATTGATATCCCATAAGTAGACAGCCAAATGCTATTATGAACACTCAACAAAATAATTGTTATTAGAAATGCCTCTCCCATTCTTGTATACACAAAATAGTAAAAGCTCTGAGAACATATTAAAGAATCAGAATTTTCAGTTTATAAAGATTAATTGAAATATTTTTTACACTAGTCTTTAATGTTCAAAGTCAGCGACAAAAAGATTACCCAGTGAGCAACACAGGCAATCATGATAACATAATTATCAAGATGATTCATAAGAACCATCACAGGTTTTGTTTTTGAAGGTTTTATAAAACTGTATTTATTTGATCACTGTATTTCCTTCATTACCCCTGTACACTTTGTTTTCAGTTCATCCCCAAGACCTTAATCCATTCGATTTATTAAGATTTCAGGTAGAAAAGGCTATTTTCATAGCCTTCATTTTACAGCATATTTATATTTTTCTTAATATATGAAGATTTATTTTTGTAGATCAATGTGAAGTTTTACAATCTACATTCTAAAAATGATTGCTATAAAATCAAGCAAATTACCATATTAATTATCTTAAACATCTATCTCTTCAGGGGTTCTCAAAGTGCCTAAAATCTACTTTCTTCAAGAATTTATTGTATATAATATTAGATAAACTAGACTAAGTGCTGAATCATATGAAGTTCATTTCTCAAAATGTTAAAGAACCTATCCTTGTTTCTGAAGTTTCTTTACTAAGCTATATTCCCACTAACATGGACAAGGGTGTGTTAATATATGAAATTTCAATAATTTTGATTTATAGTGTTGTATTATGACTGACGATAATCACCATAACATATATTTTTTAGTCATTGTTACATTTCTTTATGAAAAAAACTATTTAGATCCATGGTTCATTTTCTTTATTAATTTTTTTTAATTCTCATTTTAAAATCTGATCCTCCTCCCTCTAAATTTAAGCATCATTGTAGAACTAATGTGCATCTTATTACTCATTCATATATTTTTATAAACTATACATGTTCAACAATTTATGTATTTAATTTATGTGAATAAATATAATATGTTTCATATTTTATCACTGAATATTTTGCTATAAGTGGATCTAGTGTATTTGTTTAACTGCCATATATATGATTTTTCCTTAACTTATTGGACATGACCACTGCATTCAACTTTTACTACAAATATAAATGAAAATGATAATAAATATCTTTATATATATTTATGTGTATAGTGAAATATAATTTTTTTTGGTAAACTACTGGGCCAAAACGATGCATGTATCTACCTTTCTAATTAATGTTAATAGTCTAAATCCTACATTTACTAAAGTCTAAAAGGAAAAGAAGATTTTTTTAATCTCCAAATTCCCATAAACACAAATTATAAAAATTATATTAGTTTTACGAGTGAAAATTTTCTTATTAATTTTGTACTTATCAGATTATTGATTTGACAATTTCTTCTCAGTTTTGCTAGCCTCTTAGAGTCTCACTTCTGTAAAATTATAGTGTATATTCTTTACCAATTTTTAATTGAGTTTGCAGTTCTTATTCTTGATTTGGAAGAGCTTCTTGATTAGTTGACACTCATTTTTTGTTTCAGAAAATTAACATATAGTCTAGCATTCTGTCACTTTTCTGTAAATATTTTCACAGTCTCTTCTGTTACAGTATGATCATTAATTTTGAATTAATTAACATTTGATATATTTTTTGCTTGTTTTTTTATACTGTTAGAGTTTTATTTCAGAATTCATTATTATCCAATTGTAGATAATGAAAAAAATGTGTGTTTTCTATTAACCTGATAGTACTACATTTAAATTTAGATGATTCATATTCAGTTTCTTTTTGATGTTGTAGAAGATAGAAAACTAGCTTGAATTTTCTCCATATACTGAGCTAATTCAATTTATAACATTTACAGTACAACTCTTCTTTCTCAATGATTACTGATCCGGGTTTAGTGCATATTAAAAATTATTTTTATTATTAAAAAATAAAATATAGGATAAGATGAAAAACATAATATTGAATTTGGACAATCCACCTGACAGAAAATAGAAGAACTCCAAGAGAAGGCACAAGAATTAGAAATTCCCTGAATTAGGTGTTCAATAAAAATACTGAACTGAAAGCTACAGAATATATGCAAAGGAACTGGTGAATACCAGTGTAGGTATTTGATTGCTGCCTCAGGCTCTGTGAGTTTACATAAGCTTTATTGCTTAGTTTTTAAAGGTTTCTATACTAGAAGTATTTAAAAGCACAATGATTACATAATAATAATTTACAATATGTTAAAGAATTAAAACCATTTACCATTGTCTTTTAAATAATGACACATCAAGCTATAAAATAAAACAAATAAATGTATATACATTATATTTTTAAAATTTAAAAATATTTTTAGTAGTAAGAGATAGCTTCATGTTGTAGTACACATCTGTAATACTAGCAATCAGTTGAATGAACATGGAAGGCTGTCAGAATTTAGAGGCAATACTGGTCCACACATTAACTTCCAGGCTAGCTGTGGCTTCATAGCAGGTACAAAATAATGCAACATCAAACCAATTTGAATAAAAAGATGAACATAATTTCTCTAAGAGGAAAAAAATGTGGGTTCATGATCACTGTTCAAGTACATCTTCTTATTGTGCAGTTTCCTGTAGACAGGTTTTGCAACTGTAAGTGTAAAACCTATTCTTCCTCATTGTAAAGTTTTCTGGATTTTATAAACTGGGTTTTGCTTCCTGGTGAATGAATACTGAAGAACTATATTGTTATTAGTGTAACAGTACAGATCTTACTAAAAAGCTAATCAGCTAAAATATTTTTTTCAAATACATATATTTGAATATATAATAACAGAAATCCAGATTATTTTAACTTTAAAAGTTAGTTCCTGACCATCAACAATGTTAATTCTGTCGCTGTGGAGCAGGAGGGCCTAGGTTGTCCCATGGGAATAAGAAACTGTTTTTTGTTTTGTTTTGTTTTTTGAAATTAATTTTTTATTGGATATTTTATTTACATTTCAGATTTTATCCCCTTATCCCATTCCTCCCACCACCCAGGAATCTCCTATCCCATCCCCCCTCCTAATGCTTCTATGAGGATGTGCCCCCACCTACCACCCGACTCCCACCTCCCCACCCTCGAATTCCCCCTGACTTGGTGTTCAGCCTTCATATGACCGAGGATCTCCTCTCCCACCTATGCCCAACAAGGCTATCTTCCCCTACATATACAGTTGGAGCCATGGATCCCTCCCTAGGTGCTCCCAAGCAGATGGTTTAGACTCTGGGAGCTCTGGTTGATTGATATTGTTGCTCTCCCCATGGGGCCTCAAACCCTTACAGCTCCTTCAGTCTTCTCTCTAACTCCTCCATTGGGAACCCTGATGAGTTCGATGGTTGACTGTGAACATCCAGAAACTGTTTATGCAAGAGTTTGAAGGCACAGGCAGTCCCACCTCTGTTTCATTTTCCTGAGCAGGGATTCAAACCTCTGAGACAGAGGACATGTGAGTGGAACAGCTTCAAAGGCCTTCTTTTGGAGCTGGAATTTTGGAGATGATTGATTTGTTTTTGTTTGTTTTTTTTTGTTGTTGTTTTGTTTTTGTTTTTTGTTGTTGTTTTTTGTTTGTTTGTTTGTTTTTGTTTGTTTTTTGCTTTGGGGCAGTTACATTTTCCTGTAGTGGCAGACTGTTGTTCGGTCATAAGGAAAGAAGCTCTGAGTTTATTACAGCCATATTATCAATATCTTTGTCATTTGTAGTACCTTCTTCAGCGCTAAAAGATTTTGAGAAGAAAACAAATAGAACTTTATATCACAGGCTTCTACATACTGAGAACCTAGAAGAAAGAAATCTGCTACAAGTGGAAATTGTACACAAATTTGTATGCTAAGTATGTTCACTCAAGACATATACAAAATGACTTTAGTGCCTTAATTTACATTTCTTTTATTCTTTGTTTACTTTAATTAATTAATTGATTAATTCACACCCCAAACATTGCTCCCCCTCCCAGTGCACCCCTCCCAGAATCCTTCTCTTCACTCCCTTTCTGTTTTCCTCTGAGAGGATCCAGCAACATAAGGTATAGAACCTCCCTGGCATATCAAGTCCCTCAGGATTAGGCACATTGAGACTAGGTACTACAGTCATAAAGACTGAGCTGCATGTGTGATACATATGTGCATAGGGCTTGATTTAGGCTTTGAATGCTCTTTGGTTGGTGACTCAGTCTCTGAGAGCTCCCAGAGGCCAAGGTTAATTAATTCTATTGGTCTTCTTGCGGGGTTCCTTTCCCCTTCCTGAACGTCAGTACTTCCCTAAACTCTTCCATAAGTGTCCTCAACATTTGTCCAGTGTTTGACTGTGTGTATCTATATGTTTTCAGTCAACTGTTGTATAGAGCCTCTCAGAGGACACTTATGCTAGGCTCCTGTATACAGGCAAAGCAGAGTAACATTGATAGTGACAGAGATTGATGCTTGAGCATGGGATTGGTTTCAAATTGGGTGGGTCGTTGGTTGGCCATTCCTTCAGTCTCTGCTCCATCATTCTCCTTGCATTTCTTGTAGATAAGACAAATTTGAGGTCAAACTTTTGTGGGTGGTTTGGCATCCTTATCCTTCCACTGGGGATACTGCCTAGCCACTGAAGGTGGACTCTTCACATTCCATCCCCACTGTCAGGCATCTCAGCTAAGGGCCCCACATTAAATCCTGGAAGTCTCCACCATCCTAGATCTAGGAGACTTCCTAGTGATTCTCCCAAACCACATCCTAGGCAGCTGCAGGTTTTTGTTCATTCTTCTGGCCCTCTGGACTTCTCTATTACTTCTCTGAACACCTAATCCTGATCCCCCATTCCCCTCCTTGTTCCCTCTCCTGCACGGTTCCCTCCATCTATCTGCCTGCTATGACTATTTTAATCCCACTTCTAAGTAAGATTCAAACATGCTCACTTGGGCCTTCCTTCTAGTTTAGCTTCTTTAGATCTGTAGAACATATCATGTGTATCCTATACTTTATGGTTAATATCAAATTATAAGTGAGTATTTACCATGCATGTCCTTTTGGGTCTGGTTTACCTCACTCAGGATGAGTTTTCCAGTTCCATCCATTTACCTTCAGAATTTGTGACAATCATATTTTTTAATAGCTAAGTAGTATTCCATTGTGTAAATGAACCACATTTTCTGTCAGGAGCCAATATGGAATAAGCTAATAACTAGCAGGTCATCATCCTGAGATGGCCTGCTTTGGATTATTATATAGTCAGCCATAGATTTATTCTTATTTAGCAAGGCTGTAAGGGATTCATTTTAGGAAAGATTCCTGCTATTAATATGTTCTTCTACTTATTATTAAACATATATAACAATCACTAAGTAATAGCACACCCCTTTGGAACAAATCTCTGCAGATCCACGAAGATGTATTGTCTTATAGTAACAGTAATTATTAAGCTCTTTTATAGTGGGACTGCTATTAGGTCCTTTTCTGATAGTCAAAACTGCAATGAGAACTCTGCTAGTCTCCCAAGTGTCACCACTTAATTGCTCTTAGATAGTAACCAGACTTTCTCCTACTCATAGCACATACCAAAAGTTTGTAAAACAATTAACTAAAGGTCATAAAAAGAGAATTAACAATTTATTATAGATGCTAGAACAGAAGATAAAATATTGACTGGATTTATCTATGCAAAACTTCACTAAAGTTTAGCTATGGTTTTCAACTTACAATGAACTTTTAGAGTTGAGACAAGTGATGAATGGTCACCCAGATAATTACTCCTAATGGATATGCATGTAAACATTCTCTGTTGTAAACTTCTATTTCAATTTATGATTAGATTTTTGTGTGAACTTGTGATGAACTTTGCAACATGTGTTTATGTATCCTGAAAGATGCATAAATACTGAAGACAAAGAGATAGAGAATTTTTCCTTATCCCCTCAACTAGAAGAATTTTTTTCCCTTAAAAAATTTTTTTCCTTACTAGTTTTTTTTTCCTTTTCCCCACTTAGGATCTTTCCATTTTCCTCCTTAGCTTTCATATGAAACTTTTTACGACTTTTAAACACTATAATTACTTTTCTCTAAGTGTTCCTTTTTCTTCCTGAGACTTCTGACTAGCAAGTTGAAAGTTAAAGCTGAGCAGTTCCTGCTGAGGTAGAACAAAGGCCACATTGCTAAATCCTCAGCTGTTTGGCTACAGGTGTTAATCACCTAAGCCAGCAGTCTTTACTGGCAGGAAGAGCAAAAATGTTTTTAGGACTTTTTTTTAGAAGTTATCATCAGCATTCCAGTACAGTTAGAGAGCTAGAAAGCCCTGAGACCCTCAGACTTTAAAGCCATCACCAGAGTACTACTCTGTTCCCCCCACTCACAGTCCACCCCTGGCACTACCCTCTCCAGGCCAAGAGGCTCTTGGCAATTTTATATATCAGTTCTTAGGTTGAGGGACAACTGGGTTGTTTCCAGTTTCTGGCAATGACAACGATTCAAAGTGCAAAATTGAACAAGAATCATTGTGGGACGTTGGAGCATGTTTTAGGTATAAGACCATGAGGGGTATAGATGGCTCATCAGATAGAACTATTTCAAATTTTCTAAGAATCACTCAGATTGATTTCCAGAGTGGTTGTACAAGTTTGTAATTTCACCACCAATGGAGGTGGGTTCCCCTTGCTACCCAGCATTACTAGCAGGTTCTGTCATTTAAGATTTGATCTTAACCTTCCAGATGGGTGTGAGATGGAATTTCATGGTTCTTTTGATTTGCATTTCTCTGATGACTAAGCACCTTGAACACAGCAGAGTACATAAATATGACCATTAACTTACAAAACATTAAAAATAATGATTACACTATCAAATTTCAAATGTAGGCAATTTAAGACAGACCTCGAGTCAGACCCTTTCACCTCTCACCTCACTCTTGGAGCAACACTCTGCTGGCTATCAGGCTGGAGAAGTGCCCAATTTTACTGATATTTGATGCAACTACACAAGCCATCCTTTCTTATTTGGCATAAGCCTGTGCAGATATTTCTTGGTGAATATACATTCTTTAAGAAATAGTTCAATCCTATATTCTTCGGAATAAATAGTCAATTGTTTTTTAGATACTTTGTGACATGATTTACTCCAAAAGAATTACTAAAAATTTCCCGGAAACAACATTTTAAACAGAAATATAAATTGTATGTATTTTTAGGTTTTGAAGTATAATCATAAGTCTAAGGAAAGATGATTAGGGAAGAGAAGGATAATCAAATTCAGTGATGATCATTATAGGCATCAAATTTTCATGATTAATTAGTAGAAAATGTGTGGTGTAACTATAAAAGGGACACAGTATTGTATTTCTAGAATGGGTCATAATTTGAACATATTATCTCTAACATTCATTCTAATATATATATATATACATATATATATATATATATATATATATATATATATATATATAATCCATAAGTCCATATTTTATACTACTATTATTATAAGAATTTCTCTTAGGAAAGTAATAAATATTACACTTATGTAACTTGAACTCCATTGTTTTGTTAATACTAAAATTTCAGGAGCCATAATAAAATAAAAATTATACAAAATTATCTTTCTTACAGAGGGGAATAAAATACAATGAATATATAAAAGATACTGTATTGAACTAGTTTAATAGGAATATAACACTTCAGTCACAGGCAACTAAAAACCACCACCACCATCTTCAACAACAACAATGACAAAAGGCAAAACAAAATTTTAATTCATTCACTGCTTTATGATATGACTCATTCAGTGATCTTAGTTAAGAGATCATGAAAAACAAGACAAAGTAAAAAATGCAAAGAACTACACTACAGGCAAAATAAAATAAAAACAAAAAAGAAAGTGAAGGAATTAGAAAATACTTCTAGATTGAAAGTTATCAAAAGCATAATGGAGAAGTAGACAAGTTATGTAAGATGAAGACGAAAATACTGAGACAATGAGATGAAGATACTAAGAACACTGTGGAACACAGGGATCATAAGAACATAGCAGAATACAAGAATTGTTGAGCTAGGGTAAATTAGAAATAAAGGAAAAGACATGTTTTATCCATGGAGCAAAAGGCAAAATGTCTAGATTTGTGTATTCAGATGGTAAACAGATTTGGATATAAGTGGAGGGTTATTTATTAAAAATGGCACAATATAACTGAGCTTTGTAAGACATATATTTAGTTACATTATAAAATGCAATCAAGGAGAAGGAATGATTGGGAGAAAAAATGTTTTATTATGGATATTCACCATGATTCAGAATATAATCATTTTAGATAAACAGAATCTATTTTCAGAGAACTGTTAATTGCTCTATTTATTGATACTAATATCCTACTCAGAAGAAATTCATGTCCTTTAATATTCTTTCTAGTTGCCATGAGACAGAGAAATTAAGACTTATTTATTTCAATCTTAGTGCTTATAAATTCTGGTAATTAATTAACATAAAATGTAAAATATAAAGCAAAAGAATCCAAATGGCTTCTTTCTCTGTGTATAACCTAGGGACAATCTATCTGACAATCTATCTGACTCAAATGTGAAAATTAGTTTTCCATTTCTGTCAGGTTTAGTTCACATTTTCTGGATAAAAATGCAGATTTCTATGGGCATCCTCTTCAGTGGACTGTGTAAAGTCACTTTCCACAAGGCTCCCAAACATTTTCTCTACCAGCAACATCAAGAGAGGCATAGTTCTTTACTTTTGCAAGTGCTTTTTTCCATGACCCTTTGGTGTTTTTGCCTAACTTTATTTGTGCAAGACCAATTTCTTCTTTTCCTAGTTGATTAAAGCACCTGTGGAAACACATCCATTGAGAAGTATTTACCTACAATTGCTCCCATATTCAAGCACCAATAGGAATCACAGGATACAATGTTATCTATGACTTCAATCAAGATCAATTATAGTTTTAGTTTGTGATTACTTAGTATTTAATGGAAATGAGAAGATAATCATTGAACTTTTTCTCTCTCCCTGTACTTTTGAGTCATCAATGGACTCTTAGCAAGAACCTCTGTTGCTGACACAAGCAAGGGACACTTTGTTTCCCCTTCTAACATACTGGGTAGTCTTAAATTTCTTATCCAGGCTTCGGTGAAGAATCAAAATTTGAGATTAATTTTAACGTTTTAGGCTGCTAGCCTGATTAAGACATTTCAGCATTGGCAGTATCACCACCATGACAAAACATGGACACACACACACACATACACACACACACACACACACATACACACACACACACACACACACACAAATTTTCCTAATTCTAAGCTTTTCATTTGCATTTATTTTTTTCAATGTAACTCCAAATTCATTGTCTACATTCCAATTTTTTAACATGAGTGAGGAGCCTCTTTTTCTTTGGCATAAAAATCTTAAAGGCTGGACCTAAACCTCTCCACACATTATGTAGCGGATGTCCAAGCTGTTGCCTGTACATGGGATATGTTCTCCTAGATGGGTTGCCTTGTCTGGTCTCAGTAGGAGTGGAAGCACCTGGCCTTGCAGAGACTTGGAGTGATAGGTTAGGTCACAACCTAGGGAGGTGCCACCTGCCCAAATGTGAAGGAGAGAGCGAAGGGGGAAAGATTGTGGAAGAGGGTGACCGGGAGGAGGGCATTGAGCAGGGCATAAAGTGAATAAGCAAAAAGTAAAACTCTTAAAGGCATACAAGTTCCAGATATACCATAGCACAATTGTTTTGGTGGGTGGAGGACACCAGAACACTGCCACAGAACCATCTAACTAAGGGCTCATAGGGGCTCACAGAAACTGAAGTGGCAACCACAGAGCCTACTTGGATCTACTCTAGACCCCCTGCATCCATGCTATGGTTGTTTAGCTTGGGAGGCTTTGAACCCCTAGCAGTGCAAGTAGGGATATCTCTGACTGTTTTGCCTGCTTGTGGTACCTTTTCCCTCCTACTGGGTTGTTTAGTCCAGCACTAATATGAGGATTTATACCTAGACTTTTTGCATCTTGTTATGAGGTGTTTTGTTGATATCAGTGGAAATCTGGCTCTGTTTATGAAGTAAAAATGGAGGAGCAGTGAATTGGTGGGAGAGAGGAGGTAGCAGGCTGGGATGAATAGAGGAAGGGGAGGCTATAGTCAAGATGTAAGAGAGAAGATTAAACTTAAAAAAGAACTTGCATTCACATAAATTTGTTTTCATTGCTACTTACTCTCTATTTTATTTATAATTTTTCAATTGAAATTTTAATGAGCACTTATGTAAGTCTCATAGGTGTATTAGATGTACCAGGACATATAGAGCAGTTCACAAATTTCACTACATTGCTTATACTGAAACATAGATGTAAGACAATACTGAATTTCAATAAATAATTAAAAATCTATGCCCAACATCATGTTATACATTTATACGTAAATTTAGGTATAGACTGAAGAAACAAATAACTCTTCACTAACAAAAGCATCAGCTTCTCTTTATGCACTACATAACATTGACAAAATATTAAGCACTTTTGACATTCAAATATAACTAAAACAAAGAACTATTTTCTTTTAAGCCCTAATATCTCCTATGCTATGAAAATGGAAAGTACTTTTATTTATATGTCTAATGCTTTAAGAACTGCTTCAATTGACCACTTCTGGGAAGAGTTCCCAGTATTCACAGAGAAAACTTACAGAAATAGTTTATAATTTTCCTAATCCCTATTCTTCCTTTCTAGTCTACAAGCATTTCACAGGCAGAGGCCATGCTCCAGAATTTCAATATAAATATTTATTATGTGTTAACAAATTACTGAAAGCATACTGGGCTTTTTCTTTTACTATTCTTAAATTCTGAAATTAAGAAAACCATACAACGTCAGGCTATAGGTTGCAGCCTGTTTGCTCTATAGATTTGTGGGAAAAAAATACTTCATTTAAAGCTTCAGCTTCTGTAGCTGCCAGTATCACATAGCTTGTAACCATATCACTTCTATTTCTATCGCATTGGATTATCCATTCCTGTTACTATCAAATTTCCCACATTTGTCATGAATGAAGACACATATAATTATATTTAGGACTCAGTTTCATAATGTTTAATTTATTTGAATAATCTTTATTTTTTTATTATAATGTGATAAATTAAAGTTCCATGAATTACTTGTGAATACATATAATACTACATACAATATTAAAATACTATGGTTCACAGCATAATAAACTCATATTCATATATGTTTGTGATTGCTTTCCATAGTTTAACAAAAAGTGTGCAGATTTTTTTCAAACTATAAAAATGTATACATTTAAGATTAGAAATCATAATAAATTAAGTTATCAACTAAACAATTAATTGGTTTCACAGTTCAATACAGTTGGGTTGGCTTATTAAAATGGACTAGGATAAATAAAAATTACCTACTAATGGTTTTAAAACAGATTCTACATATTGAAAAGTGTTCAGGTGGGGGGAAATGAAGATAGAATAACAAAAATAAATATTTGTAATCATTTCCTCAATGGATAATTACTGTCAATAATATATCTTTCTAGTATACATCAGTGCATGCATATATGTGTTTGTATACATGTATACATACTTGAATTATTACATCTTTCATTTTATAAATGTTTCTCATATCATAAGCTGTACTATTTTATTTATAGCTATATGCAATATATATAATACATATTTTTACTCACTAGACATTACAAAATTAGAGTTTTTATGTCATTAAAACATTTTGTAAACACAATTTCAATAGCTGCATAATGGTGCATTGTATAGATATATCATAATATAATATTTGTTTTTTTGATTATAAATAGCTTTTCATAGTACCAAATATGATGAATAAAATTATAAACACTAAGGTTCATTACTGACAGGCAGTAATGAAACAATTTTCAAAGAATAAAAAAATCTATGCTTTCATAGAACCATATTTAGAGTATGTAGTAAGATAGCTTGGACAACAATCTCATAGGTAGTAACTTATAAAATAATTCCCAGAACCACAAAGTGTATCGGGAAATGTACACTGTGGTATGGGATCACGAAAGGATGGCTCAGTTTCTAGTAGAGCACTGATTGGAGATAGCCGGAGACCCAACAGGTGTCCATGCCTACGAGGGAGGGCATGTATCTTACCATGCCACCATACTCCAGGCTCCTGACACGCAGCAAAGATCTCCAATGATCTGAGCCTTTCAGTCACGTAGGGCAATGCACCTACCAGCCCCTCCACAGGTAGAGGGCATGACTATAGGCCTCAGCCTCAAGAAATTTCCATATTAACGAAATATCTGAAGGCCAGAGGGCATAACCAATTAAGTATTCCTTTCCAGACCCTCCTCCCTCTTCAAAATTGTAGAGAGCCAGCAAGTCTAGGCAGGGGACTCCATACATAAAAGGCCATATCATGATGATATGAAAGTGAAACCTAGATTGTATTGGAGATTCATAAGATGTGGACATTATGGAGCTGTGAATTATTTTCAAGGAGAAAGCAGTATGTTGCAAGCAGAAGAGATGGAAACAGTGAGTAATTCTAAGTTCTTCAACATTGGACATAGAACTACAGAATTTTAACTTTGCCCTGATGGCTTTTTATCTACCTTTAAGCCAGAATTTCTTTACTACATTCCTATACCTCAGTTTGTAATGGTAGTGTGTATTCTGTGCCACTGTATATTCAAGGATGTAATTTACCTTTTGATTTTACAGGGGTTGCAATTAAGTGACTGCTTTGTATCTAAGAAGAGATTTTATAACTTTAATACTGTAAAAGACTATAGAGACTTTTGAAGTTGTACTGAATATATTTTGCATCATGATATGGCCATGAGTTTTGTACAGAGAAAAATGTGGTTGTTTGAATGAGAATGGTTCCCATAGTCTCATATGTTTCAATACTTGGTCCCTAGTATTGGTGGAATGGCAGAAGCCAAATTAGGACAAGCTAATAATTATCAGATGATCTTTCTGAGATGGCCTGCTTTGGATTATAATATAATCTATGACAGATTTTTATCTAATAGGCAAGGACCCTCAGAGAATTAATTTTAGAAAAGATTCCTGCTATTAATATGCTTTTTCTGTTATTATTAAACATATATAACAAGCACTAGGTATTATCCCACCCTTTTGAGGAGATCTCTACAGATCTACAAAGTTGTACTGTCTCGTAGTGATGCTATATAAACAGATAAATGACTTCTTAAGTCTTAATGATGATCCTGTAAAGAATTCCTAAAATTATATCAGTAATTATTAAGCTCTTTTATAGTGGGACTGCTATTAGATCCTTTTCTGACAGTCAAAACTGCAATGAGAATTCTGTTAGTCTTTCAAGTGTCACCAGTTAATTGCTCTTAGATAGTAACCAGACTTTCTCCTACCCATAGCACATTCCAAGAGGTTGTAAAACAATTAACCAAAGGTCATAAAAAGAGAATTAACAATTTATTATAGGTGCTAGAACAGAAGATAAAATATTGACTGGATTTATCTATAGAAATCTTTGCTAATTACTTAGTTATGGTTTTCGACTTTCAATTAAACTGTGGACCTGTGATGGATGTTTAGCTAATGTTTACATGCATATCCTAATGGATATGCATGTAAACATTGTTGTAAATTTCTATTTCAATTTATGATTTAATTTTTGTGTGAACTGGCAATGAACTTTGTAACATGTGATCATGTATTCTGAAAGATGTATAAGTACTGAGAACAAAGAGATGGGAGAAGAATTTTTTTTCCTTTCCATGAAGAGAAGTCATTTTTTCTCTTTCCTCATGTAGAAAATTTTTTTTTCCTTTCCCCACTTAGAAGAATTTTTTTCCCTTTCCCCACTTAGGATCTTTCACTTTCCCTTTTTTTCTTAGATAGCTTAAATAGGAAACATTTTGCAACTTAGTAGTAAACACTATAATCACTTTTCAAAGTATCCCTTCCTGAGATTTTCAACTAGCAGGTTGAAAGTTAGAGATGCATAGTTCCTGCTGAGATAGAACAAAGGCTATTCACTTAATCCTTTGCTGTTTTAGGATAAGGTACTAAGTGCCAGAAATTGCAGATTCTGGCATTAGAGGATCACAGAATGCAGGTCAGCTACAATAGCAAGATAACTTAGACTTAGAAAAAGTAAACTTATTATTATTATGCAACAACCCTACATATCTCATAAGACAAAGTTTTAGCTCTGTATTTTGTAAGACAAAATACCTGCTGCCAATGCTCTTCTCCCTCTGCTACCTCAAGAAGAACCAACAAGAAAGACCTCTTCTGGGGCTGCCCACTCCCCCTATGGCAGTGGAACTGTTTGGGAAAGATTAATAAAAGTTCAGAAGTTCCAAGCTGATCTCTATCATTTGTTGTATATAACTTTGTCTTAATTTCACATAGATTTAGGGAGATGTAGCATCTATGTGGCTATTTCTAATAGGTAAGAGTTTTACAGATTCATCCTTTGGGCAAGGACTACTCAAACTCCTATATGTAACTCATCATCTATTCTCTAGAAGGAATTCTGGTAAACTCATTAGTTCCTCAGCATAATCTTTGGGTGCAATGAAGCCTCAGTTTTAATTGCAACTTTAATAGTGAAGAAACTGCTTGCCTAGGAAGGAGTTTTATCAACAAGGGGCAAGACCAGATTTGTGTAAACGGATAAAACTCCAGGTCTAGTCCATACAGATGAACAAGGACAAATAATTTGAGTACACTATGTCAACAACATGGTACAAATCAATTTGAAACTCTGGGACAGTCAGTAGTTACAAGTGAATTAGCACAATCTGTTTTCAACATTTTGCTTATTGGCTACCCACTCACAGAATTGTATTTACTTACCTATCCTCATACTATTCTAAGCCAATAAATACTTTTATTTGTTTTTCTATGTTATTTTTATTAAAAATAGATATTTTCATACAATATATTTTGATTCTGATTTCCTCCTTCTCCCAAATCCTCTGAGATCCTTCACCCCACCTCTCCATCTAAATCAACATATTCTGTCTCTTCTTAGAAAACAAATGGGCATCTAAAAATAATATAGAAATAAGATAAAATGAAAACAAACCGTTCATATTAGGACAAGGCAAACAGAAGACAAAGAAGCAAAGAAATAGCATACTCACACAAATAACCCCACATACATATGCAGAAATGCAAATGTTTCCACAAACCTAAATCTCATGAAAACATAAAACCAGAAGTCATAATATATACACAAAGGACATGTAAATTAAAGGAACTAATAAGTAAAATAAATTAAATATAAATAAATAAATGAATAAATACCCCAAACTAAGCATTATGAGACACAAAACTTTCAAAGTTTTCTCAAGTTCTTTTTATGTTAGCAATGTACAATTTGGTATGGATCCTGACCTTAAGATTGGTTTGTATCCCCAGTGAGACTTCATTGCAGGCGACTGAAAGAACAACGAATTTATTATTCATGAGTGATTATCACTTGGAGATAGTTTATGGGTTAGGCATGTAGGCTTTTTATGTTCACCTACCCTCCCAAAGCTAGAATCTACCTAGAGAAGTTATATGAATGCTCTGTGCATGCTGTCATACTTTCTGGGAGTTTACAGGATTATCAGTCTTGCTATTTAGAAGTCCTCATTTTCTTGGTGTCCTCCATATCCTCTGGTTCTTATAATCTTTCTGCTTTCTTTTCTGCAAGCTTCTGTCTGTCAACTGCAATGAGAGGATGTGATGGAAATATCCCATTTAAGAATCAGTGTTCCAAGGTTTCTTACTCTCTGACCATTATGCAGCTATAGCTCTCTAAATTTGTTCCCATATACTGCACAAGGAAACTTCTCTGATAATGGCTGAACAAGGCACCGATCAATGAGTATTGCAGAATGTCATTAGGTGTCATTATATTTCTATGGTCTTTTGGCAGTACAGCAGTATTTGGTTGTCCCCTAGGTCCCTGGGTTACAAAGTCTCAGATTCTTGGTCATCCAAGCAGGTGTTCTATCTCAAGGAATAGCTCTTAATTGCAGTCAGGTGTTGATTGGTTATTCCTACAAGCTTTGTGATGCTGTTGCCATAACACATCAAGCAGGCACTTCATAACTGTGGATCAGGTTGATGTTTACATTTCTCCTTTGGTAACATGCAGAGTACACTTAGTACTTAGTACAAACACTACAAATCCATAGCAGTGAAATCTTTAGGTAGGCACCAGCTCAATTTATTTGTGTTCAATGAGTTCCATAGGTGTTGTCTTCAGCAATGGGACCATGTCATCTCTTTGTGGAAAGCAAGCCTTCAATGTAGACTGTGTTGTTTAGGGGTGCCCTTTGGTGGATAACTTGATTAGATATAACACATTCTCAGTAGTAGAAGTTAGTGACAAGAGATGTCCAGTTGGCACTTTGTGCCCCACAATTTGGCAATTTCATTTAGAACACTTTCATTTATGTATTTATTTTAGAAGGTTTCTAATGTAGTAAATTCCATTAAGATTCTACAAGGAGCCCTTAACTTGAGCTGTTCCTCCCCTTATTTCCTGCACTACCCTCCCTCTTCTTATGTGATCCATTTCAGTTCCACCATAATTCAGCCATAATTATTTGTTTAACTTCTCCATCCCAAGAATATTCATCCCACCGTATCTTAACTCTTTACATAACATCTGTCATCATATGAATTGTTGTTTGTGTATCAATGACTTAACATCTAATATCAACATATAAAATAATACCTTGCATACTTTTCTTTCTAGGACTGGGTTATATCATGCAGGATGATTTTTCTCTAGCTCTGTCTATTTAACTCTGAATTTTATGATTTCATTATTTTTAGTAGATGAACAGTATTCCATTGTATAAGTGCAGCATATTTTTTCAACCATTCATCCATTTGTAGGTGTCTAAGCTGTTTCAGATTTCTGGTTATTGTAAATGTAACAGAAATAAACATGGTAGAGCAAGTGCCTCTATGGTAGGATGAAGCATTCTTTGGGCATACGCCCAAGTGTGGTATAGATATATCTTGAGGTAGATAAATTTAAAGATTCCTGAGGAATCACTGATTTCCATAGTGGTTATAAAAATTTGCACACCCCCAGCAATGAATGACTGTTTGTAAGACTCCATTTTTTTACTAGCATGAGTTATAATTTGCTTTATTGTTCCTGATCCTGAAAATTCCATAAGATAAGGAGTGCATATGAGGGAGAAGCCAGGAGGACAAGGGGACTGGAAGGAGTGCAGGGAGGGTATATTACAAAGTCAGGATGTGAAGAATGATAGAAGAAGAAATAAACATACAATTAATATATTAATATAGATAGATAGATTGATAGATAGATAGATAGATAGATAGATAGATAGATAGATAGAATTTAAGTGGCCCCCTGAAATAACCTCAAAGTAGTTTTGACTTTCATTTTCCTGATGACTAAATATGAACTGTTTTTATTTTTTATCAAATTATTTATTTACATTCCAAAAGTTGTCCCCTTCCTGGTTCCCTATCCATGAGTTCTTTAACCCATATTCTACCCCCAATGCCTCTGAAAAGGTTAGCCCCCAACTGCCCACCTCTCAACTCACTCCCACCAGCATCCCTCTTCCATGGCTCATCAAGTTTCCACCAGATTATGGGCATCTTCTCCCACTGAGGCCAGACAAGGCAATCCTCTGTTACACAGGTATGCAGGGCCATGGACCAGCTCATGTATGCTCTGGTGGGTTTTGGCTTAGTGTCTGGGAGCTCTGAGAGGTCTGGTGTAGTTGACACTGTTCTTCTTCCTTTGAGGTTGCAATCTCCTTCAGCTCCTTGAGCTCCTCCATTTTTTCCTCTAACACTTCCATATTGATCCTCAACCTCAATCTAAAGTTGACTGGAGGCCTTGTATTATTCATGATTATTTTAGGTATTCTTGATTTTTTTATGTTTCCATATGAAGCTGAAAATTACCCTTTCAGGATCTGTGAAGAGGTGTATTGGAAATTTGATGGGGATTGTAATGAATTTTAATGAGTCTATGATTGTTTTGGGTAGAATGTTAATTTTTTGTTATGTTAATCCTACTGATCTTTGAGCATGGGAGATCTTCTATTTCTTTCTTTATTGTCATACAGCTTTTATCATATAAGTCATTAACTTGCTTGGGCAAAGTTACCAAAAGCATTTTATTTATTTATTTATTTATTTATTTATTTATTTATTTATTTATTTATTTTTATATTGCTGCTATTGTGAAAGGTACTGTTTTCCTGATTTCTTTTTCAGTCCATTTGTCACTTGTATTTAGGAGAGCTACTGATACTTGTGAGTTAATTTTGTATCCAGCTAAATTGCAGCTACTTTGCTGAAAGATTTTAATCATTTGTAAGGGTTTTCTGTGAAATTTTTAGGGTCACTTATGCATTCTATCATATTGACAATTAAAGATATTATGATTTCTTCCCTTCTTATTTTTTTCCAGATTAAAAACTTTATTTAAGTACAAATTAGAAAATTATATAAAATTTGTGTTAGAGGTAAGATATACAAACATGATGGAAGACAATTTCAATAGAAGCACTTGGAAGAAATAAGTTCAAGAAAATGATTGTACAGCATGATGACTGTAGTTACTAGAAATGTATTCTTGAAAATTGTACAGAGAATAGATAGTAAGTGTTCTAATAGCAATGGCTAACTACATTAGATGTGCATATGTTAATAATTTAGATTAGTCATTCTACATTTCATATATATTTGTATACCCAGCATTAGGGATGATTGGTCATGCAGTTGGTGAATGTTGGAACATCCTGGCCTATATATAAAATTCAAAGTCAAGGTGAACAATGTGATAACTGTGATGAAAGTCTATCCACAGAAAAGCAAAGCCCAATTATATATTGCAAACATATTTAAAGACCATATGTTGTATATCTTAAGTATATATAATTTTAATTTTCCAACAAAATGAAAATAATATTAATAGTAATATTGAAAGGTATTAGTCATAATATTACAGTACTTTAGATTCTTCAAAGAATTTTTTCAGAAACAAAAGACTTGGAATGATTCTTTATAGCTCAAGACAATTAGCCTAAAAATAGTTGTGGAGATGTCTATGGCATCGTTTGGTAATTGTGGCTCAGAGAGCTCATTTATATTTCTTTTTTTTAAATTTTTTTCAAATTAAATATACAATCATATATGATTTAAGCTCACACATATATCAATATACATGAAAGACTGGATCATATATATATATTTTTTCTTTTATAGATGATTTAGCTTAAAAAAGATTTATTGACAATGGACTGCAATAAATTATCAGTTTCTAGTTGTTTCGGATTCAGAGCTACCACAGGTTTTAATAAATATGTTGTTCTCATATTTTTTATGAGAGAAAAAATAAGTGAAGGATACTCAGCAAGCATAAAATATAAAAAGAAATTGAATCATATGAATTTGGATCTTTTCTTAACTTATTCAATTATTTTACTTTAGTTTTTCACAGAAATCACACTGGTAACCTAAATCCAGCCAATACCCCTGGTCTGTACAGTACATACTAACCTTCTCATTATCAGATTTTCACTATATTTAATTTCTAAAATGACTAATATGGTCCACACTGAAAAAAACACGCAATTTACTTTCATATTTTTTTAGAGTAGCCCTCAGCTAAAGATTCAGACATAAATTCTTCAAACACACCCAATTCACTTCCATGCTATGGACAATTATCACACATGCAATTAATTCATAGCCTTTAAAATGGATTTCCATAAAGTGTAATTCATATATTAATGGAGCTGTGCTAGTGGTGACTAACATTAAAGGGGGTTCCTAGAAACATCTGTTGTACATTAATGTCCCCTAAAATAGCTGAGAATTTATGTCACACATTTATATGCAAAAAAATCCCTTCTTATTTATATAGCATTTATCTCCTTAATTTGTCTTATTACTCTAAGACTTCAAGTACTATATTGAATAGTTATGAAAAATATGAACAACCTTGACTTGTTCCTGATTTTACTGGAATTGCTTCAAGTCTCTCTTCACTGGGGATAATGATGGCTATTATTTTTTGCTGTAAATTGCCTTTATAATATTTACATATGTTCCTTGTATATCTGATCTCTCCAGGAGTTTTATCATGAAGGTTGTTAGATTTGGTCACAGGCCTTTTCTGTATCTAATGAGATAATAATTTGGCTTTTAATCTTTTAATCTCTTTATACATTGGATTGCATTTTTATTTACATATGTTGAATGATGTTTCTATCCTTAGGTTGAAGCCTACTTGATAATGGTGGATGATCTTTTCAATGTGCTCTTGGATTCAAGTTGCAATTATTTTATTGAGTATTTTTGAGTATTTTTGTATCTGTGTTAGTAAGAGAAACTGGTCTGTAATTCATTCTTTTTTAACCTATCACCATTAATGAAATAGAAACATTAATTAATAGTCTCTCAGCAAATCAAAGCCCAGGGACAGACAGTTTTAACATAGAATTCTACAAGACTTTTAAAGAGGAACTAATGCCAATTCTTCTCAAATTATTACATAAAACTAAATCAGAAGGAACATTTCCCCATATTTTATCAGTTACCTTGATACCTAAAGGACAGAATTATATTTAAACTAGCTGAAATACTTGTAGTTATATTGTATTATCATATTAGAAAGAAGAATCATCTGAATTAACTTCCTTATGCCATGAGACAATTTTGTCAACAAGTCTGAAAAATAACATTATATATACATATGAACATATGTATATATGTACATATGTATATATGTATATATGTATATGATGTATATATGATGATGTATATATGATGTATATATGATGTATATATGATGTATATATGATGTATATATGATGTATATATGATGTATATATGATGTATATATGTATATATGTATATATGTATATATGTATATGTGTATATATGTATATATGTATATATGATGTATATATGATATATATATGATGTATATATGATGAATATATGATGTATATAAGATGTATATATGATGTATATATGATGTATATATGTCTATATGTCTACATGTCTATATGTCTATATGTATATATGTATATATGTATATATGTATATATGTATATATGCATATATGCATATATGTCTATTTGTCTATATGTCTATATGTATATATGTATATATGCATATATGTATATATGTATATATGTATGTGTGTGTGTGTTTGTGTGTGTGTGTGTGTGTGTATGTGTGTGTATTCCTATACTCAAATTTTTAACATTTTGTACATGCAGAAGAAATTATATCTGTTTCATATGATAGTTCACTACCATTTACTGAAGCCTAATTCATTTGCTAAATATTTCTATATATGTCTATATGTATACATGTTTGTACATATGAATGTATATTTAAATCAACAATGTATTATTAAGTACTACAACATGCTAAACTTTATTATACAATAATGCATTTATTTTTAATTATTACTATATCTGACATGTGTCCAATTTCTATGACCATCTCAGTCTCTCTGTGTAGCCAAGAATTACACTGAGTTTCTAATTTTTCTGCCTTTCTTCTTACATATGGGGACTACAGGTACATACCACCACTCCTCTTTTACATGGTGTTTTAGATTAAATACAGAACTCCATGAATTTTACTCAAGGTCTCAACGAACCGAGTTTCAGTTCCAGCCTCTATAGTCATACATTATTAATAGAATTGCCGAAGCTTTGAGAGACAAAAATGGCTACATGAAAATAGTTTGAAGTCATTTGTCAAATAAAAATCACCTGTGTTATCATATATCCCTTAGTTCTAGGTTCCTTTGTATATAACTCATGTTTCTTTTGTCTTTCAAAGCTTCAGCAACATTGATCTTTCATTATTTCCATAAGATCTTGTTTATTTTCTTGACCTTGAGTATTCACATTCTATTTTCTTTGCCTTGGTTCAATTTCTTCTGATTTTCATAGAGCCGGTTCCTTCTAGTCACTTAGAGCTCAAATAACACAATGTCTTAGACTTTCCTAGTATATTTATTCATAAATTTACATTTATCTTTATCACCCATATTTCTATTTTCTATTAACTTTCAATTGTACTTCTTAATTTACTTGTTTATTTTTTGTTTGCTTTATTTTTTTTCTGAATTATACCCCCATGATGATAACAACTTTGGATTTTCTATGCACTGATCAATCCCCATTGTCTGCTCAATTCTTTATATCCAACTGATTACCCCCAAATTCTGAATGCATAAATAAAATTCACTAAAATGTTAATAATGTTATTTTATGGAAATATTCAAGATTAGAAAAAGTATGAATGGCCCTTTAAAATACCATTTATTTGTTTAGGAAAATGGCAGAAGTAAATTATCTTTTATGGATCATTACCCCACCAACCACCTAAAGGAGTTGCAGAGATGAAAAATAATGTGGAAATGATGTAAATTGATGTACATATAGGAAACTGAACACCTCAGAATAAAATATAGAAAAAATAAGATGATTTATAAGCAAGTGTGGTAGTATCTACTGAAAATTAAATATCCTTTTAAATTATAACCCCCATAGCATGTTTGAGATGTTAACTGAATCCCTTATATTTCTTCCCGCATTTCTAGTATAAATAATATAAAAACAGATCAGAATGGAAAGTAGGTAAGAGAAGGAAATTTCCATGAGCTCTCTCCAGTTTTCCAAATTTTATTGAAGCCCTCAAATTTACACCTTGGCACATTTCTTTCTTTAATTTTCCATCTACCTAGGGTAATTTTGATGCTATAGTTACTAGCTTCAGTAAAGGTCATTGCACAGAGTACTTTCAAATAGGACCTTCAATTTTCTAATAAATATTATCTTTTTTACCTGATTTTCATTAAATAAAGCAATAGCATTTACAAAGTGTAAAATAAAAACACATGAATGATATATGAGTAGTAATATAAAAAGGATTTTTTTGTTTGTTTGTTTTTCACAACAGCGTTTCTCTGTGTAACCATGGCTGTCCTGGAACTCACTCTGTAGACCAGGCTGGCCTCGAATTCAGAAATCCAATCTGCCTGCCTCTGCAGCCCAAGTACTAGGATTATGTAAATAGAAAGGAAATGAGTACACTGGCATAGAAGAAGAAAAAAAGAAAAACAATCGGGTCATCCAACTTTCTTAATTCCATGCCCCCTTGAGACAAGAATTTTATATGTATTTCAAAAGAGTATTCAAGAGGTAATACTGCTTTTGTTTTTGTTTTTGTTTTTGTTTTTTCCTAAAGCAGATAGCTTGTGGCATTAGTGACCAAGGCAATATGATTACACTGTTTCAGTTAAAAAGAAAAAAAATATTTAAAGTATAAAATGGTTATAGAAGTTGACTTTCTGATAATTTTTATAAAATCCTAATTCTGGAGAAAACATTCTTCTTAAGTATTCTAAGGAATAAAAGAAAAATACATGATGAGTAATTCTGTATCATGCAGCATATGCGGAGAAATAAAAACAAAAACAAAAACAAACAAACAAACAAACAAACAAAACCTCTGGCAAAAGTACTCCAACTAATGGAAAGGATATGAAAACACGACTATGAGTAAAATGTCTACTGAATGGTAAACATAAACTAAACTGAAAGATTAATGTCATAACCAACTGCCTACTGAGAAGTAACTTTTGCTAAGTTATATTTAAAAAAAAATAGGCAGGCACATTCACAGAGCACACACTTCCTGGCAGTACCATACTAAAAGAAGTTGCTTCTTTCCCTGGTATATTATTTAGCTTTTTTATTTGTTTGAGAAAATATGTGATTAAAACAACTAAATGATAAATTATTTATTTTGTTCATGATTTTTTGCAATTTATTCTATCATGGCACAGGAAACATTAAAATGACTAATATAATGGTGACCAATAAGTAGAATAAATGAAGAAAAACTTTGATGAGAGAGAAGTCCTAAAGATACCCCCCTCAACCACGAATTACTTCTTGAAGTTAATTCCTCTTCGGAAAGTTTCTAGAACCACTGAAGTGACATTATCAGCTGGAAATCAACTCTTCAGTATAGATTATTAAGGAAATGATGGTATATTCAATTTACAAACACACAAAAAAGTAAAGTCTCATGTGTTCAAGTACAATCTGGAGTTGTGCTATAATTTTGGTCAAATCAACATATCAATAAAGCCATGTATCAGAAAAATACAGTTCTTTTCTTTGAGAATTTTTATTGGTTATTTTGTTTATTTAAAATTCAAATGTTATCCCCCTTCCCAGTTTCACCTCCACAAGCTTCCTATCTCCTCCTCCATCCCCAATGCTTCTATGAGAGTGCTCCCCCAGTCACCCACCCTCTCCTGCCTCAGTGACTTCACCTATCCTGTGTCATCAAGCCTCCATAGGACCAAGGGACTCCCCTCCCAGTGATGTCAGATAAGACAATCCTCTGCTATATAGGTGGCTAGAGATATGAATACCCCCTGTGTACTCTTTGGCATGTAGTTTAGTCCCCTCAGAGCTTTGGGGAATCTGGTTGGTTGACATTGTTATTCTTCCTATGGGCTTGCAAACCCCTTCAGCTCTTACAGTCCTTTCCCTAACTCCTTCTTCCACTGTGATCCATGTGCTGAATCCAATGTTTGGCAGTGTACATCCACATCTGTATTTGTCAGGTTCTGGCAGAGCCTCTCAGGGGACAACTACACCAGGCTCCTGTCAGTAAGCACTTCATGGCATTAGCAATAGTGTCTGAGTTCAGTGTTAGCAGATGGGCTGAATCCCAAGGTGGGGCAGTCTCTGGATGGCCTCTCTTTCAGTTTCTGCTACACTCTTTGTACCTGCATTTCTTTTTGACAGGAGGAATTCTGGATTAATATTTTTGAGGTGGGTGGGTGTCATCATCCCTCAACTGGGGGCCATGTCTGCCCAATGTGTAGGGTCTCTACAGGTTCTCTCTCCCCTTTGTTGCAGTATTTTGGTTAACATCCTCCTTATTGGGTCCTGGGAATCTCTTTGGTCTCTGGCATCTGGGATTTTCTAGGGGCTACTCCCAGGTCCCCCTTCAACACTGCTACACACCTACTTTCAAATTCTTCACCCTATGTATTTCTTCCCCATCACCTGCCATATCTGAACTGCCCTCTTTTTACCCCTCCCACAATTCTCTTCCTCCCAGATCACTCTCTACCTCTGCTTCCCAGAGATTATTCTCTTTCCCCTACTGAGTAGTTCTGTAGCACCCACACTTTGGTGTGATCTTTGTTCTTGGGTCTCATGTGATCTGTTAGTTGTATGGTGGGTATTCTGAGCTTCTTTCCTAATATCCACTCATCAGTGAGTACATACCATGTGTGTCCTTTTGTGACTGGGTTACTTCACTCAGAAAGATATTTTCAAGTTCTATCCATTTGCCTGTGAATTTCTTAAAATCATTGTTTCTAATAGCTGACTAGTACTTCATTGTGTAAATATACCACATTTTCTGTATCCATTCCTCTATTGAGGGACACCTAGGTTGTTTCCATATTATGGCTATTATAAATAAATCTTCTATGAACATAGTGGAACACGTGTTCGTGTTATATGTTAGAGCATCTTTTGGGTATAGGCCCAGAAGTGGTATAGCTGGGTCCTCAGGTAGAACTATTTCCAGTTTTCTGAGGAAACACCAGACTGATTTTCAGAGTGGTTGTAACAGCTTTCAATTCCACCAACAATGGAGGAATCTTCCCCTTTCTCCATAACATCGCCAGCATCTGCTATCACCTGAGTTTTTGATCTTAGCCATTCTGACTGGTGTGAGATAGAATTTCAGTGTTGTTTTGATTTGCATTTCCCTGATGACTAAAGATGTTAAACATTTCTTTAGCTGCTTCTCAGACATTTGATATTCCTCATTTGAGAATTCTCTGTTTAGCTCTGTACTCCATTTTTAATAGGGTTATTTGGCTCTCTGGAGTCTAACTTCTTGAGTTCTTTGTATATTTTGGATAGTATCCCTCTATCAGATGTAGGGTTGTTAAAGATCTTTTCCAAATCTGTGGATTGCCATTTTGTCCTAATGATTGTGTCCTTTGCCTTACAGAAGCTTTGCAATTTTTTGAGGTCCCATTTGTTAATTCTAGATCTTAAAGCATAAGCCATTGGTGTTCTGTTTAGGAAATTTCCCCTGTGCCAATGATAGATACAGTTATCATGGAAATGACTAAATTGAACCCTAGGAAAACATCTCTCTTTTTATTAACAAATATTACATTTTGGTTATTATATTGTCTTACTGGACTGCACATATCAGTGAGAATATGCAGTATATTTTCGAGTATGAGCTAATTTCAATTAGTAAAAATGACTGCAGTTTATACAGCTATTAATTTTATCAAAAATAGAAGGCATTTCTTTCCACTGTAAACTATGAGTTTTATTCTACTGAATTAAATACACACTCACAGACATACACACACACATACATATTGATAAAATGTAATATTAAACATATACCACATATCAATCATATATCATTATATATCATACATCAATCATGTACCATATCAATAATTTATCAATCATCTATCAAATATTTATCAAATATCAATCATATAGATATATACTTTTTATACATATAAATATTATTTTTATAAACAAAATTAAAAGTGGAGTTCTGTTTAAAAGTAAACCACATCTCCTAAGGCAGGTTTTTGCTTACCGGGAACCAACGTTTCCCTGTATTAGCTCCAACATTCCCATTCTGTTTCCTCTTCTGCTATTTTGTTCTTCTTTCTAAAATCCTCCATTCCCACCCTGACTACCAGGACATAGTCTTCACAGTTTGACCATTAGAAAGTCTTTCTTTCTACCCTCTCCATATTCACTCTATCCATCTATCACTTCATAGCCAAATTGAGTTCATATTTCATTTGTTGGAAGAAGTTCCCTCAGAATTTAAGAAAGAAAAACTAGAACAGTTTTTGTTTTGTTGGCCATAGATGTGTATATTGATAATCTTTCATAACATCATCTTTATAAGGATAGTAAGGAAAGGGTATAGATTTAGGAAGAAATATTCACTATTAGTGAGAAAATGTTAGGTTGAGTATGAAAGTAGTAGCTATACTACATAGAAGAAAAGGTCAAAGGGGAGTATTTCAAAGATGGATTAATGATTCTTTTTTTTTTAAGATTTATTTTTATTTTATGTATATGAGTACACTGTAGCTGTTTTCAGACACACCAAAAGAGAGCATCGGATTCTATTACAGATGGTTGTGAGGCACCATGTGGTATTTGGGAATCGAACTCAGAACCTCTGGAAGAGCAGTCAGTGCTCTTAACCACTGAGCCATCTCTCCAGCCTGGATTAATGATTCATAACAAATAAATAATTGTGTATTTGGTGGATGTTGATACATTCAGTTACCATTCTTAATGATCTTAAAGTCTTCTTTTTCTAGTTTGTACTAATAAACTTAAGACTTTGAGAGTCCTCTTTGAGACATATAAAGCTAGAACTTCAACTTACTTGTCTTCTTTTGCTTCTGGTATAAAATGTCACTGGTCATAAGTTCCTGTTATTCACAAGGTATCTGATGTATTACATAACCTGTCTGCTATGTCAGTCTACATTTCACAACCTCAAAATCTTGTTCCTATGTATTTTACTCTTCTATGACAAATTCCTTAATAACCCCAATTAATGAAATATGACATATTTTAATGTCCATGGCATTTCAACTGTACCTTTCTGTGTTATGTATTGTGTAGTCTTCTCAATAAAATACCACTTACCCTAGCAAATCTTCTTGTCAGGTCATAGCAGTCCCCTGCTAAAATCCCTACTGTGGCTTAGATCTCTCTGAAGTAAAGTGTGACTTCAGATAAATCTATGTTTCAGTGTTTTTGAATCATTTTAGCAATACATGCATTTATAACAGAAACTTTTAAAAGCCCATGTTTATATTTTATGTTCAAGCAAGTAAGAACAATATTGTGATGGCTATATACAAATTGCTAATTTGTCATAACCTAAAATTACTTGAGAAGATGTATTACATTTCATTCAGAAAATGTAACTATTGAGGAATTGTGTAGCTCAGGTTAGTCTGGGTGACATGACTATAGAGGATTGTCTTGTACATTACTTCAAGTAGGAAGACATAGAAGGACAAACTATTTCATGCCTATGAGGTGAAAAATGAATTAGAGGAAAAGAAAACAAGGATCCATTCATTTCTGTCCTGAATGTGGATATGATGTATTTTAGATATTTTAGCTCCTACTTTGACTTCTATTCAATGAAAGAACCTGTAATTGTAAGCCAAAGAAACAATGCTGTATTTGATCAATCTATTTTATTACAGCAAAAGAATTGAAACTAGCACATCTACTACATGTTTACACCATGTAGTCAAGAATCTGCATATACTCAAAACAGCTATTAATGTAAACCTTACCATTTGTACATAACAATAGTATATCACAATGTAGGAAGTTTGGAGATTCTTATAAGGTTATTCCAAAATGAACTTAAAACAGAAGATATTTGATAAAAAGTTTGGTGATAGGAAATGTCAGTGCTGTCTCTAACATACTAAATGACTCTTTCTTAGAAAAGAAATAATGTTCATATAGGTAACATCAAACTGTAGAGCCAGAATCCATGATCAGGTATCCAATGAGAATGAATGACTTCAGTTTGATGGAAGACAGACTTTTTTTTAGTTGTTTTAGTATCTTTACAGTTCTCTGCTTCTCAGAAGGTTAGGTTAAACAAGAGTTAAGCATTATGTTTAGAAATGGAAATGAATGAATTTTGAAGCAATTTGAGGACTTAGAAATGTCATGAGTATGTTATTATTGTTTCTATAATACATAGCCTTGCCACTAATGAAAATTTTTTGTTTGAAAAAAACAAGGATATACCAGAAGATGCTGTCAAATGTAAAACATGTTTTCTCTTAATCATGATAGATATTATCAGGCTAAAATAATTTCAGAAAAGAGTAAACTCAGAAGAAAAATGGTAGATTTAATAGGTAGAGTAAGTGAAATGCAGGCAAACTTCAATACTAGAAGAAAGGCACAATACAGTCTCCTTCAGTGTATATAAAATGTTGAGTCAAATACCAGAATATGAGCAAGGCAGGGAAAGACTTTTCTTAAGAGATATTTATCATTCAGAAAATGTACTTATGCACTGTGTGACATCAAATATTAATGGCATTTATACATGAGTCCAAATTTGATGTGAGCAATCTGGGAATTGATTAGCATTAGGGGAACTTGTGAGAATTGTAGGTCACATAAACATTGGTGTCACTTACGTTAAAGAAGTAAAGTCTGAGGGGAAAGATTAAAAAAGAACAGTTTGAGAAAAAAAGTTGGTATTCTAAAAAATATTAATTTACTAATCTAGGAACTAACATAGACTGAAAAGGGTCTAGGTACATTTAATCTAAAATGATACCTTGGAGAAAATGATGATGTTATATCAAATAGCATGTGACATTCAAAGACAAGCTTCTTTTCATCCTTTTCCCATTTGTATCTTTGTATTCTACTGATCTTTCTGCCTTTTCTCTATTGCTATGGTAGGCAAAATTATCATCAGGTTCATTCAGTTTGTGTGATGAAATATGAATGGTAATGGCTATTAACCAAATAATTCTCAAATATATTCTATATGCATTGTTAACAAATCTTAAGTTATCACAGTGAAATATGGAAATAACTCAGGGCAGATAGTGCTCTTCCTCAAGTCTACTAAAGTAAATTACTTTTCACTTTCATTCTATCTATCTATCTATCTATCTATCTATCTATCTATCTATCTATCT
>JANHMN010000005.1:8177352-8218382 GCA_030674055.1 Rhabdomys pumilio | reverse complement strand
ATCTATCTATCTATCTATCTATCTATCTATCTATCTATCTATCTATCTATCTGGTGTGTGTGTGTGTGTGTGTGTGTGTGTGTGTGTGTGTGTGTGTGTTGGTGTCTGAGGAGAACTTGACCTTGCTATTCCATATACATCACATATTTTCTCCATTCGTATCATTAGTGAAATGTCAAAATCAATAACCTGACCGTAAATGTGCCCCTTTCCATTTCTATGTTGATTTTTATTTTTAACAGTTCAACTTCTAATACTGTATAATGAGTTTGTTTATTTATTTGGTAATTGCCAAGATTTCTCACAGTGATATCAACTGTCTATGGCATGACAAAATGCAGTAATACTGAGCTCAAATCTTCACATCAAACCTGGGCAACCCAGTAGAAATAAAAAGGGTCCCCAAAGCGGGCAAACGAGTCAATGACACCCTCACTTCCATTGTTAAGAGTCCCTCAAAACACCAAGCTACACAACAACATCATATATACAGAGGACTTAATGCAGACAACATGCGGGATCCATGGCCTGTTCTTTTTTGATGAGAAACAAAGAAGCAGTCTACCTGTGAAAGGTTGATCTGAAGCCAAGGGGGTAATGAAAGGAATTGAGAAAAGGAAGGGTAATGTCAGGATATATTTTATGAGAAAAGAATAAAACAGGAATTAGAAAAAAAAACAAACAAATTTTCTTCCTAAAATGCAAGCTCCATCAGAGAATCATTGCTTTATTCCATGATGAATATAGTGTCTGTAACTCAACACAACTAAATATTTTCTAAAGTAAATATACTTTTTCATATAACCTTTTTCTTAGACTTAAATGATTTATTTAACCTTTGTTAGAATTTGAGAAACATTTTCAAGGCATAAATCTCCTATTACTTCTCATTTCAGGAAAAAGCCATCTCTGCTTTACCAGACTTGCTTCAATCCCTTTGTACATGCCTTTGTAGTTCTAAACTCATTGCATTATCTTATTTTCTTTCTTCCTCAAAGTGCAATTGCCCCTTTATTTCTATTTCCATGATAATTCTTTGAGAAAAACAAGTTTATAAATATTTTAATATGCCTTTTATATTTGTACAGTGCTGATTACATGATTTTTAAGAGTCTTTATAAAATGAACATGGTAACTTGTGGCATATATTAATAATTTCAAGATGTGAATATCCACCTACCTAGAGTCCATAACAAGCACACCCCCTTATGTGATTGCACACACTCAAGAAAAAAGCCCTCTAAATTGCTGAAATATCCAACAGCTCCATTCAGTATATCATGAATAAGCCATTGCCTCTCTAAAAAAAATTCCCTGTTCTGTATTTTGGCCCTGAAACAGCAGGGATAACTGAATCTTCTTCAGTATTTTCATAACTCTCAAGGTTTACTTTTCTTAAAGTCTATCATACAACACGAAAATACTTCTGTCTAGACTTTTAAGTAACTGAGAATAATTTACTACAGAGTTAGCACATAGTAGGTATACAATAAATGCTGCTCTGTACAATAAATACCTATTACTATCTAGTCCTCCATTGTTAGCTACACAAAAATGGATTTTAAAGCTGTGTAAGCAAATGAGTTGGAACAGTTTTTCAAACATTGCTGAACCAAGTGTGCTTTTCATAAAAGACTAATTTTCAAAAGGTAATTTTCTTGTTTTATTTATGACAGTTTTCTAAAGATGATAATACCAAAGCTTTGAACTTTGTAGATGCCAGATGAACTGGGTCTGTGCCATATGAAAGTTCTTTGATGAATTTTAAAATGGCACCAGCTAAAACATTGACATGCAACATTTGGCATGGGAATAGAGAAGTAATTTAGAAAGAAAACAAGTTAAGTCTATTCTCCATTGATATTTAATGATGTTTTCACTCCCTCCGAAGCCCCTAACACATTAGCACATTTTATCTTCTTTCATGTTCCCCTTAGTGTACTTTCTCGTCCTTGTTTCTGTGAATCACAAGAGAGAATTTTCTAGTCTCCTATAGTGTTATTGTCTAGTAAAATAAATGCTCTGAGCATGATTGTGTTATTTTCTTAAAGGTAAACAGTTGTTAAAATTCAGCATTTAATTGGATAATTAAAATTTTAAGGAAGCATTGCAGCAATTTCCTTAGTATAAACTGTCCTTAAAATTATACTCCCCAATCTTATTTTTACTATTCATGACATTTAGTTCCAGGCAGAGCCATTATTATGAGTTGTTAGTTTACAAAGAAGTGTGGTGAAAGAGTCTTGATCATCAGAGAACATTACTAATTCATAATGCAGTATTACTGGGTATCTCCAAGTGTATTCTCACAATCTAATACCCAGAATAGTCATAATGAAAAGGAGCATATTCTGGGAACCTTCTGTGGCCTTCACTAACTTAATCCCCTTTGTATAAACTGAGGATGTTGGAGTCCTGATTTTGTTAGATTTAAAATTTGATGCAATAAATGATTATTATATTATCTGGATTAGTGTTTCAAAATGATTCAATCTGAACACTATAGTTCACTAGGTCATAAAATAAGGGCTTCTTAAAAGTGGACAGATCTATTGCACTCAAAATTTAAATTTCCATAAATAGTCTCTTACATACAAGTTAAAGAAAACTTATTTAACTGGAATAAATAATTCACTGAAAATAAATCTCCAATGTCTTCATTAACGATGTATCATTTTAACACATATTCCTTATAATCTATGAAAAATAGTTCACCATCACTAATTTGTAAGTTTGTACAGCAAGATTTAGGGAGAAAATTTACACAAAGAAAACCAGTGTTTCAGAAGTAGAAGAAAAACAACTTTCCTATTTGCAGATGACCTAGTTTATTGCTTGCAAAACAAATCAACATCACCTAATATGATGAAGAATACAACTCAGCAAAGAGAAAAATATGGGAAATCAGTATCATTTAATCATTTTCTTTTTCTTCTCTGGATCAGGAATGCCTACTTGGGAACTTTAGTCATACTAAGTACCTTCCATAATTACCACACATAACATTACTATTCTACATCTAAGAAAATTTAGAGAAAATTTTAACAATTAAAAAAAAAGGTTTAAAATAAAAGTTACTAAGCCATATTTTATAACAATATAGCTTACCTTTACAGACCATACTCATAAACAACAAACTATATTCTGCTAAACTACTTGCTGTGATTTGACAATGTATTTTCCCTGATAAGTTCGTATACCTGAACATTTTATTCACTGCTGATTTCAATATTTTGGAAGGATTTGGAAAGTTAGAGTTAAAACCTCACTGTAGAAATGGTTGATATTAGAGTTATTTCTTGACTTATAACATTTTAATTGGATATTTTCTTTATTTACATTTCAAATATCCTCTTTCTCAGTTTCTTCACTGGAATACTCCTATAACATCACCCCTCTCGCTGCTTCTATAAGGGTGTTCATCCACCCACCCACTCATACTTCCCTGCCCTGGCATTCCCCTCAATCCAGTGGTTGGCTGCCAGCATCTGCCTCAGTATTTGTCAGGCTATGGCACAGCCTCCAAGGAGACAGGTATACCAGGCTCCTGTCAGCATGCATTTCTTGGTATCCACAATAGTGTCTGCGTTTGGTGACTGCATATGGAATGTGTCCCCAGGTGAGGCAGTCTTTGGATGGCCTTTTCTTCAGTCTCTGCTCCACACTTTGCCTCCATATTTCCTCCCATGAATATTTTGTTCCCCCTTTCAAGAAGAATTGAAGCATCCAAACTTTGGTCTTTCTTCTTCTTAAGCTTCATGTGGTCTGTGAATTATATCTTGAGTGTTCCGAGATTTGGGGCTAATATCCACTTATTAGTGAGTATATATTATGTGTATTTTTTTGTCAGGATGATATTTTCTAGTTTCATTCATCTGCCTAAAATTTTCATAAAGCCATTGTTTTTAATATCTGAGTAGCAGTCCACTGTGTAACTGTACCACAATTTCTGTATCCATTCCTCTGTTGAAAGATATCTGACTTCTTTCAAGCTACTGACTATTTTAAATAAGGCTGCTCTGAACATAGTGGAGCGTGTGTCCTTATTATATGTTTGAGCATATTTTGGGTATAGGCCCAGAAGTGGTATAGCTGGGTCCTCAGGTAATCCTGTGTCCAATTTTCTGAGGAACCACCAGATTGATTTCCAGAGTGGTTTTAGCAGCTTGCAATCCCACCAACAATGGAGTAGTGTTCTTTCTCTACATCCTTGCCAGCATCTGCTGTCACCTGAGTTTTTGATCTTACCCATTCTAACTGGTGTGAGGTAGAATCTCAGGGTTGTTTTGATTTGCATTTCCCTGATGACTAAGGATGTTGAACATTTCTTTAGGTGCTTCTATGACATTTGATATTCCTTATTTGAGAATTCTTTGTTTAGCTCTGTACCCCATTTTTAATAGAGTTATTTGAATCTCTGGAGTCTAACTTCTTGAGTTCTTTGTATAAATTGTATATTAGCCCTCTATTAGATGTAATACTGGTAAAGATCTTTTTACAATCTGTTGCTTGCTGTTTTGTCATATAGAGACTGTCCTTTGACTTACAGAAGCTTTTCAATTTTATGAGGTCCCATTTGTCTATTGTTAATATTACAGCATAAACTATTGATGATCTGTCCAGGGAATTTTCCCCTGTGCCCAGGTGGCCTGAGTTTTTGTTATTCCAAATGAATATGAGAATTTCTATTTCTAACTCTATGAAGAATTGAGTTGAAATTTTGATGGGGTTTGCATTGAATCTGTAGATATCATTTGGCAAGATGGTTATTTTTACTTTATTAATCCTTCCAATCCATGAGAATGGGAGATCTTTCCATCTTCTAAGATCTTCAATTTCTTTCTTCAGAGACTTGTAGCTCTTGTCCTACAGATCTTTCACTTCCTTGGTTAGAGTAACACCAAGGTATTTTATATTATTTGTCACTATTGTGAAGTGAGTCATTTCTCTAATTTCTTTCTCAGCCTGTTTATCCTTTGAGTAGAGGAAGGCTACTGATTTGTTTGAGTTGATTTTCTATCAAGCCACACTGCTGATGTTGTTTATCAGCTATAGAATTTCTCTGGTGGAAATTTTGGAGTCCCTCAGTTTCTGTTGTTGTCTCCCTTTTTATTTTTGATTTTGTTAATTTGGGTACTGTCTCTGTGCCCTCCCGTTATCTGGCTAAGGGTTTATCTATCATGTTGATTTTCTCAAAGAACCAGCTCCTGGTTTTGCTGATTCTTTGTATAGTTCTTTTTGTTTCTACTTGGTTGATTTCAGCCCTGAATTTGATAATTTCTTCCTGTCTATTCCTCTTGGATATATTTGCTTCTGTTTGTTCTAGAGCTGTTCAGGTGTGCTGTCTAGCTCCTAGTGTGTGCTCTCTCTCCAGTTTCTTTTTGTAGGCACTCAGAGCTATGAGTTTTCCTCTTAGCACTGCTTTCCTTGTGTCTTACAAGATTTAGTATGATGTGTCTTCATTTTCATTAAATTCTAAAATGTCTTTTTTTTTCCCTGACCAAATTATCATTGAGTATACCGTTGTTCAGTTTCCACGTGTATGTGGGCTTTCCATTGTTTTTGTTATTATTGAAGACCAGCCTTAGTCCTTGGTAATGTGATAGGGTGCAAGGGATTATGTCAATCTTTTTGTATCTGTTAAGGCCTGTCTTGTGACCAATTATGTGGTCTGTTTTGGAGAAGATACCAAAGGTCCTGGGAAATTTTATATTCTTTTGTTTTAGAATGAAATGTTCTATAGCTATCTGTTAAATCCATTTGGTTCATAACTTCTGTTTGTTTCACTGTGTTTCTGTTTCCACAATCTGTCCATTGCTGAGAATTGGGTGTTGAAGTCTCCCACTAATATTGTGTGAGGTGCAATATGTGCTTTGAGTTTCAGTAAAGTTTCTTTTATGAATGTGGGTGCCCTTGCAATTAAAGCATAGATGTTCAGAATTGAGAGTTCATCTTTATAGATTTTTTCTTTGAGGAGTATGAAGTGTCCATCCTTATTTTTTTGATAACTTTTGGTTGAAAGTTGATTTTATTTGATATTAGAATGGCTACTCCAGCTTGTTTCTTGGGACCATTTCCTTGGAAAATTATTTTCTAGTCTTTTACTCTGAGGTAGTGTCTGTCTTTGTCACTGAGGTGTGTTTCCTGTATGCAGCAAAATGCTGGGTCCTGTTTACCTATCCATTCTGTTAGCCTGTGTCTTTGCATTGGGGAATTGAGTCCATTGATGTTAAGGGAAAGTGATTCTTTCTGTTATTTTGGTTGTTAGAGGTGTAACTATGTGTGGCTATCTTCTTTTGAGTTTGTTGAAAAAGATTACTATCCTGATTTTTCTAAATTGTAGTTTCCAAGGCCACATTCCCTATCAACCCTCGGCTCTCTGAGTGTAGATACAGTTTTATCAGCTGTCTTCTGCTCATAGTTCAATGCATTTTCCACCAATAGGAGACTGTGTCAAATAGATCTGAATTCCAAAACAAATCCTTCCTAATGGATATACTGTACTACAGGTAATGAAATATGAGAAAACAATTGAGAAACATATTATCATATTTATAGAAGGTGGAAAAATCTCAAGAATCAATCTATTATTAAACAAAACACTTGCACCACAATTCTAAAATAATACATAACATACCAAAAAGTCTAAGTAGAAATACATACCATGTTCATGCATACACAATTCAACATCAAATCATTCTCCACAAATTGTTCTATAGATTTAAGTAAATGTTAAATAATATCATATCTTCTCAGAAAATTTTAAGTCTGATTTTATTTTATTCCTTCTAAAATTGAAAAAAAATAGGTTTTTCAGACAATATATTCTGATTATTGTGTCCCTTTCCTCAGTTCCCTTAAGTTCTTTCCTCGCTACATTCCCCTCTAGATGCATGCCTTTAATTATCTCTTTAGAAAAGAAACATTCATCTAAATAATAATAATGAAATAAACTAGGATTGAAAACCAAACATACTATAGTAGGACTAAAGAAACTAATTGAAAAAAAAAAAAAAGAACTCCCTCACCCCCACAAAAAAATGATTGCAGTAGGTCCATTTGCTTGGAATATCTTTTTCTATCCTTTTACCCTGTGGTGATGTTTTGTCTTTGTGTTAAAGTGTATTTCTTGGATGGAGCAGAAGGCTAGATCCTGTTTTCACACATTCATTCTAGTAGTTCTTGCCTTTTTATTTTTGAGATAATTGAGACCACTGATATTGAAAGATTGAAAGTTTTCTGTCTTTTTTTGTAATTTTCTTTTTATTGGTTATTTTATTTATTTACATTTCAAATGTTACCCCTTTTCTTGTTTCTCCTCTGCAACCCCCTTATCCTATTCCCCACCACCTCCTACCTGCTTCTATGAGAGTTCTCCCCACCACCCCCACCCACTCCCTCCTGTCCAACCTAACATTCCCCTATCTTGAGGCAATGAGCCTCTACAGGACAAAGGGCCTTCCCTCCCTTGATGCCAGATAAGGCTGTCTATGTAGCTGGAGCCATGAACCTATCAAAGTGTACTCTTTGGTTGGTGATTTAGCTCCTGGGTGCTCTGTGGGGAGCGGGGTTATGGTTGGTTGATACTGTTGTTCTTCCTATGGGGTTTCAAATGCATTCAGCAGCTTCAGTCCTTTCCCTAACTCCTCCTTCAGTCCAATGGTTGGCTGTGAGCATCCACATCTGTATTTGTAAGGCTCTGGCATAGACTCTCAGGGAACAGCTATATCAGGCTACTGTCAGCAAGTGTTATTGTCATCAGCAATACTGAATAGTTTTGGTGGCTGCATATGAGATGAATGCCTAGGTGAGGCAGTCTCTGGATGGCCTTTCCTTCAGTATCTGTTCTACACTTTGTCCCTGCATTTCTTTTAGACAGGAGCAATTTTGGCTTAATATTTTTGAGACTGGTGGGTAGTCTCATCTCCCAAACAGGGGCCCTGCCTAACAACTGGATATGATCTATACAGGTTCTGTCTCCCCATTTTTGGGTATTTCAGTTAATGTCATCCTGGTTGGGCTCTGGAAGCCACTTCTTCCCTGGCATCTGGGACTTTCTAGTGGCTACACACAATTCCCCCATGAAATCCCTGACCCTCTGTACTTCTCACCTGTCTCCTCCCACACCTGATACTGCCCCCTTTTCACCCCTTCTCTCTCCCTCCCAGGTCACTCCCTCCCTCTACATTTGGTGATTATCTTGCTCCCCCTTCTAAGTAGGATTGAAGCATCCACACTTTGGTTCTCCTTCCTCTTGAGTTTCATATAGTATGTGTGAATTGTATTGTAATTTCTTTTTTATTATTAATTACTTTATTTATTTACATTTCAAATATTGTCCCTCTTCCCAGTTTCAGGCTTCATAATTTCCCCACCCCATCCACTCTCTCCTTTGTTTCTAAGAGGGTGCTACCTCACCCACTCCTATCTTACCTCTCTAACATCACCCTTCTCTGGGACAACAATCTTCCAGAAGACCAAGTGCCTCCTTTCCCACTGATAAGGCAGTCCTCTGCTCCACATGTAGCAGGGGCCATGAACCAGCCTATGTATGCTGTTTGGTTGTTGGTTTTGTCCCTGGGAGCTCTGAGGGTTCCAGTTAGTTGATAGTGCTGTTCTTCCTATGGGGTAGCATTCTTCTTCAGCATCTTCACTCATTCCACTAATTATTCCATAGGAGTCTCTGGGCTCAGTTCAAATGGTTGGCTGTAAGTATCCGCATCTGTCTCAGTCAGCTTCTGGTAGAGCCTATCAGAGCACAGCCTTATTAGGCTCCTGTCTTCAAGCACATTTTAGCATAAGCAACAGTGTAGGGTTTTGGTCCCTGCACATAGAATGGGTTCCAAGTTGGGACTGTCTTTAGATGGCCTTTCCTTTGGTCTTTGCTCCGTTATTTTGTCCCTGAATTCAACAGAAACAATTTTGAGTCGAAACTTTTGAGTTGTGTGGGTGGCCCCATCCCTCACCTAGGGGTGTTTTCTTCAGGTTTCATCTCCCCACTATTATGCATTTCGGCTAATGTCATTCCCATTGTGTTCTGGTAGCCTCGCACATGTTTGGTCTTTTCAGTGATTTCCTCTGTTCTTCACCTGACACTGCTGCAGCTGCATGTTTTTATTAATTCTCCTGGCCCTCTGGGCTTTGCTTCTGTCCCCTGCCACTTTTATCCACATCTTTCATCTCCCACTCAGGTCTCTCCCTACCTCTGTCTCCCATGATTATTTTGTTCCCCTTTTAAGTGAAATTGAAGCATCTACACTTGGGCCTTCCTTCTTGTTAAGTTTCCTGTGGTCTGTGAATTTTATCATGGGTATTCTGAACATTCTGGCTATTGTCTACTTATCAGTGAGTACATACCATGCATGTCCTTTTTTAGGTTACCTCACTCAGAATGATATTTTCTAGTTTTATATATTTGCCACATTTGACTGAAACATTCATGTTTCCAATTAGTAGAGTTGTATATTCCTGTTTTTTGTTGTGGTTAAATGGGTTTTTCCCCATTTTCTGATTTTCTGGTCTGATATTGTTTTGAGTATTTTCTAAGGTCTGCTTTACCTCTTCAGTTTGAAGTTTTTCATCTAGTGCCTTCTGTAATGCTGGTTTTATAGATTAAATATCATTTAAATTTAGTCTTCATCATGTAATGGCTAATTTCCCTATCTGTCGTAATTGACAGCTTTGATTATTAAAGTAGTATGGATCTCTTAAAATTTCTAAAATATCTTTTCAGGCCCTTCTGTCATTTAGAGACTTCATTTAAACATCAGGTTGTTTTTTTTTTTTTTTAATATCTATGTCTTTATAAGTTTGTTTTTTTTCTATTGAAGCTTTTAATATTCTTTCTTTATATTTTATATTTAATGTTTGGATTATTATATATTTTATGCACTATTTTATATCAATTTGACACATGCTAAAGACATCAGAGAGGAGGCAACCTCAACTGAGAAGATGCCTTCATAAAATTGAGTTGTATACAATCCTTTCCTAGTGATAAGACATGGGAGAACCTATTCCACAGTAGATAGCGCCTGGGTCTATCAGAAAGCACTATGACCAAGGCACAGGGAGCAATTCAGTAAGCATAATTCCTCCATGGCTTCTACATAATCTTCTGCCTTCAGGTACCTGCTCTGTTTGAGTTCCTTTCCTGGCTTACTTCAGTGGTAGACTATGATGTAGAAGTATAAGCCAAATAAATCCTTTCCTCCACAACTTGATACTGTCATTTTTTTTATCACCAAAATAGTGTCCCTAAATAAGACATGACAGTGCCATAGGGTATTTCTTTTCTGGTCCAGTCTGTTTGCTGTTCTATATGCTTCTTATATCTTGATAGACACCGTCTCCCTTGTTGTAGGAATTTTTTGTGTTTTTTTTTTTTTTTTAAATATTTTTGTCTTTTCAACCTGGGTGTCTTATTTGTCCTGTATTCATTTATTCTTAGATTTTATCTTTTTATAGTTTGCCAGATTTCCTAGATACTTTGTGCTTGGATTTTATTTTTTACATTTAATATTTTCTTTGTCCAAGGTATTCAATTTTTCAATTGCATCTTAATGCTCAAGATTCTCTCTTCCATTTGTTGTAATTTTATAGTGAAGTTTAACTTTGAGGTTTCTGTTTCAGTTCCTAAAACCTGAAAGCAGTACTAAGCAAAATGTTCACATCACTAAGTGCCTTCGTAAAGAAATTGGAGAGATCTCATACCAGTAGTTTAAAATTACATCTGAAAGGTCTAGAAAAAAAGAAGAAGCAAACACACCCAGCATGGATAGACAGCATGAAATAATAAAAATCAGGGCTGGAATCAATCAAATAGAAAGACCAACAAACCAATACAAAGAATCCATGAAACCAAGAGCTGGTTCTTTGAAAAAAATCAAGCTGACAGAAAAAGCTCTTTTTAAACTAACTAAAAGACTGAGAGAGAAAATGTCCAAATAATCAAAATCAGAAATGAATAGGGAGATATAAAAACAGACAATAAGGACATTAAAACAACCATTAGGTATTACTTCAAAAACCAAAAGCCTGTACTCCACAAAATTGGCAAATCTTAACAAAATAAATGACTTTCTAGACAGATACCACTTGCCAAAGATAAATCAACATCAGTTAAAGGATTTAAATACTCCTAAGGTAGTAGCAGCATTCAATAAAAGTCTCACAACAACAACAACAACAACAAACAACAACAACAACAAAAACAACAATAACAACAGAGCAAATCCTGGCCAGATGATAAGAAAATACCAATATTGCTCAAACTATTCTTCAAAATACAAAGACAGAATACTACGAAACTCAGAACACTAACAAATACAACTGCAGTCACCCTGATACCTAAATCACACAAATACAGAGAATTTCATACCAATTTCTCTTATGAACATTGATGTAAAAATACTCAGTAAAATACTTGCAAACTGAATCTAGGAACACATAAAAAGCATCCACTGTTATCAAGTTGGCTTCATTCTAGGGATTTGGGGATGGTTCAACATATAAAAATCCATCAATGTAATCCACCATTTAAACTAACTGAAAGAAAAAAAACACACATGATCACCAAATTGGATGCTGAAAAATCCTCTGAATATTTAGAGATCACACTATGTCTTCTGACTTTATGTTGCTCTCTATGATAGTTAATTTTATGTATCACTGTGGCTAGTATACCAGTCCACAGATGCTTGTTCAACAGTCATTCTAAATTCCTGTGAAGACATTTTAAATGAGTTAGTATTTACTTCAATAGACAGTGAATGGTTTATCTTATCATATGGTCAAGCATCATCCAATCAATTGAAGAGTTTTCTAGTTTATAGTAGAAGGGTCTCAATAAGTAAGATAGTAACAAACTCACGAAGACCTTCGTCTTAGCCTCTCAAATTCTGAGATTACAGGCAAGCATACCACACCTATTATTATTTACTGTCATAGAAGAGGAATTTCTCAGCATACCATAACTTTAGTTTTCCTTTCAATTCTCAGAATGCTTACAGTGAAGTCTTCAAATTTTCTAACTTTCAGTACCATATAAGCTATTTATTTATTATATATTTTGTTTTTTAAATGATAAAAAATTTAATAATATTTTATCATATTTTCCTCCTCCTCCAGGTCTTCCAGATCCTCTCCTGTTCCTACCCACACAGCTTTAAATTCTTTCTCATGAACACAAACAAAACCCTAATATAACCACTACCTTATAAAACCAAGAAAACAAAAATAACTCTGACTTAAAAAAAACTACAAAACTGTATCAAAATAAAAGCACACAGACAAAAAGCACCTCCCCCCCCCCCGCCCCCGCCACTTTGGAAGTCCATTATATATTGGTTTACTACTTCTGAACATGATGCTTGTCCTCAAGTGGTTATCATTTTTTTAATTCTATTTTAACTTTCAGTGACAGAATTATTTTCTTTATTTCATTCTGTTTGTGTTTTCATAGATTTCATTAATGCATATGTTTATATTCCCTTTAAGAAGCCTTAGCATATTTAAAAATACCACTTTGATGTTCTTGACTTTTGTATTAGCCATTTTGCATTTCTCAGGGCCTATTGTAATAAGGTTGTTGGGGTCTAGTGAAGACATATTGTCCTGACTGTTATTGACTGCATTTTATCCTGTCATCTAAGATATCTTGGTTTGAGAAGACAGTAATTTTAGGTGTTGATGTCTGTTTTTGCCTCTAATAGGTCAATGTTTTGTTCCTTTGTTTCAGTTGCCTTTGCTGGGACTTGGTAGAGTGTGATGGCTCTGGGTTAGCTAGTATAGAATGCTTCTGAGATTCTAGCTGGTATGGCCACTGGGGGTTCTGGGTAGAATGTATTTCTAGGAACTGGAATCTGACATGGATGGGGATGGACTAGTAGGAGATGAGGGTGTAGAATGCAGAGACAGGAAATCAGGGTGTGCCAGCATATGCATAGTCTGCTGAGGATATGAGCAGAGAGGGAAAAGAAGCCACAGCAGATAGTTTTCCACACAGTTAACCATTGAAATGGGAGATGGTATTTGGAGTGAAGGGAGGTTAGTATAAGTTGTCTACTTATTTACCTGGCCAGAGCGACCTGTGGGTCCCAGGAATGACTGTGGAAGTTGGCAGTTGAGACAAATGGGTCATCATCAATTTACATATAGATATTGTATAAATGAAATAAAGGATAATCAAAACTATCAAAGTCTGTGCAAGAAGTAATGTAGAATAGATTTAAACAGTTCAACATTAGTCTTCACCTACTAAAATTCTTTTTTTAATTTTGCTTTTGTATAACACAGCCTGTAATACATTATAAAATATAATACAAATACAGAAATGGGAAATTGAGTACTGGTGAATTTTTCAGTCATCTTTCTGTTCCAAACAACTTTTTCTTGCCATTCTTGCTTTCAGCCTACACATGCAACCTATATTTTGTGTACTTTCACAAATCTCTTTTTTTTATTACAGTACTCTTATCACTAATATTATCATATAGTTTCACGTCAATCATTTTCACTAATCTGTGAGATTCAGAAGGAGAAAAGTGAAATATTTCCCTCATTTTATTCAGAATACCTTGACATAAAATGATGCTAAGTATTTGTCATATATATGTAGTTGAATTGAAAGTAATTTTAAGCAAGCCTTATTGAACAATGGACAAACATTCATTAGTAAACAGTGGCTTTCTTTCGGATTTGAATGGAACATAGTAGATCCACATCATGACTCTCAGCAAATATGGGGTTTCTCCGTAGGGTTTGAGGGAAACATCACAAATTATGCATGCTTTGCTTCAGAAATTAATGATCAGAGCTATTAATAGTACAAAGTTGAGAATTTTAACTCCCCAAGCAATATTTCAGTTTTACTGACAAGTATATTGGAGAAAACAAGTTTATGTTATTTTTCTTTTTTTTCTCATGACACTTTGGCACAATTTTATTAATACTAATTTATGTAGATGAAATATTATTAATTCAACATTTTTTATTCAACCACTATTATGAAAGTAAACTATGAAGAAATTATATTAGTGTTTCTTGTTGCTCATTGTCTTTTTATCTTTGCCTCTAGATAAGAAAAGAAATAAAAATTAGCAATGAGGAAAATGAACTATATGAACCCTTCTAAAGCATTTGAATCTTTATAGAACATACATAGATAAATAATAGCAATCAACAAGATGATAAAGCTCAGTGTCATAACTTGAAACATTTGTTCTGAACCTCATATTTCATGATAATAACTTTATACCTATCAAAATACCTATAGACTTGTTATTAATATTAATAGCTATAGAAAGATAAAATTCTTCTGAAGCATATCTCTATCATTTATTGAGCAACAAAATACACTAAATTCATGTTAAAATGTGTGGTTGTTCTCTTGCCCTTCTAAAAAGTAATTTTAACTATGCTAGCTAAAGGTTGTCTCTATACCACATCTACAGAAATTAAAAAAAGAAGACTTTTTTTTTTTTGGCCGAAATTGAATAATATACCTGCCACTTTGGCATTATAACTTCTGAAACAGTAGAATGTAAATGTGACAGAATAGCATCCTTTTTTGTCTAATGTAGTGTAAGGTCAGGACTCAGTCAGGGCAAGATTTCACTATATATAGGAAGGATTTCAGAGTATGAATTGTTTATATTGAACTGGGGACACACACACACACACACACACACACACACACACACACACACACAAACAGCAGTGCAGTACTTGCTCAACCTGAGAAAGGTGATTATCATCTAGCAGCCTCTATAACAGTGCCTAAATTGAATGACTAATGTAGGAGTTAAAACAGAAAATATGAAAACTTAGTGTTATTGTATATTATGTATGATACATAATTTCTACTTAGAAGAATAAATGATGGTCCATGTGCAAACTATGTACTGAAATAAGACCTAAGTAATGCATTTGAGAAATTACCAAAAGAACTGAGAGACTGAAACATCCATGTTGACCACAAAAGCTACTAATACTGCGTATTCCCAGCAAAATACCTCATAATATGATTAAAACTCACCAAATTATTGAGAATGAATTAAAATAGGTGCTGTGATATGATAACACAGGCAGTGAATTCATTCTGTAAATAAAACTTATACAGATTAAGGAAGAAATGTTTGTTTATTAGGGCTAGAATTTTGTAAATACCAGGTCTAGGTATAAATGCATTGGAAATAAGCCCAATGGGTAGTTTATGCCGTACAAACTTACTTGGATAACAGTGCTATTCTTCATATGCATCATGTTTTGAAAATGCATTTGCTTTCACATATTATCCCTACATTTTACCAAAACATAACTTTAAATATATAAGAACTGAGAGCCTGTGAAGGAAAGTGATTTACAGAGAGCTTCGAACACAGAAAATAACAGAAATAATGTCAATTTCTATGCCCACAAAAGAGTTATCAATCCTTATTTTCCTATTTTATAGCAACCTGTAGTACACTCAATTTATCTCTCTATCACTTTCTGTATTGTTAATTCTTTAGATATAGGAGTTTGTGTAATATGGCTCTTCATTTTTGCAGTGAATTTCTCTATACACAAAAATGACTCAAGGGATGTTTAATAAATACAATGAATATTTCTTAAATAAAAGGAAAAATTGTTCAAATAAATTAATAAACTAATTTTATTTTCTCAAACATTTAATTAAACAATTGAACAATATATGGAAACAAATATAACAATTTAAAACTTGGACTGTACATCCTTCCACCTCTTTCTTGTTCTCTCTTCCCCCCAATCTCTACAGAGAGAGAGAAATTGAGATAGAGAGACAGAGATAAAGGTAGCGATGATAGATAGATAGATAGATAGATAGATAGATAGATAGATAGATAGATAGACAGGCAGAGAGACACTTAATCATGAATTGAATAAGATTAGTTGGTAAAGCAGTTGCTTACCATTTGTGAAACCTTGAGTCAGATTCCAAGCTCTGAAGGTGCCAGGCCTAGAGATTTACAAATGTAATCTCAGAACTAAAAAGGTAAAAAAAAAGTATGGCCAGAAGTATTAGGTCATCCTCCACTATATACCGACTTTGATACTTACCCACCACCCATGGAATACTAGACCTAGTATAAAAGACCTGTTTAAAAGGAGAAAAAAAAAGAGAATGTATATCCCTGATTCCTATGCCTGCTCTTGGGACTCTTTTCATCTTATTGGGTTGCATTGCCCAACCTTGATATGTGAACTTGCAGTGCTCTTTTTGCACTGTTTGTATATCTTCTTTTTGAGGCATGCTCTTTTCTGAAAAAGAAATAGAGGGCTGATGGGGTCTTCTGGGGGGGATGTTGTCCAGCTGAGGGTCTTAGGATCATTGCTAAAATGGTAGCCTGCACAGGAGGTAGGAAATCAACAAGGAGTAGGTAGTCAGTCAAGCGATGGTCAGAGAATTTAGCAACTCAGACTGACTAGCAATCAGTCTGTTTTTGTGGTGCTGACTGACTAGCAACCAGAAACTTCTTATTTGTACAAGTTTCACAGAATGACAGACAAGTGACTAACCAAGTGATACAGACCATATGTTTGACTTTTTATAACTTGTCCAGGGTTATAAGTTCAGTTACAATTAGAAAATACAAACAAGTTTTATTCTTATTTATTAATAACTTTAATTTAAAGAATCTGAAGAATGCCTCCTCCAAAGAAAATACATTTATTATATCACTGCCTGCTCTTAGGCTGGCAGTGTTTGTGGTTTTAAAGCATTCCATAAAAACAGACAATATCTGAATGGGTCTTTTAGTAATAATGAATTCAAATATCTTTTAAGGATAATGAGCTTCTAAATCATTTCACTATCTATACTATAAAGTAGGAAAAGTTTATTTTAGTCCATATTATTTACTGATTTCCTTCTTCTTCCAGGGGTCTTCTCTCTGTGATCCTCTATCTTTAAACTTCATTTTCTGAGAGCTCTAAGCCTATAATCAAAAGAGACCTTGAATCTGTAACCTATTCTCCTGGCCAGTCAAAGTCTGTCAGTTGTCACTGTTTACTCTGCACCAATTACACTGTTTAAACTTGCTCAGGGGCTGATACCCCAAAAAGATTCCTGGAGTAATGTTCTCACCCAACTTTGTGTTTATCTGTGCTTAATGATCTCCTGGACATAAGAAAGACTTTTAAATACTGATCAGATTGCCCCAGCCAGCAGGGCATTGAACAGGGGTCCGGGAGGTCACCTGAAAGAAAAAATTGGGAAACAGGCAGATGCAAAGAACAGCAGTTTGTCTATAGGCTGATCAAACTGCTGATTTTACTTTTTCACACTGGGGTTATATACACAAAAAGACAGGATGTGGGGAAGGGGATGATACAGGAGCATAGGTGTTCAGGAGGAGTACAGATGTCTTCCAGAACAGGGTGAAGCTGGGTGAAGATTTAGGGAACAGGTCACTATGACTCTGCCTATGATTCACTTGTCCTTATCTAAGTTGGTACTATCCACCAAGGCTGCCCAAGGTCTATGACTATCCATAAGACCCATGACTACTTGCTTTTATTCAGGCTGGTAAATTTCCACCAAAACTGCCTGTTTACAATATCTTATAGCTATCTGTTTCAGTGTTTTTCCACAGAGACCCAGAACTTTGTGTTAGCAGGCTGACTTAGGCCTATGGCTGATTTTTGGCTTTCAGTGTATAAGCAAGGCTACCCCCAACATCAGATAAAGTTAATTTTAGGATACTCCTAAAAAGACTCAGACATATTTTTTTCTCAGAAAAAGACATAAGATTATAATGCAGAAAGTCCTCAAGAATGCAAAGCATGGAGACCAAAAGTCAGAAACAGAAGGACAGAGATCACAGCAATTGATTTAGTTTTGTGAGAACTGTGTAAAGCAACTGTGTTGGCTTAACAACTCTGTTTCCACTGGATATGGCTGTGCAAGAGGGTAGTGAGTGGTTATGTGACAGAAGGGAGATGAGGGGGAGATTGGAAGGGAGGTCTGAGGAGAAATGTGGTTGTAATGTACTGTATCAGAGAAGAATCTACTTTCAATTTAAAAAATCAAAACTAAGAGGAATACTGGTAGTACAGTAATTTTTAAATAGAACAATGGAACTTGGCTGATACTAAAGTTTCAAGGGAACATTAAAATTAAAAAGAATGATAGAATATCATTTTAGGATAAAGTTAAAAGACCTGTCATTGTGAATGAAGGTTGAGTTGTCAGAATACATATATTATACTAAAGGCACTTTGCTGGCTAGTCTTATGGCAACTTGATACAGAAATGAGTTATCTGAAAGGAGACAAAATTAATTGAGAAGATGCTTTCATATGCTCTGGCTGTAAGATATTTTCTTAATTATATATTGATGGGGAAGGACCAAGCCCAGCCCATTTTAGGTGGTTTCATCTCTGCGCTGTAGGTTCTTGCTTCTATAAGAATGCAAGCTGAGCAAGTCATGAAGAGCAAGTTAGTAAGCAGCACATCTCTATACCCTCTGAATCTGTTCCTTCTTCTAAGAGGTTGTCTTGTTTAAGTTCTTGTCTTGATTTCCATTAATGGTGAACTGTAATGTGGAAGAGTAAGATGCTGAATAAACACTTACCTCTACAAGTTTCCTTGGTCATGATATAGTAACCATAAGACAGGCACTAAAATTTACTTCCTAAAAGTTACACATAAATCAATCAAAATCAGAATTATTAGCCATTGCCATCTTGGCAACATGGAGATTTGCTCTAGAATGTAAACTATTGTGACTTGACCATTTATTGGAGATTACAGAACCAGTTTCTTCCAACTACAAATGAATAAGGGTTGTAAAGAAATGATGTAAGACAGACAAGAATATATGTAATATTTGTAGAATTCTAGTCCTTCTATTTTAGCTCTATAGCACTCTGCTTATCCAAGTTACTTTGTGTGATTTTTCAAAAATAATGTTTTTATAATTACATTCTAATTAATTAATGAATGCATAATTACAGAATGCCAAATACTAATATATTATGAGACAAACAATGAGTTTCATTGAAACTAGTAGCCACTACATGTTGTTGTTGTTGTTGTTTTTTTTTATTTAACATCAGAGTCACAGAAAATCCAGGGAATTATATATATTTATCCACATAATTACTGAATGCCTTCTGTGAACTAATTCACATGGCATAACATAAAATTTCTGTACCATCTTAGATTAATAGTAATTGGCTATAATACATTTATTTATTTATTTATTTATTTATTTATTTATTTATTTATTTTTAATTCTTTAATCATTTTTTTCAGTTCAGTGAAGGTAAGCATAGGTGAGTTGCTCTGTTTGCATGTGTAAGATCAAGTCTGCAAAAACTAGCAATAGATGGAGGAGATCTTCTATAGAATATAACCCTTTATTTAGAAGCTAATGGCAATTGATAATTGTTAGGTATAGAAAAATCATTATTTGTGGAGGGTTTTTCTACTGGTAATTTTCTTATGCCCCATTGGATCCTCCCCACACTCATATACAGATTGTCAGCAAATTCTCAAATATAGTCCAGAGACCTAGAGTAGTAGCACAAAACATGACTGGCAAAATAAAATAAAATAAAATAAAATAAAATAAAACAAAATAAAACATAATGAAATGATTCTACTGATATTTGGCTATACTCATACACTCATATACTCTATATCACAGATATAGATCAGTGCCTTGTCTAGTCAGCATCAGAGAGGCTTTCTCTGGCAGCAAATGGGAGCATGTGAAGAAACTCATAGACAGAAATGGTGTGGAAAATGCCTAAATTGGGGGTCTCCCCAGGGCTCCTCTCCTTAGAGATCAAGGAACCCAGTGCAGGAGGTGAAAGAAGTACTTTAGGTGTCAGAGGGTGTAGAAGACACCAGGAGAACACAGACCACCAAATCAACAAAATAGGATTCACAATGTCTAGAGACAGATATTGATATTACAAGCCTGAGGCAACAGGCACATATATATATATATATATATATATATATTGTGGAACTCCTAACAGTAGGAACAGATATGTCTCTGACTCATTTGCCTACTCTTGGAACTCTTTATCTTTTCTTGAATTGCCTTGTGCAGCCTTATATGGGGGCTTTTGTCTTATCTTATTGTATCTATTTTTTTTTGTTGTTGTTTTTTTCGAGACAGGGTAGCTCTGTGTAGCCCTGGCTGTCCTGGAACTCACTCTGTAGACCAGGCTATACTCAAACTTAGAAATCTGCCTGCCTCTGCCTCCCAAGTGCTGGAATTAAAGGTGTGTGCCACCACTGCCTGTTCTATTGTGTCTACTTTTGTGATCTTTGCCTGTCGTCTTTTTGGAGATTTGCTCTTTTATTAAGAGAAAACATAAGGAGGGTAGATCTGAAGAAAAGGGGACGTGAGAGGAATCTAAAATAGTGAAGGAATAGAAACTGTTGGTTACCTGTTGTAAGAGAGAAGACTCCATGTTTAATAGTCATAAATTTAAAAATTGTCTAGTATATTCTGATAACAGTCCATGACCTTAATTTTCTTACCATAACCAAAAACAAACAAACAAACAAACAGGAACAAACCCAGAACTTTGAAAACAAGTTATACGGCAAATAATTATAGAAAACAGTAGCAGCACAAAGCTCAAGAATGGTTAAAACACTTAATTTGGAAGTGAGCTTTGAAAACTCACTATTAAATTAGTGGGAGGACAAAACAGGGAAGGAGAGAATATAAAATTAAGAAACAAAGCATACTATAACAGTTACCACAAACATGCTGAATTGAAATAACATGAATTTATGGTCAGAAGTCAAAAATTTGTTCACTAGAATATGATTCTGCTAGAGATTCTTGGATAAAACATGAAGGTTCTTATTCTTTTCAGTTGCAAGAAGATGCTCAATTCCTTGATCTGTGGCCCCCTACTTCTGCACTTGATTTTAACCCTCTCTCTAACTACCATAGATATATGCTTAAAGAATTTTTTTTGATATTTTCTTGTCTTTATTATTATGTGATATTGTCTTTAAAATCACTTTGAGTATCATGAGATAAAAATATGTACAAAATATATTAATATTTGCATATTAATATATTACAGTATAAGTTTAAAATCACCAGCAAGCAATAAAGTGTATGTTAAAAAAATTACCACCAAAACAAATAAATAATCACAAATAAAACATGGAGTTCATTTTAAGTTGGACAACTACTCATTGGCATGAGGTTGTCCTGGAATGTGGTTGATACATGGAGAAAACTGATTATTCCTTTCCCAGCAAATATCAATGATAAACAGATTCATGGTTAGGCATGGAATTTTGTGTCTAACTACTCTTCTCAATGCTGAGATTTTTGTCTGGTTTAATCTTTTGCAGGTTTTCTGCATGAAGGGGTAAGATGTTGGAGAAGATGTGGGAGGAGTAGGACAATTACTTCTCAACATATATGATCAAAATATAGTTTATAAAAATTTTAACTGAAAAAACAATAAGAGCATAAAAATCAAAACAAAACATGATAAAAATTACCACTGTAAAATTAATACCAAGTTAACTCAACACCAGGAAATTTTCTACCCATGACAGCAATGACATTCAAATAGAAGTCATCATCAGACATTATCAAACGTACGCAAGCAAGAGATTTAAAATAATCTGTTGGCCCGGTGAGTTAGCCATGTGGTAAGACATTGGTCCTCTAAGATAGACTTTTTGTGCAGATAGCTCTTCAGCGGATAACAGTCCTTGTTATTAGTTCCTATAACCTTAGTTTTGGTCCTTAGACTCATAGCTGCAGGTGAAAAACTCTACAAGCATTCACCTGATTTTAACCACATGTACACACATACAAAGTAATAAATGTCATTTAAAAATTTAAAAGACTTTTTAAAGTTGAAGTTCTTACAAAAAAGATAGCACTTGAACATATTTTGTAAGCTAGACTCATGATTTATTAATAAAATTAATAAAGTCAAAGGATAATAAGTAAAATTAAAGACTAACACCTACAGAGAGATAAGTACTTAAACATTTTTCTACAATTTCTACAATCTGTACAGCTAATTGATACATGAGAGCATTTTTTAGTTGGAACCACAACATCCTGACTGCATATATTTTTGGTGACTTTGCCTGCCTAGCAGGACAGATTCACATAAGATTGCAGGGTTATTTCACAGTCTGATTTTAATTACTGAATATTTTCATATAAATAGGTTATACATTCATATTTACTAGTCTAGTAATATCTTATTGTAAAGTGAACATCTTGAAATTTATTTTTGAGTGTTTGGAGGTTGGAGGCATAATACTAATTTTAGAATTATGATAGGCAAGTTTATTCTGGCAGGCATTTAACATACTTGTGAAACATCACTTCTTTGAAGAGTTTTTAATTTTTAAAACATTTATAAAATAAAATTCACATTAATTATTTGAGAATTTCAGTGTCTGTAATTTCAGTGGCCCGAGTTGCTCCATGATTGGGGGCCAAAATGTCAGGGACGACTCTATCAGTGTTGGAACTCACACTACCAAAAACCTTGGGGGCTAAGTTGTTAGAGACTGCCCCAAGCAGCTCTGGTCTGTGGGTCGGGGTTCAGCAAGAGAGAGAGTGAGGATGGACTCAAAGAATGGAGACCAGACAGAGTGTAATTCACTCCTATTTATTCTTCAATCTCTCTTCTTCTCTGCAAGTCCCAAGTCTTGAGTTCCTAGTCCCTAGTTCCTAGTCCCTAGTGCCTCCAAGTTCCAAGTTACTTCTTCCAAGTGCTAAGTGCCTAATGTCTAATGATCTTCCAAGTGCCTAATAACTAACTCCAAGTTTTTCCTCCAAGTGTCAAATGCCTAATACCTAATCCCATGTTCCAAGTTGTACTGTTGTCAAAGTAATCTGTTGTCTGGTAATTTCTTCTGTCTTCCTCTCGCCTTTTATATGTCTCACTTCTAAGCCACGCCTCTAAGCCACGCCTCTAAGTCACGCCCTTAAGTCATGCCCTTAGGTCATGCCCTTAGGTCTTATCTCCAAACCACACCTTAAGTCATGCCCTTAAATCTGAGCTCTAAATCACACCTTTAAGTCTCACACACCCAAGGGAAGATCCTGGGTATCTAAATCTAGATGTTATCAGAGTGTGCTCAGCTGTTGTAGGCTATAGTAATCAAGTCTCTTATCAGGGTATATGGCTCAAGATGGCTGCAAGGATGATAGCTGTCTTCTGTCGACTCACCACATGTATTTTGATCATATCAAACTCATTAAAAGGATACTTCCACCTCTCTACTCACCCAACATCCTGTCCAGTCTCCTACCCCATCTCTCATCTAAATCCAAAGAGATCAATTTGTACTGCTCAAATATTCTTGGCTATAGGATGTGGTCAACCTACTACATACCACAGCCTTAAAACAAACAAACAAACAAAACAAAATAAAACAAAAACCAACTGACTTTCCCTTTCCTTTCAGCTACCAGTTGATATTAGCTCTTCAGGTAGGAGTGGAATTTAGTATCCACTTCCCCCTCTTCATGCTGAAATTCTGCCTAGATAGAAATAGTGCAGGACTTATGCAGGCTGTCACAATCTCTTTGAGACCATTTGTAGGCCTGTACATTTTTGTCCAGATAATAGTCTTTCCTTATGTGATCCAGCACTTCAGGTCCTTAGCATCTTTCCAAAAATGATCAATAAGCTTTGGGGGAAAGAGTGTGATGTAGATAGTTGTATTTCAGATTACATCAAATTGCATCTATAAAATAAATATGTTTATTATACCTCCATAAATTTTCTATAAAATTGTAATAAAATAAGACAAAACAATGACAACTTAAAAGGGAGTGGGACAACCAGGCCTCCAGCATCAGTAACATCCCTGTCTGAGTCTCCCTCCCCAGTCTCCAGCTCACCGAATCCTCTGGGGCACTCCTATCTTTCCTGAGCTACATGTTTTACCCCACGTTCTGAGCTCCATTGTCCAGCCACCAAACCACTCACCTTCACCAGCCATGCTATGCCGGAAACATCCATTTAAGACACTTTTGTCTGCCCTAGACACCCTGCCCACCATGTTCCCTGGGGCACAACAAGGTACTCTGAGATGTACACTGCTACCTAAGTTCCATTGTCCATATTATAGCTGCCTACTGGAGGTCTGTTGCACCACAAAGATTCAAGTTAGGTCTGCCTTCTTTATTTTAGTTTATTAGATATTTTATTTATTTACATTTCAAATGCCATCCCCTTTCCCCATTTCCCTTCCCTATCCCATCCCCCTCCTCCTTTTTGTTTTTATACCATTTTAATTACATACAAGTATTAAGGTCAATTCTAGGCTGAGGATCAAGCAATACAGTAGATGCAAATAGTCATGGAACAAGCACCACAATAAACACAAATAATCAAAGAATAAGCAAGGCAATAAACAAAATTCCAGGAACACTCTCATGATCACTGTTTCTAGGGGCTTATCAGAATGACCAAAATATCTGAGCCACCTTCCCTGTCCTAGCCCAAACTCATTTTCATATCTGAAAGCAATTTCCTTGTTCTAACCTAATATTTAGATTCCTACCTGAAATTACTTCCTTTGAACAATGTCATATTCCTGCCAAGTGCCCCATTTCCTTGTCCTTGGCCCATGTCAGATTCTTGCCAAGCAGCCCCCAAAGCTCTTTGCTCTTTGCCTCTCTCACTTTTTCATTTCATAAACAAGACTGAGCCTGCCTTATGTTGTTCTTGGCAGAATGACCTAGGCCTGCCTTCAACAGAACTGTAACACCAGGAATATCCAGAGACAACCAGATGAATAAAGGCCAGTGTAAGAACACAATTAACAAGAGCCAGGAAAATATAACACCTTTAGAGCACAACTATACTACCTCAGCAAGCTCATAACCAAAGCACAAACACACACAAAATATGACCTTAAATCCAATCTTAAAAAGATAGCACATGCCTTTACAGAGGAAATGAATAAATCCCTCAAAGAAATACAGGAAAACACAGTCAAACAGGTAGAGTCTTTTTAAAGAGGAAAACATATCACTTAAAGAACAACAGGAAAGTACAATTAACAGTGAAGGAAATGAATAAAACTGTTGAATACCTGAAAATGGAAATATTAGGCTATAAAGAAAACATAAACTAAGAGAATCCTGAAGCTGGAAAATCTAGAGAAGAGAACTGCAACAATAGATGAAAGCATCACCAAGAACACAGGAGGTAGTAGAATCTCAGGTGAGGAAAAAAAGGATAAAAGAAATGGATACATAAGTCAATGAAAATGCAAAAATCTAAAATATTCATGACACAAAATGTCTAAGATATGTTAGATAGTATAAAAAAAAAACTAACGAAAGAATAATAGGACTAGAAGAAGGTGAAGACTCCTAGCTCCAAGGCCCCAAAACATATTTTCAACCAACTCATAGAAGAAAATATTCCTAACCTAAAGAGATGCCCATAAACATACTAGATGCTTATAGAATACCAATTAGGTTGGACTAGAAAAGAAAATCATCCTACCACAAAATAATCAAAACACAAAATCTACAGAACAAAGAAAGAATATTGAAATCAGCAAGGGAAAAAGGGCAAGTAACATATAAAGGCACACCTATCACAATTACACTGGACTTCTCAACAGTGACTCTAAAAATTAGTAGTACCTGGGCAGATGTCTTGTACCCCTTAAGAAACAGGGAGAGGCCTTTAAAGAGGGAGTGAATAAATCCATTAATGAAATACAGACTACTATGTGAAGCAAAACTCTCAACTATAGATAAAACAACATATTCCAAGACAAACCCTCATTCAAAAAATATCTATGTACAAAGACTTACAGAAAATACTATGAAAAAAACCTTTAACTCAAGGAAGTTAACTACACCAAAGAAAACAAGGAAACATACAATTTCATTCTAGCAGAAAATAAAATCTCTCAATATCAATGGACTCAATTCCTCAATAAAATGACACAGGCTAACAGAATGATGTCAGCTGAGATAGACACACCTGTTGAGGCAAGACACGTGCTGAAGCAAGACTCTTGGGACATGTAGTGTTTGGAGGAAGTATAAAAGGGACTTAACAAAGAGTGACAGAGACTGAACTAGTCTTGCTTATAGAACTGTTCAACACTTTTGTCTAGTGTTTTTGCTGATCTTCTCTTTGCTGAGAGACACAAAGGCAAGAACTCCTGGCATTTTTCATGGTCCCTCCTGCTGACTTGTGCTGAAGGTGAGGCCTGGTTGTCTGCTAGGTAGTGTCACCATTGCTGATTCCTGTTTGCTATCCTGACTCTATGTAACTGGACTACTTGTGTATTCATGGCATGTTTACTAGTGGATTGAGCTACCACTGCTGACCTGTGAACTGAGGGCCCAAATTCTAGACGATGCAGACAGGAGTCACTCCAAAGAACCATTTCTAAACAAGTCTACTTCATATACATATCCTTTCTGTTCCACTTCAGCAAGGTGGATGGATATACAACTAACACCCCCCCAAAAAAATACTGTAGCCTTCTTTTATACAAATGATAAAAGGGCTGATAAAGAAAACAATCCCTTTTATAATATCCACTATATATATATATATATATATATATATATATATATATATATATATAATTTGTGTAACTCTAATCAAGGAAGTGAAAGGCCTATGAGATAAGAATTTCAAGTCTCTGAAGAACGAAATTGAAGAAGATTTCAGAAGATAGAAAGATCTCCCATTTTTATGGATTAATAGGATTAACACTGTCAAAATGGATATATTACTAAAAGAAATCTACAGATTCAATGCAACAAAATTGTTTACAGAATTGACAGAATATTTTTCAACTTTACACTGAAAAACAAACAACCCAGAATAACTAAAGCAATTCTGTACAATAAAAGAACTTCTGGAGATATCATTTTCCCTGATTTCAAGCTATGCTACAGAGCAATAGTAACAAAAACGACATGGTATTGGTTGATCAAGGTAATGGAATCAAATATCCAGAAGTAAACCCACACACCTGCAGACTCCTCATTTTTGACAAAGAGGCCAAAACTGTACATTTTAAAAAGAAAAGCATCTTCAATAAATGCTGCAGTACCAACTAGAAACCATCATTTAGAAGAATTCAAATAGAACCATATTTAACACCTTTCACAAAGCTTGAGTCCAACTGGATCAAAGTCTCCAAAATAAAACTGGATACACTAAAACCATTAAAAAAGAAAGTGGAGATCTTCCTTGAATATATTGGCATATGAGACAAATTCCTGAAATGAACACTAATAGCTCAGGCACTAAGATCAACAATTAATAAATGGGACCTCATGAAACTGAAAAGCTTTTGGAAGATTACAGATACTGTCAATAGGATGAAATGGTAACCTATGTAATAGGAAAAGATTTTAACCAACCCTACAACCAACCAATCCAAAATATATGAAGAACTAAAGAAAGTGGAAACCATGAAACCAAATAACCAAATTTAAAAGTGGGGTATAGAGCAAAACAGAATTCTCAACAGAGGAATCTCGAATAGCTGAGAAGCACTTAGACAAAGTTTCAAGTCCTTATTGGTAGTGGGAGATATTTAAATTTCCAATCCATAATGACCGGTCAATGAAAACACAACTCAGTAATTATGAATATATTCTGTAAACCTATATTGGGCAGATACCCCTTACACTGTTCCCCAGCTATGTGACCCTTATAACTTGAGGGTTTTCCAGACCCTGTGTTTGTCCTTCTACCTCCTCCTTCCCAGTCATCCTCTTCTTTATTGTCTTCTGTTGTCTTCTCTCTCCTCTCTTCTCCCCAGTCATCCTCTCTCTCTTCTCTCCCCAGTCATCTTCCTCCTCTATTTTCCTCATCCAGTCATCCTCTCTCCTGCTCTCTTCTCACCAACTTTTATATCTCCACCTCCCCTTTCTCTGCCCAATCACTGGCTCCAGCCTTTATTTTACAAATTAAGATGGGCAGAAGTTTCACTAGAAATCACCAGTGTAATAATTCATATCTCCTTTGCAGTCCTTCATAGGAAAGGAAAATTAGTATCAAAATAAAAGTCTGGGGCTATTCACAACACTTATTCATCAGGGAAATGTAAATTAAAATAACTCTGAGGTTTGATCTTCAGAATGGCTAAGATAAATAATCTCAAGAAATCACACATGCTGTCTAGGATGTAGAGCAAGGGGAACATTCTTCCATAGCTGGTGCAAAGTGGTACAATGATTTTAAAAATTAATTTTAAGGTTTCTCAGAAAATTGGGACTAGTTCTAACCTAATAACCAGCTATACCATTCTTGGGCATATACATAAAAGATGTTCTACCATAATAACAGAGACATTTGTTCAACTGTTTTCATAGCAGCTTTATTAATAATAACAAGAAGCTAAAAATAACCTAGATGTCCTTCAATTGAAGAAAAGATAAAGAAAATGTGGTACATTTACATAATAGAATATTATTGAACTAAAAAAATCACAACATGAAATTTGCAAACAAATAGATGGAACTAGAAAATACCCTCCTGAGTGAGGTAACTCAAACCCAGAAAGACATGAATAGCATGTACTCACTTAAGTGGACATTAGCTATAAAATAAAGGGTAATCCACAGACTCAAAGAAACTAAGTAATAAGGAGGGCCCAAGGAGGATGGTTGAATCTCACTCACAAAGGAAAAGTAAAACAAAATAGTTATTGTAGGGGAATGGATGGAGGGAACTGGATGGGAGAGAGAATGAGGAGAGAAAGACAAGACAATAGGGATCAGGTGTAGGAATAAAGGTGGGCAACTGAATGCTGGGAGTGTGAACTCAAACCAGTAGGGAGTATCTCTGAGACTAACTGAAGACCTGGGCCTGGGGAAGGTCTTGAAAGTCTATAGAGGTCACCATAGCTGAGATTCCGAACAATGGAGGATATGGAAGCTGAAGTAGCCACCTCTTGTAAATAAGAGAGACTTCTACTGGAGGAAGGGTTATAGCAAACTATTCGAAAAACTTTCAAACCCAAATTTGTCCTGCCTACAAGACGTGTAGGTATAAAGATAAAACAAAGATTAGAATAATGGTAGAATGATTACTGGCTCAACTTGAGACCCTTCCATTTCAGAGAGCCAACTTCTGACACTATTAATTACACTCTGCTAATCTTGGAGACAAAAGCCTAGCATAACTGTCTCCTGAGAGGTTTCATAGGGTTGCAGATGAAAACAGATGCAGAGACCCACAGCCAAACAAACGACAGAGCTTGGAGAAACTTGTAGAAAAGTGGGGGATAGAATTGAGGGAGACTGAGGGGGTCAAGGAAACTACAAGAAGACCCACAGAATCAAATAACCTGGGCCAATGGGGTTCACAGGGACTGAACCATCAACCAAAGAGCATACATGACTGAAACTAGTTCCCCTACATGTTTGTGGCAGACATGCAGCTTGGTCTTCATGTGGGTAACCTAACAATTGGAGCCAGGGCTGTCTCTGATTCTGTTACCTGCCTTTGGATTCCCTTTCCCTAATTGGACTGCCTAGTTGGGCCTCAGTATGTGAGGATATGCCTAGTCCTGCTGCAGCTGGATGTCCCAGGGTGGGGTAGTACCCAAGAGGGATTTCACTTCTCTTAGAAGAAGAGGAGGGAGTAATGGGTAGAGGAGTGTATAAGGGTTGGACAAGGAGGAGGGTGGCAGCAATCCAGATGTAAAGTGAATAAATAAATGACAAAAATGAAGAAGGGTGGATATGGGAGGAGTTGGAGGGGAGTGGATATTATCAAAACACATTGTAAGACATTCTCAAAGAACTAATACAAAATTTAAAACACACAAACAACTACAAAAGAAACAAACAGAATTCATTAGGTACAGTGGCATAAGCAAAATAATCAGACAATTGCGAGCATGATACAGGAAGCTACCTCTGCTATACAACATATTTGACAAATGGGACTGTATCTTAAAAACTGAAGACACAAATACAATAAAATTATGAAGGCCAAGACCAGTGGTAGTCTGAGTCAACAAATTTTCATTTTAGAAATAATAATAATAATAATAATAATAATAATAATAATAATAATAATAAAGATGGACAATGAATACTATAGGGTCTGCATCCTTTCAGTGTGCAACAACCATCTTTCTATTCAGAATTCTTTCTTCTGTATATTCAAATCATTGTCAAATTCAGGCATTAAGAATCCTGCCATGTGATTAATTCAGTTTCCACCACTCTTGGTTTTCATTCAGAACAATGGATTGACCTGTAGCACACATGTATCCACAAGCCTATATCCATCATTTTTCATGTTCAGTGACCCACTTAATCATTACTCACTGGACATACAGCAATCAAAGTTAACCTTTTTCCACTTAACTTGAGGAAAACTTCTTAAAATTATGGGATTATGAAATATGCATACTTCCATTGTAATATTATAAAACAGAGTATTGGGGAAATAACTATTTTTAACTCAGGAGCATTTCAGTCACCCAATTAATGAACACAATACTACAGAAAAACTAGAAGAGTTGCTGAAATAACTAAATATTTAAGAAATAAACTAAAGTTTATTTTCTGCTTGCTAATTTGTATTTTAAGTCCTCATGCTGAGCACTTTTGTCATAAAATGGAAACTATAGAAAAGTATTTGATGAAAGTTCTAGAAGAGTTTTCTCTGAATTTTCTTTTATATTGCAACAAAATCACAAATTGGAGGATATTTTCTATGATATGAAAAGATTCTTTCACAAAATTACTTAGAGTGGCAGTAAGTTTTGGCCTTTGAGTCAGTGTGGAATGGAAGTTTACAGCTATGAAAATTTTTTTATTTCATTTCTTTATAGAGTAATGGGGGAGGTCAGAGGGTGGATAATACCTCTAGGCTGCTTAGGTAAAGATATTTATTCTAAGGGCTAGAAAGAATCACCTTTATACCCTAATCAGCACTTCTGCTCTCAACAGGGGTCAAGTCTTTTGTTCAGTAAGCAGGTGAGTGTCTAAATGAGATTCATTCATATCAGAGTGCCAACTCTTTTCTGTTTGGTAGTTATTTAGGAATTTTGCTGCCAAAGGCAATTTTCCAGCTCTAGAGCTAAACCCTAGCACATCTCTCTGTTCATAAGGAATATGACTTTTTTATGAAAGAGAAAAGTAAGAAATTTATGGACATAAATAATAAGAGCAAACACCACCAGCTAGTAACTTCTAGAGTCCAGAAACAGCTTACAACATAGATTGTAGAAATCCAGAACCTGTATCTTATAATTCTAGAGAACAGATGTCCAAATTTGGCTTTACTGCACTAAAACCTGAGAATCATTGGGACAAGGTACCTTCAGGCGGGGGCTCTATGGAGATATCATCTTCTTCACTTATCCAGCATCTAATAATCACAGGTTTTCTGTGTTATCTTCAAACTCCCAAGCCAACAGCATTTCAACTTTAAAGTTCTCTCTTCTATGTAAAGGTTTCTAGGAGGTATCTCATTTTCCTTAGGAGATTTTGTATAGTTATTGCACTCAAATAATACAAAATTACCTTGTCACTCCAGAGCTCTTACCTTAAATGACATTTGCCAGTAACTTTGTCATGTAATGGGAAAGATTCCCAAATATTAGATATTATCCCACAATCTTTCTGAGGAAGTGATTCTGCCTATACCATAGCACATGCTATTCTTTAACCCATTCAATAAAAGGCATGCTAATGAAGTAATTCATTATGTCTGGTGTCCTTGCACATATACCTGTACTGTTGGAAAAATTACAATCTTTATATATGATCTATACTTAGAATAATTACAAAGTCAGAGTTTTGATAAAGGGTTAAAAATTAATTCCAATTGAACTAAATTTCACCAAACTGAGTTCAATCAGAATTTTGTAACAGAAGCAAAACATATTTTATGTAATCATGTACTTATTTGGCCAAGCTCATATATTATTTCTAGTTTCCATTCTGTATATGAAACATAGAACAAATGAATGTCATGTAAAAGATTCTCTTTTACATATTTTACATTCCCAAATAAGATTATTTATTGGAAACGTGGTGTATCATTTATGCTTTAATAGCAGACAATCTAAGCAAATCTTCTAGCTATTTGGAGGTCACTTATGCTTTGAGAAGTTGTTCTATCATTATAGAGCCATAAAACTTAACAGCCCATGAATGCTGCCTGAGTTAGACATCAAAGGCTAAATACACTAAAACAATACATTAATTAAAGCCTATTATATTCAGCAGTTGGTTAAGGGAAATGTGGTTGCAGACAAACTTTAAAATATATTAACAAATGAAGTAATTCTATCACAACAAATGAATTTTTTAAACTAAAATCCCACTCTAGCTATTCTAACAGTATGTTGATGTCCACTGCCTTTTCCTTTATTTTATTTCCCAAGTGTATACATCTTTCATAGTGACATAAATGCAACCACAATACAGAAGCTCATTTGTATTTAGCTTTTAACAAGTATTTGAAATAACTGAACTTTTTTTTTTATTTTAATGGATACAAAGTATTCAACAAGCATGAATTAGTTTTATTCTCTGTTGCTGTTTTAAGGCTAACTGAAAGCACCTTGGAAAGGAAAGGTTTTATCTACTATTACACTTGGAGGTAATAATCTATCGTAGAGAGAAATTGTTGTAAGAACTCAAACATGGAGGCAGGAGCTAATGAAATGCTGTTTTCTGGCTTGCTGTCCATTGCTTGCTTAGATTATGTTCTACAACTCAGCATCTTCTGACTTGACGTGGCACCATCCACAGTAGGATGAGACCTCGTGCATCAATTGCCAATTTAAAACTTACCCAGAGACATGACTATAGAAAACCTGGGGGTGCCTAAGGAGCTTGAGGAATAGACAGTTGTGAGCCATCGCACATGGGTACTGGGAGTTGAATATCCATACTCTAATGTTATTATGTTCTCTTAACTGACGTGCTATCTCTTTAGCCATATTTTTAAGTTTGAGGGTGTTGCTGTTACATTCATTGTGTCTATGTGTCTGTGTTTGTATGCATGTGCATTTGTAAGGCTGTCAGTTGAGAACTTGTGAAAGTTGGTTCTTGCCTTCCACTATATGGGTCTTGGGGATCAAATACAACTTGCCAGGTTCTATAATAGACACTTTTAACGGTTGATCTGCTATGCCAGTCCTTAAAATAATATTCTTCGTATTTTCAACTTTAAAAATCAGATTTATGCCGGGCAATGGTGGCACACGCCTTTAATCCCAACACTTGGGAGGCAGAGGCAAGCGGATTTCTGAGTTCAAGGCCAGCCTGATCTACAGAATGAGTTCTAGGACAGCCAGGGCTACACAGAGAAACCCTGTCTCGAAAAACCAAAAAAAAAAAAAATCGTATTTAGTTTTCTATAATGTCTGCTCTGGAGTTCACACAGGCTTGTTGTACCTGCAATGTGATCACAATGGTGGGCAGCTGCTCAGCCTTTGCCAATTTATCCCTCTCTCTCAGACACTCACAGAGCATGATAACACCATGCTAATTTCAAAACTTTCAATAATTCTGTCAGTGTGATCAACCACAAAGTTTTAATTCTTTTTTTAATTTTATTTAACCTTTTTTTACACTCCATATTTTATCTCCCTCCCTGTCAACCCTCTGATTGTTCCACATTCCATACCTCCTCCCACCCTACCCCTGTCTCCACGAGGATGACCATACCAACCCCACCTCCCACCCCACCAGACCTCTAAACTCCCTGGGGCCTCCTGTCTCTTGAGGGTTAGTTGCATCTTTTCTGACTGAGTCCAAACCAGGCAGTCCTCTGCTGTATATGTATTGGGGGGCTCATATCAGCTGGTATATGCTGCTTCGTTGGTGGCCCAAAGTCTGAGAGATCTTGGGGGTCCAGGTTAATTCTTTAGAGTACAAGTGATGTCTCTTATACAGTACAAAGGCTACAACAAATTTTCTGAGAGCCAGAGAGTTGACATGTGTCATTGACTCAAATGTGTAGTGTTCTTCTAAACAAAAAAACTAATTCCTCCTCTGTCCATAATGAGTGCCAAAGCTTAGCTTTCAGAATCTTCATCTTAGAGGCTGCTCAAAATGCCTTAATTTCAGGAATATTTCTTCTGCATGATCTAAGGTTTCCTGTACCTGCCTTCCAATAAAATATACTTAAGAACAATGACAAAAGCAAGGAATACATGAATGACTACAAAGATTGAACTATCTATATATTATTATTGGTTTAACAGAAAAAATATATTGCAGAAGAGTTGAGAATGTGAAAAGGCAGAGTTACTTAAAAGCCTACTTACTCATGAACATGAACATATCATAAAATTATACATAGAACTTACATGTATATATGAATACATAATTTATAGTGAAGAGAATGCAAAATATTTAATTATATTAAATGTCATCTTTTTCAAAAACAGGACATTGAAATTCCATCTCCATATGTTGAATAAGAAAGCAAAAATGATAGACATAATAGAGACTGGCAAAAGCATGATGTAGCTGTTTTACTTGAGAGACTGAAGGCAATTTCTGATGTATTTATGATTCATCCTCTCGTTTAAAATTCAAGTATACAAGGAGAAAGGGCATTTTGATAAAAATAATCACTAAAATATTTAACATAACATGGAGAAATTTATATACAAAATACCAAAGCTTGAAGAAATCTACAATAAATTGGTATGTTTTACAGCTTTAATTTATTTGAATTATATATCTGTCCAGTATTTACCAAAAGATTGTGAAATCATAAAATTGTAGTTTTACCATTTCTGGATGTAATATGTGTATCTATGTGTGTATGTGTATGAGAGCACAAGTATTCTATTGTACACATGTGGAGACCTGAAGGCTACCTCAAATGTTGGTTCTTGCCGTTTACATTGATAGGAACAGTTTGCCTTCTGTGAGTCACTGTTGAAAACACTAATCTAGTTGGCCCTTTAGCTTCTGGAGATTCTTCTGATTTTACCTTCCATATTGACATAGGACCACTGTACCTGGCATTAAGTGGGTTTGTGTGTTTGACACAATGTTTTCCATAGTCCAACAATGGCTTTCTTACTTCAGATAAGTAGAAAATCCAGTAGTCACTTAGCCTGTGAGTCAGAACATGTCACTGGTCCTAACATGGTTCTGAAGGCTCAAAATTGTCTGGAAAGATAGGTTTTTATAATAGCAAAGGGAGGAGACATCAGTGTCTATGTTTTCCATGGTATCTTCTATGCATGAGATTCTCTCTTCTATCTCTTGTATTCTGTTGGTGATGCTTGTGTCTATAACTCCTGATCTTTTTCCTAGATTTTCTACCTCCAGGGTAGTCTCCTTTTGAGATTTCTTTATTGTTTCTACTTCCATTTTAAGATCCTGGACGTTTTTGTGTAATTCCTTCACCTTTTTGGTTGTGTTTTCTTGCATTTCTTTAAGAGCTTCTACCTGTTTACCTGTGTTCTTCTCAAATTCTTTGAGAGTGTTGTTTATGTCCTTTTTAAAGTCCTCTATCATCATCATGAGATGTGATTTTAATTCTGAATCCTGCTTTTCCAGTGTGATGTGGTGTTCAAGACTTGCTATGGTGGGAGAACTGGGTTCTCTTGATGCCAAGAAACTTTGGTTTCTGTTGTTTACATTCTTACGCTTGCCTTCCGCCATTTGATGAGCTCTAGTGCTACCTGCACTGACTGGTTCTGACTGGAGCCTGCCTTTCCAGTTATCTTGGTTGTGTCAGAACTCCTCAGGGTCTGGGTGTCTCTGTGATCCTGAGCTCCAGATGTTCTGGGTACAGTGGTTCCTCTAGGATATTTCAGGATGTGGTGTCTCCACAGTAGTAGACCAGTTAGGTATTTGCTGTTCTGAGTGTAGTCACTCCTCTAGGATGCCTCAGGATACTGCTCTGAGGTCAGTGGCCTCTCTAGTGTGTCTGCAGCTCTGAGGGCAGTGGCGTCTTTAAGATGCCTCTGCAGCTCTGCCATGGCCTCTCTAGGATGTCTCTGGGCGCCGTTTCCACAGGGGAGCAGATCAGCTGCGTGTCTGCTCCAGTCACTGTAATCCATGCGAGCAGTGGAAGGCTTAAATTATATTCTTATGTTAATATATATTAAAAATAAATTATATCTGATCTCTGCTAAGGAACATTAAAAGAGATCACAAATTAATTTTCTAAAAGTAGAATTTTTTAGGATAATTAATTTATTAATTACTTTTGAGCACTTACTAAGTACCAGATGCCTTAGAGAGATCAGTAGGCATAACAAGCAAAACATTTATGGTCATCTTTATAGGGCACAAATTTTTTTTAATTAAAAATTAAAAAAGTGCCAAATATTGTTGGTAAGTCATGGATAAAACAAAATGATATGTTGCCAAAGGCTATGTCTGATTCTAAAATTACACTGAAACATGTAATAGCAACATATTTCTTTGAATAATTGGGTCGGGAAGATTGGATGCCATCAGACTGTTAGAATTTAAGACTAGCTTGTTTTGCAAAATTCCAGCAGAAGTCTAATAGCTATTTTCCCCTCTATTTTGAGAAGGTTCAATGTAAGGCAAAATGTTCTCTTTCTTCTTCTTGTCAGGTCCATTTCTATCCACAAGCTCTTATAATAACACTAGGTACTGCACAATCAAAGGCAGTATCTTGTAATTGTATTAGTATTTATTTCATGTCCTACAATTTTCAAAGTACCCTTGAAAAAATAGTGGTGAACAGTCTACTGGTATATATTATGTAAGATTTCTTCTATGAAAAAGAGAGTTTAGTATCCTGAAATCATACAAAAATGGCCTTCAACCACCAAGCTCTAGGAGTTGACAGCTGTGAAAAAATATCCTTCAGATGTGGATATCATAAGTGAAGTGAAGACATTGTAAATGAGCTGTTTGACACACCTTGGCAAAGGGCAGTGAAGCAGTTTGAGAAGCAATCACTACTTTGCCTAGGAGCTACAAACAAAATCAGATTTAATGGCCAATAAATGTGCTTTCTGACATCCAATTTATTCTAAATAGTTTAAATACTTCTGTTTCTGCATATGTTTCAAAGAGTAAATTCAATAATGGCTTTTATTATGTATTTTTTAAAAAATATTTCTCTGTAATTAATCTCATTAATTAATAAAGAAATAAAATAGTAATTCAAAATATTATAGTCAATTAAAGGTGGCCAACCTATTGGCCATTATATTATAGAATTTTCTTGAAAGAATATATGGTCCACATTATACCTATTGTTGTCTAGAAACTTCAAATTGGTTAGTATAAAGCTTCCTTTCAAATATATTGACAATTTGAAAATAGAAATCACAAACTTCCTGAAAGATCAAAAAATCACATAGAATAACTTACAAGCTCTGAAAAATATATACTTCTGCTTACATATTTATATATGATTCAACGCAATATAAATTTACCTTCCTCTTGTGTCAGTTTTCGGTTTCTTAATTTCAGTGATCTGGAGTAACACTTTTATCTTCTTTCTCATTCCAAAACTCACAGTAAACAAAGCTTTTTTACTCATAAATCAATCATTTTCAGTCTCTACTATTGTCAGAACTTCTGGGTTTTTTTTTTTGTTGTTGTTTGTTTGTTTAGAGTCTATTCTTGCTCTTGAAAATTCTGAACTCACCCAAGACTTTGGTGTTAGCAGAAATCTCCATCTGAATAGCTATTAGAAAAGCTTCTATATTACCTATGCATGAAACAGAAAGTCTCACAGTGCCTGCCCCATTGTCTCCTCTACAAAGGGTTCCCTGGTCTATAAAGGAAAACCCACAATGACATTTAATACACAATTGAAGGGAGAATTAAGAAGACTGTCCAGGTTTTTTTTTTTCTACAAAGATGACACAATTCTAATGATACTATACTGATAAGGACCACCTATGATATATTGATGTATTTTTGTTTTTCCATCAGAAAAATATTTGTGTTTCTCAAAGTAATGCAAATACAGTTATAATCATGTTTTCATTTTAGGAGGCAGAAATCTTTGTTTTCTCATGCTGTAGTAAATGTATGCAGAACCTGTCAGGATACTTCTTGGATATATTTTTTTTTCTAAATACTTACTGATAAAGTGTATCCAAATTTACTTTTTGTGTCACTTTTACCCTTTACTTCCTTTCCACATATGTCAATGGCCTCTTCAATTTGTCCTTGGTCTCAGTACCAAACCTTCTACCCTTCTACACACACACACACACACACACACACACACACACACACACACACACAACTTCATCTTCTGTACTCCTCTAGTCCCTGAGAGGCCTTGCTTTTGCATGCTGTTTACATCTGCCCAGTGTTAACATGTTACTGTGGATACTTATCACCTTTTTCTTGGCCAATTATTAACAGATGCTTTCCGATTTTAGAATCTCTCAAGTTCTTTTGCTTCCAATTCATATCAGACTTTGTTGCCAGAACAAATTTCCTAAAGCATTAATTTTACTAAAACAGCTTTTATTTAAACCAGTCAATGGTTCTTCAGTGACCCGTTTGGCAGAGTTTAAATGCTGATAGCTGAAATTATTTCAGTTTCCTTAAGCTGATGTTCAAGTTTGTGTATATTCTAGCCTGACCTTATCTATGCGTTCTAACTACCATGCATTTGATGAAAAAGACCCGTTTCCCATTAAGTTCCTTGTCACTATTGACTATCATAATTTTTCATAGTTTTAAACATCTAATTTTTAATCTATCTGATTGAGAGCATTAATGTATAGGCTATATAGGTCATCTATATCATCTATATCATATATGTATATGTATATATGTATATGTATATATATATATATATATGTGTGTGTGTGTGTGTGTGTGTGTGTGCGTGTGTGTGTGTATCTGAATGTCCATCTACATCATATGTGTTTGTGATGTTTATGAACCATGTAGATTCCTGACCCCCCCCCCCATAGGCAACATACAGAATTGATATTTTAACAGGCATCACAGATCACTCAGAAATGGACTAAATAGTGACTTCACTAAAGGGTTATATAGAATACTCCTTCAAGTCTCCTCTGTATTTGGTATATTCTAGAATACGTTTTGAGGTAAATATTGTAAAAAACTGGTTGAATTTACTTTTGGTACTGAATGTTTTAAACTAAAGAATCTCTTTAATTTTCTACTTTCAAGGTGCTAGATTTATAGTCAATGATAAAGGCACTGGCCTAACATGCATGAGGGCCTGTGTATAGTCTCCAATATTGAATCTTAAATAACAGAACAACAAACATAACTAAAGTAAACAACCACATTTTGAGCATGCAAACAAATTTTTCTATATTTCCTTCGGGCTTTCATGATGTTCTAGCTGTTGTCTAGAATCAGGAACAATCCTTCCACATAGTTATCATCTACACAATTTAGAAGCATTTAAATGAGTCATGAAATGGACTAAAATGTAGACTGGATAGCTGTCCAATAGGAACAAAGAGAACAGACATTGTTAAAGCAATTCGAATGTGAATGTCCTTATTGAGAATAAAGCTAGGCAGTGAAGGCAGACTCCCACACAAGTAAATATGTTCTGACAACAAAATGAAGCCCAGGTAGTTGTCAAATTCACAGCTAGAGATAATGGAAAGCTTGATAAGTCAGTAATGTAACATTTCATATAAAGTTTTTGGTTAGAAAGTACAAACAACTATTTCTGATCAAAATTATCTGTTCTCTCCTGACAGCTACTCACTCAAAAGAAGTGTTCTGCTGTATGTAAAAGCCTGGAGAAAACACCTCAGAAGACAAAAATAAAAGGATAAATCTCTTAGGAGAAAATTATGACTCAGATCTTTGATTAAAAAAAATTTCTAGTGTTGAATGCATGCATAAAAGTGATACTGCAAATAATTAAAATAACTCTGCACTGTTGTTTTTCTGTTATAAAATGTTTCTTAAAACAGTGGCTCTCCTATATTTACTGCCTTCTTCTTTCATGTAGAGCACCATTTCTCATCATTCCTATCACCTGCATCTTGCAATTTTTCTTCACCTCTCTTCCAATGTCTTCTGTATGAGCTTCATTCCTCCTAACTAAGGTACCTGCTCCTTTCCATTTCAATGACTTGTACCTTGTTAACCCATTCCATATTGCTCTCCAACCTCCCATTCTGGATATGATCCCATTTTACTTTCCTGAGTTTTGAACTTATTACAAGCTACATATTCACATCTATGGAGCTAGAAGCCAGGCAAGTTTCCAAAACAGTAAGGCAATGAACACTGTAACATAGCTGAAATGCCTAGGATCCATATCAATGGGCATGAAATTATAACTCTATGTGTACAACAATGTCACAGTGTATAGCAGTAATGAATAGCTCTTTAATTGAATTTAAGATTTGTGTAAGAAAAGGGAGATGCTACCTGGTAATGAAAATCTAGCTAACAACTCAGTGCTAGTGAAGTCATATTTATTGGAGGAGAATCTACAAACATCAATTTACTAAGTCAGCATAGTTCCAAATAATGATCTGTAAATATAAGCACTTGTCTTAATACTCATAGATAATTTTCATCTTCATCTACCTCTCATCAAAGAAGCATTTTATAGCAGACAGAAACCACTGCAGAAATACACAACTAATCAAAAAAAAAAAACCAGTTGTTGATTCCATCCTCACAGGATACCTCTACAAAACATAAGTTCTCAACATAAGGCTCAGGGAACATTGCAAGAGAGGGAACAGAAAGATTATAAGAGCTAGAAGACCAAGAAATTTGCTGTGAGAGCTGCAGCCATAAAGTCTCATCAACATGACTATTGACATGAGAGCTGGGCAAGAATGAAACCAATGACCCAAACTGAACAATAAGCCACAATGTTTCAGCACCATCTAAACAACTACAGGCAACTAAAGAAAGAGATGCCAAATGGTCAGCTCTGGAAACATATATACCTGCAGTATTATATGTACTGAACAAGTTATATCTAAGAATATGTTTGTATATGCAGGCACATGCCTGCAATAACCACTAGAGAAGGAGGCACACACACACACACACACACACACACACACACACACACACACACAC
>JANHMN010000005.1:8163252-8174121 GCA_030674055.1 Rhabdomys pumilio | reverse complement strand
TGTGTGTGTGTGTGTGTGTGTGTGTGTGTGTGTGTGTGTGTGTGTGTTTGTGTGTGTTTGTGTGTGACATAGATTTTGACTATTGGCAACTAAGAATACTTTATAACATCTCTTGGGCTATTATTTAGTAGATACAATATCTAGCACAATTTCCACAGTAACCCAATTTTTTAGAGGAAAAACATTATCAAGTCCTCAACCTGTTTTAATACATGGGTCAAGAAAATAACATCTGTGTACTACATGTGATTGACTGAGAACGGTTATTCTGGGCAAAAGGCCACAAGCTAAGAGGCTCTAGCTGCCTGAAGACTGGAGAAAATGTTATCAAGGCTCCACAGCTACTCTTTCCAAGAGGATTTGTGTGTTTTAGAGATACTAGTTTAGAAGATCTGTAACTTGTTCCCACTGGAGGTCTAAAGCTAATAAATGATGGTATGTTGTCCAGAAAGCACACTACATAACCATAACAGCAGATCTTTTATCTATGCTATACTGAGTTCCATTTCCAGTCCTTTTGTTCACATTCATTTTAACACCTGTTTTAAATGCCATGAAACAGTGAAATAAAGTGAAAATATGCTGTTATCTACCATTTCCTTCTTGTATTTGAAAATGTAATAGTATGTGTAATAGCAGATATTTTTTGTGCCACTAAGCATTACTATATAGATTTTGTTACTTTGCTACCTAACTACCTTACATTTGGAAAAAAGTAATGAAGAAAATTTGTACAAGCATGTTCTAAAATCTTCTAACACCTTTTCCTCCCTGTCTTCCTTTCTTTTCTCTATGTGTCTCTGTCTCTGTCTCTGTCTCTGTCTCTGTCTCTGTCTCTCTCTCCCTCTCCCTCTCCCTCTCCCTCTCTCTCTCTCTCTCTCTCTCTCTCTCTCTCTCTCTGAGGTACACTTTCTAGATATTTTGTGTACTCTATTTAGATAAAAAAAATTCTTGTTTTGAGATTGTAAAAAGTTCAGAAATGGCCCTGAAAGATGGCAGTTTAGGAAAAGTACTTGCAGCACAAATGTGAAGATCTTGGCTCAGAGTCTCAGAATGGGTGAAAAGCATGGTAGATAGATAAAGGAGAATCCCTAGAAGATTGTCAGCTATGTACCCTAACATATTCAGTACTATAAAAGTTCCTCTATTTCAAGATGGTAAACAGCTTGAATTTCTGAATTAGTCTTCTGACCTTCACACATGCTCTATGAGACATGTGTGTTCCCAATCATTTTTTCACTTGTTGCATCTTAGCTATGTTTATCCATTCTTTTTTATTAGTTATTTTTCATTTACATTTCAAATGTTATCTGTCTTACTGGTGTCCCCTCCACACACACCCTATCCCAGGCCCCCTCCTGTTTGCCTCTATGATGGTACTCCCTATTCCTGCCTCACCGCTCTATCATCTCCTCACACTGGGGTATCAAGCCTCAACAGGACCAAGGGCCTCTCCTCTCATTGATGTCAGAAAAGGCAGTCTTCTACTACATATGCAGCTGGAGCCATGGGTCCCTTCATGAACACTCTTTGATTGGTGGTTTAGTCCCTGGGAGCTCTGGGGTGTCTGGTTGGTTGATATTGTTGCTCTTCCTATGGGGTTGCTAACCCTGTAGCTCTTTTAGTCCTTTCTCTAACTCCTACTTTGGGGTCTGAGTTTTCAGTCTGATGGTTGGTTGTGATCATCTATATATGTATTGGTCAGGCTCTTAGCAGAGCCTCTCAGAAGACAGCTATACCATGCTCCTGTCAGCAAGCACATGCCCAGTCATTTTTATCTACACACATGACTGTGTAAACATTGACATTTTATTGAGTTAGACAAACAGTGTAGAAAAGGGACATTTCTTAATATACTTTTTACATTTGTATGATTACAAGTTATTCAGCGATTTGATTCTTACATTTAACTTGCTGAAACTGAGTATTTACCAGTTGAAAATGGTTCTGGTTTTTGCCTTCAGATTGACAAATAGAAACCCTAATTTGAGTCTTGAAGTAAATAAATGTGGAATGACTGATCTATTTTATTTCATTTTGTATCAAGGAGGCAGAAATAAAATATAATTCATGTATTTCATAGCTAATACTTATAGAATCCAATTGTTATAAAATATTATTTGAAATATACTGTTAAGTTATATCTTAATGTGATTAAATTACAAGAACATATACTACTGTTTTTTATTTTCAAATATTGGTTCCATTGTGATCCCTATTTTGAATTAGTGAAAAGTTAAACATGTATGTGGTTCAAATAACTGAGTGCACCACATGGGCCATCTTATAACCAGATGAATAGTAATAAAAACTGATATTTCAACTTACCAATATTACTGTAACTGTAAAAACTATCTTGAATGTACTTGTAAAATCCCAACATATGTTTATTTTTTAGTAATGATTTATATAAGATATTTTCACTGGAAATAAAAACTCTCAAATTGAAAAAATAATTCTAGTATAATACAGTATAATATCAGTAATGTTCCAATGGGATTAATGACAAGTCAATCTATTATGTTTATTTCAGGGTTTTATAATTTTATTCTTCCCAGGTACGTATCTCTATTAAAAATGTCTTTCAGGATATAATATTTGAACATACAAGAAAGTAATGGATTACTCAAAATCAGCTAATTCATATCACGATTCCTTATAGTGGACACTGGATGTTTGAAGCCAGAAGTGTTAGTTTCTCCCAAACAGCTGGTTAATATAATTTCATTTTGACAACTAAAAGTATTTCAGGAAGTTGATACTTGTATCAATGGCAAAATGATTTCTTGCTTATGAACTGATATTAATGAATGAGAATATTGTTGTGCTGTATCTCAAACTAGTAGAAAAAAAACTTAAAAACTATCCTTAGCTGACTAAAGATTATAGGGGAAACTGAGTAATAATGAGCAAAATGTAATAGATGTTTTTCCCTTTAACTTCATATAAGGAATAAAAGCAAGACCTTTCCAGAACTAAGTAGATTTTTAAAATCACATTGCTGGGAAATCTTTATAATACACAGTCTATAACATCCAGCAGCTATGCATGGAAATATGTCATAAAGATTGTGCCAGTGTGTGAGCTACAGAATTGATAGTCATAGTGCAAAGGTGGAAAAATGAACCTTGGGAAATTAAATTGCAAATCAAAGATAAATCAGGATAGTAGTAGCTGGGAGAGGGAATCAGACAAGCAAACACAAATCAAGAACAAGTGCAGAAAGAGTTATTAAGATGTCACCACAGATTGAGAAAATGAAGCAAGTCACTGGCAATATACTTGCTTGACTCCCAAAAGGAAACTGTACTATTCATATAATTGGAGACTGTTTTTCTTCGTCTCATCTTACTTATTAACCTTCCTTGAAGTTAATTCTATTCTTCAGGTAAATCTACCTAACGAACCTGAATATAGCAACCACTGACAGCAGCTTTCTGTGCTGTTAGCATACAATAAGACAGTTTTGTTTGCCAAGAAATTATTTTGTGATAATATGTCTTGTAACAAATATCAACTCAATAAATTTTATCTGCCACGACAATACTATGTTCTATCTCATTGTTGAACTGATGGCTGCTCCTTCTCAGAAAGAATGAGGGAATGTTTAGAGTAGAATTGATTGCTTGCATCTGCTTTATTTTCCAAGTAAATAAATCTTTTAAATTGTCATGAGAAACCCAGGAAGTCTCTTCTTCATGTACCAAAAAGGCCTTGAGTGTGTTCAAACACAGTAATATATGTCACATATTTTTCTTTTGTGTATCTCTCCTGCTCCTTGGCTTTCATCGTACTTACTACTACCTAATATGCTGTTTTTTTCTGGTTATTGTCTTATACTGGTATGAGAGTTTGATTATTGATGGGCCTTACTTGCCTTTATAGGAATGAGAACAATGACCAATATACATAGACATTTAGTAAGTGTTGAATGAACAAGTTTAAAAAACAATTGACAATTTAAAAATTAGGACAGGTTCCTATTCAAGCAGCAAATCCATCAGAATATTTTAGTCTCAAAACATTGTATGAATTGAGGGATAACATACTTTCTAACATAGAATATGATTCAGCATACCTTTTTATTCTGGCAGTATTCATGATAGTATCAGTGGAAGTTCACTAGATTTTTGAGCAAAACAAAGAAATTTCTATTATATTCTCTATCTATTTGACACCAGACACTGAAGTCTAACTATTAAAAGTTCGAAGTAGCTTTGGTGTCATTGAGGCAAAAGATGATACTTAGAGCAATGCAAGTAATTGGAGCTATGTATTCACCTGCCCTCCATACAATTGAATCTTGACCTACAGTTATATCTAAATGAGAAATACAAACCTTTGAATTTAGTTATTGCAATGGAGTTCAACTAATCCTGGGTAAAATGCATGATAGTAATACCTCTTACAGAATAAATCACTGCACTAATTAGATCCCAGGGGCCATTATCAGTAATAATGAAAAGAGAATTGTAGGAGTTGTACCATATGTGAGCCTAACAGTTCACTATTCATGCCCAGACCAGCATCTGCACAGTAAATGTCTAGATCTGAGTCTATGTAGTATGCCAGTCAGTTACAGCCTGGTAAAAGCAAAGTGAATAGGTGGTCTAAGTGAAAAATTGCCTTAAAAACATTGGTATTTTGAAGGAGGAATTCACAGCTGGACTAGGCAAGCTGTGAAAATTGTGCTTCCTGCAAAAAAAAGGAGAGCTGGCACAGACTTTGAAATGGCTCGTCATGACTAAGAAGCTCACAGGATGCAAAAGATTTAACAGTACTCTTTGAAAATTATGTTATTTGAGGAACACACAACTTGATTTACTTTTAGTCACAGGATTTACTTATAATGAGTCAGCATGGTAGGTATTTTCCTTACTACAGAAGCATTTTGGGGAATTTTTCTGAATTCCTAGAATATGTACGATTTCTTTTTACAGACAACCTTGCTGTATTTTTAAAAATAAAATTCTACAAATTCAATGTCACATTAGTGTCTAATAGAGGAAGATAACTACAAGTGCACAAGATACATAAAACAGTACCATTTCATGTGGCATTTACAGGTTACTTCTTTCTTAAAGAGGCATGTGTTTATACAGTAGTAGCCATAACTGGCTTTGAAACTGTGATGCTCCTAAGTAGGACCAAGGCATCCACACTTGGTCTTCCTTCTTCATGAGCTTCATGTGGCCTGTGAGTTGAATCGTAGCTATTTCAAGCTTTTGGGCTAATATCTACTTATCAGTGAGTAAATACCATGTGTGTTCTTTTCTGATTGGGTTAACTCACTCAGAAAGATATTTTATAGTTCCATCCACTTACCTAAGAATTTCTCAAATTCATAATTTTTAATAGCTGAGTAATACTCCATTGTGTAAATGTACCACATTTTTAGTATCCATTCCTCTGTTGAAGGACATCTGGGTTCTTTCCAGCTTCTGGCTATTATAAATAAGGTTGCTATGAACATAGTGGAGCATATGTCCTTGTTACATGTTGGAGCATCTTATGGGTATATGCCCAGGAGTGTTATAGCTGGATCCTCAGATAATGCTGTGTCCAATTTTCTGAGGAACCCCTAGACTGATTTCCAGAGTGGTTGTATGAGTTTGCAATCCCACCAACAATGAAGGAGTGTTCCTCTTTCTCCACATCCTTGCCAGCATCTACTATTACCTGAGTTTTTGATCTTAGCCATTCTGACTGGTGTGAGGTAGTATCTCAGGGTTGTTTTGATTTGCATTTCCATGATGACTAAGGATGTTGAGCATTTCTTAAGGTTCTTCTAGACCATTCAAGTTTCCTCAGTTGAGAATTCTTTGTTCAGCTCCGTACCCTATTTTTTAATACGTTTATTTGGTTGTCTGAAGTCTAATTTCTTGAGTAACAAAATACTCAAGGGAGCAAATATGGAGACAAAGTGTGAGACAGAAACTGAAGGAGGGGCCGTCTGGAGACCATTTCACCTGGGTATCCATACCATGTGAAGTCACCAAAGGTAAATGCTGATGTGGATGTCAGGAAGTGCATGCTGACAGGAGCCTGATATAGCTGTCTCCTTAGAGGTCTGCCAGAGTCTGACATATTCAGAGGCAGATGCTCACAGCTAACCATTGATCTGATCAAGGGGTTACCAATGGAGGAGTTAAAGAGAAGACTGAAGGAGCTGAAAGAGTTTGTGTCCTCATGAGGAGAGCAACAATACCAACCAACCAGAGATTCCCCAGGGTCTAAACCACCAGCCTGGGAGCACATAGGAAGGGACCCATGACACCATCTGTATATGTAGGGGATGATGGCCTTGTAAGGCATAGGTGGGAGAGGAGATCCTTGGTCCCATAAAGGCTGAACACCAAGTGGAGGGAAATTCGAGGGTAGGGAGGTGGGAATGTGAGGTAGTTGGGGAACATCCTTATAGAAGCAGAAGGAGAGGGGATTGGATAGGGGGTTCCTGGGTGGTGGGGGAAATGGGGTAAGGGGATAAAATCTGAAATGTAAATATAATATTCAATAAAAAATAAATTAGAAAAAAGAAAGGACAAAAAGATCAGAGATTTCCAGTGGAGAGCAGCTGAGCACAAAGGATTTTTAGCTCAGTGCAACTACCCTGTATGAGCATGGCATTAGCAATTTGGTCAAAGCCACAGAATGTACACCACCCAGAATGAACTTAACACACACACTGGTCTGCAGTGGATTATGTGTCAATGTGGGTACATGGGCAATAACTACTGTGCCTCCATGGCAGAGGATGTTGGTACTGTAGGAGGCTACATATGTGGGCAAGGTATTAGGTGGGAAATCTCTGTACTTCCAATTCTCTTCTCCTGTGAGCCTAAAACTGTTCTGGTAAATAAATGGTTAGATTCTAGAAAAAAAAAAAAAAGAAACTGTGATGCTCTTGATTCAGTCTCAAGAATTTTGAAACTGCAAGTATGCACTACCAAGCTTGACTACACTTGCTCCATAGTACACACAACTAATTATGGCTGCACCAAGTAGGCTTTGAAGCTAACTTTTCCATTGTCTACCTTATAACCTTGAGTATTTGGAGACCTCGACCTGTATTCTTCATTAGTAACTTTACACTGTGGATCTTATATCTGTGCAGCAACACTTTATTAAAGTCCTCCCCCAAAGAAGCAGAATGCCCTAATTATAGACAGTGAAGTAAAACAAAGTTTTTTTTCTGCAGAGTAAACAACATGTGTAATGTAACCCTGTGTTCTAGTATGTTAGGATAATTTATCTTTAAAGTATTGCACATTTTAAAGTTGTCAACTCTTATTTATACATTATATGAATAAGTAGCGGCAAACTGTAAACAGATTGGATTATAAAAAAGGAATGCACAAAATACAGACTCAGCATTCTCCTCTCCATTTCTCTTTTACTCATGTTTAAATGTATTGAGGTCATCAGAAAATTCATGGGCACAGAAATGGCAGGTTATTACAACAAATGCCAATAACTCATAAATGTAGAACTTATAATTTGCCATCAGAGTAAATTTTGCCTTTTCATTTTGTAGATAAGTATATAAAATCAACTTAGGTAAAATAATTTAGGATTCATCACGTGGTTTTGGATGAACAGTTGATAGGAATACTGCTGTCGTCTTCCACAAAGGCATTTTCTTCCTTTTTATATTTCTCGCCTTCAAAGGTAATGTGGAAATGATTTGTTTCTAAAATACATCCATTTCATCATCCTTAGTAATGACACTTAAATATTTTTGTGTGTGTGTGCCAGTGTTCCTCATTTAAAGAAATTCTTTCTTAATTTACAGCAAGAACTGTTGAGAAAATTAAATTTGAACCAATTAAATACAAAGAAAGTTGATATGTGAGACACTTAGGCATACTTCTTAGAGGTAAATGCCTCAGTATTCATATTTTTTCTAAAGCATAGAACACATATGAAAAGCTTTTGCAATCACCTATGACATTAGGAAATTAAAACAGAAAAAAAAAGAATGACTTTTCAGTCTAAATGATTCTCAAATTATAATAATAGCCTTAGAATGTATGTAACTGTTTTGTTGTTCCAGTTAGTGATAACTTTAGTTTTTTGAATTGATAACAAAATATCAACAGGAATTCCCAAGGAAAACATGGTGTTGATGTGGTAAAAGAGATATAATGTATTGAAAGGCCAGTAAAATATAAATACCCATGTTTCTATGTTTCAGGGATTTATCAGATGTCTATAATGAAAAGTTCTTCCTGTTGAAGAATGACTAAAGACTCGATATTAATGATTACATGTGTTCATACAGATTTCAGTTAGTTTAACAATAAATATACCATCCTTGATTCTTATTACTAAAATATGAAAAATACTTTTTACATTATTCTCTCATGTAGTACATATTTTATTAATAGTAGTATTTTTTCTTTATCAGAAAATAAAAGATTAAGAAAAGAACTAAATTTAACTGATGTTTACAATGGTTTATTATGTTGGGTTCAGTAGCACCTTTCAAAATTCATGTCTAACTAGAACCTCATAATATGAAGTTTTTGTCAGTAGGGTACTGCAGATGGAATTATTTGAAGAGCTCAAGATGAAATTATAATAGCAATTATGGTTGGCTTTAAATCTAATGACATGCCTTTACAAGATAATGGAATTTTAACACAGAAGGACAGAGACATGGCAAAGAAGCAAATATTGAGGCCGATGTTGAAGGTGTGCTGCCACTTATCAAAGAGACAGGTGCTATTGGGATCTTCCTTATAACCTCCATAAGCTCCAATACTTTTACTTCCAGAGATTTTTGTCTCTTAAAATGTGAAAGATTATATAGAAATTATTTGAAGAAACTCTTTTCAGACAATTTTTATGAAGCCTGTTGCAATATTGTTTTTCTAGATATTACAAGGAATGTGCACCTATGAAATCTCAACGGCATGGTTGCCTAAATAAGATTTCAAAAATAACAACATGAATTGACATACCAGTGTGGACAGGGGAAATTTCACAGAGCCTTACCCATACATGAAGTGCTATAGGCAATTAATTTGTAAGAGAGAGAGAGAGAGAATTGGACTTGTTCAGGGATGAGAACCCCCTACCTGCTAATCTAATACTGAGTGTTCAACCCTCAACATATACAAATAACACTATAATCACTTAGTGGGCATATTTATCTATATATGTAACAATAGTAATTAAAGAAAAGTTTCTACAAATTTGAGAGGATATGAGTACATGGGAAATGATGGACAGAGAAAAGGAAGGGGATATTGATATAATGGTATTTTAATGAAAAATAGATATATTGATCCCAGGGTCCCTCTATTCTCCCACCACCTTTCTGCCTACTTCATCAAATCTGCAGATCCTGAACCATACAGGTAAGCTTCTATTTCCCCACCCATTTGGACTGTTCACTAAGCCCTCTGGGGCATGTCAAACTGACCTTAACAGACTGATATCCCCTCTGGACCTCCATTCTCCAGCCAACACACTACCCACCTCCATCAGACCTACAACTTCTGAATCATACACACCTATAGACCCAGAAACATACACTCCAAGGATGCTCATTCATTAGAGGCCTGCCACGCTATATCCAGGATGGTTTCACTCCCATCCCAATAATCACTACAATAGAAATATCCAAGAACCAAATCCATTTAGATGACCAAAGGCTCTCAAAAGAACACAATCAACAAAAGCCAGGGCAATATGATAGCTTCAGAGGAGAGCTTCCCTACTTCAGTGAGCCCTGGATATCCTAACACAACTGAAGCACACGATAATGACCTGAAATCTAATCTTATAAATTTGATAGAGGTCTTCAAAGAGGAAAAAATAATAAATCTTATGAAGAAATATAGGAAAATACAGTCAAACATGTAGAGGCTTTTAAGAAGGAAACAAATAAATCCCTTAGATACATAAGGAACATACAACTAAGTATGTGAAATAAACAAATAAAACTGTGCAAGAAATTTATGTGGAAATAGAAAGAATAAAGACAACACAAACTAAGGAAATCCTGAAGATGCAATGCCATGAAAGAGAACAGAAACCAAAGGTACAAGTATCACCAACAGAATAGAGGAGGTGAAAAAAAGAATCCCAGGCATAGAAGATACAATAGAAGAAACTGATATACCATTCAAAAAGTGGTAAATCTAAAAAACTTCCTGATACAAAACATCCAGGAAATCTAGGGTACCACAATAAGACCTAACCTAAGAAAAATAGGAAGAGAAGAATATGAAAAGTCCCATCCTCAAGGCCCAGAAAATACTTTCAACAAAAATCATAGAAGAAAACTTTCTTACTCTAAAGAGAGCGATGCCTGTAAGCATATCCAAAGCTTATAGAATACCAATTAGACTGGATCCAGCACATAATACTCAAAACACAAAATATACAGAACAAAGAATATTAAAAGCTGCAAGGAAAAAAGGCCAGGGAATATACAAAGGCAGTACTATCACAATTATATGCAACTTCATAACAGAGAATCTAAAAGGTAGAAGGGCATTGACAAATATCTTGCAATCTCTAAAAACACCACAGATACCAAGCTAGAATACTACAACCTGTAAAACTATCAATTACCATAGATGGAGAAACCAAGGTATTTCAAGACAAATCCAAATTCAAACAATATCTATTCACAAATTCAGGCTGACAAAAAAAATACTAGAAGGAAAAGTCCAACCCAAGGGCATTCAAGAAACACAGTAAACACATAATTCCACGTCAGAAAATAAAAGGAAGCACACCCCCCCACACACACACACTCCACCACCACCACCACCACCAGCAACAGCAACAGCACCAGCACCAGCACCAGCAACAGCAACAGCAACAGCAACAGCAACAGCAACAGCAACAGCAACA
>JANHMN010000005.1:8041822-8163242 GCA_030674055.1 Rhabdomys pumilio | reverse complement strand
CAACAAAATAATAGGAAATGACAATCACCAGTCATTAATATCTCTTAACATCAATGGAATCAATTCCTCAATAAAAATGCACAGGAAAACAAAATGAATGTGAAAACAGGAACCATCATTCTGCTGCATATTAAGTAACAATCCTCAGCCATAAAAATAGACATTACCTCTGATTACAGGACTGGGAGAAAGTTTTTCAAGCAAACAGACCCAAGAAGCATGCTGGAATGGCCATTCTAATGTCTAATAAAATAGATTTAACCAAAATTAATCAAAAGAGACATGGAAGAATACTTCATACTCATCAAAAAAATCTACCAAGACATTATCTCACTTCTGAATATCTATGTCCCAACACTAGGTCACCCTCATTTTTAAAAGAAACATTGCTAAAGCTTAAATTGCACATGGAATCTCACACATTAATAATGGGACACTTCAACACCTAACTCTCTCCAATTGACTGGTCATCTAGATTAAAAAACTATACAGATAAATAATGAAACTAACAGATATTATGAATTACAAGGACTTAAGGATCATTGATAGAATATTTCACCCAAACACAACAGTATGTACATTCTTCTCAGCACCTTATAGATCCTTCTCCAAAATTGATCATATAGTCTGTCACAATGCAAATCTTAACAGATACAAGAAAAGTTAAACAATGCCTTGTATCTTAATAGACTTCCACATATTAAAGCTGGACTTCAACAACAACAAATACCAGAAAGTCTATGCCTGCATGGAAACTGAACAACTCTCTACTTGATGATCTCTGGAAGAGAGAACAAACAAATGGATGACTTTCTAGAATTCAAGGAAAATGAAGCCGCCATATACCCAAATTCATAGCACACAATAAAAGTGGTACTAAAAAAAAAGTACAAAGTACTAAGTGCCTCTAAGAGGTTTTCATACCATCAACTGGAAAGGGGATGAAAACTCTAGGAGGAGGAAGAAGAAAAAGAGGAGTAGGAAAAGGAGGAGGAACAGGAACAGGAGCAGTAGCAGCAGAAAACACACTCAAGAGTAGAAAGCAGGAGAGAATCAGAGTCATGGTTGAAATCAATCAATTAGAAAAAAGAAAAAAATGCACAGAATCAATGAAACCAAGAACTTATTGTTTGAGAAAATATAAAAGATAGACCAACCCTTAGTCAAATCCACAGAAGGACAGAGAGACAGTTTCCAAATAAACAAAATCAGAAATGAACGGGGAGACAAAACTATGGACAATGTGGAAATTCAAAGAATCATTAGGTCTTACTTCAAAAGCCTATACTTTACAAAATTGAAAATTAAATGGAAATTTTTCTAGATAGATACCACTGACCAAAGATAAATCGAGATCAGGCAAACTATTTAAGCAGCCCTATAACACCTGATGAAATAGTAGACATTAAAAGTCTCAACCAAAAATGCCCATGGCCAAATGATTTTAGCACATAATTCTATTAGACATGCAAACAAGAGCTAATAGCAATACTCCTCAAATTGTTTCACAAAATAGAAACAGAAGGAACAGTGGAAACTCATTCTATGATGCCACAGTCACACTGATACCTAAACGATACAAACACTTAACAAAATAAGAGAATTTTAGACCAACTTATCTTATGAATATTGATGCAAAAATACTCAATAAAATATTTACTTGCAAACAGAATCCTGGAACACATCACAAACATCATCCATAGTGATCAAGTAGGTCTCATACCTTGGATGCAGCAATAATTCGATACACATAAATCCACAATATAAACAAACTGAAAAAAATCACATGATCATCCCATTAGATGCTAAAAAAGCAATTGAGAAAATCTAACACCCCTTCATGTTAAAAGTATCAGAGAGATCAGGGATACAAGGCACATACCTAAGCATAACCAAAGCAATATACAGCAAGCCAATAGCCAACATCAAGCTAAACAGAAAGAAACGTGAATCAATTCTACTAAAATCAGGGACAAGTCAAGCCTTCCTACTTTCTCCCTATCTATTCAATGTAGTACTCATTGCTCTAGCCAGAGCAATAAGATAACTAAAGTCAATCAAGGGGATACAAATTAGAAAGGAAATAGTTGAAATATCACTATTTGAGGGTAAGATAGTATAAATAAGCGACTCCAAAAGTTCTACCAGAGAACATCAACAGCTGACAAAAAAGTTATCACCTTTAGCAAAGTTATTGGATACAAAATTAACTCAAAGAAATCAGTAGCCCTCCAGTATACAAGTAATAAACAGGCTGAAAAAGAAATAGGAAAATAAACCCTTTGTAATAGTCATGAATAATATAATATATATATTGGTGTAATGCTAAACAAGTTAAGTGAAAGATCTGTATCACAAGAACTTCAAGTTGCTGAAGAGAGAAATTTAAAAAGATATCAGGATATGGAAAGATTTCCCATTTTGATGGATCAGTAGGATTAACATAGAGAAATGGATCTAGTATCAAAAGCAATCTACAGATTCAATGCAATCCCCATCAGAACTCCAACAATTTTTTTATAGACCTAGAAAGAGCAATTCTCAACTTGATATGGAAAAAAAACTTCAGCATACCTAAAATAATCCTGAACAATAAAATGAATTGTCATTTCTGACCTCAAGTTCAAAAATAGTTCAACAATAATAACAAAAACTGTATGTTATTGACAGACACTTTAAACAATGGAATGGAATCGAAGACACAAAAATAAACCCACACAATTATTGACACTTGATTTTTTTTGTACAGAAGTCAAAAACATACAATGGGGAAAAGAAAGTGTCTTCAACAAACTGTGCTGGTCTAATTGTATATCTGCATGGAGAAGAATAAAAGATGGATCCATAATTATCACCCTGCACAGAACTCATACCAAAGTGGATCAAAGACCTCAACATAAAACAAGATACACTAAATGTAAAGAACAAAAAATGAAAAAGAGACTAGAATTCATGAGCAGAGGGGGAAATTTCCTGGACAGAACATCAATAGCTCAGGCTATAAGACTGACAATTGATAAATGGGACATAATAAAACTGAAGACTGTCTGTAAGGCAAAGGACACTGTCAATATGACAAAAAATAGCCTACAGTCTGGGAAAGATTCTTCACCAAACCTACATCTCACAGAGGTCTAATATCCAAAATTTATAAAGAACTCATGAAGTTACACAGCAACAGATCAAATAACTCAATTAAAAAAAATGTTGTATAGAGCTAAACACAGAATTCCCAACTTATATATCCTGAGTGACCTAGAAGCTTTTAAATATTCAAAGTCCTTAGTAATCAGGAAAATGTAAATCAAAACAAGTCTGAGGTTCTTTCCATCTTACACACATCAGATTGGCTAAAATAAATAAATTTTAAAAAAATTCAGGAGATAGGACATGTATGTGAAAATGTGGAGCAAGGGGAACACTCTACCATTGCTGGAGGGAGTGCAAACTTGTAAAACACTGTGGAAATCAATATGGTAATTTTTTATAAAACTGGGTATAATTCTACCTTAAGGCCCAACTATATCACTCCTGGGTATATACCCAAAAGAAGTTCCAGCATCCCAGAAAGATACTTGCTCCACTCTGTTCATACCAGCTTTATTTATAGTATCTAGAAACTGGAAACAACCTAGATGTTCCTCAGCTGAGAAATAAATGAAGAAAATGTGGTACATCTACACAATGGAACACTATTCAGCTATTAAAAACAAAGACATCATAAATTTTCAGGCAAATGAATGGAACTTGAGAATATTATGCTAAAGAAGATATGCATGCTTTGTACTCACTTTTAAGTGAATATTAGCCATAAAATGCAAGTACCATGCTACACTCCATGAACCTAAAGAAGCTAAACAGGAAGTAAGGCATAAGCAATGATTTTTTAAATCTCACTTTAAAGTAGGATTGAAATAGTCTGAGGAGGCAGATAGAGGGAGCTGGATTACCATCTGGAGATGGTCAGGAGAATGCCTGTGGGGTTCAGGATCAGGTGTGTGGAGGGTCAGAAAAGAGGGCCAGGTCGCCATGATAATGAATGGAAATCTGCAAGTGATGATCATGGGGATGTGGGGGGCAACTTCAGGAAGAGACGGAGACCTGGGATAAAGAAGGCACCCAGGAATCAGTGGGGGTGACTTTAGTTGTGACTCATAGCATTGAGGATGTTAAACCTCCTCTAGCCAGTCATGAACCCCATTGGAGCAAGAGAAACACCAACACATCCACAAAACTTTTGACACAAAATATATCCTATCTACAAGAAAAACAGAAATGGGGCATGGAGCAAAGACTGAAGGAATGGCCATTCAATAACTTGCCCAAATTGAGACACCTCCCATTGGCAAGCATCAATTTATGACACCATTAATGATACCCTGTTATGGTTACAGACAGATAGTATTCATATTATGGTCTAGTATGGCAATCCCCTGAGCAGCCCTACCTAGCAGCTGACTCAGATACAGAAACCTACAGCCAAACAATGTATGGAACTTGGGGGCTCTTATGAAAGAATAGAAGTAAGGATTGTGGCCTCCAAAGTGGTCACGAACTTCACAGGCAACAGGGTCAAATAACCTGAGCTCTGGTAGCTCTCTGAGACCTAACTACTAACCTAGAAGCATAGACAGTGTGGACCTTGGCCTCCTTACACATATGTAGTAGATATGCCACTTAGTCTCCATGTGGGTCCTGAACAACTAGAGCAGGGTCTATCCCAAAATTGTTGCCTATATGTGGGATATGTCTTCTAGCTGGACTGCCTTATCTGGCATCATCAGGAGAGGATGTGGCTGGCTTTGCATAGACTTGATATACAAGGGTTGGGGGTATACACAGGGGTCCTGAAACTGTTGAGAGGAGAAGCAGGTGGGGGAAGGATTGTGGAAGGGGATGATTGGTAAAAGGACAGTGAGCAGGGTGCAAAGTGAATAAGTAAAAAAGAAGATAAAAGTAAAAATAAAATGGATATATTTAGAATGAATGAAGATATGTATCATATATTTTCTGGTTCTAATCTTCACAGTAGTATGGTCAGGAAGGTTTTATTTTTACATTTTACAAGCAAGGATTACATATTATATTGCAGAAAATGTTACTTTATTCATTCACCTGGCATTTATGTAATGCCTATAGTCTATTTGTATATTAAGGTCCAGAGATATAAATAACTTAACCTGACCAAAGCAATACAAACTTCTCTACAAAGTTGTGCCACATGATACGTCAGTGGTAAGGAATGGTTCTAATAGCCCTTCTAAGCAAAGTGGTACTAATTATCTCCCAATACTGGTCAAAAGTTCTGCATGCCTGAAATAATCCTTTACTATTTTCTTATCTATGCCTTCATGCCTTTTCTTTTCTAAGAGAAACAAACAGGGCAGTAGGTCATATAATCTTCTTTCTTCAAACAAAACACTAAGGGAAACATTCTCTTCAGATAAAGGGACCTAGTAATGGTCCCTTTTCCTTTGAAAGTCATTTTTTTCAGGAGCTTACCATAGCAAAAAGACTATTTTATTATTTGTTTAGGACATCTAAGTCAAGGGACATATGTCTAAAATTTTCTTTTCAAGTTCATTCAAAACAACAAAGAACACTTTCTTTGCTTACCAATTTGAAATTATATATTTTTAAGCATGAATTAAGACCTTTAGTTGAAATTGCCATGAGGATATGACTATGATATATATATATAAATGGTATATGTATGTGTGTGTATGTGCTTAGAAGCGAATGTTGTAAAACTATAATAGCAGAAAATAGGATACTTATTTCAGTTCTCTTCTGTAAGTTATATATATGAAAATTGAAACAAATAATTTGTAAAGTATTTTGCCAAGTAATTTTGCTCTAAAAACTACGTGGTAGAATTGGAACTAGTAAGTAGAGCTTATTGCTTTAAAGTCCATGCTTTTTCTACCAGATGTGCCCTTTCTTCATTTTCAAAATTCTCCTCTGTGACTTGAGACTGAGATACCAACTTAGTATAGTTAATTGTAATTTCAAGCATATAATGAAGATGAAATACTGTATTAATATTCATGTTATATTTATAGACATATCTAAAGGGCTTGTGGATATATTTCTTTTATTTTTATCTAATTTCTGAACTGACCAGTTTTTATTTCTTGATTCACTTTAATTTTCCTCCAATGAGAAATGCTTTTGATGTCAAATAAAATCAAACTTGAGTCTATATCCCAAGGTTCCTGTTTTTTTTTTTTTTGCATACCCAGAGAAAAGGTGATTGAATCTAAATATTAACAAAAAAATTCCCTTAAACGTCAAAAAGGCCCCACCACAATACTATTCATTTCAATTATGGCTTTATACTACTCTTCAACATGATTAATATGAAAAGAGAAGCATGCTTTATCATCTCTTAATTTCCACTATTTCTCACGAAATTCTACTATAAAATGACTCATTTACACTATAATTGATAGCTCATTAAAATCATCTGTCAGGATTAGAAAATAAAGTACTGACAGAGAGTCAAATGATTAAAGCCAGTCTTCTCCCAGGTACTATGCTTCATTGTTGTGTGAGAATATGGAGATTGGAAGACTAAAAATGAATTTCTTCCAAATGTGTGCCCTATCTGTTTCCTGAAAATGGAAAATGGTGAACTGACAATTAGAGTTTTTCAGAGGCAACATTAATTTCCATATTCATAATTCATGGCATTTGCCTATTGACTACCCCTACATTACTCCAAAAGAAACATCAGAGTTTCCTTTTTGTGTAAAATGAACAAGATATTATACTTGTGACAAAAAGAATACAGATTAAATAATCCACACTAGTGAGCTTAGCTACCTGAGTGATATTATTCTACCTTCCACAGGAAGAATTGAAGTTTGTTTGTTTGTTTGTTTGTTTGAATGAGAACTAAATATACATATGTTGACAAATTCTCTGTGAAAATTCCTGGTCTTAAATTGAGTATTATATATAAGAATCTACTTATAAGTATTCCACAAGCATGCATCTAGAAATTGTATTGAACATTTAATCTTGTAATGTTTGGGCATTGAAAGGCAAGTAAAGTTGTTTTTTTGTTGTTGTTGTTGTTTGTTTTGTTTTGTAAATAATCTAGAAAACTTTATAGAACCCGAAAATTTAAGAAGTAGAAGACTTTACAAATAGTCTACAGGCATTCCATTTTCTGAGTTTCTCATACACAGCCATTGGAATACAAATATTTCAAGAGGCAGGAGTAGACAAATATTTATTTATTTACTTATTTATTTATTTTTTATTTTTTATTTTTTTGGTTTTTCGAGACAGGGTTTCTATGTGTAGCCCTGGCTGTCCTGGAACTCACTCTGTAGACCAGGCTGCCTCGAACTCAGAAATCCGCCTGCCTCTGCCTCCCAAGTGCTGGGATTAAAGGCATGTGCCACCACCGCCTGGCTACAAATATTTAGAAAATAGGTCTTCGACTCTTTTTATATGGTGGAAAGTTTATGAGAGTGTAGAAATGTCCAAGACTATTGATGCAATAAGAACTTTGTAATGCATAGGAAGAATAATGGTACTTCCGTGAAGTAATATGTTAAACTATATTACATATAATATACCAAGTTGAATTCTGTAAAAGCCTTTCTTGACTTTTTCAGTCTCCTTTTGATCTCCAAGGAGATTTGTTCCAGGGAATGTCATGGCAAAATGGTATCATATTTAATGATTACAATATATATGAGTTTATGTCCCATGGCATTATTGAAAATAAAGGAATGACTATTGGAAATTATTATTAAATACTATTTGGTTGCAATAGCTGAAAGATAAGAGCAAGAAATTACCAACAGTATTTCTTATACTACAACTGCATCCCTGAACCAAAGTAATACAGATTGGGCTGCAACTTCTGAGGAACAACACTTGTCTCCAGAAGAAGAACCTTTCTAAGTCACCAAGTAAACATGCAATAGACAATAAATACAAACTAACACACTGTAGAGTAATGTCAAGGCCATAACTTTTTACTTATAATGCCCATATTACCAAAAAATGTGAACCATGTAAAGAAACAGGAAAAGTGATGCATAGATAGAGAAAGAAAAACATGTGACTCAAACGGAATGCTCATAAATGATGCACTAAATAGAAACTTTAGAAAGAGTTATAACCAAAGTTGATAGAACAAAGTAAAAATATTCTTCAAAATAATAAAGAAATATATGTTTCAAATAGTTTATGGAATGGAATTTTATGCAAAAATATTCATTATTAAAATAAAAACAAATCCTATTGTTAGGCAAACATGGAAGGAACATAAGAAATGAAACTCCACTAGAAGGACTGAGAAGAAGTCTTAGTGAGTAAAGTCCTTGCCACACATAAGGAACTTACTGATATCTTCAGCACCCACTAAAACGATGAACATGAAGCAGGTTTATCATCCCAGTGCTAAAAGATGAGAGGATAGGAAAGTCCTTAGGATTTATTGCCAGCATCCTGGGTAAATCAGTGAGTTCCAAGTATAATGCCTAATCTTGTTTATAAAACTAAAGGAGAAAGTTTGAAGATAATACTCAAAATTGAAACTTGGCCTTCATAAACATGAATATCCAAACATGAATATAGACATGTACAAAAATTCAATAGGTAGGCCTAGTATATTTGGAATAACAAAAAAGAAGATGGAGTTATGTATTATATAATACAAAAGCATAGAACAAAAAAAGAATAAAGAAACAAATTTCTCTAACTGCATCAACATATATGTATCAGTATCAAAACAGGGAAAAACAGGGACATAACATACAGAAAATTAATTAAAAAATGTATTTGATAACACTCATCTGACTACAGTTTGCATTAAAACATGAACAAAAATTATAGTAAAAATACTGAAAACTAAGTATTCAGAAATAAAAGAAAAATAAGAGAAATGAAAATACTTTTCTAGTAATTCCAAATTAAAACAAACTTGCTAATTAAATATTAGATCAAAGGCAAGTACTGCCATTAGTTAAAAAAAAATGAAACATGAATTCTTTGCATAAAACAAAGTGCCAGTTAAAGAATACTCTACTATACCACCTTTATTATAAAATCTGAGTGACAAATTATAATAGCTAACATAATTTACTCCTTTTCCAAATAAACTCATTTCTTCTAACTTGCTTGTATAGCAGTATCCTTGTATTTCACAACTCTGTCTTTGATATTGGAAGCAGAACTCTTTCACAGTTGACTATGGGCCATAGATTTATCTCATCTTGTTCTCTTTTATTCATGCTTGGAGGATTTTAGCTACACTGTAGCAATATTACAAAAATCTATAGAACCAGATCCCTGCCTTCTTCCTCTCACTTCTCTCCTCTCCTTACTTTTCATACCCTGGTGTGTGTGTGTGTGTGTGTATTTGTCTCCTGGCTGATATTTTCACAAGTGATGAAATGTTACCTTTCTATAATTGATAAATTGGAGATGTTACAAGTGTTCTGGATCAACTCTAACAGCTTATAATTCCATATTTCCAATTTGTACTGGAGATAGTCACAGTAGATAGTAGAAACAAACATAATTAGAAAATATAAGATAACAAATGTAATTTTAGTTAAGGTACAAAAGTGCTTTTTTTAAATGGTGTTTGTTGTAGGGCCTGTATGTTAAACTTGAATATGCATAAGCTACTAAAAGTATATAGAATAGGGTTAGGAATATATCGCAGTCGTGAAATGCATATGCAGCTAGCATAGGTCTACGGGTTACATTATCAATTCCACAAAACTATTAGAGTGGAAGACGCTTCAAGGTAGAGCATGTTATGCTGTTATAACAAGTAACCTTAAAATGTCAGTGACTTATAATACGCTCTTTCTTTTCTCACATGACAGAGATATCAGGATTCTAAAGGGAAAATTGCAACTGTAGTTTCTCTTTCCCTCAGTGTGTCAGGATTTCCATTATCTTTTAGCATTGTTTGTCAGTACATTAGAGAGAAAACTACACTCTATATGTTCTTATGCTTTTATATGAATGATTCAAGAAGGCACTACATACTCACTTTTGTTCATATAAGGCATACTTAGTCAGGCAGCCAACACACTCATGTGTGAAAAATGAATGAAACTCTGATATATTTCCTATCACAGAGGCGTAAAAGTGTTTGCTTTGTTCCCTTGTTTATAATCCTTAAAAAATTAATAAAGCATAGCTACTTTAGGAACTTTAAGAGAGCTATGATGTCTCAAATAATATTTTTACCTAATTTTCTATTCAAAATTGAAATTTTCTGATTTTTTTCTGAAACCAAACCTGCTCTATGACATAGCAGTTTCATTGGATGTGATCAAACTTCCAAACCAGGCAAGTTAACTCATGTTTAAGGGTATCATTGATGTTCCAGAAATGTAATTTGTTGCAACTTCACTCATCAAGCTTTCATCCTCCAGAAAATTTAGACTATGTTAAGTATAATAGAAATGCAATGCAATCATAAAAGTATTCAGCTGATCCCCAAAATAATTATAAATATTAGACAGTGATATTATCATTCTCATTTACAATTAAGTAATATTCTCTATTATACTTCATGGTGTTGTGTCTCTATAGACTATACAAACTGAGTTTTCATTTATTTGGTATACCGCATTAGAAACCCTAGTTCCTTTATCCATCGTACTCTTAGTCTTATTCCTCAACCTTGGGCTTAGATTATAGATTAGTATTTCTTAAATTTTTGGGCAGAAAAATCTCAAAATTTATTTTGAAGTTGCTAAAATAGATTCTTGACTGCCTTCTCAGATTTGGGGAATTAGAATATGTCAGAGTAAATTTAGACAATCAGTGTTTTAATAAATTTACCAGTAAATTGTCACTAAGAGAAAAGATTGAAAAGTCACTAAGATAGCTTGTTTTTATGATACTTTTTTTGTCTTTCTTTTCTTTTCTTTTTTTTATATTTTATTTACATTTCAGATGTCATCCCCTTTAACTATTTCCCCTCCCTAGAGAAAACCCCTATCCCATGCCCCCTTTTCCTTTTTGCTTTTATACAATATTTTTTTTTTAATTTAATGTCAGTCAAAGGCTTTATAAGTTTGGTAATGCTCAATTGGAAGTGTAACCCAATGCCCAACCTAGATATATAAACTGTCTTTGACTGATGGAGACACGTCTCCCCAGTTTGTTACACCTAATCAGTTGTCATTTTTTTATACAGATGCCATCCACCCCTTCTACATTTCCCCTCCCTAGAACTCCCTATCTTATACCCCCTCTTCCTTTATGCTTTTATACCATTTTGATTACATGCATGTATTAAAGTCCTTTCTAAGTTGAGGGTCTAGCAATACAATAGATGCATACAGTCAAGGAACATGCAATACAATAAACACAAATAGTCAAAGAAATAGCAAGGCATTAAACCCAGTTATGTGAACACTTCCATGATCACTGTTTCTAAAGGCTTATCAGGATGACCAAAGTATCTGAGCCTACTTCCCTATCCTAGCTCAAGGTCATTTTCATGTCTGAAGCCTACTTCCTTGTTCTAGCCTAAAATTTAGAATCCTGTATAAAATTATTTCTTTGTTCTAGCCTAATATTTATGTTCCTGCCTGAGATTACTTCTTTGTTCTAGCCTAAGATTAAGATTCTAAACCAACAGAAACTGTGACATTGACTCAAACGTAGAATAATAACATTCAAAGCAGAACAAATAATCAACACAACAGAAGGGATTGTACTTGAAGAAATATCATGGCTACCTTTCTTCAAATGTATCAGTATAGACTGGTAAACAAATAGACTGCAAACAAATTTTATAACACAGATGCAAGAAATGACATTGTACAATAATCCAGAAAGAATATAGATATATTGAGACAGTATTAGAAGACTAGACACAAAACATGAACTAATCAACTGATATTTGATAATGTCAAGAGCTAAGACTTGAAAAGCTATATAACCACAAAATATTAAATAAAATTTATCATAATCTCACAGTGTGAATAAAAATCAGGTCACCTGGAGTAAATACTCAAGTGAAAAGCTGAAACTATAAAAGGACTAAATGAACACATGCAGAAAGCCTTATTAACATTCATCTAAACAATGAAGTTTTGGATGATATTAAAAATATACACAATAAAACAAAATAAACCAAAGTCAGATTGAATCAAACCGAAGGGACTCTTCATAGCCAAGGAAACAACAAAAAGCAAACAAAAAATTGGTAATGCATAAAAATATTTTCATTTTTCTTTTTGAAATGACTTTTTTATTTTATGTGTATAAATGCTCTTCTGTCATGTATGCATGTGTATTTGGTGATTCCAGGGGACAGAAGAAGATATTGGATCCCCTGGTACTGTAGTTAGACAGTTTTGGACTGCTATGTGGCTTCTGGGAACTGAACTCAGGTCTTCTGAAAGAGCTACACAAACTATTAACTGATGAGACGTCTCACAAGGCCACCCTATTTTGTCCTTTTCATTTTTCACAATTATATAAGATCAAATAGTTGATTTATTATGGAATTTTATTCCCTCATGATTTATTTCATGTAATATAATTATAAAATTTCTAAGGTCTTCTTTGAGCTATAAATACCTGGCTTTAGAATGAATTACAACAGTTATACCTGACAAAAATACCCTACCATTCAAATACCTAATGAAACAGGACATATTTTTATTGATACTTAAAATACATTCTTTTTAATTTATTTATCTATTACTTTACATCCTGATTGTTGCCTTCCTTCCAGTCATTCCCTCACATGCACCCTCCCCACATCTTTTATCCCCTTAAACTCTGAAAGGATGGAGGACCCCTAGATATGTCTAAAAATTCCTTCTTCACAAGAGAACTACTATGAGCTTAAACTCATTGTAGAATTTCTTATGATTCAATAGTGTACTAAGTGTAATATCTGGTGTATGACCTACTTTATATAAATGACATTCATAAATAGAATGTCATTCTCATATTTTCATTTTAAGTTAAGAACTAACTAATGTGGTTTTAGTGCCTCATGTCAATTCATTTTACTGGACATGGTGGCTATCCAGTGTGTCCATGGGCAAAGTTAAATGGATAATTAGCAGTTAGTGGGAATTTTAAGTACAACTCATACTACTTAATAATTCACTCAGAAGGATTAATTAGGGGCTATACCAGAGTTCAAAGGTTTATTTTTGCATTATAGTTTTTAATAAATGACAAATGAGGTATCATTAATTAGAAAAATCTTAAGGAGACACAATGAGAGATGGAGACACAGAAAGAGATTCTAATATTTTTTATTTTTATCTCCAATCATGTGAGGGAAATACAAACTGCAATGAAAAAAACAGTTGACTGGATCATCTGGAGTTCAATAAGGAGGTCTGAGAAATTGGGGAATGTAAGCATAATTACTTCACTTGAAAAGACATGAAAGAACCTGGCAAAAACATAAAGTATGTGTCAAAGATCAGGAAAGGCTTCCAGATTTGAGCATATAACTGCTCATTTTAATATTCATTTGTCAATTTCATCTCTATCTGACAACTACAATGTTTAAAGTTTTTCTGAATGGCAAATTCCACAACATTTGTTCTTCTTACATAACACCCTAACATTCCAACTATCTATTCTTATTCCTTAGTTAATACATCTATTTTGAAGGTTTTAATATTACATCAGATAACCTGAGATAGCTTCTGAACATCTCTATCACCGTAGCTGATTTGTTCTGAATTGTGTCCCTTCCTCCCTCCCAAATTCATATGCTAAACACTTTATATCCAGTGTCTAAAATATGTCTGTTTCTGGAGACAGAACCTTTAACAAATGTCAATAAGATAAAATTAAAGTCCCAGTACAGGATTAACTGTAATTGGTTTTCTTACAAACAGAAGAGATTTAAGACATGCTCACACACACCATAGAAAGACCAGATACAGTTATCAGAAAATAGTGCAGGTATCTATAAAATAAGAAAAGAAATTTCAGAAGATAAAACCTATTGATAACTTGAACAAAGGCATCTGACATGTTTGGTACTAGGGAACCAGTTATAGGACCAGTCATAGTCCTTGAAAAATATTACATAGAATAGAATTTATTCATACATATTGGAATTTTATTTTTAGGAATGAAATAAAGAAGTAACTAAGAGGTAATAGGAATGAAAAAAATGAAATGTTGCTGAGCAACATGTAAATGGTGAGGTGAGTATAAATATAAAAGAAAATATGACTTCATATCAACTAATCATCTATTATTACCTAACACCCATTAATATATGATTATTTTCATTTAAGAGAAAAAAATGGTAACACTGAAGCAAGAATGATCAGTACTTATCAACAGGTAAGGAGAAGTTGAATTTTTCTAGAAGCTGAAATGAGAGAAACTTCAAAGTTCAGAAAATGTATGAAAGGTCATCCATGAATTAATTTTTGCAACAAAATAAGTGAGTCTAGACCTTTGAAAGGTCATTACATTACATACTGGCATAAGGACAATATTTCAGCTGAGTGTAATGAAAGATGTATATATCAAGATACAATGATATATTTAGCTTGTTTTCAAGTACTGGACATAATATTCCTTTTGATGGATGTGTTTTAAGACCAATTACAGAGATATAGATTATAGATAATACATATGTGCCATTAGTACACCCATAGATTTATTTTGCCATATTGATCATTGATGTGGTTAATAGGCATCATAGCTGGATAGGAATTTCTGTCATGTCCCTCCTACAGCCACTAGTATGGTACCTTCTATTACCATGAAAGCGAGTCCTTAGGTATGGGTACATTCAGGTAAGTTGCAGCTAGGAGATCTCTGGGACCTGTATCTGATGTGAGTGGTCTCTTCAGTAATAAGGGCTTACTTTCTAATGCTGTAGGGTTGGGGTAACCATGGGAAAAATCAGTTGACTGTATGATTTGTGAGTCTCTTAGCCATATTCAACAACTCAAAAGAGGTATTCTCATATCTGGCATTGCCATTTTTGCTAACCACTCTTTGGATTATAGGAAGTACACCATTAGCTCAAAAAAGAAAAGTCTATTAAAATTGTATGTATGATTATATAGCAAATTGATTACACTAAGTTTTTTGTTAATTTTTTGTTTGTTTTGTTTTGTTTGTTTGTTTGTTTCTAAAAATAGTTAATAGTTCTTGACCCTGGAAGGGATGTGGAAATGGAGTTAGGTGGTAGAACTAGCATTTCATGTATGTATTCATATTTCATTTAATGATACTTTTAAAATTTCCCTCTTTAATTTCAAAAGTTAGGCTTAAATTTTCTGCTTGTTGTCATCATTCTTTTTTAATTTAATTTAATTTAATATCATTTAAATTTTGTTTTTACTTATTAACTTTACATCACACTCACTGTCCCCCCTCCTGCTCACCACCTCCCACAATTTTTCCCCAATACACTATTCCTTTCTCCATCTCCTCTGAGTTTGTGGAAGTTCCCCTGGGAATCTCCCCCCACCCATTGCACTTCAAGTCTCTGTGAGGCTGGGCATTTCCTCTCCCACTGAGGATAGACAAGGCAGCCCAGCTAGTAGAACACATCCCACATACTGTCAACTGCTTTTGAGATAGCCCCTATTCCAGTTGTTCAGGACCCACATGAAGGCCAAAATGTATATCTGTTACATATGAGTGGGGAGGCCTAAGTCCAGCCAGTGTATGCTCTTTGGATGAATTCAGACTCTAAGAGCCCCAAGGGTTCAGATTACTTGACTCTGTTATTCTTCCTGTAGAGGTGCTATCCCCTTTGGGGATATCCCTCTGCCTCTTCTTCTACAAGAGTCCCCAAGCTTCATACATTGTTTGTCTGTAGGTATCTGTATCTATCAGAGTCAGCTGCTGGGTGGAGCCTCTCAGAAGACTGTCATGCTAGAATCCTGTCTACAAGCATAACAGAGTATCATTAATAGTTTTAGAGATTGGTGCTTGCCCATGGGATGGGTCTCAAGTTGAGCTTGTTATTGGTTGGCCATTTCCTTTGCTTCTGCTCCATACCTCATGACTACATTTCTTGTAGACAGGTAAATTTTGGGTTGAAATTATTGTGGGTAAGTTGGTGTCTCTATAGCCCCACTGGGATTCCTCTCTGAATACAGGAGACAGTTTGATCACGTTCCATATTCCCAATGCTATGAGTCACAGCTAAGCGCAACCCCATTGATTGTTGGGTACCTCCTTTATCCAGGGTCTCTGTCAAGTCCTAGGGATGCGCTTTATCTTCCCACCCCTGTCAGCTGCAGATTTCCATTCATTTTCATAGCTATCTAGCCATCTCTCCTGTCCTTCCCCACACCTGACACTGAGCTCCCCATTCCCCATCAACATTCTTATCTTCCAAGCTCCCACAAAATATCCCACTGAACTTTGATAATTTAATGGCTTTTTCGACCAAAAATTTAATTGCCACAATAACACATGGTCAGATATGTCACAGAAATATTCCACAACCCAATTACAATTCCTGTTTGCTTAAGATTTCTGTTGCTGGGATAAAATATCATGACCAAAGCAACTTGGGGACAGAAGAATTTCTTTTTTCTTATTTCTTTTAATCTATCATCTAAATAAGGTGATATACAACTCAGGCAAGAAACCTGGAAGTAGGAACTGATGTAGATGCTATGTAGAAATGTTGCTTACTGTCTTGTTCCTCAATGCTTACTTGCCTGTTTTCTTATATAAATCAGAACTACCTGCCCAAAAGTAGCACTGCCACCCACTGTGAGATGGGCCCACTCACTTTAAACACCATCAAGAAATGCACCTGAAACTTGTCTATAGGCAAATATTATGGAGGTGTTTTGCTCAACTAAGAGTTGTCCCTCCCACATAAGTCTAGCTTGTGGCAAGCTAATAGTAAGACTAAGAGGCATAGTAAAGTAGAAATTCAATTACATCATTTGGAAGAATCATAACTAGTCATAGCATTGATGTGGCATTTTTTGTAAAGAAGGAATGCTTGCAAATCAAATGTTTACTGAATCACAAAATTTCTCTATTTTCTGATATGTCTTCTTTTTCTAAATATTTTGTAGTTTGAACAAGATTCATCAGTCATTAGTGTATTTATTCTCTTGTTTCCTGGAAGAACCTCATGACTCATTTTCAGGAATCTACCACTTATGAGATCCAGCCTCTGTGTAGCTAACCTTAAATTCATGCTGTTCCACATTTCTACCTTGATCTTTGTAGTTCTAGATGACTTAGTCTTCCCTTCAGAGTCTTTGTGAATGTTATTTTCTATATCTAATCTCAGTTGATATACTCCTAATTAGGCTCATCACAATTTCTTTAGGCTTATTCCTGTTTTCCTTTTGACTCAGGCAGTATCCCTTATTGCAATCTCTTACTCGTTTTTACATGCAATATTTATATTATATTATAGGGCTTTTTTACTGCTTTTTTGTTTCATATCCTATGTATAATTTATAGTATGTCTAGAACATATTGTATTTATTGTGTGTCCACAAAACCTAATTTCTTTACAGGGTTCAAAGAAATGATACTTGATTTTCTTTCTAAGAACAGATTTACTACAATTTATACAAGTAGACTTTACATTTGAAGTCTTGATATGCACCTTCTAATCATAAACACAATATATACACTGTGACATTTTTCAACTAACTATTCATTTGTATCATGCTAAAATTTTGCCACAACCTTTGCTCAGAAGTGTCACATATCATCAAAAATTGATGTTTAACCCAGACTTTAGTACCTGCAGAGTCCTTAAATATTTACTTAAATATTTAATGTATTTGAGTAGAAGATATGAAAACTTAAATGTTTTTGATAAACAATACTCATAGTAGTTAGAATAGGATAGGGTATGATTAGAACAGTTAGCCCAGAGTGATTGAATTTGAGTTGAGACAGAACAGTGTGGGAAGAAGAGTTATAATTAGGATACTATTTTGTATATTGTTTGAATCAAATACATTTTCACTAACACATTAAAAGAGTTAAAACTGTAAGATGAGATTGGGCATGTCTGAGGTACAAATAAGCAAAATAGATGCTTCAAAAGCAATGGAACCAATCACTTAAGATCCAGAATTACCCTCTCAATTTGATAAAGGAAACTTGGTGACTTTATCACATGTCTTTAGCATCTCAGAGAAAACATGACATGAGCATAGGCCTTACCTTTAAAAATGAGCTTAGTTAGCATGAATATAACAGTAGGCAGAAATACAACTGGAACAAGAGGGATTTGAGGGATGAAGTTCTAAAGTAAGAAAGCAATGGTGTTCTACAGCCTACATCCATTAAGCTGTAATACATCTTGGTCAGTATAGGTGGCTCTTGCCACTGGGTTTCCTCCTAAACTTTCCTATCATATATAGGAAGGAAATTTACTTTATATTTGAAATCAGTTGCTGTGGACTGACTATCAAATGTCTTCCACTGGCTCATGTGTTTAAACAATTCACCCTTGGATTGTTGCTTAGGAAAGTCATTAAAGCTTTAAGCTGTGAAGCTTCACTAGAGGAATATATTGCAGCCTGGGTGTGAACCTTGTGCTTTCACCCTCTGCTTCCTATCTATGTGTACAAGGTTACCTTATAATTCCTCCAGTTCCTGCTTGTATGCTTTACCAACAATGATAGACAATATATTTAAATTGTGAGCCAACAAACAACAGCAACAACCACTTTTTTTGGTAAAATAAATAATATAAATAAATAAATAAATAGATGTAAATTATCATACCTATTGAGTATGGCCAGTTTTAGAAGTAAAATTTGCATGAAATTAAGTAAGAGAATATTTTATAGAAATATAAGACAATTTTAAAGTTCTTGACTTAAATAACTAGGAAGATAATACTCCCAAACTACAGGAGGGAAATGATGTCACTAGGCAAATTATTATAATGATTTTTCTGGGGCTATCTATTCAGGTGTGTGTCAATGCTGATCTGTTTTCTTTTATAATTGGTGTCTTTGATGTTTCTCTCCAGCATTCTAATGATGTCAAGAAAATATTTTGTTGAAGTACAAAACCCCATGATCTAAAATATAGTTCAGAGTTGCACCAAGCCAGAAAAAGGCAAGTCATAGTTATTAGTAATAAAAAATGGACAACATGCATTTCCAAAAGGTTTTTTTCCTTAAATAAGTCCTTGCTATGTGTATCTCTAGCATAATTACATTTTTTAGATGTATCATTTCTAATATGTCTGTTTTCAGACGGTGTCTCACTATGTATGCCAGCCTGGCCAGGGACTTGCTTTGCTGTCCAGGGACCAGGCTGTCCTGAACTCAGAGAAATTTGCTTATATCTGCCTTTCTAGTGCTATAACTGAAGTTCTATACCACCTTGACCAGCTTCTAATCTTTTAAAATAATTGTTGAAGAGATTATAAATATTTAGAGGTATAAAATACAATTAATTTCTACCCATCATAAATCATTTTGGTAAAAAATAAACTTGCTGAATAGAAGGTAAATTTTTAAGAATCATGGTTCATATTACAGACTTATGATCTAAGACAACTAATAAAGTTTATCTCATTGTGGACTCTCTTCCACAAAACAAATAAATCAAATATTCAAATTTACGGCAAAGGAAATATAAAAATATCCATAACAAAGAATAACTATTTTAAAATGGGAAATGTCAACGGCAAGTCAATTTTAGTATATTGAAGGTGATAAAATAACTGAGAAAGTAACTTATAGGCAAGACATTAAGGAAGAGGAGCTATTAGTACTTAGTAATGCTGGAGAAGGCAATAGCTAGATGAAAATTAAAGAAGGCTTTCAGTTCATTTTCTGTACTATTCCCTTACTTATAAGGCTAGAAGAAGTTCAAATGCATATATAAAGAAATTACTCTGTGTTAGATATAATAAGAACTAGGCCTATAAAAGCCATGACCCTGAGTTTTAAAAGTCCTCAATAACTAATCATATATGTGACCTCAGAAAATCCTTTAAATTTCTTCAGTTTTTCTTTATAATAAGGTATTTTTGTTATTTCCTCACATTATATGACAAATAAACGTAATAACATTGATGAGAAGTATAGAATTTTTTGGCACATAGATTATCATATATGGGGATTATTCACAACAGTCTCAAATAACTAGGAGTAAACATAACCAAAGAAGTTCAAAAGACAAAAGACACCTATATAATCAATGTTTTAAAAACACTTAAGGCAAATAAAAGAGAGGAACACATTAGAAAACAAGAAGACTTCTAAAGCTCATTGATTGAATTTTTCTGCTGTGTCTAGCAAACACTATTTTCTACATTTAAAGGGAATATCTATAGGTTACTGCTTCTTCTCATGGTATATTTTCAGTGATTTCTCCCATTGTCGATTTAAAGATTTATACCACTGTCAGATAGAACAGAGGCAGCTTTTTAAAACTTTGTTAAATTTCTGGGATGAGATATGTGTCCTAGCATATGATTAAGTTTTGTCTGTCCTGCAGACTGCTGAGAATGCATGTTCTTTGGATTGACCATTCTGTCCATTTCTGTTAGGTTTATTTGATATCTTTTGTCATCAAGCTTCACTGTTTTTCTACTCAGTGTTTAACTGGATGGTTTATTTGTGGAAGTGAGATATTGAAGTAACCTATTGCTGTGTTTGGGGTAATTTGTAGCTTATACAGTAATATTTGTTTAATGAATTTGAGTGTGTCTTTTTCAGTAAATGTGATCTGGATGGGAATTTTCTTTGGATAGATTTTTCCCATATGAATTTCCATTATTATCTCTTCTGATCTGTGTTGATTATGAGTCTCATTTTCAGTTTGTTGTTATTTTGTTGGTTATACTTTTATCCTTATTTCCATATTTTATTTTCATACTATCATTCTACAGAAATATCCCTTTCAATTCACTTTACTTCCTACTTGACTAATTTCTAATCTATTTTTTTGAAATAGTTAACCATAAAGCACTGTTAAAGGAATCATAGTCATAAGCCATATATCAGTACAGGATCTTTTCTGAATATATATATATATATATATATATATATATATATATATATATTTAAGCAACTGATTAGATTTTTTTCTCTATCTATTGAAACATCATGGTATTTCAACCAATCTATTCAGCATAAATGGAATAAATTTGATTTGACCTTGGTGAATGTTTTTATTTGACATGCTAATTTATTTATTATTATGTTTATACATACCTGAAATACTATGCTATTATTTGGTTGTACTAGCAGATGAATTGTGGCATGATAAGGAAATAATTTCTTCACGTTAATTTTTAAAAATATTGACTCAGGAGAATTATTTCTAATTCTTACAACACATTTTGGTTGGATATGGAGAAAGAGGAACACATATTCACTGCTGTTGGACGTGAAAACGTGCTGACATGAAAATTGGTATGGAGTTTTCACAAAATACTAAAAATATATCTACCACAAGATCCAAATATGCCGTTCTTAGGAATAGCAGCAAAGTACTACAGAGGTACTTGTTCATCCACATTCAATGCTGGTCTATGCACAGCAATTTAGAAATGTAAACAACATAGATGTCCATTAATTGATGAATCAATAATAAAAGTTCAGTACCTAACTTTTAAGGAAAATATATAAAATTTTCAGGATGAAGACAAAAATAATCATTGCAGCTTATATAACTCAGACTTAAGACTGTATAAAAGAAATAGCAAGAGAGATAAATAACACTGAAGATACTTCAATGTGATATGGAAATCCACTAATACAGAATTAACCTAAAACACACACACACACACACACACACACACACACACATACACACACACACACACACACACACACACACACACACACACACATATATATATATATTGGGACAGAAGAGAGTACCCAATAGATAATGGGACCATCTTGCTCTTCCAGAAGACCCAATTTCTTTTTCTAGCACACATATCATGTATCTCACAATCTCACAACTGTAATTATAGGGAAATGGTCAATTTACTACCTTGAGATACAATGAGCTCTAAAAATTGCTTGCACATTCCCAAAAACAAATAAGCACACACAGGGATAATTAAAAATAAAGTCAAATATATTTCTTTGTTTTGTTTTGGCTGTTTTAGTTCTGTAGCCCTGGTTGTCCTGGAACTCTGAAGTTCAGGACAACCTTGATCTTAGAAAGACTTTATGCTTCTGCCTCCATAGTGCTGTGATTAAGGATGTGCTCCACTACTGCCAAGCTTATTAAAACATCTACATCTATATTTAATTTAAAATAATTCAATATTAAAAACAAAATACAATAAGTCAATTTTTTTCTGAAACCATGTATGCCAGATTTGTTTTCATGTGGGTCCTCCAACAACTGGAGTTGGTGACAGCTGTCCCTAAAGCTGTTGACTGTCTATAGAATCCATTGCTCTAACTGGGCTGCCTTGTCTGGTCTCAATGGAAGAGAATGTGCCAAATCTTGCAGAGACTTGATGTGCTAGTGTAGGGGGAATATGAGGGGGGGAACCTTCTTAGAGGAGAAGAGGAGGAGGTATAAGGATAGGGACTATGTGAGGGGGGTCAGGAGGAAGGGGTGAGGTAATCTGTAGTTAAAGTGAATAAATACGTTAATTAATGGAAAGGAAAAAAATCTCAATTGTTCCCTTTTACCAATGAAGACTTGAGAGCCAAATGTTAGAGTAAAATCTTCCCATTTCAGGAAGGTAGAGAAAGCACAAAGCTGAACTTCCTCCTCAGACAATGTACCAAAGGGAAAAGGAAAATCTCCTTCTCCATGATATCTCAAAATCTTCTCTAACTGAATATTTCTCCTTTCCACTTCCTGTGAGTCTCTCTGTCTTCCTGACTTTCTCCCACTCTCCATGTTTTTTTTTTCTATGTTTACTCCCTGTCATCTAGTGGATTGTTCTACCTCTTGACTTGTAGTTGACTTTATTTAATTCTGTTTACAATAAACAGAAAGCTCTTAGATTAAACCTATGGGCTAGGACTGAGTCATACCATAACAAGAAACAGTTTCCTTTTCCAGGAAATAACACAACCTCAGGATTTCTAGTGTGATCAAATATCCTGCAATACCTTTCTCCTCCATGGATGACTGATAGAACTGCCATACATACACACAGAAGTTGACATTGTGCTAGTATGCACAGCTACTATGAGTTTGTGGTTGTTGTGTCTGTCCTGTTTAGATGATATTCAATACCCCCTCACCCACACATTATCCAGCCCACATAAATTTCTAAAAATATGTCATGTGCTTTAAGGGTTTGTATTAGTGTCTTGCCTAGGTATGAGGGCTTAAATGTCCTTTATTTTCAGTAACTTGTCTATCCATGGGTCATTGCACTTATCAAATGGCTACTTCAATTTTTCTTATTTATCTTTAAAAATAATTCAAACAGGGCAACACCATGTAGCTTTGGTAGCCCCAGAATTGTCTATATAGACCACACTGAAATGGAGGTTTCAAGATCTACTTGTCTCTGCCTTCTGAGTGTTGAGAGTAAAGATGTATACCATGTCCACCTCCAAAAGCTGTTTTAAAAAAGATCTCCTTATATGGTACTTTTCCTATGAATATTGTTTATCTCCTTCCCCTTTAATATGGGCAAATTTGCAACTTTTCCAAATGAATAGCTTATAGCTCAGGACAAGTTGCCTTATCTTACAATAAATCAAAGACTACACAACAAGGTGATGGTGGTACGTGCCTTTGATGATTTCTGTGAGATGAAAATAGGTATGGTGGCACATATCTTTGAGTTCAAGGCCACCTTGGTATACAGAGCAAATTCCATGACAGCCAGGACAACACAGAGAAACCTTATCTTCCTTTCCCAATCCCCAAATGAAAATAGTTCTTGTTGGCAGTTGATGGCACAAACATTTAATCACAGTACTTGGAATGTAGAGACAGGTGGATCTCTGTGTGAGTTCCAGGACAGCTAAGACTCCAGAGAAAAACTTCACTTTGTAAAACCAAAAAAAAAAAAAGGAAAAGAAAGAAGAAAGAAAGAAAGAAAGAGAGAAAGAGAGAAAGAAAGAAAAAATAAACACAGGCAAAAACAAAATAAAATTAAAACAAAAAGGAAGCAAAACAAGCAAACAACAACAAATCAAAAACAAAAAGAATATGCAAAATTCTCTATCTCTGTTGGGTTTACCTGAGTCATAACCTGTAACTGTCACATTAGAATTTTAACTAGTGCCAGGCAGTGGTGGCACATGCCTTTAATCCCAGCACTTGGGAGACAGAGGCAGGCAGATTTCTGAGTTCGAGGCCAGCCTGGTCTACAGAGTGAGTTTCAGGACAGCCAGGGTCAAACAGAGAAACCCTGTCTGGAAAAAACAAAAAAAAAAAAAAAAAAAAAAAAAGAAAAAAAGAAAAAAAGTAGAATTTTTACTAGCTGCGCTACAATGCCAGGAAGAAAGACAACCTATATAGAAAAAAGATAGGGAGTTTTCCTAACTGACAACTCCACAACTACAATTGAGAGCTCAGCCTGCAATGAACATGAAACTACAGGACATAATATGTAAGCCATTTTAGGCACAAGTGATGGTAACTGCATAAGAAACCAGGTAGCATGGATATTGTCATCTAAGTGTTCTCCAAATTCCTAAATGGGAGAATCTTATTTTTATGCAACTAACTTACAAAATTATTATCATTTTAAATAATTAGCATGTAATTTAAACAGTTAACATGAGCATTCCTCAATAATATCAAATGAATTTTAAGGGTTGTTAATAAAAATGAAATAATCATTGAAAATACTAAATTACATGGGTATTATTCAAGATTTCCATTAAATATTCCTAGCTTTTATTGTTAATGTTATAGGTAATATTATTTATTTTGTTTATTTATTATCTTCCTAATTGGGCAGTGAAATCTTGGTTTTATAATAGAATTAATAATACATTAAGAGAAGTTCATTTAAATTATATATAATAATTAAAGATATACATTGTCTTATATTGTATATGATGCTTTATTTCACAGTCAAGTTGTTTCAATGCATGAGTTAGTTGCCCTTATTATAATCATATTTTAAAGTAGTTTAATCAAATGGCCTTTTTAATCATTCAGTTTTAAAATAAGTGTTATAACAAACCAGGAATTTAATTTTATTTTTAATTTTTGATTCTCAACTATTATGAATATATTTTCTAAGAAGTGCACTATAAAATAATAGTGAAGGGTAAAAAACTATGAATAAGATTTTTACTTCCCCTTTTAAAGTGTATTCCTAAATGATTTCTCATATTTGCTCTTATTTGTTTTTATGTTGAATTTTTTTTATCATTTTATTGGGACTTTAAACTACTATGACAAAAGGACTTTTACTGGAGCATTATTTTTGTGCAAGCTGAATGAAAAACTGCATATATGCGGAAGCCACTGCAAAACATTGTCAAAATCCATTAATTCCTCTGGAAGCCTGACTGCATGCACACTACATTCAAAGGATTTGATTTCAGCTAAGTCTTTCTTGATGCTCAAAATCGTTAATCATTTTTCTTATTTCATTGACTTCCTCTTACATATCTCACAGATTTTGTTCAAATATCTACACTCTTTTCCCAAGCTACACGAAGAAGCTGACCTAACACCTTAATTGACACAATTATAAGCTAATCAGAGCAAGATTCTTCATCTTCTCTCTTTAATTCTCAACCTGTCTAGATTTTCACTTGTCTTTTTTATTCTTTTTACTCGTTCGAAGCAATAGCAGTTCCTTTTACATTCTAAGACTAATCTTCTCTGATTTAGAACATACCTATTATTGATTCACCTAGAAATATATTTTATCATTTCCTTATTTTTCTGGTACTATAATCCTTGCTTATTTGGTGCTCATCTTTTTTCTAAATGCATACTAAGATTTTAAGGTTTATTTATTTTTTACATTTTTGAAAATAATTTTTTCCTACATAATATATTTTAAATACAGTTTCTCCAAGAGAAGACAGGAGAAATAGAGATTTACACAATTTACACAATCAGAGATCCAATAAAAACATTAAACTAGAAACCATAACATATAAACAGAAGAGCTGGTCGAGATCCATGCAGGCCCTGTGCATGTGTGATCAGTCTTTATGTAGTCACATGAGTTTTGATCATGTTGATTCAGAGGGTCTTGTTCTTCTGGTGTCCTCAATCCCCTCTTGGAGGCTTTAGGAAGATTTCATTTATGTATAAAAAAAATCTGTATTTTTGATGACCATCAGGATATGCTAATATAGTATGCAAGAAATGAAATATCATCTTTTTTCTGTATTCTTATCTATCATCTTATTATCTGTTTTCTGATGCTTGGGATTGCCCTTTTATGGAAAGCTTAATAAAATAGAACTTTATAATTATTATAACCCTGTTTTACCAATAATTAAACATATTATGCATATTATATTGAATTATAGCTACTGTGTTTTAATATCAGAAATTAGTTCTTGTTAACTTTAGAAAATGTCCTTTCTCACTGTATATTTTGATGTGTAAATATTATTTCTTGAAATAGTTTTTATATTGGTAATATGTTGCTTTATTATGGCAATTTACAATAATTTTCACATATATCAAAATCTTTCCCTGGTTTTTCCCTGGTACTTGCTGGATGATCCTGATGGCATCAGTATTTCTCAGGAATGTATGGGCAGCTGTGGGCCAGACAATGCAGGAAGAGTACCAGAATCTTCTGGCTGTACCTGAATCAAACCCCACTGACAAGTTATTGGTGGAGCAGGGTTCCAAGCTGGTTTGTCGTAGGGCACCTGAAGGTTTGCTTGTGGTAGCAGGACACTCTTGGGGTCCCACCAGTCTCCTTAAGACCAAAAAGCAAGCCCAGAGCTAGATAATGGAGTTCATAAGAACACAGGCAACTCATCTTTCCATTATTTACTTTATTAAATTAATTGCTTAGCAAATATTTTAAGATCTCCACCTAGCTGAAATGAGTGAGAGAAAAGAAATGACAGCATGTAGAGATGCTAGCCTATAAGATTCATGCCAAGTTTGACAACTGAGATTCATCCAGCTTGTCTTATAGGCTTAAGAAGTTTCCACCCTACAAAAGCTGCTCATCTTGTTGGTGATCACATGGTATTGGCATTTCTAAAAATGTGGAGATCTAAACATCAATGTGATGAAGAATCTTGGGAAAACTAACGACTTATTACTATAAAATAGATCTTTTAGTTAGATTTTTTGGCATTACAAAGAAGCTCTGCTATGTATTTTTATTATTGGGCCATAACAATATTTTGCTATTTGTATTTAAGGGCAGAATGAACACTCAGAGATCAGTTGTAAACTATGATATAATTTCTTCTTATACTGTACATATTCATGTGTATTTGCCTGTGTTGCATCTGTGAAGGCAAAGATGACAATAGTTAAATGATGCATTGCTTAAGTTTTCTACTCATTAGCCTCAAAATATAGCTGCTATATAAATATGTTATAAGGTAATCCCAAGACCACACTGAGTAATTCATATTTATTGAGTCATTATAAAATAAGTTTAGATAGGTACAAATAAGTAAGGTTTAGGTTATATGAAGTCAGTTATAATAATCATTTAATAATCAATAATAATTTAATAACAATATAATAATCAAACAGGTAAAGGCATTAAAAAAGGAGGCAAATAAGTATAAAGAAATATAGAAAAATACAATAAAACTGGTGAAGAATATGAATAAATATTTCTATGACCTGGAAAGAGAAATGAAATTAATAAAGTAAATACAAACGGAGGCAGTCCAGAATATGGAAAACCTAGGAGAAAGAACAAAAAACACAGACTTGCAGAATACAGGAGATAGAAGAAAAACTCTCAGGCATAGAAGATATATTTGAAGAAGTCAATATATCAATTAGTAAAAATGCAAAAAGAGAGGCAGAGACCTACAACCAAACATTAGATGGAGCTATGGGAGTCTTACAGAAGAGTTGGGAGAAGAATTGATAGACCCAAAGAGGACAGGGCCTCCTCAGGAAGACAAACAGGGTCAACTAAACTGGCTCCTTGAGGACTTCCAGAGACTAGATTACCAAACAAAGAGCAAGGAACAGCTGGACTTAGGCACCCTGTACAAATGTAGCAAATGAGCAACTTGGTACCCAACTACAGGAGTTGGGGCTCTACTTGAGTCTGTTGCCTGCCTGCCTGTTTATACTGTTTATACTGACTGTTCCCCTAAATGAACCCCCTTGTCTGACCTCAGTGGGGGAGGATGTGCCTAATCTTGCAATGAACTGATGTGGTGGGGGGGGGGGGGGGGGGGGGAAGTAGGAGGTTAAACTTAGGGTGTGCTCCCACTTCTGAAAGTAGAATGAGAGGAAGGAATGAGGGAGGTTCTGCATGAGATGGTACTGTGAAGAGAGGGGGAGCTAATATTGTGATACAAAGTGAATTAATAAACAAATTAAAATTTTAAAAAATAAAACAATGATATTAGATGAGGGGTGAGATGAACAAAAGGAAGAAAAGTGTCGATATAGTTGTCCATAGAAAAGCATTATTAAAACAGACATTAATAAGCTTAAAAAACAAAATAACAAGAAAACAGGTGTAGTAGAGTCAAATTTAATATTTTCTGAATTCACTGTTACTCTTCAGCTAGTCATGGGGTCTTGTGAAATTTTACCTGCATATATTTGCATGTTAACTGATATTTATTTATGTAGGTATTGTTTATGCTGATATTCCTCACTGAAGCATCCATATAATGTCTACAATATACCATATCATACCATGCATAATTGGAAGCTATAGTACTCATACAGCTGTGTCATAACCTTATAAGCTTATACATTGATTTATATGCTTCCAGACTAGAGAGACTATTGTGCTTTCATATTGAAGATTTTCCATTTTAGAACTAATTACTAGCCAGCAACTAAGGAGTAATTTTATCAGCCTTCAAGTTTGTAAAATGAGAAACATAATTTCATGACTATGAACATAACTTGCCAATAAAATGGCTTTGATTTGAATGTGAGAGTGAATAGAAAAGGAGAGGGCAACAGAACAAAAAAGAATGAGAGTCTAAAAACCAGAATACTCATTTCAGCTTGAGTGGCATCAGAGAAATTCTTGAAGGTGGAGAGTAATTCCATGAGAAAATTTCAAAGTAACACTTAAATAATTTATATAATATTATTCTTTAGACAAGTACAGGGAAGAAATATAAGTAAATTGTTGTTTGAATAGTTCTCTTTAAATTGAACTCAAAATGAGCAGTCTAGTTTACAGACCACAGTTCTCTAGCAAGAGAACAAAAATTCTGTTTAGAAGGTCGCCTCTACCATGGAAGTAAAAAAAAAAAAAATACTTGGAGGACTAAACTGTTGCATGCCATGTTGTTTTGTCTTTTTTTGAGTTGGTCATGAAGTCAGGGCATGAACAAGAGAATACTGATAGAGTTGAAGGTATCCTTTATCAGGGAAGAATTTATAGCAACCACTGAGGGAATCTAAGTGCATTAAATTAAAACAACACAACATCAATATATAATCTTGGATTTGAAACTCTTTGGAAACCCATTTTCATGTGTTCCTTTAATCCATGAAATATGGGCATGAGGGTACTGCAGCAATACAGACATGAGCTAAATCAATGTGTATTTCTCTTAGATTCTCCAAAAGAGAATCTTAACTGCAACTGCTCTATCTGCCAGCAAAAGAAAGGCTGTAAGATGGCTCTGAGGCTGATTCCTCAGGGAAAGTACCTGAATATAGCTACAGAATTAGACTGATGCAATGACCTCAGTGGGCAACAAATGGGAGTTGTCCTAAATAGGCTTGACTTTCAAAGGGCATTGCTTATTCTTAGTGGATATGCAAATTCATAGAGTACTATAAAATAACTGTGACAGGAATTGTTACACCAATTTGAACCACCATGCAGAATTCTTTCTGAAAATAATATTGCCTTAGTTAGCATATTGTTATTGTAAAGAAACACTATGCCCAACTCTTACACAAAACATTTAATTGGATCTGGCTTACAGTTTCTGAGGTTCAGTCCATTATCAGCATGGCAGAAAGCATTGCAGTGTCCAGGCAGACATGGTACTGGAGGAACCAAGAATTCTATATCTTAATCCAAAGGCAGCCAGGAGGAGGCTCTCATTCTATTCTGGGCAGAGCCTGAGCACAGGAAACAACAAAGTCACATCACACACTCCCAGGAGGTCAAGCTTTCAAACACATGAGTCTATGGGGGACAAACTTATTCAAACTGCCACTTTCCACTCCCTGGGTCCCATAGACTTAGTAGACATAACATAATGCAAAATATGTTTAGTCCAACATCAAAAGTCTTCATTGTCTATAATAGTTCCCAAAGTATTTAAATGTCCAATGTTCAAAGTCTCTTCTGAGATTCATATAACTTCTTAATGATAATACTCTATAAGATAAAACTAAAAAGCAGATCATGTACTTCCAACATGGAGACTCATACATTTTGAAATGGTATTGTATATTCTGATGTCCAATTCCAAACTTTGTTGACTGCCACACAGTTCTTCCTTTTGGACTCATTTCATTCCCTGTTAGTTGTGTTCCTTGTCAGGTATCCCATGCCTTTGGCATCTCTATCATTGTGGGTCTCCAAAACAACTTCAACCTCACAGCTTATTCCAACATCTAGAATCCACACATGATCTTCTGTGCTGCTCCAATGGGCTTGGGTCACTTCTCCAGTTCTGCCCTCTGTTGCTCTTTCGGCTTTGTCTGGCTCCACACCACTGCAGTTGTTTATGGTTAGCCCATGGTACTGTCATCACCAATATACTGGGGTCTTCTGCTGCAACTAAACTTCTCCAAGTCTCAACTTCTTTATATGACCCACTTAGTCCTGGACCTTCAGCTGCCATGGAGACTGTGCTTTTACCTATGGCATTTCCTGGACTCTCACAGTGCCAAGCCTTAGCTGCTTTCTATGTCTCCTTTATGCCTTTAAAACTGGTACCACTGGGATGACTCTTACTTATTATGAAGTCCAGATTGCAGCATGAGGTCTATCTCTGGAACACAGCTTCTTTGTGCTCTCAGAAAGCATTTCCCAGATTTCACCTCAGTGATGCTGGTCTCTTCTCAATCACTGCTAATTTTTTATCCAGCTATCCAGAATCAATTGTACCGGTAACTTAATATATTTTTGACTGTAAAGTCAGATCCATGTGACTGAAGCTTCTGAGTTTTGTGGCTTTCTGAAGCTTGAACATAGCCCATTTTCTTACACTTTAATCTAGCTTTCTGTCTTCAATTTCATTCAATTCCTAAGCTTGACTGTCCTGTAAATTGTTCTGTAGACTGACTTTCAACTCAGCAATCTTCATGCCTCTGTCTCCTGAGTTTGGGGCTTAAAAGCCTGTACCATCAAGCTTGTACCTAAGCTTATCTCTACTTGGAATATGCTTTTTACCAGGCTGACCTTGAACTCAGAGATCTGCTTGCCTCTGTATTTTTGGATTAAAGTTTTGTACTATCAAGTCTGGACCAAATCCTTTCATGGCCACTATGCCTCAAGATCTGGATCAAAAATGTGTTTCATCTCATACCAAGATTAGGATCAAAACTTTGTGTCTTCCAGCCTTAAGATCTGAATGAATGAGTGTGCTCTCCATTTGTGGATTGTAGTTCCTTCCAGACTAAACATCCAAATGAAAACAGTAACCAGGGAATAATAATGTCTAATATAATTTAACTATTCTTTTTCAACTGCAAATGAACAAAGAATAATTTTAGATAGGTGGATCTTTTCCCAAGATCACCATTCCCTTAATTCGAATTAATATCCTTAAACACTGGATTTAGCTCCTTTCTATTTCCTGGTGCCTCTTTATTATTTTCTAAGTTGACTACACTGATCAACACCCCCCCCCCCAAAGTGAACTACAGAAGAAAGTATAAACTAGGTTGTTTTGAGATTTCCTCTTCCAATGTAATTAATCTAAATCTCTTCACTTTAGCTTCAAGAAGACACTTTGGACTAGGGCAAAAGCATCTGAATTCTTCATCAAATTATCACAAGAACAGTCTCTAAGCCACATACTAAAATTCTTCTCCTCTGAAATATCTTGAACCAGGCCTACACAGTTCAAATCACCCTCATCACCACTGTCTTCCATGTTTCTAAAAGTATGGCTTATTAAACCCCAGTTAAAGCATTCCACTGCTTTCATAATCCAAAGTCCCATATCCACCTTCTTCCAAACAAAAATATGGTTATGTCTACCTTAACAACACCTTTGTTCCTGGTACCAACTTCTGTCTTAGGGTTTTATCATTATAAGGGGACACCATAACAAAGGCAACTCTAATACATAAAACATTTCATTAAAGCTGGGTTAAAGTTTTAGAGGTTCAATCCATTATACTCATTGTGATAAGAATGGTAGTGTTCAGGCAGACATGGTGCTAAGGAGCCAAGATTTCTCAATTTTGATCCAAAAGCAACTAGGAGGAGGCTCTCATTCTACTATGAGAAGAGGCTGAATATAGTAAACATCAAAGCCCATCCCCACAGTGGCATACTTCCTCCCATAATGTCACACCTACCACTATAAGGCCACATATCTTAGTAGTGCTACTCCCTGTGGACCACACATTCAAACACATGAATGTATAGGGCCAAACCTATCCAAAACACCAAAATACTATGTTATTCTGAACAATGGGTAAGACTAATAGTTTAATTGGTGTGTTGCTAGCATTAAGCAGAATGAGCAATATATTATGGGGAGTTTTGTGCAATTATATACTCATACTCATCATAAATAAGAATATAGGATTTTAATCATTAGACAGTTATGTTAATTTGTTGGATATTGGTAGGAGAGCATAGCAAAGCCCACTGCTATGATTACTAGAATTTTTTCTGTCTTTCTCTCAAACTGCTTAACCTGATTGTTGCAATGATCATAGAACCAGTTAGACATACACAATAAATACCCAAAGGCTGAATGAAATAGTTTCACTTTTATATTACCTGGTAGAATTGAATTTGCCAGGGTGGCTTTTTTGTATTGCCTCTTGAAGAAGTTATTTCTAGCCTATGGTAAGTCACCTAGTTGCTTCTAAGTTATGGTATATTGAGCTTAAATATTTAGTAGATAAGGGATGTTAAATGAATCTTAACTTATAGTGTTGTGAATTTACAATGCAGTAATTTAGACATGACTCTGTCCTATTTCAATAAGTATTTGTGCTATATTTAAATACATGTCATATGTAAATATTTCCTCTTATTAACATATTTGTTCACGTTTCTCAATTTTATATGTATAGACTTATTTCTAGGAGTGTTAATATATTTTTCATACCTTTTACTGCATTAACATTTAATAATAATTAAAAATACTTAACAATAACTAATATGCTACCTTTAAAGAAAACATGTGAATGTGGATAGGACAAGGAATAACACACGAGTGACATGAGTAGGAATTAAAGTCATCTGTAATGATGCTTTAGTTTTGTCTTCAGGCTTACTTAGCCATATGACATGTGTTAAATACAGTAATATTTCTGGATTTTTTCAACTTTGAAGTATATCAAACTAATAATGCCCAAAGTTAGTAGTATTTGTGAGGGGCTGAAACAAAAATATGAGAAATGTGAGCAAAACATTTTTTTATTATTATTGGATATTTTATTTATTTACATTTCAAATGTTATCTCATTTGCCAGTTTCCCCTTGGGAAACCCCCTTTCCCATCCCCCTGCTTCCATGAGGGTGCTCCACCACCCATTTACCCACTCCTGCCCCACTGCACTGCCATTCCCCTATACTGGGGCATTGAGCCTTCACAGAACAAAAGGCCTCCCTTCCCATTGATTCCAGATAAGTCCATCCTCTGCTACATATGCAGCTGGAGCCATGAGTCTCTCCATGTGTACTCTTTAGTTTGTAGTATAGTCCCTGGGAGCCCAGAGGTATCTGGTTGATTGATATATATATTTTGTTTATTCTATGGGGCTACAAACCCCTTCAGCTCCTTTCTCTAACTCTTCCACTGGGGTCCCCATGCTCAGTCAATTGGTTGGCTGTGAACTTCCACCTCTGTATTTGTCAGACTCTAGCAGAGCCTCTCAGAAAACAGATGTATTCACTGTCTTCTGAAAGGCAAAACAATTTTTAAGGATCTAGTGGATGACGATGATAAAAGTATCGATCCTGCTATTATTGGAAACTTTTAAAGAATTCTTTACCCTAAGGATATCTGTTCCCTGCCAGTTTCTCAAGGCACAAACATCTTACAAACATTTTATTGGTTAATTTCTGAGTGTAGTTTGGATCCTAAGTGAAGCTCATGTTTTTAAAGGCAACGGACCAAGTTTGTGACATTTTTGGAGAGTGGTAAGACCTTAAGAAAGAAGAACCTCCTGAAATAAGGTTTACTCACTGTAGGCTACATATTTATATATTTGCACATATTTCTATCTCTCCATCCTGCCTCAGTTTTTATTTCACATATCCTTGCCATAACTATTGCATTGCCACAGACCCAAAGCAATACAGCTGGCATACAATGGACTGGAACAATCTAAGTCATCAGCACAAATCAAACTTTCACCATTATAAACCGATTTCTCAGGTATTTGGTACAAAGGTAACTAATGCATCATCATATACTCTCCCAATATCTCACCTTCATTCAAGGACTGATTTACCCTTAAGGATGTTCATTACCCATTTTTCTGTTTCTATAGTATTATTTTTAATTCATATGCTTTTACTCTTATACATGGATAATCTTTCCTTTACCTAGCATCCATTTTTTTAGTTGTTCTTTTCAATTTAACTAATATTTCTTAACCCTATATCCACAGTTCTAATAGTTGTAAGACTTTTATGTTCTGTTTTTTTCTCTCCTATTTTTAAGATCTTTAGCTACTATCAGTTTAAAAAGTTGATATTCTTCCACATGAACTTTCAAGATTGATGTCCCTGAAGCTTCAGAGTTAGGTAATCACGATCTATATTTGTTCAAAAAAAAATAATGTACACAGGATACATTCATTCTCTGAGTGATAATGCCTAATGGGTTACTGTATGTTGCATCACTTTTCTGATAATTGCTTTGTAAATATCTTACAGAAAAGACAATCCAGTACAAAAATTGTCTATCCATACAATCTGGTTACTTTGTGATACTCTCTGTACCAATGATTTAGATCATCAAATACATTTGCATATTCCAAGAGTAAGGATACATATTTACTTTATTTCATTTAAATAGCTTGTCATTTAAATTTTATAAACATTTCCTGAATAAATACACTCATTTCATTTCCCATAACCTTTCAAAAAATACAAGTGAATATCATATATCACTAAAATAGGTTTAGCATATCAATTCTGAAACCAATATGTCTTATATTCAAACCTTGGTTTTACTCTCTATTTCCTGTGCATTATACATATATCATTTTCCTTTTCTTATCTCTAGAGTCAAGATAGTAATTGTGTTTACTCACTATGTAACTGATGAGGTCAGTTAGTTAACATATGCAAAGCACTAAGAAAGAAATTGTTACTTCCTATACATTCCTACCAATCATTTCTGTGTATTACATCCAAAATTATCTTCTCAAAATATAAGTTTAATAATTTTATATAAATATTATTTTATTTATTAAATATGACTATTCTATGTTGCTTCAAATGAATAGTGTAATTCATAAAATAACCAACAAACCTATAAAATTTAGTCTGTATATTTCTGACCAAATTCACTATGCATCAGTTGCATATTTATTATTCCCTTTTTTCTCATGTACTGTAAAGCTTTTAAAAAAATAGAATATTTCCTCTTTCTGAAATGTTCTTTTCTCCATTTTTGTGTTTCTTAATTCTTACTTATTATTTAAGTTTAAACTCAATAAAATATATAAAATATTTCTGCCTAACATTTCTAGCTGTATGTAATAGATCAGTCAAGTGCTGGCTTACATGGGGTACATTGATGAAGCTACAGCATATGTTTTTCACCTGTTGATTGTGTTTTCTATTAGAAGAAAATAAATAATAGAGGTAAAGAAATGTGTATATTCTTACAGTGCTTCTGATTTTCTAAAATACAGTGAAGAAAAAAGAGTAGCATCTGTGGGCAAATAGAAGAGACAACAAATAGTCCTCATTCTGTGCAGAGTTGGCTTTTCCGTAGAAAGCTGCAATGGATAGTTTATACCATTCTCATAATTTTCAATTTCCTGAGAAAGAATATTACTTCCTTCTTCACTCAGAAGAGGAGCAGCCATCGACTGATCTAAGAGCTGCTACATCAATCTGACCAACATGCTAATTTCAGGGAACCTGAGGAAGTTAACTATACTGCCAGTGTCTTACAAGCCCAGCTCACTGACAAAGTATGACCAGACAGACACACAAGATTATATTGTTCAGGCAAAATAAAGATAAGCATACATGTGGGATCTGAGTTGTGCAGCATTAATATATGTCATTCTGTTTTGATTGTAATATGGAAGTTTAGGCGAAAGTAAAAACAAGACAAAATATACAAAGAAACAAAATTATCTTATTGAAATCATTATCCTAAATGTCAAATCATCATCATACTTATACCATCAGGATAGCACAATACTGGATCATTACATTTATATTACAATAATGTGTAAGTCTGTAGGACAGGTAGACAGAGCTTAAGACATAAATACTATTTTATACACAATTTTACAACTGCACAATATTTGTAACACCCAAAAATATTCTGATCAATTAGGCCAAAGTGTTCTTCTCATATTGATGTACAATATCTGTAATATCCAAAAGTATTCTGATCAATTAGACCAAAGTGTTCTTGTCATATTGATGCTGAATCCTCAAGAATATAATATATATTAAAAACATGTTTGTTAAATAAATGAATGACTATTTCAAACCAAGATGCTGACACATGAGAGGAAATGATGTTGGCTGTATGTAGAATTGATAGAAACTATTGCGCTCTTGAAAGTTTATTTACATATTCAACAGAATACCATCACTCTGCTGATGAAAGAATGCTACTTACCTCTTAGAAGTTCATGAGCGTTTTTATTGAAATACCTAGGCACTTTCTGGGTATTTCTAAATTCTAAGCTGTTTTTCATCAAGAAACAGTGTAATATACTGTAAAATATTGTGCTACACTCAACTGCTAGACTGATCATGTAAGAAACAGAAGCGTGGGAATGTGCCCTTTATGTGGATTTCAGTAGAGAGTGAAATATTGCTTTGAGCCTTCCAAATCTCTCTGTAATAGAGTACTGACAGATCTGAAAGTTTATTTATAACCTTTCAACCTTTCTTATTCCCAAAAATCACAGAAAAGGAATGCCTGTCTTTATAAGCATGCCTGAACCATCCAGATAGCTTTATATATACTTGTAAATGGTTCAATTCCATCTTCACACAGTGATTCATTTTTATCAGATATCTGTGATGTATATAATTAAAATAGTCTATCACTCCTCTGACATGAATAACCTGATACAAATTTCCCCTTCAAAGGAATAACATATAATTTGTCTATGAACAATATATTTTAAGGAGAAAATTGGCATATTTATAGTTATTTTTTCATTAATTTATTTATTTATTCACTTTATATCTTGATCACAGTCCCCTGTTCACAATCCCCCAATCACACAAACCTTCTCCCCTCCCCTGAGTAACAACTCATCCTGGCACAGCAAGCCACTGCAGAACTAGGCACAACTTCTCCCACTGAGGCCAGCCCAGTTAGGGGATCAGGATATACAGGCAGGCAACAGAGTCAGGGTAAGCCCTTACTTTAGTTGTTGGGGAATCCACATTAAGACCAAGCTGCACATTGCTACATATATTAATCAGGAGGCTACGCCCTGCTGTTTTATGCTCTTTGGCTGATGGTTCATCCACGGGGAACTGCCAAGGGCCCAGGTTAGTTAATTTTTTTGGTATTCTTTTGGAGTCTCTATCCCTTTTGGGTCCCTCAATCCTTCCTCCCTGAGCTTTGGCTGTAGGTCTCTGCACCTGTTTCAGCCAGCTGCTTAATGGAGATCTCAGAAGGCAATTTTGTTAGGCTCTTGTCTGCAAGCAAAACATAGTATCATTAATAGTGTCAGAGATTGGTGCTTTGCCCATGGGATGTGTCTCAAGTTGGGCCAGTCATTTATTGGCCATTCCCTCAGTCGTTGCTCCATCTCTTATGCCTGTATTTCTTGTAGACAGGATAAATGTTTGGTCAAAATTTTGTGTGTCTGTGGGTTTGTATCATTCCACCAGTGGGGTTCGTGCCTGGTTAAAGGAGGCCCCCACTTTAATCTCCATATCATCTGTTGTTAAGAGGCTCAGCTATAGTCAAACTCATAGACTACCTTGAGTCTCCCTGATCCCAGGAATCTGCCATATTTTAGAGATGCATATCTCTCATGCTACTACCTTTTACCAACCACTTTTCTGGCCATCTCTCCAGTTTTACCTACACCTGATTGATTTTCCCTTCCCCTTCACCTCTGCATATCCTCTCCCACACTGTTCACTTCCTCCATCCACCTCTAATGTCTCTTTTATTTCCCCCTGTGAGTGAGGTTCAAGCATCAACCCTCATTATTTAGCTTTTGTGGGGTCTGTGGTTTGTAGCATGGGTATCATGTACTTTAGGGCTTATAGCCACTTGTATGTCAGAAAATTGGAACTAGTTCTACCTCAAAAGCCAGCTATACTACTCCTAGGCATATATCCAAAAGATGTTCTACCATATCACAAAGACACTTGCTCATGTATGTTCATAGCAGCTTTATTCTCAATAACCAGAAACTGAAAACTACATAGATGTCCCTCAAATGGAGAATGAATGAAGAAAATGTGGTTCACATGCACAATAAAATACTACTCAGGTTTTAAAAACAATGACATTATTAAATTTGCTGAGAAGTGGATGGAACATGAAAATATCATCTTGAGTGAGGTAACCCAGACTCAAAAGGACATTCATGGTATCCTCAACATATTAAGAAATATATTGTTAAATTCCAAGTATAACATACAATGAACTATATTACCCAAATCTATAGATTAGGCTTTCAAACAAGAACCACTGAAAGCTGAACCAATAACTTGAATGGCATAACTTGTGTATTACAGTCTTTTTGAATGTCTGCAATTTCTCTAAGATTAAAATAATATTCACAAAGGGAAGCATTTAATAACCTTACATTTTTAAGGAAATAAGGCAAACCACAATCACATAATGACTAATGAATGTGTTAATGTTTCCTATCAGAAAATAAAAATACAGATACAATGCTTTATTAGAGAAGTGACAATGGACTCTTTCTTTATTTTACTCCTTTTCTCCCTCAACAGAGTATTACTATGTTGTCATAGAAAGGCCTTGAAATGACAGTGATCCTCCTGCCTCAATACTGCTACAAAAACTGTAGTTATAAACATATTTAACCCTAGCTATATAAAACAATTTTCAAGTTTTCACAGTGTACATAGAGAAAAATTATGTCTAAAACAATTTTGCTGTCATGTCAGTGATACCCAAACATCTATTATAGTTATACATACTGGACGACTAGTAAAACTAAAAATTTACAGGTGGCATGTGATCTATCATTCAGATAGCAAAAAGATCATAATGAAATCAATGGTTTCTGATAAGGAAATGATCAGGAATATAGTCCAAGGATGTACAGCAGTAACAAAACCCAGAAAGTTGAAGGATTTTGGAATCACCATCACAATAGACTAGGACAAAGTTTATATCAAGCGATCTGTATGTAATTATATATACTGAGAAAAAATATATACATATATATATATATATATATAATGTTTGTGTGTGTGTATATGTGTGTGTGTGTGTGTGTGTGTGTGTGTGTGTGTGTGGAGAGAGAGAGAGAGAGAGAGAGAGAGAGAGAGAGAGAATATCTCTTTCCAAAAGCAACAGTATAAAAAGAGAAAAATTACATTATTATGGCAAAGAAGGTTGGTACTGACTGTATTGAAGAAACAATGAAATTTAAAAACCTTCTTAAGGAGTGATGTTGATGTCATGCTACAGCAACTACAATGTAATGGTAAAGTGACTTAAATCTCTTTGGTATTTCATCTAACAGACCTAACTCCTGCATAATAATTAGAAAAATATTAGACACATAAGTACAGAATATTGGAAAACTCCTTATCCATTCATTTTACGTGTAAAAATAACAAAAGCATGTTTATATACAGACATTGTTTGCTCTGTATATATTAACAAAGCACCAGGCTAGAGGATTAAACAACATATATCTATTTTTACAATGCCAGATGGTAGAAGTTCAAAGGAAAATATCTGCTGAGTTACTGTACTCAAATGCATCTCTGCTTGGCTTGGATAGCCTCTTTTCTCTTTGTCTTATATTTTTTGTCTAGGTATATTTACCTTATTCTCTTTCCAAAACAATGCAAGTCAAATAGGATTTGTGCAACCCCAGTGGCCTTGTTTAACCCAATTTCTACTTTGAGTTCTTTTCTCCTTTGTGGCTATAGTGCCATTTTTATAATATAACTCCCAAGAAACATCAATAACTTGAAACTTGTTCTGGCTACATATAGAGTCATTTCTCGAAAAACAAAACAAAAGCCAACCAAAACCAGAAACATCAGCTTCCAAATATAGACATATTCTGAAGTGGTGGGGGAATAAAGAGGCTCAATATATATTTAAAAGATGCAATTCTAACTCTAACAGAATTCAAAGGTCACATGTTATAATTTAGATTGTTTTTATTAAACTCTAGAGTTAAAAGTAAGATCAGTGAGATTTTACATACACCAAATTAAATATTTAAATGTTTGATATTCTCTTTAAAATTTTTGAAATAGAAGCAAAAGAAATTAAGTAAATGAGTTTTGAGAGATTTAACCTTTGTATAATTTTTTCAGTGAGTATTTGGTAGTTCATTTTTTCCACCTTAAATTTTATTTCAGGAATCTATGAACATACTACTTTGGCACTCCTACATAAATAGAAGAACTGAGACACCCGGTGTCATGGGCTAAAGAACTTCCCGATTCTTGGCTTTTCTGTCAAGGCACAGCAATTATTATGCTAGCTAGACTACAGTCTGCACTGTATGTATGTATGTATGTATGTATGTATGTATGTATGTATGTGCGTATTTATATATATTTGCATATATATATATACAAATGTATGTATGTATGTATGCATGTGCATATATATGATTTTTAAAGAGAATTTAACTAACACATGCAACAAAGTGAAAAGTGACACAGCACCCAGTACTTGTCTGTGTATGTATACATGTGGGTCTGAGCAGTTGCACACAAACAAGTGTGGACAAATGCATAAACGATACACACAAGCATGAGCCACATACTTTAGTTATACTTTAAAACATTGGGTATAAGACTCCAAAGAGAAAGAAAACACAGTTAAAAGGGTCTATATGATTGCTGACTGATATGAGGAGTCAAATAAAACTTTGACAATGTAAAGACAAGGTAAATATATGAAAGCACATGTTTACTAGATTCATGAACAAGCACACAGCTAAGAAGTGCTTTAACAAATGTTTATCAAACTCTAAGAGACCACAGATGCCAGCACAGCCTATTATACTGAGCTAAATTTTAATCACAGTACATGGAGAAAATAAAATATTCTATGATAAACTAATCTTAAGAATTATCAGTCTATCAATCCAGCCATATCAATGGTACCAGAAGAAAAAGTTCAACATAAAAGGTTAAACACACCCAGGAAACAGAAGGAATAATTCCCAACCAGGAAATCATTCAAGGCAAATACCCCCCCCACACACACACACAATCCCTCATTATCACAACAACAAAATTATAGGAATTATCAAACAATCAAACACTGATAATTGATATCTTTTAATATCATAGTATCAATTCCCAAATAAAAAGAAGCAAAGTAAAAATAAATGTGTGTGCAAACAAGCTTCATTCTTCTGTTTCTTCCAAATAAAATATCTTAACATAAAGAATATACATCACCTCAAGGTAAAAATATGGAAAAAGGCAATCCAAACAACTAGATCTGAAAAGCAAGCTGATGTAGCCATTTTAATATCTGACAAAACAAGTTTCACACTAATACCAATCAAAAGTGAGGGGGAAAGAAACTACATGCTCATCAAAGAAAAATCCACTGATCTTGTAACTTTTAACATCTATGCAAAGAGTATAAGGACACCAATTTCATAAGAAAAAAACACTATTACAGATTAAACAACATATTGATATGTACACAGTGACAGTGGGAAATTTCAGTACCCTACTTCTGTCAAATAGATGGTTTTTCCAGAGAAAAACCAACCAGAGAAATGCTGGAGATTATTGATGTTATAAACCAAAAGGTTATAACAGATATTTACATATTTTTTCACTCTAACAGAAATATATATAGCTTCTTCTCAGCAACTCATGGAATGTTCTCTAAAATTGAGTTTATACTCAGTCACAAAAGGTACAAGAAAAATGTCATAACACCCAGCATCCTGTCTGAATATCACAGATTAAAATGGTACTAAAACAATAACAGAAGCAACATAAAATTTAAAAACTCATTGAGATTGAACAACCAATGGCTGAATGAAAAATGCGTCAAGACAGACTATCTTGTATTGAATTAATATGAATACATATACTTATAAATATATATTACTTATAGGATACTGAAGGCAGTTCTAAGAGGCAAGTTCATAATACTAATACTCTATGTTAAAATAAAAATGGAAAGATCTCGCACTACAAAATTAACAGTGAAACTGAAAGTTCTAAAACATGGGATTTCCACATGACACATATCAATTACCTTCTATATCAGATATGATTTGTATGAGTAGCAATATTACATTATGAAGCAGCAACAAAATAATTTTTTATTGGGGTCACTACAATATGGGTAACTATATTAAATGGTTGCAGCATTAGGACTTTTGATAACCACTGTTCTTCAACAATAAGAAGAAATCTCACTTAAAATGAGAAGATGGAAAGAAATAGTCAAACTGAAATTAATGAAATAGAAATAAGTAGCATAATTATTACAAAATATCAATAAAATAGAGTTGTTCCTTCACTAAGTGAATAAAAGTGACAAAACTTTATTCAAATTAATTGAAAGGCAGAGAAAAAAATCCAAATTAACAAAATAAAAAACAAAAAGGAAATAACAACAGGCACCAAGGAAATCCAAGGAATCAAAAAATTGTGCACAAAATTGAAAAATCTAAAAGAAATGGACACTATTCTTCATAGATAACACTTACTAAAGTTAAATCAAGATCAGATAACGAATGTAAATGTAGCTATAGAGCCCTAAGGAAAGAGTAGTCGTTAAAGTCTCCTAATTAAAAAAAAAAAATCCAAAGGCCAGGTGATTGTAGCAAAGAATTCTAGCAGATTTTTCAAAGAAGAGCTAATACCAATCCTCTTCAAATTATTCCATAAATTGCATCAGAAAGAACATTATCCAAATCTTTTACAAGCCCAAAATTACCATAATAAATAAACCACATAAAACCACATAAGATAAAAAAAATGTATAGATCAATTTTCCTTATGAACACAAATGCAAACAACTCAACAAACTACTTCCAAACAAAATCCAGCAGTATAACAGAAAGATCATCCATACGATCAAGTAGGCTTCATCTCAGAGATGTAGGGATTGTACAACATAATGAAAATTCTATAAATGCAATTCACCATGTAAATAAACAGAAAGATGAAAACCACGTGGTCATCTCATTAGATACAGGAAAATTCTCTGACAAAATCCAAACCCCCTTCATGACAAACGTCCTGGGTATTATATTTCAGTACCCAATGTTTGGCTGTAAGTACCTACATCTGTTTCAATTAGCTGCTGATTGATTGAAGCCTCTCAAAAGACAGTTATGTTAGTCTCCCATCTACAAGTACAAGCATAACAAAGTATCATTTATAGTGTCAGGGATTAGTGCTTGCCCATGGAGTGGGTATCAAGGTAGACCAGTTATTGTTTAGCTATTCCCTCAGTCTCTGATTCATCTTAGTCCCTGTATTTTTTGTAGACAGAACAAATTTTGACTCAAAATTTTGTGGGCAAGTTGGTGTTCTTATTCCTTTTCCAGGAGTCAGGAAAATTTAAATCAAACCATCTTTCAGATTTCATCTGACTCCAGCTAGAATAACCGCAACCATACATGCAAATAGTAGCACGGATATAGGGAAAGGGAATATTTATTCATTATAATCTCTAGCAATTTGTACATAGATAGCATGTGATTGAAGATTTACTTATATCTAGACCTTTCATCCCTTTGCGTAGCTCCTGGTTCTCCAGTAATATTTATTCTAATTTTCCTCTGTTCTCAATTGATCTTCCTATATGAATATCCTCCAAATATACTTTGTAGCTCAGCTTTGAATAATATGTTTGACTTCCTTGAGCTGTGGCTGAAAACACAAATCCAAGAGACTGATGAACAAAGGTGAATAATATGTATATTCTTATTTTTCTTATAGTATATTCTATTTATCTTCTAATATATATATATATATAATATATATACTTATACAAATCTGTATCATAGTATGAAATATGTTTATAATTATAAAATAAATAATATGTAATATGACATGGAAAGCTTTATCATGTCTAATGTGTGCTAAAACCTATGTATATATTTAATCATTGTATTGTAGTATAGATTACATAATGTCATATTGCTACAATGATATTATGACTTTATATGTATGCATGTAGACTTGTAGCTATTAATGGTTTTCTTTGTTGTAAGTGAACTGGGATTGGGAACTTGATTAGGAGCAGAAAAACCAATAAACATGAAAGCTCTTTGATGTTCCATGATGCAATTTAACTCTTTTGCAATTGCTATTTAGGTCAACAACCCCGAGTTTCATCTTAAAAGTAATGTTAAATTCATAACTAGGTATAATGAAACTATTTGACAAACACAATCTCAATAATTTAATATTGTATTAACCCATTATATATGCCTTCTTCACATGTGTGAGTGTGTCCACAGATGTTAATGTAGTATTCAAAAGTGACATAAAAATAATAGATTATTATTTTAAAGTGCACTAAAATAAGTGGATTCTAATATCTGAGAATATTATAAAAGGTGAAAGTGAGATGAATAAATACCTATGTAATTTTTATCACATCCCTATATATATATATATATTTCTTATAGAGTATTGAAAAATAGTTACATTTATGTCTTAATGTGTTTTTTAACAATGCTAATATTTAGGTTATATCAATATAAAATGCTTAAATACTAATAATTTAATATAACATTTTACATTTTATGCAGATATTGTGCCTTATTAGAACATTGCATATTAAGCTATCAAAAAATAAAATTATCTTTTAATATTTGAGAGCACACAAATAACACAGTTGACTCTGTGAGCAGTTTCCAGGTACAAAACTCTTATTTACTCTCTTTGCCAGTATAAGGTTATTTCCAACCTCATTTCCAAAAGAAAATTCAAGGTCTTCATTCACATTGTGCTGAGAATATCTAGCTGAGATTTAATTAAGCAAAGGATGTGAAAGTGATCTACAATTATTCATATTCCATGCATAGATAACACTGAAGTCTTTTTAATCAAAAATTTTGGCTTGCTTACTTTATAAATCTCAGGGAGAGTAAACAACACTTATTTATATATTTCATGGCTAGAGGCCAGTACATTGTGTGAACCTACAAAAGGATTTGTTTTACATGATTATGGGTGTTTTTCCATATTAACTATTTTAACTGAGACTGACTGCTTTAGATAAACAACAGAGAATATATTGCCTCATATCACCATGTCAGTGCTGGGATAATGGTATTGATTGGTTGTTCTCAAAAATATTTTGGCAGGCTAATTTCTACTATGGGAAATTCCCAGAAACATGAACACTCACATGTTGTTGCTCTCCTCTCCCCTCCTCTCCTCTCCTCTCCTCTCCTCTCCTCTCCTCTCCTCTCCTCTCCTCTCCTCTCCTCTCCTCCCTTCCCCTCCCCTCCTCTCTCCTTTCTTCTCTCTCACCTCTCTCTTTTTTCTCTTTTTATTTTTTCCTTTCCTGTCTTACTTCTCCTGCTCTCCTTGTTCTTCCTATCTCCATTCATTTTTCAGTATCTGATTTTCCCTCCATTCCTCCTTTTTTTCTCTTCCCCTAAATTTGCTTAGACCTTCCTGCATCTTTTGCCAGGGATGCTATCATCTGTACTGAGGGAGATAGGTTTATAAATGTTTGTATTTTCCTTCTGCACTCTACAAACTTTTATTTCACCACAATAATTAAGGCAACAAATCTTCACAATTTCCAAAGTTTCTACATTTGCAAGAAATACACAAAAACTACAAAAAAAAGGCTCATTTGCTGGGATGGAGCCAAGTACAAACAGATGTTTACCTTTTCAGGACTCTTATTTTTTCCAATTCGCTGACACTAGAAAATATTTTTGGTCTTAAAAAATGTTAGTTTGATTCTTAGCATCAGTATTCTAATTCATATGAGGCACGTTATACAAGCTATATCTTAGCTTATTTCAAACACAGTAGACATCATACTTTTAAAAAAACAAAGAAAATGTGTACTCCACAGGCCCTACCATAATACCATTGTAGACAAGTGTTCTAGGTCGTATTTCTTGGCCAATTACAAGGCTTAAAAATATAATTTTATTTCTATATCTTATTTAAGTTTGTTAATTGAGACATAAATTATGTAAATTTCCATAGTTCATATCCTCATTTTGTTCCTTAACACTCAAAGATAAAATATTGACAGTTAAAATCTCTGAGGGGCAAAGTTTTAATAGAAGAATTTATCTGTATTATCATCAATTTAGACACATAGTTAATTTGTATACCTTACACAATTAAAGAAACAATTAGTACCCTTCCGCCTCTTGCCTGGGCCTTGTGGCTTGGGCAGACACCCAGCCAGTCTGCTCCCATGAAGACTTTGTATTCCCAGACATCCTAGAGGAGCAACTGAACTCCTAGCAGTGTGTAAGAACAGTCGCCCACTGCCGTACACCCCAGAACTACAACTGGGAGCAAGGAGAGCTCAGGACACACTGGGCACCGAAAACCCACACCTGCAGAATACCACTCACCTTCTGCCCCTCGCCTGGGCCTTGTGGCTGGGGCAGACACACAGCTGGTTGGCTCCCCTAAAGACACCATAGCCTGAGACATCCTAGAGAGCCACTGAACTCAGAGCAACTGACACCATATCCTGAGACATCCTAGAGGAGCCACTACACTCAGAGCAGTGGACACCATACTCTGAGACATCTTAGAGGAGCCACTCCACTCAGAGCAGTGAATAACTAGCTGGTCTGCTACCATGTAGACATGATATCCTGAAATATCCTAGAGGAGCCACTGTATTCAGAGCAGCTTGAGCTCAGGATCACAGAATCACAGAGACATCTGGACACTGAGGAGTTCTGACACAAACAAGATAACTGGAAAGGCAGGCTCCAGTCATAGACAGTGAGTGCAGGTAGCTCTAGAGTTAACCAGATGGCTAAAGTCAAGCACGAGAATGTAACCAACAGAAACCAAAGTTACTTGGCGTCATCAGAACTCAGTTCTCAGACCATAGCAAGCCCAGAACAATCCATCACACCGGAAAAGCAGGATTCAGAAATAAAATCACTTCTCATGATGATGATAGAGGACTTTAAGGACATAAATAACACTCTTAGAGAATTTGAGGAGAACACTGGTAAACAGGTAGAAGCCATTAAAGAGGAAACACAAAAATCCCTTAAAGAATTGCAAGAAAACACAACCAAACAGGTAAAGGAATTAAACAAAACCATCCAGGATCTAAAAATGGAAGTAGAAAAAATAAAGAAATCTCAAAGGGAGACTACCCTGGAGTTAGAAAACATAAGAAAAAGATCAGGTGTCATAGATGCAAGTATCACCAACAGAATACAAGAGATAGAAGAGAGAATCTCATGTGCAAGAATTACAATGGAAAATGTTGACACAAATGTCAAAGAAAATGTGAAATTCAAAAAGCAACTAACCCAAAACATCCAGGAAATCCAGGACAAAATGAGAAGAACAAACCTAAGAATAATAGGTATAAATGAGGGTGAAGACTCCCAACTTAAAGGGCCAGTAAATATCTTCAACAAAGTTATAGAGGAAAACTTTCCTAACCTACAGAAAGAGATGCCCATAAATATACAAGAAGCCTACAGAACTCCAAATAGACCAGACCAGAAAAGAAATACTTTTTGTCACATAATAATAAAAAACATCAAATGTATAAAAGAAAAAATACTAAAAGCAGTAAGGAAAAAAATGTAAAGTAACACATAAAGGCAGACCTATAAGAATTACCCCAGACTTCTCACAGAAGACTATAAAAGCCAGAAGAATATACCTTTTTCTCAGCAACTCATGGTACCTTCTCCAAAATAGACCATATAATTGGTCACAAAACAGGCCTCAACAAATACAAAAAGATTGAAATAATCCCTTGTACCCTATCAGACCACCATGGACTAAGGCTGGTCTTTAATAATGACCAAAAAAAGGAAAGCCTACATACGTGTGGAAACTGAACAACACTCTACTCAATGATGACTTAGTCAAGGAAGAAATAAAGAAAGAAATTAATGTCTTATTAGAATTTAATGAAAATGAGGACACTCATATCAAACTTGTGGGAATCAATGAAAGCAGTACTAAGAGAAAAACTCAGAGCTCTAAGTGCCTACAAAAAAAAAAAAAACTGGAGAGAGCATACACTAAAACCCTGACAGCACACCTGAAAGCTTTAGAACAAAAAGAAGCAAATACACCCATGAGGAATAGATGGTGGGACATAATCAAACTCAGGGCTAAAATCAACCAAGTAGAAACAGAAAGAACTATACAAAATATCAACAAAATCAAGAGCTGGTTCTTTGAGAAAATCAACAAGATAGATAAACCCTTAGCCTGACTAACCAAAGGGCACAGAGACAGTATCCAAATTAATAAAATCAGAACTGAAAAGGGAGACATAACAACAGAAACTGAAGAAATTTAAAAAATGATCAGATTCTACTAAAAAGTCCTATACTCAACAAAATTGGAAAATATGAATGAAATGGACAATTTTCTAGACAGATACCAAGTATCAAAATTAAATCAGGAGTCGATAAACCATCTAAACAGTTCCATAACCCCTAAAGAAATAGAAGCAGTCATTAAAAGTCTCCCCACCAAAAAAAGTCCAGTACCAGATGGTTTTAGTGCAGAATTCTATCAGAACTTCAAGGAAGACATTATAATACCAATTGTCTTCAAACTATTCCACAGAATAGAAACAGAAGGAACACTACCAAATTTGTTCTATGAAACTACTGTTACACTCATACCTAAATCTCACAAAGACCCAACACAGAAAGAGAACTACAGAACAATCTCTCTTATGAATATTGATGCAAAAATACTAATAAAATTCTCACAAACCAAATCCAAGAACATAGGAAAACAATCATCAATCATGATCAATTAGGCTTTAGCCCAGGAATGCAGGGATGGTTCAATATTCAGAAATTCATCAATATAATCCACTACATAAACAAACTCAAGAAAATAAACACATGATCATCTCACTAGATGCTGAGAAAACATTTGACAAAATTCAGCATCCCTTCTTGTTAAAAGTCTTGGAAAGATCAGGAATTCAAGGCCAATACCTAAACATAGTAAAAGCAATATATAGCAAGCTATTAGCCAACATCAAACTAAATGGAGAGAACCTTGAAGGAATACCATTAAGATCAGGGACTAGGCAAGGCTGCCCACTCTCACCCTACCTATTCAATATAGTACAGGAAGTCCTAGACAGAGCAATTAGACAACAAATGGAAGTCAAAGGGATGCAAATAGGAAAAGAAGAAGTCAAAATTTCACTATTTGCGGATGATATGATAGTATACTTAAGCGACCCTAAAACTTTCACCAGAGAACTACTAAACCTGATAAACAACTTCAGCAATGTGGCTGGATATAAAATCAACTCAAACAATTCAGTAGACTTCCTCTACTCAAAGGATAAACAGGTTGAGAAAGAAATTAGGGAAATGACACCCTTCACAATAGTCACAAATAATATAAAATATCTTAGATTGAATCTAACCAAGCAAGTGAAAGATCTGTATGACAAGAACTTCAAGTCTCTGAAGAAAGAAGTCGAGGAAGATCTTAGAAAATGGAAAGATCTCTCATGCTCCTGGATTGGCAGGATTTATTTAGTAAAAATGGCCATCTTTCCAAAAGCAGTACACAAATTCAATGCAATCCCCATCAAAATTCCAAATCAATTCTTCATAGAGATAGAAAGAGCAATTTGAAAATTTATTTGGAATAACAAAAAACCCAGGATAGGGAGAAATATTCTCAACAATAAAAAACTTCTGGGGGAATCACCATCCCTGACCTCAAATTGTACTACAGAGCAATAGTGATTAAAAACTGCTTGGTATTGGTACAGAGACAGTCAGGAACATCAATGGAATAGAATTGAAGATCCAGAAATGAACCCACACACCTATGATCACTTGATTTTTTGACAAAGGAGCTAAAACCATCCAATGGAAAAAAGACAGCATTTTCAACAAATGGTGCTGGTTCACCTGGAGGTCAGCATGTAGAAGAATGCAAATAAATCCATTCTTATCCCCTTGTACAAAGGTCAAGTCCAAGTGGATAAAAGACCTTCACATAAAACCAGATACACTGAAACTAATAGAAGAGAAGGTGGGGAAGACCCTCGAATACCTAGCACAGGGGGAAAGTTCCTGAACAGAACACCAATGGCTTATGCTCTAAGATCAAGAATTGACAAATGGGATCCCATCAAATTGCAAAGCTTCTGTAAGGCAAAGGACACTCTCAATAAGACAAAATGGCAACCAACAGATTTCAAAAAGATCATTACCAATCCTATATCCGATAGAGGGCTAATATCCAATATATACCAAAAAAACTCAAGAAATTATACTCTAGACAACCAAATAACCCTATTAAAAATGGGGTACAGAGCTAAACAATGATTCTCAACTGAGGAAACTTGAATGGCCAGGAAGCACCTTAAGAAATGCTCAACATCCTTAGTCATTAGGGAAAAGCAAATCCAAACAACCCTGAGATACCACCTCACACCAATCAAAACGGCTAAGATCAAAAACTCAGGTGATAGTAGATGGTGGTGAGGATGTTGAGAATGAGGAATACTCCTACATTGTTGGTAGCATTGCAAGCTGGTACAACCACTCTGGAAATCAGTTTGGTGGTTCCTCAGAAAACTGGACATAGCATTACCTGAGCACCCAGCTCTACTACTCCTGGGCATATACCCAGAAGATGCTTAAGCATATAACAATGACACATGCTCCACTATGTTCACAGCAGCTAGAAGCTGGAAAGAACCCAGATGTCCTTTAACAGAGGAAAGGATACAAAAATATGGTACATTTACACAATGGAGTATTACTCAGCTATTAAAAACAATGAATTCGAGAAATTCTTAGGCAAATCGATGGAACTAGAAAATATCATCCTGAGTGAGGTAACCCAATCACAAAAGAACACACATGGTATCTACTCATTGATAAGTGTATATTAGCCCAAAAGGTTGAAATAGCCAAGATTCAACCCACAGATCAAATGAAGCTCATGAAGAAGGAAAACCAAGTGTGGATGTTTTGGTCCTACTTAGAAGGAGTAACAAAATACCCTAGTGAGCAAATATGGAGACAAAGTGGGAGACAGAAATTGAAGGATGGGCTGTCTGAAGACCATTCCACCTTGGTATCCATCTCAAGTGAAGTCATCAAAAGTAGACACTGATGTGGTTGCCACGCAAGTACATGCTGACAAGAGTCTGATATAGCTGTCTCCTTAGAGGTCTGCCAGAGTCTGACACATTCAGAGGCAGATGCTCACAGTTAACCACTCATCTGACCAAGGGGTTCCCAATGTAGAAGTTAGAGAGAAGACTGAAGGAGCTGAAAGGGTTTGTGTCCCCATGAGGAGAGCAACAATACCAACCAACCAGAGCTCCCCAGGGTCTAAACCACCAGCCAGGGAGCACATAGGGAGGGACCTACGACTCCATCTCTACATGTAGGGGAAGATGGCCTTGTCTGGCAGAGGTGGGAGAGGAGATCCTTGGTCCCATGAAGACTGAACACCTTTTGGGTGGAAATTCGAGGGTGAGGAGGTGGGTGTGGGGAGTGTAGATGGGGGCACATCCTCATAGAAGCAGGAGGAGGGGAATGGGATAAGGGGTTCCTGGGTGGGGGGAAATGGGGCAAGGGTATACAATCTAAAATGTAAATATAATATCCAATAAAAAAATGTTTGCACTGGAGACAGACCTTTGATATTATGAGTCACAGGCTTTACCTGAACTCCTTGTATATTCCATTTTCATTTTGAATTCATGATTCTCTTGAATCTGCCTCTCAATCTCTGGGATCGTAAGCATGTGCCTCTGTACCCAGTGCTAATAACTGCCATTTCAACATTCAAAAGAAGAGAAACTATTAGTATTACAAAACCTAACTCCACAGACTGTTATCAATGATTCATACATTTTATTTGATTTGTCAATGCATTAGTAGTATACATACATTTATTTGCTTCGTAAGATTACACTAATAAGGGTATACACTTGTGTCAAGAACATTATCACCCAACAACATAATAGTTGTAATTTGACATACAGAAACTTCTATAGGTTTTTTTTTCTAGTATACACTGTAACAGGTCTAGTTTATTAAGTATATCATGATTTGTCTCTTTGATTATTCAAAATTTGGATATTCAATAATGGGTTCCAGCAAATGTACATGGTTCTCCATATAGATTGGCAAGAAATCCAGTTGTGTTTACTAAATTTTAACCATAATTAATAAATAATAAATTAATCTAATTTCCAAAATGTATTAGTAACAAACATTTCTGACATGTTCATAGATGTATGTACTGCTTTGTAATTCCTTTCTTCCCTCCTACACTTTTATGTCTTTCCTGTCACCACCAGCTGTGCTTCTTTCTTATAAGTTTCTTCCCAATATCCTATATTCATACAATTTGCTTTTGTTTTGTGTCCATACTTCAACTCCTACCATCTGTAAAATCATGATTTTGGAGACTAATTGCTTTCTTCACCACTGGTACACAAGTGAATACTATGTTTACCCCTCTGTTAGTTGTCAATAGTTCAGGAGTAAATGATAGGGTCCCATGAGCCCCACTTCTATTGTCAATGTTTTCCTGACTGGTCTTGTTTAAGTCCAGTGACAAGTGCCATAGTTGCTGTGAATTCAGGTTTGCTTATAAAATTGAATCTCACAGCCATTGTTCTCTATCTTCAAGCTCTAATATTTTTTTCTGCAATGATCAATAAGCATTAAGAGAATTATAAATGTCTAGTTTTGGACTGATCATTCACCATGTTTTTTCTCAGTATTCTGACCAGGCAAGGGGTTTCCGTATTCACCTCCCTGTTCACTAAAAGAGAACAAAGACTGAGATTAGCTTTTGCCTCCTATTTAAACATAGTTATTCAGAAGGAGGTTTTTTTTGCTATGTCAATTTAGCTAACTAGCACTAGTAGGCTCCCCTTTAGGGACCAAGAGCTCTTCAACCATTATTCTTTGACCACATTTATAATAATAGATACAGATTCTTTCCTATGAAGTAGACCCCAATTCAATGAATGAGTAGTTGATTACCATCATAGAAGCTGTACAATTATTATGCTAATGGAATCATCTTTTCTGGCAGGCTAGTGGTGTAGTTCATAGAGACCATTCACTAATGTCTTGACAGCCTAGAAGCCTGTATAACACCATGTGCATCAAGAAAGATAGGCAGCAGGGATAAAGTTTCTAGTTCAGTTTCAGCTTTACTTTTTTTATATATCTTGCCTTGAAGGTATGTTATGTCATCATCAATAGGATTCTATCAACAAGGATTTTGGGAAATCCCAAAGCCTGAATTGTTTTAGTGGTTTCAACAACTCCTATGTATATTTTTAACACTTGACACTGGGGATTTCTGTTTAATAATCCCCATGTAGAAATGTTATTTTTTAGTCTTTCATGGAATCTGTCTTCAAATTCTCTTTGTATTTTTAAGTTGGTTTGTGAAGTAAAAGATCTCTATTTTACATTTTTATACTGTCTTCATTGGGCTAATGGTCATCATTTTATCTTTATTCTTCCCAGTCTTCTCAATCTCCATGTAATAATAAAATGATCTTTGCTTCACATTAAAAACACAATAATCACTTCCTGGAAACACACCAGCCACATGGACCATGAAATTGGGAAGCCATTCTTCACTCTACTCATACCCTCTCATTTCAACCTCACAGTCTCTTGTCCATTTCTGTAGTAGACCACCTGTTTCATCTTACAATTCCTATTTATCCACACTCCCAGAAGATCACACAGAGCTTCTCCTACAGCATTAGAGCCCTTTGTCCTCAGCCAACAACTCTTGAAGTAACTCCCTGGAAATGCCCTGACCACACCAGTTGGCTGGCCAGGAAATTAGGTAGAAAAGCTTCAAAGTCCTTCTTGTCCCACAATTCAAATCCCTCAGTCTTATCCCTAGCTTTAAAGCAGATCATTTGTGTGTCCCTCATTTTCTGTTCCCAATCCCAGGGGACAACACATATCTTGGAGGCCTAAAGTTATAGAGAAATTATAAAATCATCACGGTCCAATAATTCAATTGTGAAAGAAAATGATGTTTATTCAAAAGACAATTAAAAATCTTTTTATAAAGAAATAAGAAACATTCACCTTATTTTTGTAGAATATTTATTTATAAAACATGTGGTTATAATAACAGTTTATTTCATCATTCATCTACAACATACAGAAATCTTTTTCAAGATAAATAAGGTTCTTTGACAGCTTTGCAGGTCAGGGTTCTCTTTCCAAGGACCTAGGAAGAAAAACTTTGAAAGGTAATTACCAGTGAAGAATGTATCTAGATGTGTCAGTTTTTTGAGGCACAGGAGTGTAAATTCAAGCAGAACTGGCATACTCAGGATTACATAATCCCAAAGATATGAATTTTTTATTTTTGTTGTACATAAAAACAATAGCAATACAGAAGTATCCTTCTGACTACCAGTTGGTGAAACTAATAGGAGCATAAACATTAGTGACAGAGGGAGTATCATGGCTCCATTCTTGCCTTGAGAATACATGTGTGTCAGAGTCTGTTTACCCACTATGTATGAAGTGTGAGGTGTTCTACTTTTCAGTTTTATGAGGATCTACATTCTATGTTAGTATGTGTTTAGACTATAAAGATGATTGCTTTCTTTCTCTGATAATTTTGCAGACAGTTCTTCTCAGTTGGGAGCACATTCCTTAATCATATTCTCTATTCCTTAACAGTCACTCAAAAGGTGAAAGGCAGGATGAGTAACAAAACCTTCAACCCCAAATGTGTTCTTCCTACAAGATGTGCAGGGACAAAGATAGAGCAGAAATTGGGGGAATGGCCAAACAATGACTGCCCCAAGTTGAAACAAATTCCATCAGCAAGAATCAATCCATGGCACTATTGATGATACTCTGTTATTCTTTCAGACAGGAACCTAGCACAACTATCCTCTTGGAGGCTCCACACAGCAGCCAATGGAAGAGATGCTGAGACACATGCCCAAACATTAGATAGAGTTCCAGGACTCGTACGGAAGAGTTGAGAGAAAGATTTAGGGACTTGAAAAGGACAGAGACTCCACAGAAAGACCAACAGGGTCAACTAAACTGGACTATTGGGGGCTCCTAGAGACTGAATCACCAACTAAAGAGTGAGCAAGGGCTGAAACTAGGCCGTCTGCACATATGTAGCAGATGAGCAGCTTGGTCTTCATCCAGGTCTCCTAACAAATGGAGCAGGGGCTATTGCTGAGCCTGTTGTCTGCCTGCCTGAAGATTCTATGCCCCTAAGTGGACAGTTTTCTCTGACTTCAATGGAATTGGATGAGCCTAGTCTGGCAGCGACTTGATGTGCATGGGGGTGGTGGGGTTTAATGTGGGGGTTATGACACGCAGTATGGGCTTCCCTTTCTCTTTTAGGAAGGTACAATGGGGGTATGACTTGAGTGAGGGGGTACTGGGATGAGAGAAACTACTGATATTGGATTATAAAGTGAATAAAAAAATAATTATTTAAAAAAAAACAGGATGGGTACACTAATAAGTAAATATTGAGAGCTTATTCTACATTTTATATCAAACTTACTTGTTTCCACAAATATAAACTAGATGAGATAAAATCTCACTTTTGACTCTAAGTATTTGTCAACTGATTCCTTACAATTAGAATATGAATTGTGACTTTTAGAAAATATTCAAGGTAATATATTAAAGAGGGCCTGGGGAATCGAAATCACTATAGGTGTCTGTACAGTTAGTATTTCTAAACCGAAATCAGGGGATATGTAGGTTTTAGAAATAAGTTACAAACTGTATATCTAATTATTGATAAATATCCAAAGTATACAAAGCATTGAGGAAATTAATAGCAAGAAGACAAGAAACTCAGTAAAAATGGGAACAAGAAAATCTAACTAAAACTTTCTCAGAATACAGGAAAGTGACCAACAGGTATGAGGAAGAAAATATTACTTACCATGACAAAAATCAAAACTGAAATGATTTGACAGCTCCCATCTGTTTTTTAGTCCAGTTATGGAAGAGTTGCAGAAAGGATCGAAGGCCTGAGGGTGGAGGGAATAGAAACCCCACAGGAAGACAGAGTCAACTAACCTGTAACTCTTGGGAGCTCTCAGAGACAGAGCCAGCAACCAAAGAACATATATAGGCTAGAATGAGGCCACTGGCACATATTATAGCAGGTTTGCAGTTCAATCTCCATGTGGGTCCACCACCAATGTAGCAGAGTATCTCCATAAAGCTATAGCCTAACTGTGGTATCTATACCCAAACAGGGCTTCCTTGAATGTGGAAATTAGCCATATTCAGTCTTTATATTCTCTACTGATAGGAGTCTCAGCTAGGATCATCCTCACAGACTTCTCAAGGCCTCTACCATACCAGGTCTTCAACCAGACTCAGAGATGCCCCACAGAGATTTCCATTCTCATTCCCAGCCCTCTCTTGCAACCCTCTTTCCACACCTGAGTTCCATCCCCACTCTTCTTCTCATCCTCTCTTACATTCACTTCTTCCCATCCACCTCCAAGGCCTATTTTGTTTTCCATTGTGAGTGAGGTTCAAGCATCCTCCTTTGGGCCCTCCTTATTACTTAGTTTCTTTAGGTCTGTTTATAGTTATCTTGAATTTATGGATAATGTCCATGTATAAGTAAATACATACCATGTGTATATTTCTGGGTCTGGGTTACCTCATTCAGGATGATATTCTCTAGTTCCATCTGGGGACAATGTCATTTTGTTTCAGTTTTCTTCTAGTGAATGACTATGAAAAATCAATGTGTTCTCCAATACCTTTATAAGAAAAGAATGTTACCCAGTACAGAAAAAGAAAACAAAATATTCCCAAGAACCTATGTACACTTAAAACTAAGCGATGTGATCTAGATTAACAAAGTGTAAGCAAATAAGTTTTCTCAGAAAGTTTCTTTTAATGGCAGGTAGCAATTTGCAGTTACAAAGGAAAAAATTAATTATTTTATCATTTATTTTTAAAAGTAATCTTATAAGTTTATTAACACAATCACAAATCTGAACTTTGATATCTACTTTAAATTCTCAGAATGTATATATACTCAATGTATATTTACACATTAGCAATACTAAATAAATCATATCAGGAAGCTGAGGGCAAAAATGGGTATAAGAAATCAATTATCACCATCACCAGTCCAACCTCAGTGAGAGTCACATTGACCAGTGCTGCCATTGTTCTTGTTTCTTGACCATAAATGATCCATAACTTTATCAATAAGAATGTGCCTTTCTGAATGTCAAATTATTCTTTAAGATATTCTGCATCAGAGACAGTAGCAAAACCATCTTAAGCTAGCTTCATTAACAATTTTATTTTTCCACATGTTTTCTAAGGGTGATGGTTATTGCTGAAAATCTACATCTCTAAGTTCTTTCCTAAGGTGGTGACTGAATCATTAATTTGCTCCAGCAGCAATGTCTGAAAGAGATCAAGCATTATTACTGTGAATGCCAGAGATACTGCCTAGTGAGGGGCTGGAAGTCCCTTTAGGATTTTTATGTCACTCTTAGATTAAGAGGGAAGTGAGGGCAGCAAGCAGAGCAAAACTCAATAACACCATGAAGTCCTGAGGACAAGTAGTCCTCATAGCCCTACCTCAACTGAGGCTGACACATCATGTGTGTGATAAGTGGTGGACTGCATTCAATGAGTACTAAAGCCATTTGGATTTCGTCCTGCACAGACCTCAGCAATAAATGTAGAAAAGCAGCCATGTTACCAAAAGCAGTCTACTGATTTAATGAAGTCTTTATCAAAATTCCAACACAATTCTTTATAAACCTTGAAAGAACTATTCTCAACTTCATCTATAAAAAAACAAAACAAAACAAACAAACAAAAAAAACCCAGAATAGCTAAAACAATCCTGCATATAAAAGAACTTCTAGAGGTATCACCATTCCTAATTTCAAAATATACTATGGAGCAATACCAATAAAAACCACATGTTATTAGTGTAAAAATAGACAAGTTTATCAATGGAATAGAATCAAATTCTCAGAAGTAAAACCATGCACCTACAGACACTCGGTTATTGACAAAACATGCAATGAATAAACAAAGCATCTTCAATAAATTGTGCTGATCTAACTGGATGTTTGTATGTAGAAGAATGCAAATAGATCCATATTTATAACCCTGCACAAACCTCAAGTACAAATAGATCAAAGACAAGTATTTTTTCCTTTGACAAGTATTTTTTTATGCTGGTTCTATATTGATTTTACTATTACAACTTTGCAGTATATCTTGAAATCTTTTCAAGATCATCTTGGCTATCCTTGAACTTCTGTGGTTTCGTGTGAATTTTAAGATTTTTTTCTATTTATTTTAAAAACTCTACTGAAATTTTAATGGTGTTTGAATTGAACTATTTTTGGAAGAACATCTATTTTCAGAAAATTACGTGTACTAATCCGCAATCATAAGGGGCTCTTTCTATATTTTGATATTTTATTCAGTAAAGTGTCCAAATGTTTTCATTTTATAAGTCATTGACTTCCTTGGTTAGAGTTATTCTAACTTTTTAAAAATTTCTTTGAAGTTACTGTGAAGTAAATTTCTCCCTGAATTTTTAAACATGTTTGTCATTGTTATATAAAAATATTACTTGTGTGGCATCCTTCCTTATTTAGTTATCTCTCTTATTTTGTTCTTTTCTCTTCTTTTTTCTCTTTTTCTGAATTTACTTTTGCTTTGTCATCCTCTGCTCTCTCTCTTCTCTTTATTTCCATATATCTCCTACTGGTTCCCTTTCTCTAGGAATCTCCTATTACAGTTACATCACATACTCAAGAGACTATTTTATAAATCAAACCTAATCATGCATTCCTTCATTCAGCATGCTCTTTCTGCTGTTCTTTACATATTATTTTCACTTCTGCATTTTTGTGTTTATAGTATATGTCCTCTTCCTAAACAGTCCTATCTTCTGATGTGTACATGACTTCTAGTTCAGATTATTCCTTTGGTTTTATTTTCTTAATAAGAGCCTGCTTTGAACGCTTTATCTAACACAACTCTCCATTCAATTGACTTTTTATTTCTTTCCTAGCAGCAGTAATCTTCATGTCATAGTAAAGCTGCTAAAATACATGCATCAGATATCCATTGTGTTTATTCACCTCTTACTTTAAATCATCATTAGTGCAGGTGCTTTTCCTGTTATCTTTCCATGCCTATTTCAAAGACTAGGAAATGCTATTTGTACAGGAATGTTGATGAATAAATAATTGAGAAATTGAAAGAATGAGTTAATATATGCATAAAAAGAACTGTATTTTTATGGTAGATCATTTTTTGCTTCCTTTTGCATCTCTGCTTCATGTGCTTTTAGTTAATGAGAATTTACTGATTTTATAGTGACAAATATATAATTAAAACTATTACAAGTTAATAGCCCAAAGTGAGTAGATTACTTGACTCAAAAAGTCAATGTATTGGTAAGTCATTTATAATTCAAATTTTCTGTACTTTAGAAGCTACCAGTATAATGAAAAGAATGAATGCAAATCGATCAACTGACAAATAAGTAGAAAGATGAAAAATATTAAGTTCTAATTACTTAAAAATGTTTCAGATATCAATAATATCTAAAATCAAAGAGATCACAGACTAATAAAGATGAACAAATGCCAGATTGTTTATTAAAAATATTTTGTGATATAACGTATTAGTTTACAACTGCACTCAACACAGTGAATATAATATTTTATGGATAATAGAAGAATGTTATTTAGATTCATACCAGAAAAATTATTTAGTTTGCTTTTTAAGAAAAAAAAATTCTTAAGTTTGACATCAATAAACCTAGAAGCCTCTTAGTACCAGAGCTCAGATTGAGAATGTTCTTTGTGTGTTATTGACCTTTCTTGGATAAGGTGCTTCTTCCCTTTGCCCCCTGCCTCCATCTGAGGGTACCAAGTTTTGAAATCCCACAAGCTTAGTTCCATCTCTGTAGCCATAAATTCTCTTCATTTGTATATTTTTTTCATGATCTAGGTCTAAACTGGTGGTTGGGAACATTCATTTCTAATCAATTTAATAGCTCATTCTCCTGTTGTCACTCACTCTAAGGATGGCCAGATAATCACATTAGACCTACAACCATAGGGGAAAAATCCATTTATCCAGGTCAAATCACAAAAACCCAAAAAACATTTGTGACCAAAACAACATATCTAAAATCAACCCCATCATTACTATTAAAGTGTTCTTTCAGTCTATGGTAGAGGAAGAGATATATTTCAGGTCAATGTTCAAGAGGGTTGACTTAAAACACCAAAACTGAGGCCTGAAGGAGAAACTAGATTTTCCTAGAGAGTCAAGGACCTGAAAAACAGGAAGGACATCATAGAAAAATAAATTGAGCAGGACCAATAATTGGTAGTTAAATTTGAAATAGAGTGGAATTAAGAATGGAAGTTTTATTGTTGGATTAAAATAAGAAATAAACCCAAGAAAATATTTTAGATTAGTATTATAATGATAGGCTAATACCATTTTTACAAGAGAACCTCTATTTCTTTATTTTGTCATTTTTATGCAATAAAAATTTACAGTATGGCCAATTTCAAATTAGTAGCATAAGTCATTTAACATTGAACTGAAAAGTAAATCATATGATGCTTTTTATAACTTTTATTAAATAATTATATTAACTTAATTTTTACACATACATATACATGTGTACTGCATTCTGATTACTTTTATTACCTCCTACCATTTCTTAATGCTCTCCGATCTTTGTCAACAACCCCCTTTCAGTTGATTTTCCTATGTTCAAGACTTTTCATTTTGTTTTGTGACTTACTATGTTTAATCAGAATTGTCTGACCATGGGTTTTAAAGTGAACACTATGGTTACTCTTTCCCTAGAATTTATCAAAAGTCTTAGGTAAAGAGATAATGTCCTCTTTCTTTGCTATCATCTATGAATGACCACTGGCCAACTTACACTAATGTAGATCTGCACACTGCCACAGAGGCTATGAAATCATGATTGCACTGTGCAGCATACCCTGAAGCCAAGATGCCACAGACCTTCTCTATATTCTGAAATTTACATTCTTTCTTCCCTAATAACTTCTAGGGAGTCCTTGTAAAATGACTATCAAATGGTCATGCATAAGTAAAGTTATGCATTTATATAGAAGATGGTGGTGTTGTGGGAATTTTGCAGATCCAATTTGAGGTTTAATTAAGACATGGAGACATCTTTATAGTTCAAACCTGTTGGCCATTTGCTGAGACAGTGTCTCAGCTAATGTTTAACATATCCTAACTTTTTCACCATTTCATCTTTTCACATGGTTCTCCCTGCCTGCTTCTAGTTCTGTCCATTCTCCCTTTTGCATCCTCCTGTATCTGTATACCTGTGTCTCAATTTTCTGCCTCCCTAACTGCCTGGAATCCCTGCCCTCGTACGACCTGACCCAGGCCCTGCTGTCAGCTCTTTAATATACAAAAAGCCATTTTAGTCTGAGCCAATCAGCAGCAAGATCCATCTCTTAGAGTCTCCCTTTGACATTGAGGGCAGCTTTATCTTTACCAGGGAAGCTTGCTTCATCTTTTGGGCAGGTGAAGAAGGACAAACATTTACAAATAGAAAACTAGTAATAGTCCATAGAAATTCCAGTACCAAAATCCTGACAGCTCTTAGCTCTTTTCTGGCCAAAACACTTACTAATTTTGAACACACCTTCAAACAACCTGTGTCAAAGCTATCTAAACATGATGGAAACTTAATGGAGTGTTTTAATCCTAAGAATAGCATAATATTGTATATTTTGAGACAGTGCTTAAGTTCCCTTAAAAATTGATGATGTGATATACACTAGAAAAACAGAAAATAGGTTACTTTAGTTGAGAGTAAAGACACACATAATTTCATATAAGAAAGGATTGTCACACATAATTGTGCAGTCAGTAGAGAAATGTTCAAAAGGATGAGAAAGGCAGCTTGCAAGTTTGAAGACACCTATGCTTTTATGGTTTCTTAGTCTTTTGGTTAGGATTGGGTGTATATAGCAGAGGCTACTGACTGAAAAACAAGACAAAGAGGATAGGAGACAAAAATCTGTTATTCTCAGATTCATAGCCTGGATACCTGGGTGAATGGTAATACCTTTGGAAATTATGAATAAAAAGAGAAGAAACAAATATTGACTAGAATTTTTAAAGTGAGGGTTGAGAAGAAGTTAATTTTCATGTACTGAAAAGGAAATTGATTCAATTAAATTAAATTTCACAGAAAAATAAGTCATATTCAAAGTAGATTGTAATTTTAGGTTACTATTCAGGAGATAGTATTGTTTCAAATATCATCTATTTTTATGACTTCACTTTTACTTGCAATTTAATTCCCCCCAAAATTATCTTAAATTATATGGTAACCAATGCTCTCTCAGAGAATAAATTGAAAATATAAATTAAGCCACAAAATATAGATAACCTTTGACACAATATTGCTACCTCTAGCAAAGTAAAATAAAAGAAAATATAAAATGCCAACATCTTTTTTACTTTGCATATATATATAATATATTATATATACATAATTATATATATAATATAATATATATGTATATATTATTTTACATTCGAATTTATCAACAAGATTTACTTTTTCGTGGGGATTCTTTATAAGAATATCTTTACAAATTCTTTTGATGGGTTTTCAGGCTTTGAGCTTTTATTGACCTTGGAGTTATCCTCTACTCATTACTCCTAATTCATCTTCATATAGATTTACTTTAGAAAATCATTAATTTTGTTCCTTTTAATTCACTCAATCATTTACTTTTAGTTTAGTTTGTAGACTGTATTATTTCATGCTTTGTCTTTCATTTTTCTACAACATTATTATTAGTGCTGACAACACAAAGTAACATAGTAATTGTTTAATATTTGTTGGAAAAGAGATGAATCAGCAGTGTAAGTATCCAACTCTAATTTCTTCAGTTCCCTATAACCTTCACTGTTGTTTGAAATAACTGAACGTCTATTAAGTCTGTCATTGTTCATGAATATTTATGGAATTCACAAAATGAAAACAATGTGGGATATTCTGCTCACTCTTATTTCTTTTGTGCTTACCGAGCCTATATTGATGTTGCTCAAACTCTCTAAAGAGCAAGAATATGGATGTGACTTTTCAAATTAATCTCAGTGCCCTTTGCCCAAATGCTGATGGCTTTATCACTAATATGCTGGATATTAAGAACCATAATAGTTTGGTGTGGAAGTGTGTCTTAGTCCTATTTTTATAGAGAGGGAATGCCAATTTTAGAAAGCTTTAAACCATTTACTTCTATTGAAATGTAACATATCAATAATAGCATGTATAGAAGTAGGTGGATTTTATCATTTGTATTTTATTGATATGCATTGAGAAAGCAAAATTTCTCTTCAAAATGGACATATTGATTTTCTCAGGAAGAATACATCGTATTTAGAAGGACAAAATGAAGATGATAACATATATTTTAGCCTACAAAAACAATATAATTTCAGCAAACTCATTTGTCAACAATTAGCAAACATGTACATAAACTACTTCTACTAATAATTATTCACATACCCATAAAATATTTATGAATATATTCAAGCCCACACATATAGCCCCAATATTGACAATGGTCTCTTGCACTAAAAACATGACATTCCTCGTTTTTTTTTTCTCTAAGACCCCAACTCACATTGATTTCCTTTGCTTAGGCCCTACTAATCTAATTGCAAGGTTCTTGAACCATGGTTCTGTATTTATAGACTCCTCAAACAAGTAATGGTCTAGCTTCCTTGGTATGGCCTGCTTATGTCACCAGGGAATTTCCTGAACTGGATGGGATTACTTGCAATCACCTCTTTCAGACATGTCTATATCACTCCCTCAGAAAACACATTTCAGGTATCTAAAAAAAAATATAAACATGAAAATGTTTTAAATGTCTCATCCTAATAAGGCATTTCTAAATTGAAAAGACCAGAATTATCAACCCATACTTCAATATTCTATTAAAATTCAAATCTTTTTGCCCTGTTAATTAAGTTTGAAGTCTACATTGTTCTGACAGCCTTCTTGACTAGGCACAATATGGAAGACTCCCTTCATTGACATTACTTTCTCTGACCTTCTCATTGGAGTTCAAAAACCCAAACACTCCTCTACATTGAGAATGTCACATAGCTTAGTTACATTACAGGTTCAACTTCCTTTCTGCTGATAAGGACCTATTCAGCAAGCACCTTAGATTCCTGAAATGCTTCGCCATCCTAATGAGGCATTTTGTCAAGCCTTCAGCCAATGACATTTCTCCATTCTGGATGTTCCTATCCCGAGTCCCAAAAACTATATAAACCTTGAACTGCATCAAGTAAAGTTGATCTGCCTCCCATAGCTGGTCCCAGTGTACTCTCATTTCCCTAACCTTATGTATTTTCAGGAATTCTGACCCCATCTTTCATTTGAGTCTGCTCCTTTTGCCCTTGTAGACCTATATTGGTCAACAATCCCCAGGGAGAAGGGAGAGTCAGTAAACTAACAAAAATCACTTGTGGTAAAAGTAGATTAAAGAAAGTTAAGCCCACACAGCTAGCTATAAAGTGAAGACTTTAAGAATATGAACAAACCCAAGAGATTATACAAAATAAGCAATTCCAGAATAGTTATTTAAAGGTCTAAAAAACCCTAACAAATATCAGGAATTCATGTATATTTTTAGATAACATCATAAATATTTTCAGTTCTCTAATAGAGATAGAATAGCAGATAAGATGGGAAAATGTGGTGTAGATTTTCTGCCTTCAAGAAATATGCTTCACCATCAACAATAGAAATCACCTTGAGCAAAAGCATAGAAAAGGTATTCCAAACAAATGGAACTAAGACAAAAAGCAGGCATAGTTTCAGTATCTAAAAAATATATAGAACCAAAACTAGTCATAAGAGGAAACACAGGTTACTTTATATTCATTAAGGAAAAATCCACAGTTCTTATCATATATGCACTGAACACAGATATACCAAATTTCATGCAAGTATTATAAGTTTTAAGACCATGAAATAATTCTTGCATGGTGAATGTTAGTGACATATTTTGTACCGCTCATTAAAATATAGAAAAGATATTTGAACAAAAGCTAAACAAATCAACATTGGAATTGAATTATATCATAGATCAAATTCATTTAACATATGTCTACATAATATTCTACTCAATTACTAAAAATATGCATTCTTTTCTGTAATCCATTGAACTTTCTCTAAAACTGATGACATTAGGAAACAACAATTCTTAGGATCAAGGGAAATTGTAATTATATTTCATATCACATCTGATTACTATGAAATAAAGGTGGATAACAATAGCTATACAAACTTTAGAAAGTACACAAATTCATGGAGACTAACCAACAAACAATGAAATGATAATAGAATAAATAGAAATAAATAAAGAAGGGAATTTTAACCTTCCTCTACCCGAATAAAAATAAAAACAATACCAAATCCATGGTATACATTAAAGATGGTTCTAAAAATATGAGAGATTTAAAATAAATAAGTTACCATTTCTGTTCTTTTGTGACTGGGTTACCTCACTCAGGATGATATTTCCTACGTCCATCCATTAGCCAGCAAATTTTCATGAAGACATTGTTTTCAATAGCTGAGTAGTACTCCATTGTGTAAATGTACCACATCTTTCTGTATCCATTCCTCTGTTGAAGGACATCTTGATTCTTTCAAGCTTCTGCCTATTATAAATAAGGCTGCTATGAACAGAGTAGAACATGTGTCCTTATTATATGTTGGAGCATCTTTTGGGTATATGCCCAGAAGTTATATAGCTAGGTCCTCAGGTAGAACTATTTCCAGTTTTCTGAGGAACCGCCATACTGATTTCCAGAGTAATTGCATCAGCTTGCATTCCTACCAGCAATGGAACAGTGTTCCTCTTCACATCCATGTCAGTATCTGCTGTCCCTCGAGTTTTTTACATGGTATGTACTCACTTATAAGTGAATATTAGGAAAAAAGCTCAGAATACCTAAGATATAACTCACAGACCATATGAAGCTCAAGAAGTAAGACCAAATTGTGGATGCTTCAGTCCTACTTAGAACGGGGGAACAAAATAATCCTGGGAGATAGAGGGAAGGAAACATCAGGAGGGAGAAAGAAGGGGGAGAGAAAATGGGGGCACATTCAGGTGTGGGAGGAGACAAGGAAGAAGTACAGAGGGCTAGAGAATTGAACAGAGGTGCCTAGCACTGGGGGATGAGGAAGTGTGGGTAGCCACTAGAAAGTCCCAGATACCAGGAAAGCAAAATGCTCCTAGGATCCAACATGGATGTCATTAGCTAAAATATCCAAAAAAATGGAGAGAAATCTTGTACAGGCTATATCCAGAGTTTAAGTCATGGCCCCTGATTGAGGGATGGGGCCACCTACCCATCTCAAAAATATTAACCCAAAATTGCTCATTGCCCTGAATTGTCCCTGCATAAAGGAAATGCAGGGACAAAGAGTAGAACAGAGACAGAAGAAAAGGCCATCTAAAGACAGCTCCACCTAGAAATCCACTCTATCTGCAGACACCAAACCCAGACACTATTGCTGATGCCAAAAAGTGCTTGCTGACAGGAGCTTGGTACGGCTGTCCTCTAAGTGTCTCTGGCAGAGCCTGACTAATACAGATGCAGAGTTCGCAGCTAACCAATGGACTGAGCACAGGGACCCCAATGGAGGAGTTAGGAGAAGGACTGAAGGAGGTGAAGGTATTTGCAAACCCATAGGAAGAACAATATCTACTAACTGTAACACCCAGAGCTCCAGTGACTAAATCACCAACCAGAGTATACATACATACATACATATATACATTAATATATACATGTATATATAATATTAAATAATATATAGTATAAATAATATATAATATGGAATTCATTCAGAAAAAAACAGTGTAATATATTTTGCTCACTCTTATTTTTTTTATGCTTGCTGAGCCTATATTGATGTTTCTAAACTCTCTCAGGCACAAGAATATGCTTTGGTGGAATATTCTGTTGATATCTGTTAAATCCTCTTGGTATATGTTATCATTTAATTCTAGCATTTCTTCAATTATTTTTTTTGTCTAGATGATCTATTTACTGGAGAAATTGATGTTTTAAAATCACCAATTATTATTAAACTGGAATTAATTTGTGTCTTCGTGGCCAATATTATGTTTTACAATGAAAATGAGTGTATCCACACCCTATATTAATTCATAAATTATTGTTTTAGCATGCATTAAATAAAGGAAATGTTTTTTATTCCCAAACCCTGAAGTTTTTATTTGTTTTTGTTTTTGTTGTTTTTTGTTGTTGTTTTTTAAAACAGAGGAGTTCTTGTGATGGTCTTTCTAAATCAAAAACAACCAAACTAACATGTATATAATTAGAAATCAGAAGGTAAATTAAGGTTTCTCTCAGTTATCTTGTTTTAATTTTATTCCCTAAAACACTTAATGCTATATTCCATGAGACATATGTATTTGTTTACAAATATTTATGGCACAATGAAAATATAAATTCAACACGAACCAATACCTCACATTCAGTGGCCTACCTTTAAAATCAAATCCTGAACACATTTTCTCCACATGAGTAGCATGAACTAGTGTGGTTTTTTTATGGTTCTCACTAAACTGAAGAAGTTTGGTCAATATATCTAGATCACCATCTGATTTTCACAAGATATTGAGGTTCAAAGAAAAATATCAGAAACCAAAGATGAATCTAAATGAGAATTCTTTTGCTTCTTTCTCTGGATGTATATATTTTGTTGATAATTTAAAGATTTTGAGGTATTTACTCTTGTTATAGCATCATGGCTTACAGATATCTTCTTTTCCTGTAATTTTTTATTAAATTATTTTATTTATTTATATTCCAAATATTGCCCCCTTCCTGGTAGCTCCTCCCAGAGTTCCTCACCTTATTCTTCTTTTTTGCCGCTGAGAGGGAGCTAGCCCACCCACCCACTTATCCTCTCAGCATCCCTCTCTCTGAGTCATCAAGTCTCTACAGGATTAGGTACATCATCTTTCTTTGAGGACAGACCAGGCCATCCTCTGCTCCATATGTGCCAGGGACCACTGACCAGACCATGTATGGACTTTGGTTGGTGGCTTAGTTTCTGGAAGCTCTTTGGGGTCAGGTTTAGTTGATAGTGCTGGTCTTCCTATGGGGTTGTCATTCTTTTCAGCTACTTTGATCCTTCTGCTAACTCTTCCATAGAGGTTCCCCAACCTCAGAGGTATCTTAAAAAAAATGCATACTAATAGACATTTGAATAAGATGTCCCCTTTCAATATTTTATAACCCTCAAATAACAAACAAATACGATTATTGACTTTCTTAAAGATCAATGTGATATCTGCAGGAAAATAAGATTTACTCTTATCGATAAAATTGGAAGCCTAGAGACTGAACAAAGAGTGTTGTACTTGCTAACAAAGGCCATTTTAATCAAGAAATGCTCTGGGCAAGCTGAGTGCACAGAGTGCTCAGATTCCAGCAGAACCCCAAACTCCGCCCCTGCAGAATAGCACACCCCTTCTGCCCCTCTCCCGGATCTGAGGCCTGACAAAGACCCCCTCCTGGTCTGCCCCTAGGGACACCGAATTCCTCCTGAGCCACCTTAGAGGATTCACTGAACCCAGAGTGGCAGAGGACCAAAGGAACTCAGAGCGACAGACAACATATCTCGAGACATAATAGAGGAGCCACTGCACTCAGAGCAGTGGACACATTAGCCTGAGACATCCTAGAAGAGACATTACACCCAGAATAGTGGACACCTAGATGGACTGCTACCTAGGAGACACCATATTCTGAGTCATCCTAGAGCTACCATTGTATTCAGAGCAGCTGGAGAAGATCACAGAGATATTGGGACCCCGAGGAGACCAGACACAAGCAAGATAACTGGAAAGGGAGGCCTCAGTCAGAGACAGAAAGTACAGGGAGCACTAGAGTTAACCAAATGGCAAAAGGCAAGCACAAGAACGTAAGCAACAGAATTCAAAGTTACATGGAAACATCAGAACCCAGTTCCCCCATCATAGCAAGCCCTGAACACCCCATCGCACCAGAAAAGCAGGATTCAGAATTAAAATCTCTTCTCATGATGATGTTAGAGGACTTTAAGAAAGACATAAATAATACTCTCAAAGAACTTAAGGAGAACACAGGCAGACAGATAGAAGCCCTTAAATAGAAAACACAAAAATCCCTTAAGGAATTGGAAGAAAAAATAACCAAACAGGAGAAGGAATCAAACAAAACCTTCCAAGATCTAAAAATGGAAGTAGAAACAATAAAAAAATCACAAAGGGAGACTACCTTGGAGATAGAAAACCTAAAAAAAAAAAAAAAAAAAGATCAGGAGTCATAGACACAAGTATCACCAACAGAATATAAGAGATAGAGGAGAGAATCTCATGTACAGAAGATACCATGGAAAACATTGACATAACTGTCAAAGAAGATGCAAAATGCAAAAAGCTACAAACCCAAAACATACAGGAAATCCAGGACACAATGAGAAGGCCAAACCTAAGGATAATAGGTATAGATGAGGGGGAAGACTCCCAACTTAAAGGACCAGTAAATATATTCAACAAAATTATAGAGGAAAACTTTCCTAACCTACAGAAAGAGATGTCCATAAATATACAAGAAGCCTACAAAACTCCAAATACTTTAGACCAGAAGAGAAATACCTCCCTTCACATAATAATCAAAACATCAAATGTACAAAACAAAGAAAAAATACTAAAAGCAGTAAGGGAAAAAAGTAAAGTAACTTATAAAGGATGACCTATAAGAATTACACCAGACTTCTCACCAGAGACTATAAAAGCCAGAAGATCCTGGATGGATATCATACAGAACCTAAGAGAACACAAATGCCAGCCCAGACTACTATACCCAGCAAAACTTTCAATCAATATTGATGGAGAAACCAAAATATTCCAAGACAAAATCAAATTTGCACAATATCTTAACACAAATCCAGCACTTCAAAGGATAATTGGGGAAAAACTCGAACACAAGGAGGGAAACTACAACCTAGAAAAAGCAAGAAAGTAATCTTCCAACAACCCTAAAAGAAGACCACTACACAAACATAACTCCAACGCCAATAACAAAAATAACAGGAAACAACATTCATTATTCCTTAATATCTCTTAATGTCAATGGACTCAATTCTCCAATTAAGACATAGACTATCAGACTGGATACATAAAGACAACCCAGAATTTTGCTGCATACAGGAAACGCACCTCTGTGAAAAAGACAAAAACTACCTCAGAATAAAAGGATGGAATACAAACTTACAAGCAAATGGTCCCAAGAAACAAGCTGGAGTAGCCATTCTAATATCAAATAAAATCAATTTTCAACCAATAGTAATCAAAAAAGATAAAGAAGAACACTTCATATTCATCAAAGGAAAAATGTGCCAAGAGGAACTCGCAATTCTGAACATCTATGCCCCAAATGCAAGGGCACCCACATACATAAAAGAAACTTTACTAAAGCTTAAAGTATATATTATACCACACACACTAATAGTGGGAGATTTCAACACTCCACTCTCAGCTATGGAAAAATCATGGAAACAGAAACTAAATCGAGACACGATGAAATTAACAGAAGTTACGAACCAATTGGACTTAACTGACATCTACAGAACATTTCATCCTAAAACAAAAGAATATACCTTTTTCTTAGCACCTCATGGTACCTTCTCCAAAATAGACCATATAATTGGTCACAAAACAGGCCTCAACAGATAAAAAAAAGATTGAAATAATCCCTTGTACCCTATCAGACCACCATGGACTAAGACTCGTTTTTGACATGGACAAAAACAATGGAAAGCCCACATATACATGGAAGCTGAACTATGCACTACTCAATGATAACTTGGTCAAGGAAGAAATAAAGAAAGAAATTAAAGACTTTTTAGATTTAAATGAAAACCAGGACACTTCATATCAAAATTTGTGGGACTCCATGAAAGCAGTACTGAGAGGAAAAATCATAGCTCTAAGTGCCCACAAAAAGAAAATGGAAAGAGCATACATTAACAACTTGACAGCACACCTGAAAGCGTTAGAACAAAAAGAATTTAATATACCCAAGAGGAGTAGACTGCAGGAAATAATCAAACTCAGGGCCGAAATCAACCAAGTTGAAACAAAAAGAACTATACAAAATATCAACAAAATCAGGAGCTGGTTCTTTGAGAAAATCAACAAGATAGACAAACCCTTAGCCAGACTAACCAAAGGGTGCAGAGACATCACTCAAATCAATAAAATTAGAACTGAAAAGGGAGACATAACAACAGAAACAGAGGAAATTAAAAAAATCATTAGATCCTACTACAAATGCCTATACTAAACAAAATTGGAAAATCTGGATGAAATGGACAGTTTTCTAGATAGATACCAGGTACCAAAGTTAAACGAGGAGCAGACAAACCATCTAAACAGTCCTATAACCCCTAAAGAAATAGAAGCAGTCATCAAAAATCTCCCCACCAAAAAAAGTCCGGGGCCAGATGGTTTTAGTGCAGAATTCTATCAGACTTGCCAGGAAGACCTAATACCAATTCTCTTCAAACTATTCCACAGAATAGAAACAGAAGGAACAATACCCAATTCGTTCTATGAAGCTATAATTATGCTCAGACCAAAGCCTCACAAAGACCCAACAAAGAAAGAGAACTACAGAACAATCTCTCTTATGAGTATTGATGCAAAAATACTCAATAAAATTCTCGCAAACTGAATCCAAGAACACATCAAAGCAATCATCCATCATGATCAAGTAGGCTTTATCCCAGGAATGCAGGGTTGGTTCAATATTTGAAAATCCACCAATGTAATCAACTACATAAATAAACACAAAGAAAAAAACCACATGATCATCTCACTGGATGCTGAGAAAGCATTTGACAAAATTCAACATCACTTCATGTGAAAAGTCCTGGAAAGAGCAGGAATTCAAGGTCCATAGCTAAACATAGTAAAAACAATATACAGCAAGCCAGTAGCCAACATCAAACTAAATGGAGAGAAACTTGAAGTAATCCCACTAAGATCAGGGACTAGACAAGGCAGTCCACTCTCACCCTACCTGTTCAATATAGTGCTGGAAATCCTAGCTAGAGCGATTAGACAACAAAAGGAAGTCAAAGAAATACAAATAGGAAAAGAAGAAGTCAAAATTTCTCTATTTGCAGATGATATGATAGTATACTTAAGTGACCCAAAAATTTCCATCAGAGAACTCCTAAACCTGATAAACAACTTCAGTAAAGTGGCTGGATATAAAATCAACTCAAACAAATCAGTAGCCTTCCTGTACACAAATGATAAACAGGCTGAGAAAGAAATTAGGGAAATGACACCCTTCAACATAGTCACAAACAATATAAAATATCTTGGAGTGAACCTAACCAAGCAAGTGAAATATCTGTATGACAAGAACTTCAAGTCTCTGAAGAAAGAAATAGAAGAAGACCTCAGAAGACAGAAAGATCTCCCATGCTCCTGGATTGGCAGGATTAACTTAGTATAAATGGCCAACTTGCCCAAAGCAATCTATAGATTCAATGCAATCCCCATCAAAATTCCAAATCAATTCTTCATAGAGATGGAAAGAGCAATTTGCAAATTTATTTGGAACAACAAAAAACCCAGGATAGCGAAAACTATTCTCAACAACAAAAGAACTTCAGGGAGAATCACCATCTCTGACCTCAAACTGTACTACAGGGCAATAGTAAAAAAAAACTGCATGGTATTGGTACAGAGACAGGCAGGAAGATCAATGGAATAGAATTGAAGATCCAGAAATGAGCCCACATACCTGTGATCACTTGATCTTTGACAAAGGATCTAAAACCATCCAATGGAAAAAGGACAGCATTTTCAGCAAATGGTGCTGGTTCAACTGGAGCTCATCATGTAGAAAAATGCAAATAGATCCACTCATATCCCCTTGTACAAAGCTCAAATCCAAGTGGATAAAAGACCTTCACTTAAAACCAGATACACTGAAACTAATAGAAGAGAAGGTGGGGAAGACCCTCGAATACCTAGGCACAGGGGAAAAGTTTCTGAACAGAACACCAATGGTTTATGCTCTAAGATCAAGAATTGACAAATGGGACCTCATAAAATTGCAAAGCTTCTGTAAAGCAAAGGACATTGTCAATAAGACAAAACAGCAACCAACAGCTTGGGAAAAGATCTTAACCAATCCAACATCCGATAGAGGGCTAATATCCAAGATTTACAAAGAACTCAAGAAATTATACTTCAGAAAACCATATTAACCCTATTAAAAAATGGGGAACAGAGCTAAACAAAGAATTCTCAACAGAGGAAACTCGAATGGCGGAGAAGCACCTTAAGAAATTCTCAACATCCTTAGTCATCAGAGAAATGCAAATCAAAACAACCCTGAGATACTATCTCACACTAGTAAGAATGGCTAAGGTCAAAAACTCAGGTGATAGTAGATGCTGGAGAGGATGCGGAGAAAGAGGAATACTCCTCCACTGTTGGTGGGATTGCAAGCTGGTACAACCACTCTGGAAATCAGTCTGGCGGTTCCACAGAAAACTGGACATAGCATTACCTGAGGATCCAGCTATACCACTCCTGGGAATATACTCAGAAGACGCTCCAACATATAACAAGGACATATGCTCCACTATGTTCATAGCAACCTTATTTATAATAGTCAGAATCTGGAAAGAACCAAGATGTCCCTCAAAGGAGGAATGGATACAAAAAATGTGGTACATCTACACAATGGAGTATTACTCAGCTATTAAAAATAATTAATTCGAGAAATTTATAGTCAAATGGATGGATCTAGAAATTACCATCCTGAATGAGTTAACCCAATCATAAAAGAACACACATGGTATTTACTCACTGTTAAGCGGACGTTAGCCCAAAAACTTAGAATAGCGAAAACTCAACCCACAGACCACATGAAGCTCATGAAGAAGAAAGACCAAGAGGGGATGCCTCAGTTCTACTTAGAACCAGTAACAAAAATACTCAAGGGAGCAATTATGGAAACAAAACATGGGACAGAACTGAAGGAGGAGCCATTAGGAGACCATTCCACCTGGGCATCCATCCCATGTACTGTCACCTAAGCTAGACATTGATGTGGATGACTGGAAATGCATGCTGTGAATAACTTATTATAGCTGTCCCCTTAGAGATCTACCAGAGACTGACACGTTCAGAGGATGATGCTCACAGCTAACCACTGATATGACCAAGGGTTTCCCAATGGAGAACTTAGAAGACTGAAGGAGCAGAAAGGGTTTGTGATCCCAAGAGGAAAGCAACAATACCAAACAATCCAGAGCCCCCCAGGGTCTAAATCACCAGCTTGGGAGCACATAGGGAGGGACCTACGACTCTAGTGGTATATGTAGGGGAGGACGACCTTGTTAGGCATAGGTGGGAGAGGAGATTCTTGGTCCCATGAAAAACGAACACAGAAGGGGGGAGATTGTGAGGGTGAGGAGGGGGTAGTGGGGGTAGGGGGTAGGTGCAGGCACAGCCTCATAGAAGGGATATGAGGACTGGGGATGTGATAAGGGGTTCCTGGGTGGTGGGGGAAATGGTATAAAAGGATAAAACTTGAAATATAAATATTATAGCCAACTACATAAAAGGGGGAAAATGTTGTTAAAACCAACATCTTTAAAATAATATGTCAGCCCTCTAGGAAAAAAAATGATTTTTCTTGATACTAAAACTTGTCCAGAGAATTGTATATTGCAGAATACACAGCCTTGGTGTATCTACTCATCAAGCAAAACGAGCAGACTTATTCAAACCTCCGGTGTCTGGGAATTCCATCTGGATGAAGTGAAGACACAGAGTCAGAAGCTTATCAATTTACTCTTCCCCCCACCCCTCTTCTAATATCTCAACGCACATAATCAGCTTGAAGAAGTTAAAGAAGAGTCAGCGCCCCTATTCCCTGGGCTTGGGGACTAAGGTGGTTAATATGGGGCTGTCTCTCTGGGGAAAAGTAGTGATTTTGTTGGAACAGGGAGGATTAGCTAGGATTTATGGCATAGCAATAACCTATTGGTAGAAATCTGTATAATTAGTATCAAGATGAAGTTATAATTTCTTAAATGGTACAAAATTCACTTGGATTTCAAATTTAAGGTTTTCATTGGTATAAGCTTCTTATTGATATGAAAGTGAAATGAATATTGATACTCTCATGGGCATTGTGCCTGTATAACACATTTAGAAATACAAGGCTTAGACCCAGTCGTTCTTTAACTTTTTTAACTGATTTGGGATGATTAGCCTGTGAGTTAAGGGACTATAGCAAATTCATGACTTTGAGTTTATTGTTAGGGTGTTTTCTATATTTTACTTAGAAATAGCTGAGAGGAGTTAACAGACAACAGTCCAGGTTACCTTACATGGATAGTTGGATTTCAAAATGTCAGAAATCCATAGAATTGACATCACAAATATTTCTATATTAATGTTCATTTTGATTAGAGACCTGTCTGCTCCTGACAGCTTCCTGTCTTGGATTCTAAGAAGAAATTGAGTATCCTTGGAGGTACTCCAGTTGTGGTGAGACAGCCACCAGGCAAGAATTGCCTCTCTCCATCTACAGACAAATTATTGTCCAGAAAAGGACACACTTGCAGAATAGTCGATTGATTATATCTGCCTAGACAGAGTAACCAGCCCGTAATAATTCTGCAGCACTAAAGTCTGTCAGATGAGTTTGGGCCAGAAGGATGAAGATTTGATGCTCCAACGTTCAGTAGTATAGGGGTTGTCCAGGTGTTCAGTGGTCTCTATAAATTGGCTAAGTTTTAGAAGCTATGCTTAGTGATTCCCAAAATTCAGTTAATTTAGTCATTCTGGATTTCTGACGGGGTTGAAGACCTATAGACTCATAGCAAATCCAGGCTATTTACCTTGAGAGAAAAGATCTGAGTGGAGGGTTCTCAGCTGACATTCATTCTAAAGCCAAGAAAAAGCCAGGTTCAAAACTAAGTGTTCTAGTCAAGAGAAACGACAGAGGTTCTGGCTAGTCAACAAAAGGATGGACTGGGTATTAAGACTATCTTGTACCTCACTGGTACAAATAGGAATAATTATGCTCTAATTTTATTCTGAGAGAAAAGCTTTATTTTAACAGGAAGGGTAATATGTAGGAGGAGCTAAGGGGGAAGGAGCACCGAGAGGAAAAGATGGAGTAAGGAGAGGAGAAGATGAAGTAGATGAGAAGCTAGGTAATGAGAGAGAAAAAGAGAGAGAAAGAGAGAGGGGGCATGGAGGCAGAAGTTCACGTGTCTCCACCAGTCAAAGATAGTTTACATAGCTAGGTTGGGTATCGGGTTACACTTCTGATTGAGCATTACCATACTTTTAAAGCCCTTGATTAACATCTTAAAAAAATTGTATAAAAGCCAAATGGAAAAGTGGGGACACATGATAGGAGTTTTCTAGGGAGGGGAAATGGGGAAAGGGATTGTCATCTGAAATGTAAATAAAATATCCAATAAAAAAAGAAAAAAAATGCTCTGGGCTCAATTTCATGATTTCCTTAAATGAACATGTTTGATTAGAATGATACTCACTAGGATTCAAAAAATGGAAAATTGTCAAGACATATATTATTTTACCAAGAGACTAAATGTTACACAAAAACTGACCAGACAGAAAATGCATGATATATTCTGATATAGAGGAAGAATCTATGTGATTGAATTTGTTGAATAACACAGTTAAACCTATAAGTATGCTTATACACAAACCCCCCAAAACATAGTCATTGTTTCACATCACATAGAAATTTTATTCTTTTTTAGAATAACAAAATAATTTTATTAAAGCATAAGATTTTCAGAAGTTTCCAGTTTTTATATTAGTAGCATTGAATAAGATAATTTTAGCTTTAAAATTATTTTCTTGTTTTCTTCATAATATTTGGAAGCAAAAATTATTTCATTATACTTATTAATTCCTTTCTGGCTTATTGAAGTATTAAACTGATCATAAAGAAGAAGAGTAAATATTATAGGTGATACTATGCAGTGTATTATTTAAGGACAAAAATGCTTAGAAAAATACCCAGCTGATACTCTGTTCTGAAAGATATCTGTACTCCCCCTGAATATCTATACTCCCCTTCCCCACCTCCTGAATTTTTCTGTTCATAGTCCCTGTGTTAAAACGTAAAAATTATGATTTGATAATAAAAACATATTGTAAAAATGTAAGTAAAAATAAATAAATAGTATTTAAAGAATAAAAAAAGAATATAGATTTGTTTTCATATTCATAGGTAATGAAATAGTTCAATTATATGGCTTATGTTTCCAAGATTTCCTTTTGTGCATTTTCCACTAGCTTGTGATTATTATAAAAAGTTCTGTGTTTTATTCAGGATTGTGTCAGCTACTCAATAGTGTTTAGACTATAATAATACATAGTTTCAACTCAGTATGTGTTTGGTCAATGAATAGGCTAATTAATTCTGGAAAACATTCAGACAATAGAGATGAATTCTAATGGATTTGCCAACTCTTTATTATTCTGATTTAGAATGACCTTTGAATTTCCTGAGTGAAGAAGAAACTTAGCACAGACAACTTGAAAAGCATTGTTCTATTGAGCCAGGATATACTACATTTAAGCTATGCTAAGTGGTTTTAAATTTTTAAAAGAAAATATGCCAAATTAAGTGTCAAAGTAACAATGACATTAAAAATAGTCATTTCTTAATCTACCAAATATAATGTAAAAAAATATAAGTAGATGGTGTGTTCATACCATGGTAACATCTAGGAAAGACTGTTTATTATTTATAATTAAATTATAGGCAATAAGAGTGAAGAAAATGCATTTAATTATGAGCAGTATTAAAGTTTTCAACAATTTATATTATGATATTAAATAATTTTAGATTTAAGATTAATGCATATTTATGATGAATGTTCTAAAAACATAGTAGTTACAAATATAGAATATTGTTTTGTAATCATTTTGTGACATTTTTATTATAGATAACAATTTTCTGATAGTGTATATGTGGAAGCAACAGAAATAACACACTTATTTTTTATGGATTCTGCAATCTCTCATCTATTAAAAAAGAAAATATTGCTTACTTAGAATTGCCAGATCGGTGAAATCAGAGAAAACAAAAATAGCTAAAAAAAGGTAGATATTTTCACACTACAAACACATGAATAAGATCAGTCAAGAATGTGTATGACTTTAAACAAAATTATGCTGAAATTATAACAGAATAATCTCCATAATCCCCATCCTCACTTTCCTATTAACTGCCTTTTTGATGAATAATCATCATATTCAAATTGTTTTAATCAAAAAGTATATTAATAACAAAATATAGTCCAGCCATCTCTATCTTAAGGAAATGAAAAGTAGTTAGTGGTCTTGTCTAGTAATGAGTTTATTACTATGCAATTATAGATTTAAATTATATATAAAATTAGAATGAACTTTAACACTTGCTCATATTTATGCTAACACAAACTCTCATATCACTCAGCCAATTATATTAGTGTCAATAAGTGTTAATCATTTTACACATTTACTGTATCTTACGTTTTCCACATGTGGTCATTGCATGAGAGTTTATACAAGTCCAAAGTGACATTAGATTGGCTTGCCTTGGTGGAGTAATATTATGGGAATTAGCTTGTGTTACCAGCTTTTTTTAGACCCTATTAAATTAGATGCTGTGTAAGGGAATGTATTGTACTTAAAGAGAGGAAGATAAGATAGGGAAAGTCATTAATACTTTTAAGATTCCTTCCCTCTGCTCTTAGGCAATATTTGCTACTTAAAGGTAAAAGTATTGTGCTAGGTATTTTCTTTATATGTACATTAATTTTAAAGATACAATCCTCCCAGTACAACACAGTTGAAAAGGCTTTTTCTAGACTTTATAGTTACAGTGACAAGCACAATAAAATTTAGTGACAAGGTTGGACTGTAAGTCAGAGAGCAGCAGAGGTCTTGGCTATCATCTGATCTTGTCAGTGAAGTGCTTCTCTCATAAATTGCATTGTCTTGTACTAGAAAACATTTGATAATATTTGCTTAAGAATAATGTTAAAAGTATCTTTTTAGACAATGCACCCATATAGACATTTTGTGACTAATTATCCCTGTCTAATGATCCTTAAAATATCCAAAAGCAAATCATACTTCACTTTCATAGAAAATTGTCATAGGCAGTTTGCTATTGTATGGAGAAAAGAGACAATAGGTTGTTTGAAAATTTGGCATGTAACATACATTCAAATATCAGCAAATAATTACCCATGGGTAACTAGGTACAGTCACCTAGTATACATTGCTAAATTTAAGATTGTAGCTTTCTCTATGCTATGTATGCATACGTTTAGATTTGTTAATATTTATTGAATTCCATTTTTTGATAAGGAATGTGTGGATGAACTGGATAGCAATAGGACCTTACTCCTGGCATAAAGCAATTTAGAGTCTAGAAAACAAGGATTAACAGTATGTCTGGAACAAGGATAAGAATAAAATCTGCTGTATGAATTAATTTTTGATTATAAGTATTCTAAAACATATTCAGCAAGGATTTATACCCTAGGAAATGGATAATATTAATGTAAAGCATGTAATATGAAAAGTTTTATGTCATATTAAATACAAACATGCTAAAAATAAATTATTTTATATCATTTCCTTGGTGATGTTTGGCAAAATTTTTCAATATTTTTTAATGTAAAAACACATGAGAGAACACATCTTTCAGTAAGGTTGTCTCTAATGGTTTGTCTCGTAGGTATTTTATTCCATAATATTTACAGAATGTAAGAATTATTATTAATTGGGAATAGCTACATATCTGGTCTTAGTAGGCAAAATTGGTCAATTGTGGATAAATTTGCCTTAAAGTGATAAAATTGATTATTTACAAAAAGTGGTTCACAGTTTGAGAATTTACCTCACTAAAAAGGCCAGTGACATCTTTAATTCAGGGTCCATCAAGCTTACTGGGTACCAAACAAATTTCATCTGATTTTGAGTTAAATGGCTAGGCTAAATTCAAGTTCTGAATAACGCCTTTTTGCTATAGGTACTTTTAACTGAAGTATGAAGTGTGATTGTAAGAATGCCCTCTCTATTAAGATCAGTGCACTTTGTATTGAAGGTATAATTACTTTTTTGAAGATCATCCATGAGAATCTTACTGAAGTTACTTCCAGTAGGGTATCAATAGTAATGGACCAAAATGGGTTTCAAATTAATGTATTCTTTTGTTTACTCCCATTACACTGTAGAGTTGAAAAGATATATTTTCTGGTATTATTTATATGAATATAAGATATTAAGTAATGTGTACCACTTCAAACTTCTTCTACTGAATTGTTTCCATGGGAACCCAAGACAGCTACTGAAAATTAAACTATACTTTGTTTCTTGTTAGATAGGTATGTAGCATCATCTTAGACCTTCTGCTGCACAAGAGCTAAAGTTACTCACTTTATTAATTATAGACTTAATCACCTAACTGTATGTCTGAAAGGTCAAAAGAGGGAACACAATAGGTATTTTAAACAATTTGACTTTCAACACACTGCCTTCATCAAATTCAAAATAAAAAATTCTAAAGTTTTATCAATATAAAGTAGTTGAAGATGTTTTAACTCTAGTTACAACACATTAGAGCCATGTAAATTAGGGTTATTTTAATTGACACTGTTTGGGGGATGGGTTTTTATTGGTTATAGTTATTCACCAAAATAGGAATAAACTATTTTATCAGATTATTTTATAGAGTTCTTTTCTTTATGGGAAATTGATTGTAGGTAATAGAAATGATTACATGCTATCCTGAAAGAAACTAATTCATAATTTCCTTTTCTGTTTTTTCTCTTACTCTATTTCTGAAATAAGTTTTGTTATGGCTTTTGTTTTTTTAATCATATTAGAGGACACATTCTGTGTTTTGGAAATTGACATTTTAGGTACAGAAATTATAAGCCACACAAAATTTAAAGCATTGACAGTATGTCCTATAAGAAGAGAATTGTCTTCAAATTCCTATTTACACTCTGAATTTTAAAATTTTTGCATCCTGACATTTAAAATTTGTATATTGTCTAGTACTAGAAGATAAATAATCAAAATTACATTTTAAAAACACCCATTAGGATATAATTAAATATGATTTCTAAATAATTGTTAATGAGAGTTGTAAATAATAGTGTATGGGCTCTTTAGGAACTAAGCTATTACTATATCTTGGTAAAATGTGATTCTGTTGTGAAAAGTTCCAACATTCTGTAGATTCATTAAGATAACCCATCAAGACTATAGTACAAGGGATGAAATTCTATTATTAAAGCCAGCCTCCAATCCAAACAGAATGTACATAATTATTCAAAGACAGACATGCCACTATTGCACCAGTGGTCACACTTTGTCTGGCAGGTTTATATAGCATGAAGAGCTTCCTGCTGGGTGAGACCACTGATAATCTATTCCTCAGAAGCCTACTTAATTAATACACTCCAAAACTATGAAACCTATCTAGTAGGAAGTTTATAATTTGCTTTGAAATTGATGTCCTATCTTATAGCCAAAACACAAAGTGTCTTTAATCAGTAGGGTCATGGTATTAACCAAGGATAATGGCAATAGCCTGTGCTATTTTGGAGATCTTTGGAAAGCTCATGACCATTAACTTATTAAGGAAATACTCTCTGCTTTGTACTAACAAATTCCTTTAATAACTCATATATTTTAGGAGAAGCATAACCCATGCAATCATAGGTCATAGGTCCTAGTGTACAACATGATATCATTATTTTCCTAAATATTCAGGTTTTAAATCACTTTCTGAATAAATATTTATACCTATAGTTCTGGACTGCCTTCAACCTTCATCAATACCACTTCTTTTTAAAGAAGTGGACAGCAGTCAGTAGATGAATTCATAACTAGCCAAAATGCTAAGGAAAAGAAATTAATCAGGATATGCATACCAAAGCTTTGCCCCCACAGATCAGAGAACATTGCTAAATAGGAAGTCGAAAGACTATAAATAAGATCTGGAGGACACTGAAGAGTACAGTGATATTCTGTCCTCTGAATGTGTAACATAATATACAGAAGAGAATTCTCTTTTTATGGGATACATATTGTCCACATTTTAAATTTTGTATGGCTTATAAATTTTTGTACCTTAAATGTCAATAATAGCTATAACTCTCATGAACTCACAGAAGTTGTATTTACTACACAAGATCAAGCTAGCTAAAACTCTAGCACAGCTGGAAAAGGTTCTCTACAGGTCTCACTCCTTAATAGTGGATAGATGCTGGAATAGGGAGAGGCTTTAGTTATTTGGGAAACACACTTTTATCCTCTAGTGTCATAAAATATCTGTTAAAATGTACTAAAATTCATATTCATTTCATGTTGCTTTGAAAGCAAATTGGCAGAAATTAACGTGGACATCCACAATGTAGTGGTTTGAATAAAAATGTCTTCCATAATCTCAAGCAGTTTTTAAAATTTTGATCATCAGTTGCAGGAAATATTTGGGTAGCTTTAAATGGAGAGTGTGTCTTTTTTAAAGGAAGCATGTCACTGGGGTAGGTTTTGAGTTTTCAAAGCCAACTGTCACTTTCAGGTTAATCTCTCTATTTTATACTTGTGGTCAAAATGTGAGTTCTCAGTTTGCTGCACACAACACCAGGTTATTCCTGCCACCTGCCATCAAGTTGTCCACTCTGTCATAGACTCTTATTCTTCTGGAGCCATAAGCCAAAACAAAATCTTTCTTTCATAAACTACTTCGATCAAGGTGTTTTATTACAGTGGCAGAAAAGTAACTAATGCACTTGTTTTATTACTTAAAACAAGTGTGTTTTCTAAGTCTTTAAAGTCTGTCATCTAAACTTACAGTGGAATTTCTAAAGGCTTAAGGAAGCATGTATTCATGACTTTTCATTAAAACAATTCCAAAAATTACATCAATCTCTTCCTTCTTTCTTGATATTTAGTATTAAGAAAATGACTTTCCTGCCTCATTTTTCAACATGTTTATGATGACATTGTACCCATTTGGATTATGCCTAATGTCATGATAACTCAAATCATCAAAATTTGTTTTCTCATAATATTCATAGTTTCTAAGATTTAAAATATGGAACTAATGGGATGATATTATTCAGTGTACAAAAGTCTTCTGCCTAGCTCCGAGTTATACAACAGTCTCACATGGAGAACATATACAGTCTATTTTAAAATTCTCTAAATCATCAGCCCACTAAGACATCAACTCTAGTCAAATAATTCACTAACTTTTCTTCATAAACTAAGAAGTACTTGTTTTTAAGCATCCAGTAAGCTATGTATGGTTTCTGGTTCTGATCAATTTAGCAGCAAAATTCTGTATCTTTGAACCACTGAAGTTAAATAAACAGCTCATTTGATCCCAAAATACATCATATAGTACAATATGGATTAGTGTTCATAAACATTCCCTTCAAAAGGAAAGATTAGTAGTTTACATTGGGTGTGAGCTTCATACTAGGGAACAACTGCTATGAGGAATAATAAAGGAAGAAAAATATTAAAAATACATTGTGATAGTTTCACAACTTTAATAATGTTCTAAGATTTTCAACTGTAAATTCTCTGAGTTAACATTAACATGTATGAAATCACAACTTCATAAAGTCATTTAGAAAAAAAAAAGTAGTTTGGGTATTGTGGTGTACACCTGTTCTATCTTTTGCGAAGAGTAGACAAGGAAGAAACAAAAGTTCAGGAACAGATTCTCCTGTATAATCAGTTTGAAATTAGCTTGAGTCACATGAGGCTTTCTATTAAAAAAGGAACAGAAAAGTTTAAAGATAAACAAAAATGTTAAAACAAAACATAAAAGTAATTACTGACCATAAGCAATTTAAATTTTAACACCAGAGGATAAACTATATCTTAAAGACAGAAAAAAATTCTGTATCTGTGAGCTTTGAAATAAGTGTGGATGTCCACAGAGCAACAAAGAAAAAAAATAACGCTTATCCTTTATCATTTTTCATTAAAACCAGGTTTTTATCCTCATTGAAATATAAACAACAGATTGCACTAAGAGCTCCCTGAGAACTTAAAGTAGTCAAATCTGGTGGAGCTACACAAATGACTAAGAAAGGGAAGAAGGACCATTATATTTATAAAATTTAATAATCACTCAAGTGTGCTTGTAATTAATTTAAAATAATAGCTAAATTTTCACAACAGAGAGAAATATTGCTAAGTTTTCACTAGCTTTGATACAATCTCTGATGTGATGATTATGATAACAGTTGCCTAGGTTACTTCATAGGAACTTGAAGGCTGCTTTTGCTTAAAACACTGATACTTACTATCACATGTAGATATATTATAGATGTGAAATCTGTGAGAAAAAGCTTTGTATCTTTCCTTTAATGCTATATCTGTCTCCTTTGCACTTTCATCCCCAGAGTCAGATTACTCAGCTCTGTGTGAGGGCATATTATTTGAGAAATGTGTTGTTCACAGATATACTGCTGTTCTCTTGGCTTACTGGACTAAATATGTAATTCTTCTACCCAATCCTTGTGCATTAACTCAAGCACTGACATTCAATTAGCTTTACTATCAGTTGCAGAAAAAAAAAACATGAAGGCAGAGTTCTTATTCACAAAGATGCCAGTGACAGGAGGGACTCAACAGTTGGTAAGTTAAGTGATTGTCTATTAGTCCACCAGGTACAAAATTAAGATATTTCATCACAAAAAGAAAAGAAAACTTACTTGAAGCTATGTCTTTGACAAAAGAACAATTACCAAATGAAAGTCTACCCTTTAGAACTCAACTAATAATTTCTAGTTCCATCCATTTGTCTGCCAAATTTATGATGTCTTTATTTTTAATAGCTGAATCATATCCCATTGTGTAAATGAACCACATTTTCTTTGTCCATTCTTCAGTTGAGGGACATCTGAGTTGCTTCCAGTTTCTGGCTATTACAAATAAGGCTCCTATGAACATAGTGGAGTATGTGTCTTTCTTATGTGATGGATCATCTTTGGGGTATATGCCCAGGAGTGCTATAGCTATGTCTTCAGGTAGAAATATTTTCAGTTTTCTGAGAAACTGCCAGATTGATTTCCAGATTGGTTGTACTAGTTTGTAATCCCAACACACATTTGAAAATTTCAACACAAAATTGCACCTGTTTAAAAGAAATGCAGGAACAAAAATGGAGCAGAGATGGAAAGAAAGGCTGACCGATGACTAAAGCAACTTGGGAACCATCCCCTGGGCAAGAACCAATACCAAACACTCTTACTGATTCTATGATGTGCTTGTAGACCGAAGCCTAATATGGCTGTCCTCTGAGAGGCTCTACCAGCAGCTGACTGAGACAGATGCAGATACTTATAACCATGCTTTTGATGGAGGTTTGGGAACCCTATGAAAGAGTTAGGGGAAGGACTGAAGGAGCTGAAGGGGATGGCAACCATAGGAAGACCAACATTGTCAAATAATCAGGACCACCAGGAGATCCTTGAAACTAGGCTACCATCCAAAGAGCATACACAGGCTGACCAAAGCCCATGGCACATATGTAGCAGAGGACTGCCTTATCTGGCCTATATGGGAGAGGATACACTTAATCTTGTAGAAACTAGATGCCACAGGGAAGGAGGTTGACAGGGGTAGTACTCTCTCAGAGGCAAAGGGAAGGGAGAAGAGGTAAAGAATTATAAGAGGGGAGACCCAGAGTGGGGGCAACATTTTAGATGTAAATAATTGAAATAATTACTTTATAAAAAATTGTAAAAATCAACTAGATGCTTGCTGCCACTTTCTCTATTGAGAGAAATAATCTACTCACTTTTTTGACCTATACTAATTTCTTCTATTCCCAACAAAGAAACTTTACCTGTCTTATTCATATGTTGTTTGATCCAGTTCTACTGTTTTCATATTATGATTCAACGAATAAATTACAGAAGTGAAAAATTATTAGAATAGGCCTTTGGGTAGACAGGCACAGACGGAGAAGAATCTTAATGTAAAACTATTTGTTCTTAATAGATTTAGGAAAGTTGAAATATGCCCTTCAGTTGAACACATATGGATGACTACACCAGGCTGTAATAGATAGTTCCAAATAAATGGTCACAAGGATGGACCTGGTTAATGTAAATTTGTCAAAAAATAAAGCAAAATTCATAAAATGGTGAAGGGAATGGTAGAGATTGGTGGGAAGAAAATTCAAAAGGATAGATGGGAGATTTTAAAGAGTGAAGAGACACTAGAGTAATAAAAATAATTAATAAACATTTTAAATGAGCAATAATTGTGATACTTAAAAATAAATCAAGAATATTTTAGAGCAGTTATTATTTTCTACTCCTAATAATTGAGTGAATATTTTTATCCTATTATTTCTGTGACAAGATATGAAGACAAACAACCCATAAAAATTAATGTAATGCTTCAATCAGAAGAAATCGGTTTAATGTTGTTTTTGTTCATTTTAAACAAGTATCTAAACTTTTTGTAATTTCATTACTAATGGTATGCTTATAATGACTATTCTTATTCTATTGAATGCAGAATATTTGGGTAAATGGAACTGTCAAATTGACTTAATTACTAGAAAACATGTGTTTTTCTCATTATTTATGCATATAAACCATAATATTGAGAAATTTTGTATTAAGCAAAACTCTGTGCTAAATGTTGTGAATACAAAATACAAAAATATGTATAACTTCTTTCTTCATTGAAATTAGAATAAAAGCAATTATATATCCATGAATGTGGCTACCATTCATGAAAATATGTCGTTGATTTGAAATAGAGCAAGAGGGTCCAAATTGGAGGGTTTTAAAGGAAGAAAGGAAAGGAAGGGGAATGATAAAATTAATTTAAAATCTCAAAAAAGGCTAAAAGATACAAGAGAATTCACATAAAAACAGGTAGGCCAATAGCACAATTTTGAGACCCAAGAAATAAATTGACAAAGCTATGGCAACAAATTTTTGACAAGTTGACTGTCCTGGTTAGTTTTATAACAATTTGACAAAGCAATTTGAGTAGAAGAATTCTTAGTCATGAAAATGTCTCCATAGGATTGGCAAGTAAACAAGACTGTGATGAATTTCTTTTTGAATGATGAAAGGGCTCAGCTTACTCTAGGTAGTTCCAAGTTTATGCTGGTGTTCCTGAACTGCATGAGAAAAGAGTCCAAGCAAGCCATGGGAACAAGCCAGTAAGCAGCAGACCCCCATAGCCTCTGCATGAGTTCCTACTTCCAGGTTTCTGTCTGGCTTGAGTTCTTGTCCTGATTAAACTTTGTGATGGATAGACTGTTATCTGCAAGTGTAAGATGAAATAAATCTTTTTCTCACAGGTTGATTTTATTTATGGTATCTTATTATAATAATAAAAATCAGAACTAAGATAACCATAAAAATCATGCTGTGGAATAAGGCAGTTTGTTCAACAGAGGACACTGACAAACTGGGTATTTATCTGAAGAAAAGTGAAAGTAGATACATATGTCTCACTTTGTACAAAAATCAATTCAAAACGGATGAGAGACTTTAATTTATAACTACTCCAACTTCTGAAACTAAAAGCAGAATATTTGGGGAAAGCTCTTCAAGAATTTGGAGTTGCTATAAATAAAACTTCAATAGCACAATAATTACCCATTTATAGCAGAAGATGGAACTATATGAAATTAAGCAGTCTGAACAAATAATGAAACTGCAGAGCACATGGATAACCCACAGAATAGGAAAAGCCCTTTAAAACCTGTCTAATAGTTATCCAGATTTTAAAAAGAATTGAAGTACATTAAATATCAAGGAATTTAAACTATCAACCAACATTAGGCTAGTTTAAGCCAACAGTTTAATATAGAGAATTGAACAAATAGCTTTCAAAAGAAACACAAATGTCCAATAACTATCCTATGATTACTTCAAAAGTTTCTGTCATCTTTATTCATTTTAGGAAACAGAAATTAAGACTGTCTTGGCATTCCATTTCACCCCATTCAGAATATGACAACAAATGCTGGAGAGGACATGAGAAAAGGAACTCTTATTTAAAGCTGGCAAAAGAAATGTTCAACATTCTTAGTCATCAGGGAAATGCAAATCAAAATGTCCCTCCACCTCACAACAGTAGGAATGGCTAAGATCAAAAACTCAGGTGACAGCACATGCTAGCGAGGATGTGGAGAAAGAGGAATACTCCTCCATTGTTGGTGGGATTGCAAGCTGGTACAACCACTCTGGAAATCAGTATGGCAGTTCCTCAGAAAATTGGACATAATACTATCTTGAAGACCCAGCTATTCCTCTTCTGGGCATATATATTGAAGATGTTCCAACATGTAATAAGGACACATGCTCCACGGTGTTCATAACAGCCATATTTAAAATATCCAGAAGCTGGAAACAAACCGGATGTCCCTAATAGAGGAATGGATGCAAAAATATGTGGTGCATTTACACAAAGAAATACTACTCAGCTATAAAAACAATGATTACATGAAATTCTTAGGCAAATGGAGGGATCTAGAAACATCATATTGAATGAGATAACTCAGTCACAAAAGACCACAAATGGTATGTATTCATTGATAAGTGGATATTAGGTAAAGAGCATGGAATACCCACAATACAACTCACAGACCACATGAAGCTCAAGAGGAATGAAGACCAAAGAGTGGATGCTTCAGTCCTACTTAGAAAGGGGAACAAGATAATCAAGGGAAGTAGAGGGTGGGAGGAACTTGAGAGGAAGAGAAGAGGGAGAGGCAAAATAGAGGGGAAGAATCGGTGTGGGCGGAGATAGAAGAGATGTACAGAGAGAGTCAGGAAATTGACCAGAGGTGTGTAGCAATGGAAGATGGGGAGTTGGGGTTAGCAACCAGAAAGTCCCAGATGCCTCCTGGAAAAGCAAACATCTCCCAGGAACCCTCAGGGGTGACATTAGCTGAAATAGTCTGTTGGGCCTTGGATGAGGTAACTCTATTTAACCTGTGCCCTTCAATCAGGTAGGACACAGGTAGAGGTCTCCACCTCCAGAGATTTAAATATTAATGAGTTATCTAAAGGCCAGGAGGCTTAGCTAATTAAGTTATTCCTTCCCCCTTTCCCCTTTCCTATAGAAGTCCAGATCCCCTGACTTTTGGGGGGGAAAGCACATACCATCTACACCTATTCACCACGCCATGAACAATAAAAGCTTTGGAAAACCGGACTCCACGTGTCGCCTGGTCCTGTGCCACCTCCAGATTACCAGCTTTTGGAACTTTGGAACCTTGAACTGCTGACGCCAGCCCACAATGGCTGCAAGCATGTAGGACCCTTCTGCCAGTGGTGTGGGTAGTGCAGTGGAACCCTGCAGCAGGCCCTTATGGGACCCTGCCACCAGACTCACTCCCACCCTGCGCGAGTTTTTTTCTTCCCCACAATACTCCACAAAAGGGAGGGAGAACCTATAGAGACCATATCCAGAGGTTAGGCATGGACCTCCGGTTGAGGGATGGGGACACCCACACATCTCCAATATTTTAACCCAGATTTGCTCCTGTCTAAAGGAAATACATGGACAAAGAGTGGAGCAGAGACTGAAGGAAAGGCCATCCAGAGAGTGCTCCACCTGGGGATCCATCCTATATGCAGACACAGAACCCAGACAATTATTGTTGATGTCAAAAAATGTTTGCTGACAGATGCCTGATACAGCTTTCTCTTGAGAGGCTATGCCAGATCCTGACCAATACAGACGTGGATAATGCTTGTAGCCAACCATTGGACTGGAGGAGTTAGAGGAAGGACTGAAGGAGCTGAAGGGGTCTTATCTGGCATCAATGGGAGGGGAGGCCTTTTGTTCTGTGAAGGCCTGATGCCCCAGTACAGAGTAATGCTAGGGTGGTGAGGCAGACATGCCTAGGTTGGTGGGAGAGAATCTTAATAGAAGCAGGATAAGGGGGATGGGGGAAGTTTGCAGAGGGGAAACCGGGAAAGGAGATAATATTAAAATGTAAATAAATAAAATATCCAATTATAAAAGAGTGCAAGTTAATAGAACAATGAAAAAAAGACATTTTGAGAGTCCTTAAAATTGAGCAACAGAACAGCCCATGTGGCACAGCACTTTCACTCCTAAACTTATATGAAAGAATTGTGTATTCATTCTACAACTGAGACATTTTAACACCATGTTTATTATTGCTGTATTTATGACAATGTGATGTTTTATTTTGTAGAGTCCATGCAATAAAATGATAGTTTAAATGCCCCATTTAAGGCTGAGAATTTTGAAGTCTCTTAGCAGATTCATATTTCCAAGGGTATAGGTCTCTGAATTAATCCCAATCTCCTATGAAAACTAAGTTTCTTTGATACATATTGAGAGTATTAGTAATATATGTACATAATATTAAGTCATTAAGAGGTGTTGATATTGTGTTCAACTAGGCCTAGGGTCTATCTCAAGATTGGTGCCAGATATAAGTTTCATCTCTTCAGTGGGCCTTAAAAACTATCAAAAAGTATTTGGTCAATCCCCTGGTATTGGTGATATTATACCAGTGGGCATATATTTTCTGATCAGATCACCTGGTTGAAAGAATTTGCTGGATGAATTTCTGCATTTATTTAGGTACTAATACCATTCCTATCCTTTTTGTTTTAATAATGTGATAATTAGAGAAATTTGTTGGATATATTTTAATGGTTCAAAACTTAAGAAAAGTGATTAAACTGAGAAAAATATTGTACTTCTGGCCTTATTAAATCATTATCTTTGAATATTGATCAATTTCCTTCTAGCTTGTTAAAACTTGTATTGTGAATTGTAAATCTCACACTCTGTTGTGCAATACCACTATTTTTTATGGTATACATAATAAAAATATATTTACCTTCTCATAATTACAACCATGCCCAGGTTCTACATATAGTATTCATTTTTGTCTTATGTCTCTTAACATAATATTTTATAATTAAACTGGTTTTGCTACAAATCACAGGATTTCTAATTTATGGCCAAACTATATTAAATTACATATATAAATCACATTTTCCAGCACAGGCTTATGACATAGCTTATCTGTTAGTAATTGTTTCAAAACAAACATGAGGGAACAGATATAACTTCAGTTTTCTTTTGTTGTCTTTGCATATATAATTATATGGCTAATCTTTTTTGTTACTTTAAAAATAATCTTTATGTTACTTTCTATAAATCTATAAATAACATTTTGCATATTAACAGAAAATATGATGCTTTCATTTCTTCCACATTTTAGGTAGCAAGGTGTTTTTAGAATAATCAAAGAATATTTCATTCTAGATTTGATTTGAACAATGGTATCAATTAACTGGACCCTTCAGAGCTCCCAAGCACTAAACCACCAATTGAAGAGTTCACATGAGCTTTTCCATGGTTCCTGCTACATATGTTGAAGAGGACTGCTTCATCTGGCATCAGTGGGAGTGGAAGCACTTGGTCTTATGGAGGACCCCCAGAGAAGGGGGATACTAGAGAGGTGAGATGGCAGTGTGTGGGCAAAGGGGAGTAGAGAGAGTGGGGGCTTCGTGGAGGGGAGACTGGGCAGGGAATAACATTAGAAATATAAACAAATAAAATGATTAATAATAAAAAAGAAAGCAACTCCAAAATAGGAAATATTGTTTGATTGGTTGTTCTTTTCTCAGAATTTGTTATATACTTTCCTAAACTGAACTTTATTTATTTCATGATCTGCTTTAGTCTCTGTAATGCTGGTATTACAGGCAAATACAAATATGTGTAGATTTTGAGCAAAAGTTTGATAAAATAATCAGTATATAATATAACAGTTATAAATATCTTCACTATTCTAGTAATTTTATAGTTTCATTCTTGTTTCAGCTTGAGATGACTTTGGAGACATGATAAGACACACAAGTTCATTTTCTGCTGATACATACTTTCTCTCTCAAAATGAAGTCTGTTTTTAAGCCCCAACCTAATGACCTCATTTAAATCCAATCATTTCTCAAAGATTCATGTTCACATATTATTGCATAGAGAATTTGACTTTTCCATGAATTTGGGATCTAAGGCTTCAAATACTCATTTTAAAAGATACAATGTTTAAATGTTAGAACGCTTCAAAAGTTCTAAAAGTTAATAGCATGTGATTTATGTTTTAATTTGTCATCAGAAATCAATTACTATGCATTGTTGATCTTGGAAATGTTTGTCATTAGATGTAGAGTTCTTTAATGTTCTCTTTTAAATGGTATCATCCTTAATTCTAGATTTATTTCATGGAATAAAGAAGAAAAATTGACTTCCATATGTATCATTCCTTTAAAATTATCTGTCATAATTTCAAGTGTCAAACTTGTATCAACTACCAGTAGACAATTGTTCAAAATGTCAAGGTTGTAAGTAGTGACTTTTTTTTCAAGCCTGTGATAGACATGTTATTGAAATAAAATTCAGCAGATGACACTTGGTACACATACCTTCCATGAAGAAATTGCTAATTCCTAAAAATAAGGAAAAGGCTAATATTTTCCCCAATTTACTAACATTGTGGTGCTTCTACAAATCATCACAACACTGTGTATTATTTCTTGGGTAATTAGATTATTAAGAGGAAATGTTTTCTAAATTAATTGTGCTAAAGTAACACAATTTATAAAAAACAGACATCAAGACCAAAAGCAATTCATTCTTTACTTAAAGAAAATCACACATATTATATTTATTCAATCCTTCAAATTTTATTAAGTTTTAGTAAAAGCAAGTTATTTAAGTTTAATAGTAAGATATGAGAATCACACGAAAATTGGTTATGATGAAAAAATAACTTATAACTATCTTAAATTCCTAATAAAGAAGCCATATGAAAAACTCTTGGATATCTAAGGAATGCAAATCTGTTTTTAAGAATTGATTTGAACATTGAAGAAGATATTTTCTGGATAAGTATCTTTGTACCTTATCTTAATTACTCATGGTTGAAAATTCATTCCTTTCTTAGGAAATTCTATTTCTTTCATATATTTCATCATTATCCATTGTGGTTTCTGGAATTTGAATGCCTCCTATAAGGTCATATATTTGGATTCTTTGCACCTGGTGGAACCATTTGGGAAGTATGGTGAGGTATGGTCTCAATGGAGAAGTTTGTCACCAAGGACATGCTTGAGTTTTCAAAAGTGCAAGCCATTCACACTTAGTGCTTTCTCTCTGCCTCTTGCTTGTGCATCAGATATGAGCTCTCAGCTACCTTTTCAGTGACATGAATCCCTACCAGATGACTGCCATGCTCCCTATTATGATCGTTATGAACTTATATTCTAAAACTAAGAAAGTTCCAAAGAAATGTTTTCTTTTATAAATATTTTTGGTTGTGGTACCTGGTAGTAGTAGTAGTAGTAGTAGCAGTAGTAGTAGTAGTAGTAGTAGTAGTAGTAGTAGTAGTAGTAATAATAATAATAATAATAATAATAATAATAATAATGCCTTTAATAGATGTTTGAATTTCCTTCTAAAACCCAGATACAATTAGGTTCACCCTCAAATTTGTATGTTGAACATGGTATTTATTCTTTTGTTTATTTTTAATTTTCTTTTCTTTTATAGTCTCTTTTCTTTTATATTCACTTTTAGTTTATAAAAGAACTCTTATAGTATATGTAGTGTATTCAGCACTTTTAGTTTGAGAATGGGGACTTTTATTGGTTTTACTCTTTTGGAATTTATCTGCCCACATTTAATTTATATTTATTTGTATACTGTGTATTTGCAAGTGTATTCAGGTAAGAGAACAATTTATGAGATTCCACCACAAATTCTACCACATGGATGTTAGAGATGGAACTCAGGTCATCAAACTTGATAGTATACTCTTTTTCCTGTTGAGCCATGTTACTAGTTCTCTGCCCATTTTAAAACTTGGGTTCTCTTTGGTAATAGCATCCCTGTATAGTTAGAGAATGTCATTGTAGAAGCATTTGTAAAGATACTTTTCTATGATCTAGGAGAAAGGAAACCATGTAATCTATTGATCTGTTTATCATGGCCCTAGTATTTTATATAGAGCAGTATATTCAGGTATGAAAATCAGATGATTTCTCACTAATTCTAACACTCTAAGGAAATACCTGGTTAAAACTTGCAGTATGTGGTTATAATGATATATTTTTAAAGTACACCAAACTACTTCCCTATAGATAACATAAGTTATATAAGAATAAATACACATAAATTAGTGCCTTTGGAAGAAGTCTAGAAATTATGAATAAAAATTAAGCATCTAACTATGGTGGGAATTTTAATATGCAATTATATATAACTATATGTATTATTGAGCTGTTGTAATTGAAGAGATAATTTTTAATACATATGTAAATTCTAAAATTTGGTTATTTTCTTGAAATATGCTAATTATCAAATGCCAATAGATCCACTTATGCCAGAAGTTTGGCTGGCTTAATCTTGGTGAGAGTCTTCTGCAGGTAAACATGGATGCTATGTCTTCATGTGTGCAATAGCTATGTCATATGCAGAAGTCACCATTTAATATCACTATTTTCAATCTTCTACCAATGTCATTCTTTCTGACTCACAGTCGTCAATATTTTCTCATCTATAGAAAAGCTATGTTGATCTAAATGTCCTATCTAACTCTAACTCTGTTCTTAGTACTTTGACCAGTTATGCAGATAATTTTTTCTGAGACATAAGCTATCATTAAATTCATATATCATAATTTAATTTACCTATTTCTTTCTGTTAGAACTTATGTTGTTTCTAATATTTTTGGTTTTATAAAGTTTTTCTATACAAATTTTTGTCCATATATTTTTTGTGAACATGAATAAATATCTCTATAGCAAAAATAAAAGATGAACATTAAAGTGATACTCTAGGAGTGGCATGTTGAAAGATATTGAGCATTAGTTAACACACATAATTAAAGACTGTATCAATCCTACAATGCAAACATTCTGTGTTTATATTTGAAGATATAGTCAAAGTATTTGCAAATAAGTGCGTAAGTATTTTACTTTAGGATAAATTATATTATCTGTAAGATTTTCAATCTGCTTTCATAAGTGCAGAATAAGAACCACATTTCAAATATTCCACATCTGTGTAACTCTTCTTTGACTGCTTATGTGTGGAACCAAAGAATAGATTCAACTATTGTGAATAAGCATTCTATTGAACTCAAATGTGGATATTGTAAGAAGAATTATTCTGTAATTGTTTTAATGAAATTTGAATCACATTAGTGTTATTATTTAAGATGATAATTTTTAATTCTTGTTACATCATAAATCCTTTATCTTGCAGAGTATTCTAGGAGGGTTTTGCCAGATGTCATATTTTAATCTGTAGAAGAAGCTTAAAAACAACTCTAAGGCTTCTGATATTTTTATGAGTATTTTCACATTGTTGGTGTTGTGCATTAGTATATTATAAAAATAAAACTTCTTAGATTATGTTCAAGTTTAAAATATCAAAAAAAGAGCCAAAAGTAAGCTAACCTACATATGTTTGGTATGCCCACTAATTCATATATAATACTAGGGAAGTTGTAGAAGGGCAATTATAAGGATCAATAATAAATATATGAGTTCAAGAATTCATATAAGAGAAGTATATTACAGAACTTGTATAGTAAGGAGAGACAATCTATGCACACAGATAATACTGAATGACAACCTAGTCTGGAGTAAAAAAAAAATGAAATAAAATTGAGTATTATCTCCAAAAAGACATCAAATTATGATTGCCAATACTCTTAAAAGTGACAAAAAACTCTCTACACGAGATATTGATGCTTATAGCAATTTTGTTTCAAAAGTTTTATTCAAGATAAAGTAAAAACATTCTCAGGGTGATAAGAAAATTTAGTGGGGGAGGAGACAGGTTTATCACAGAAATCATAATCACAAAAGTATAATATGATAAGGAAGACTGGAAAGTTTGTCATGTATAAAAACAAAATCACTAAAACATAGCTTTTAACACTATACTAAATTTGAAAATACTGGTGAACTGTTAAATTTCATAGTGCCTATGCAGGTAATGGGATATATACTAAAATATTAAAGGAAATAAAATTGGAAGGAGATATTGTGGGGCATTAATGTAAAAACAACAGGTAGATATAATTATAATATGTCGCATACTTGTAAAAAATTTTCAAATAATAAATGAAAATATTTTAAAAGAAAATTTAATGTGGTTGTTTACATTTGAAATACTTGTAGCTCAGAGGAAGAACCTTTCAGCTCAGAGAAATATAGAAACATAGCATCTGAAACTGGAAAGTGATAGGAAGCATGAGCAGAAGGCTATCTATGCAGGACCTTACAGAAGGATACTTCATGTTATACTCTATTCTTCACATAATGCTCTTGGCATGCACATGTATACAAACACACACATACATGCACCATTCACACAGAGGTGTACACACACACACACACACACACACACTTAAAAAAACAAGGTTCCTGGTGTATCTGTGTAACAAATGTCAGGAATAAAAATGAAATTTATAAAATTCTCTCTAATGATTATAAATATTGCCAAAAACTTCCACTAGACAAAAAGGAAGACTTAAAAAGATTGTTTTGGAAATGCAAGAGGAAATTATTTCTCCTTACTTCTCAGAGAAGAACAAACACACAGCAGTACAGAATTCAATAACTCTGATCCTGAAGAAGATGATTTGTAACTGAGCAGAAACAGCATGTGGGGGTATTTCTTGTAAAACTGTGTGAAAGAGATGAACACACCTAACAGCATATACAGAGGGTAGGGGGTTATAGTGCAATTTCAAAGGTATAATTGTAGGCTTAAGTATGAATATGTAATCTCACAGTATCATAAAAATCCTAAAAGCTCAAACTAAAAATTCAGCCATGTTAAGAAAAATTAAAACAGAAAAACAGTAAGAAGTTTTCCAGTAGCTTATTAATTCAATTATTTATAAGGCCATGTGATTATGACTGAAAGTACTGCCTCCAGTCCCTTTTCAAGAACAAAACAGAAAGAGGGAAGCAAGGATATAAGGGAGGGAGGGAAAGAGTGAGAGAGTGAGTGAGAGACAGAGAAAGAGAAATAATTACTAAATTATGTCTCCTTGTGTTAAGTTGCTGAGAGAGGTTACACTATTCAGTTTTCCTGGAATTAAAGAGAGAGACATTAACAGAAGAAAGAGACAGCTACGTAATGCAACAATTTTAAAATATGATCATCAGAACACAGAAAATGTATAACCTTTCAGTGATTCTCTACAAAGGCAATGTCTCAGTATTTAACTGAAGTCTACAGTTTGCATTTATAAACTGATTCAATTTCTTCCTGCTTCACCTCTTATTTCAGATATTTTTCCAGACATGTTATTGGTATCTAAATATTTTATCAATCTAATTCATGGAAAAGCAGTCCACATGAATTCGAAAGAGACTGCATAAACCACAAGTGAAGCCTGGTGCCAAGTTCTAGGCCAAAAAACATTGCTGTGTCACATAATCCTTGAACTACAAAAATTTACATGAAGAGAAGACTAATTTAGACATATGGGCTACAATACTTTCATAAATGTGTAAATCAAATTTGGCACTGTTAAAACTGACAGTGCCATAAATTCAGGTACCTAACAATAGATCAGTTTAGTAATTAATACGTGAGTTTGAAACTCCCAATCTTCCCTCAAAGAGCTGAATTTGATTTAAATTATTGAAAGTATACAATACTTCTGATGTGTATTTTTAGTAACAGAAGCATATGATTTTGAAAACAAAGAAAACATTATTTTAAATTTACAATTTTTTCAAAAAACAGTTGGCACTGGAACTTTAGCTTCTATTTTAACTTTTGTGAAATTTTAACAAAATAAGTACACTAACACTTATGTTTCATGGGATTTGGGAATAATTCATATGTCTTAAAGTGAAATGAGTAAAAAATTTAAAAATATTATCATAAACTTTTAGTTACATACAAAAATTAGAATTGTGTATGTATTTATGTTCACTAAATAATCCTGTAATCAATGATAAGCCAATAATAGGACAACATATTGTCCATAATATAGTTTCAGGTATTACTTTCTACCTAAAGAAAACAGGAATACTTAGTGAAATGTGTGGAAAAGTGTAAGAAAAATAAGACTCACCTGGAGCATCAGATGTCCCAGATAAGAAATACTTCTTAAAATTATGGGAACATACCAAAAATCACAGAAACTTGTTCTAGATGGTTATTTGAATTCTATTGGCCAGAAATGTTACAGTGCTACTGTTAAAACAAAAAACAAAAAACAAAAAACAAAAACCCAAAAACCCAATGACTTAATTAACAACTCACTAAATACTTTAAGATAAGTAATATAAAATATACTATAAATAAAAAAGTATATAAACTGGAAGTTTGATGAACATGATTCACTCATGTTTGCAATATCCCATCTCACAAATATTGTATAGCTCATGTTTCTCTATGACTTTCTTTCCTTGCCTCTACCCTTGAAGGTAAGTAATATGTCTCTGTCAGTATCAAAAATGATTTTTAGGAACAAAGTTTGAATTTACAATTTTACAGGGTATACATCTAAGAGCTAATAATGCCCACCTTGATTCATCATTTACTATTACCAGAAACATTAAATAAAACTTTTACACTTATATGAGTACAAAATTTTTTCAGCAATATTTTATAAGGGGATAATTAAAACATATTGTGAAGTACCATCAGAAAAAGCAAACAAAATAATTGGTTTATAATACTGAAAACCAACGAAGTGAGAAAAATAAAGGAAAGATAAAGAAAGTAAAACCTGGAGACAGAATAAATGTATAATTCAGAACTAGATCCTTTCTGAACAAATGGCAGTTACTAATGGGATATTGGGCAAAAGGTAAAGTATTTATCAACAATGATATGTCTATACTGTGTCAAATTAACTTCTATAGCCTGTGATTGTAGGAAATATGTAACAAAATATTCATTAGGAGCTTAATATTAGATCAATTTTACTTTCAAATATTTTAACTTTAAAAATATTTGTGTAACCAATTCCTACCACTATTAATGATATTCTGTTATGCTTGCAGACAAGAACTAGCATGGCTGCTCTCTGATAGGCTCCACCCAGCAGATGACTCAGATACAGATACCCACAGCCAAAGACTGGGTAGAGCTTGGGGAGTTTAATGGAAGAATAGGAGGAAGAATTACAGGCCTCAAAGGAGAAGGGAATAGGAACTCCATAGGGAGACCAACAGAGTCAACTAACCTGGACCCTTGGGTCTCTCAGAGACAGATCCACCAACCAAAAAATACACAGGGATGGACATAGGCCTCCCTGTACATATGTAGAAGATGTGCAGCTTGGTCTTCATGTGGTTTCCGAACAACTGAAACATGGACTGTCCCTTAATTTGATGCCTGAATGTAGGATATATTCTTCTACCTGGGCTTCCTTGTCTGGTCTAGTGGGAGAGGATGTGGCCAAGTCTCTCAAAGACTTGATGTGCCAAGGTGGGTGGGTACCCAGAGGGACCCCTCCTGCTCAAAGGAGAAATGAGGGGGATGGGGGAAAGATTGTGAGAGAAGATGACCTGGAGGAGGTCAGTGAACAGGATGTAAAGTGAATAAGTAAAATAATAATAATAATAATTAGTAAAATAAATAAAATTTAAAAAACACTAAAAAGTTTAAAGACATTCAAAGAATTTTTTAAAGTTTTTTTTATCAGCATTTTAATCACTTCAAACATAAAAATTTCTATATGAGCTCAAACACTGTGAGATGCCTATACTCCATTCCTGGGTGGGTCAGTCAAGTATTTTTAAATATTTGAAAAAATATCTGAAAGTGTTTTTAGAATTGCCTTTGAAAATATATATGTATAAAGTGTCCATGTCTTACAAGCTCCAAGGCTTGATATATGTTTTCTTGATGATTCATTTCAGAATGCAAATAACTTTTAGAGTTCACACAAGAGTGTTCAAAGATAATGAAGAAGAAAAGGATCATGCTGGGATTACCAGAGAGTGCAGATATTTGTTTGTAATGCTAAAAAAGAAAAGATGGAATATGGAGTTTACCCAGACCTGAGTGCTATTACATATGAGAAGAGATGGGTTGAGGTATATTTCGGTTGTTCATTTCTAAGAATTTCAATGCTATGCAAAATGAATGATCTCAGAAAAGATATTCTAGTGACATTTAGTGGAAGTTGTGACCCAGGAAATTATTGACAAGTACTCCAATAAAGCAGCAAATAAAGTGTGAAATGGAACATTTAAAAAAAATTCCTACACTATTAGGCAATCCAGATGATTATATAAGACCAGGGCAAATATAATCACAAAAACTTGCATAGGTTTTGCAAAACTGTGTCCTATATTTCTTTAGTTTTTGTAAGATAGATATGAAAAACTATAAAATAATTATAAACTGATATGGAAAACTATCTGGACCATAAGAAAACTGAAATTTCAGACAGTTATTTCTTCACTGGAAGAGTAAAGGCTGCATAAAACAACAAAAAAAATACAAATAACTAAAATCATTGTTAATTCACTCTGGAATTTTCTTAGATATCATGAAATTCCAAAGAAAATTCAATCTGTCAGATCCATGATGATGATTAGGCAAGGTGCAATGAAGAGAAAGGAGGAAAATAGTTAACATCATTATAGCAAGAGAAAGTCACCCAGTTCTTCCTTGAGGAACTATGAAAATACATCAACCCTACTTTGAGACAAAAGCTATGATAATAATGAGCATATGTAAAAAGATCAACATAGCCTCTTGAAATTTTCTGACAATTATGTGTATGGTAATAACTTTGATAAATGGAACATAGTCACTCTCTTGGAATGCGGATTGTTAGAAACAATTCTCACAAAGAGAACAGAGTGAATGCACTTACATAAGCTGTTGTTTTGGGGAATAAATTCACTCTGAAAAGAATGTGGACAAATAGAAGAGACACAAATTTTCATCTTTATGTCCCTGTATTAGAGATATAACTTATATAAATTAAAGTCAGAAACTAAATAGAGAATCTTGTTGGAAACAAATTTGTATATAACAAGTTTGCAAGGTTGTATGGTATTAATTGGTAAGTATCTTTGCTTAGCTGTGCTTTGAGATATAAGATATTTGTGTGATATGGGAATGATAACTTGTCTAAACTCATGGGAATTTGTGGCGCTCAAAACTCCTTTGGGTAAAAAAGATATTTTACTGGTATTCAGAGTAGATTCAAAGATATTTCAGCAATGATAGTTATCTGAAGCTAAGAAACTGCACAAAGAGACTTGGAATGTGAAAACATAGAAGTGACTTTGGCTCCTTATATTCGAGTTTACAACAGCTTTTTATTCTTAGTGGAAATCAGAATGCTTACGTGGTACATCTGTTAAATTCTCATCAGAGATGTGGAAAAAATGTTTCCATTGCACAGATGCTAGAAACTTCTATAGTAAAGGGGAGTAGTTTAGGATATCTGAACTCAGACATCATTTCACAAAGGTTTTGACACGAGAAGACACAGCAACTTTGCAGGCTTTGGGGAAGACAGGCATATTCACACTAAGCACAGCCTTCTAAGTAAATGAAAACTTAATTTTTAAACAAGTAAACAAATTCTTGCATCTTCCGTGAAAATGATAACCTCAGGGATGACAGAAAACAAGGCTTGAATGACACTCCTTTGTTACTACAAATATATTTAAAAAATATGCTTCATTTGTCTTACTTGTAGAAAGTCTCAGAAATCATGTAGTAGACTATGGTTATTCAGAAAGTTATTAAACAGTAAGAAAGAAGGCATGGCTTATAGCAGAATATCACAGAAGTAGAATATAATTTTATGGTCATCTAAATTCATTTATGCCTTCCCTTGGAACAGATTATTGAAATCAAGCTGTAAGAAGAAAGAAGGTATGGCGCATCTTCACAAATGATTACTCCTAAGTTATTACTACTTGTTGCCATTAATTACCGCATTATGTATTACATTATTCTTGATGTAATACAAGAATTATTAAAATTGATCTATTAATAATATGATAACACAGTACCTTTTTAAAATTCAATGAGTATTTTCATCAAGTTGGAATCTTATTTGTTTTTAATGTCCCATTGCTCTATCCACTAGAACTCTAAAATAACACAAAGAAAATTTACTGTTTTCTTCAGTGTATATAATGAGAACATAGCTTAAAATTTTAAAGTAACACATAGATCTAATTATAAAACCAAAACATTGTCAAGTAATCAAGAATTTGGCATCTTTTTATGTCTAAATTGAAATTTTATATGATTCAAAATGACTACCATCCTTAACATATAAAATATGTTAGTTCTTAATTCTAAATTTGAGTACACACAAGCTAATAAAAATATACTTAAAATAATACCCGTTATACCAAGTAGAAGAGAAAAAATGGCATTTTCTCATAAAAAAATTTCAATAGTTAACATGGGTTTTCAACAACCACATGACTAAAAGGAAATAAGGGAACTGGAGGATTTGGTCAAGATCCAACAAGTTTTTCCACTAATATAAAAGAAGGAAATGTCTTTCTTGCTCCTAGATTTGTCTCTGAAGAGAAACTAAGAATATAATTAGCCAACATGGGATTCATTATAAATTTTTATGTAATGTTCAAAAGATAGTTTTCAGTACATGATCTTTAGGAATATTATATATTAAATTTTAGAAGTACAAAGAGACAGGAAATGAACCCAAAGAGAATACTAAATATAATGAAGTACCTGGTTTCTTGTTTTGTGTGTGTTTTTATTGTTTTGATATATTTGCTTGTTTGTTTGTTTTCTGTCACTTCTTATGGCCACTTGCTAAGAATCCATATAGCTAATTCCACATAGTATATCAAAATATATCACTAATTTCATATATAATACATTGCATATTTTTATTTTATGGAAATATACATACAGTATGACATTCATTGTAGGAATGGATGAAATGATTTATTTTTTAGGTTGAATACAATTATAATGGATGGGATACAGAAATGGACACATTGTCTTCTCAAAATTCTTGTATTCTTCTCAAAAGTACTTTTTGTTATAATAAATTTCAAAATGGGCTGGAAAAATCACATTTATTAAAATAACAAAAGAAAATAATATCAATTCTATTTATATTTCCTCCCCCTTGTGTACATTTTTCCTGTGGTTTTTTGAAACTCACATATATTTTACTATAATAATGGATACTTATAATATATAAATAAAAGATAAAAGAAATAATTTTAGTCTTCAAGCTTTAAAGTATATTTTATTTTTGATTACATGTATGTATATCTGTGTGCCAATATATGTGTCTGTGTGTCAGTATTTGCAGGTGCCCACAAAGGCCACAAGAGTGTTTAGAGCCCTTGGAGCTGGAGTTACAGACTACTGTGAGCCATCTGCTTAGGATCTGTGAAATGAACACTGGTCCTCTGCAAGAACAGTCAGCATGTCTTACCATTGAACAATGTCTCTAACGCCTGATCAAGTCTTTTCTATTTAGTGCTTCTATCATTATTTTTATTTATGTATCCCCAATCCCCTATCTACCACTGCTAGCACAGATCTCTTTTAAAAGTGTCCTCCCTGAAAGCAAATATAAGACATGTTACATGAACTGAGCAGATTACAGTTAGGAGAATATACATACATAAATATAATTCTATTTATGAAATAAAAATTAATTTTAAAAAAGGAGGCCAAAAACTAAAAGAAACAAGGAGAGAATGAGATTGATTTGAAGAAGGAAATGGAAAAGACAAATGTTGTAATCATATTATCATCTCAAAAATAAAACAGTTAAAATTAACATATGTATACATCTAAATTTGTTGTTTATTGCTTAGAGTATGTTCAAAGTATTTGCATTCCCTAAAATTCACCATGTTTACTAAAATCAGGTTAGTGTCTACTTCTCCATATTCATTTCCTAATTTGTTGCCAAAATACTCTTAAAACTGTTCTGAAAATTTTTAATCTTGTTTAACTTGTAGGGAGTTTCTTCCAAAACCACTATTTTAGATTGAAAGTTTGAGCTGAGTCATAACATAATAGACATGCAATGTTGAATTTGAAGGGCTAGAATAAAATCAGATTTTTAATGGAAAATACATTTTCAAATGTATTTCTATAACTAAAACCAATATTAAGATTGATTTGTCAAAACTAACTGAAACAAGTAGGTATGACAAGGGGATTCATTGGGGGCATATTCTTATCAGGAGCAGGTGAAGTGATTATTACTTTGAAGTGTGGTTTACTGAATCAGTGAGCTTATTGGAGTTACAAATAATAAAATAGGTAGAAAGTTATTAGAATATGAGTAACTCAAAGACCACTTAATCAACTATGTTAGAATATGTGATGATTTACAAAAGATGCATCTCTGGAACTCCTACAGTTTAAAGGAAACTCCTTCAGTCAGAGTTCAGCCACTTCAAAAACAAAAATAAAACAACAAATATCAACAATGAAAATAACAACAACCGGAAAACAAAAGAACAAATACCTTTCTCTCCAACAATTGTTACTGCTTATACAACCTTCTGGTTGGGCTTTGTAGTCCTTGTAAGGTCAGGAGCTTTGTTAGACATGTTCTATAAATCCTGGAGTCTTTTAGGTTTCCTTTACTTTCTGAGTCCTACGGAGCCCCCCCTCTTGGGAGGGAAAGTTTCAATTCCCATGAAATATGTACACAACAGTTGAAATTAATCAGCAGTACTTTTCATTAGTAATAAGTAATGGATTATACAAATATAAGATGGCAATGGAAAAGCATGAGTGCATAATTTATACATGCAATATTGGGAATTATTTGAACTTCTGCAAATGTCTATTGTTGGGAGCGGACTTTTAGCAGAAAGTGGCTAGAAAACAGTTATCATCTTTGCAGCCATCTAGAACCATATACCCTGAAAAGAGACTTGGTTTTCAACAGCCTACAACAGCTGAGCACACTCTGATAAATATCTTGTTTATCCCACATAGCTTGTTTTGCTGTTTAGTGACTCCAGCTGCATAGTGCACATGGTAAAATGTCTTCACCTGTGTTCTCTTGCTTGTGCTTATAAATACCCAGGATTTCCTTGTAGTGGTATGATGTAGTAGTAGTAGGTGTAGTGGTGTGTGTATGGTGGAGACAGTAAACAAGTCTTGACTACAGATCCTCTAGCTTGTCTCTATTCTTTGTGTCTCTTCCCCTTCTTCCCCCCACTCTCTCTCTTGCTAGACCCTGACCTGCAGAACAGAGCGTGCCGTTACAGTTTGGCGCTTAAGGAGAGGCAGCAAGAGTCTATAAATCTAACACCATCATAAATAATATTGTTCTAAGCTGTGTAAACTAGAGTTTTGAAAGTGGATCAAATGTGTATATTTAAGATGTTGTTACAGACAAATGGAGCGTCTATAATGATTTACTAGCCCCCAAGCCAAAATTAAACTGTTTCATTTCAGGCTCTTGTATGGAAATTTAGTATCTGTCAAGCAAACACTGCCTATTTTCTTCAATTAATTCATAAAATAGATTAGACTGTTTACACATTAACCATGAGTACATATAAGCAGCAAGAGCAAAAGGCTCATTTTAAGAAGAAAATTATGACTATTTTCCATTATTCATTTTTTGGCTTCTCATAACCTAAGACCTTATTTAAGCACATAATATATAAAGATATTGAACATTACTACCTTTAAATTTCAATTTGTTTGATAAAGAAAAATATAATTCATCATGTATAGAAAATTGAACCTCCTTAGCTCTTAATAGAATATTATATTTTATTGCTGAGTAATATTCAATCATAAGCTTGAAGTACAGGTCATTATCCTTTGAATAACCAATTAGTATCTTCATTGTTTCTCGAGTAGAATATTTATGCAAAAAGTACCTTTGAGTATTTATAATCTCCCTTTGTTGGTAAATTTCAAAAGTAAAAAAAATGTTGAAAATTACATGTTATTTGTTGTATTAATTTCAAATAAGAAGAAAATGAAATTATATTTCCAGGATCAGATCAGTAAAGTATTAATAACGTATAATGTAAAGGAATACAATAAAGTCTGCAGAAAAAACTGATAGAAACATTCTCTATATAAATTTGGTGGTTGTTACACAGTTATAAAAATTTGTCAAAGCTCATAAAATTGCACACCTAAAATAATGAAACCAACTACATGTTATTTTTCCTTAATAAAACCAACCAAAGAAAATGAAAATTTTATTTATTGATTTTGAAACCAATTGTAGTCTCAATCTATCAACTATCACGTAATTTGCATGACTTCTCTCACATAGATGCCAAAGCATTATATTATACAGGAAAGTGTTGGTTCTTCATTTTTCTCATTTTCTTTATACCCAGCTCCCTTCCAATTATTTTTTTAGTCAACTGAGAATAGGAAATAACATGTTTGCTGAGCCATACACTTCTTTATGTCCTTTCCTTTAACTACAGAACGGTGCAACTGAAGCTTTGAAAATAGTGTTTATAATGACTAAACTCTAAGTCAAGGATGAGTCTAATTCCCAGTCTCCATCTGGTGGGACTGAAGGGGATGATTTTATTTATTCAAGTGCAGAATGTTTATGGCTATGTTCTTAGTGCCCATCATTGTGCTTGGCATAATAGGCATTCCATAAATATTTATTGACTGAAGAAATACCATTAAATGTTTCATTCTGTTTTAAAGTGTACTGTTGAAAAATGAAACTAAAAAGGAAACTGCTTTAAGTACATTACGATCCATAATCACAGAGGACTAGCCATCTTAGAAAATGGCATGCATGGTGCAGGGCTCTATCCAAATATATTCCTCAGGACAAAACAAGTTATTCTTTTTTGGTTTTTTTCAAAGTGGTGCTTACTAACATTTAAAAGCTGATTTTCACTCCATGACTTGACCATGACCTATAAAAGTGATATCACCTAAAGTTATAATCTTTTTGCAGTAGCAAGTTGCATCAAATGATTGAATAGTAATAAAGATGAGAAGGTAAAGATTCTACTTCTCATCCATAATTCAAGACAGTTAGGACAATACTGGCAAAATAGATTATTGTAAGATGGGCTTCAGGAAACACCCTGATTAGAATCTCACCAAGATTTGTTATTTTGCTATTTTTTTCTTCTTTATTCCCTTAAAAATTATGTAATTATGATTATTTTCTAGCAATACCAGTATGTGCAACTACTAGAATTCCTGACAAACCTGACTAAGATAATTCATACCCATAGAATAGCTGCAACAAGCGTCTTATAGATGAGATTTTAGAGCTTCATTACCTGCTCATGTCCTTTAGAAGGACCTTGTTTACAGTATTAGTTGAATTGCTAATCACTTATGCTGCAATTGTTATATTTACTGTTTTAAACTGGAATTCTGTATAAGATAAAGAGGAATACTATATTCTATGAACATTTTATTTTGTGGGATTGGAAGTGAATAGTAATTCTAAGGTTTCAATAATAATAAATGTGGAATTAGACTGGATTTTGTGCATATTAGCATACATACAAAAATTAATTGAAGCTTAATATTAATAAATCACTAAATTAAGGACAAGTGAGAAATTAAGAATCTCATGTGTGTGGCTAGAAAGAGACAGCGATCTTTTGTTATTTTCACCATTTTTGCATAGCTGTGACAAAGTATCACTCTACCCCCAGTAACTTTCTTGTTTGTTCCCAAGGTCTTCTGTTAGTATTATAATATGAAATACAGTACAATTGTAAATGTTCTACAGCCCTTGATATTTACAGTAGTTTAAATTTCACTGATTCTTTTTTAATCAATCATTTATTTATTTACACTCCAGATTTTATTCCACTCCCAGTCCACCCTCCAACCTTTCCTCATCCTATACCTCTGCCCCACCTCCTGTCTCCAAGAGGATGCCCCTACCCTCCACCCAACCAGACCTCTAAACTCTCTGGAGACTCCAGTCTCTTGAGGGTTAGGTGCATCTTCTATTACTGAGTCCAGACCCAGCAGTCCTCTGCTGTATATGTGTTGGGGGCCTCACATCAGCTGGTGTATACTGCCTGGTTGGTGGTCCATTATTTAAGAGATCTCCAGGGTCCAGGTTAATTAATATTGCTGGTCCTTCTACAGGGTCACCTCACTGTCTCTTTAAGGACCCAAATTCTAAACTGTGATGTTCTAAGCAACTGAGAAATATTTAAATTCTATGTAATCCCAAATGTATGAAAGTAGAAAATATTATACTGAGTGAGGTAACACAAACTCAGAAAGATAAACCCCCATGTTCTCTTTGTTTGTAGATCCTTGCTCCAAACCATCAGACATGATTATATAACCTGGAGTAATTGTAGAATCTGGTAAAAATAAATGTGAACCTCAGAATAGGGGAAATCTAGAGAGGGTAAGAAGAGGAAACAGTGATATGAGGGAAGAAATGGAAAAAACAGGGAGGCAAGACTTAATTGAGAAGTGAAAATACAAGCGAATACAGAAAGAAATGGAGGGAAACCAGATAAAGATGCTTTAAATAGCTATAGCCAATCATATTGTGTTATATTTACTTAAAAGTAGCTGTAATATATACAAATATATGGATATACACAATTCTTACAAAAATATTTATTCTTCATAACTCAGCTGTTAGTGAAAAGAGTGTAATTTAAATGCCCATGAGATTAAAACAATATTTTCAGTGCAAAGTTCTTGGTACTTTAAAAGAAATATCAAATGGCCTTTCTTTGTCTTTCATATGCAAAACTTTTGTGTGTAAATCTAGCATCATCAGTTTCCACATAGCCAGGTCTTGTCCAGCATAGTTAAGAGAATTGCAAAGCAATCAGCACATTCATAGAGTATTTCATTTTATATAGTCTTGAATCAAATGTCTTATATCAAGATATTAAAACCTTTGTATCTGTTTTGAAAGATCAAGGGGGATACAAATTGGCAAAAAAAAGAAATAAAGGTATCACTATTTGCAGATAATATGATAGTATACATAAGTGACCCCAAAAATCTACCAGAGAACTGCAGCAGCTGATGAACAACTTCAGCAAAATGGCCAGATATAAAATTAACTAAAAAAATCAGTAGCTTTCCCTATTAAAAGTTATAAACAAGCTGAGAAAGAAATTAGGGAAGCAATTTCCTTCACAATAGCCACAAATAATATAAAATATCTTGGGGTAACTCTAGCCAAACAAGTGAAAAATCAACATGAAAATAACTTCAAATCTATCAAAAAAGAAATCAAAATGGAGAGATCTCCTAGCTCATGAATTGGCAGAATTAGTAAAATAGTAAAATTGGCTATCCTACCAAAAGCAATCCATATCAAAATCAAACTCAATTCTTCAAAAAGAGCAATTCTCAAATTTATCTGGAAGGGAAAAAACAAAAAACAAAAAAGAATAGCAACAACAATTCTTAACATTAAAAGAACTCGTGGGGGAATCACCATTCCTGACCTCATGCTAAACTATAGAGCAATAGTGATAAAAACTACATGGTATTGGTACAGAGACAGACACATTGAACAATAAATAGAATTGAAGACCTGGAAATAAAAACCACACACTTATGCACTCTTGATCTTTGACAAAGATGGCAAAAATAAACAATGAAAAAAAAAGAAAGCATGTTCAATAAATGGTACTGTTTTAACTACCTGTTTGTATTTAGAAAAATGAAAATAGACCCATATTTGTCACCTTGCACAAAGATAAAGTCCTAGTAGATCAAGGACCTCAACGTAAAACCACATACATTCAATCTAACAGAAAAGAAAGTGGGAAACAGCCTTGAACTCATTGACACAAGGATAAATTTAAAAAAAAAAAAGAGAGAGAACTCCAGTGGCCCAGTCTCTAAGATCAGAAATTGATAAATGAAACCTCATGAAAAGGGAACCCTTCTGTAAAGCAAAGGACATAATAAATAAGACAAATTGGCAACCTACAGATTCAGGGGGAAAACATCACTAACCCCTCATCAGATAGAGGGCTAATATCCAAAATATATAAAGAACTCAAGAAGCTAATCACCAAGAAACAAAACAACTCAATCAAAAGTGGGATATAGAACTAAACCGAGAATTCACAACAGAGGAATCTCAAATGGCTGAGAAGCACCTAAAAAAAATTTTCAAAGTCCTTAGTGATCAGAGAAATGCAAATCAAATTGACCTTGAGATTCCACTATACACTAATCAGAATGGCTAAGATCAAAACCTCAGGTGACTGAACACGTTGGTGAGGATGTGGAGAAAGAGGAACACTCCTCTATTTCTGGTGGGATTGCAAACTGGTATGACTCTAGAAATCAATCCGGAGGTTCCTCAGAAAATTAAAACTAGATCAACCAGAAAACCCAGCAATACCACTCTTGAGCATATACCCAAAAGATTCCCCACCATGCCACAGGGACATGTGATCCACTATGTTCATAGCGACCTTATTTGTCATAGCCAAAAGCTAGAAACAACCAGGATGTCCCACTATAGAAGAATGAATACAGAAAAATGTGGTTCATTTATACAATGGAATACTACTAAAATATTAAGAACAAGGACATCCTGAGTTTTTCAGGCAAATGGATGGAACTAGAAAATTTCATCCTGAATGAGGTAACTCAAATCCAAAAGTACATGCATGGTATGCACTCACTAATATGTGGGTATTAGTCAAAAATAAAGGACATAATACCCAAGATCCAGTCCAAAGAACTCAAAAAGGTCAACAAGCTGACAGGCCCAAGTGAAAAAAACCTCTGTCCCGCTTGAGAGGGAGAAGAAAGCAACCACAAGGGGGAAGGGAGGATGAATCTGGGAGAGAAAGGGGACAGGGGAGTGGAGAGGGAACATGATCTCCTGTTGGATGGGGGAAAAGGACTGAAGTCCTGAGGGCAAGCAGAAAGAATGGAAATAGGTAACCTTGAGAGGTTGGAGGTTGGGGGACCCTCAAAAATGTACCAGAGACCTTGGAAGTGAGAGACTCTCAGGACTCAAAGGGAGAGACCCTAGATTAAATGTCCCATAGTGGGCCGAGAGAATTTGTAGAGCCCACCTACAGCAGAATATTAAAGCATCGAGTGAGGGATGGGGTTGCCATCTCATAGTTAAAACTCTGACCCATAATTGTTCCTGTCTGAAAGAACTGCAGGGATGGAAATGGAGAGAAGCCTAAGGAAAAGGAGATCCACCCACAGGCCCAAAGTGGGATCCAGCTCAAAGGGTGGCCCCAAGGCCTGACACTACTACTGAGGCTGTGGAGCACTCATAAAAAGGAACCTATCATGATTGCCCTATGAAAGATCCAACAAGCAGATGAAAGATTCAGATGCAGATATTTACAGCCCACCAATGAGCAGAAACTGCTGACCCTGTGGTTGAATTAGGGAAAGGCTGGAAGAAGCTGAGGAGGAGGGTAACCCTGTAGGAGGACCAGCTCTCTCAATTAACCTGGACCCCTGAGGTTTCTCAGATGATGGACTAACAACCAGGCAGCATACATCAGCTGATATGAGGCCTTCAACACATATACAGCAGAGGACTGTAGAGTCTGGGCTTAGTCAGAGAAGATGCATTTAATCCTCAAGAGACTGGAGGCCCCAGGGAATTTAGAGGTCTGGTGGGGTACGGGGTGGGTCGGGACATTCTCATGGAGACAGGGGGTGGGGAAGAAGTACAGGATGTGAAACAGTTGGAGGGTGGACGGGGAGTGGAATAAAATCTGGAGTGTAAAAGAAAATAATAATAATAATAAAATAATAATAATAATAATAATAATATAAAAGAAAATAATTAATAATAATAATAATATACAACTTTTGCATTGATATTCATAAGGGAAATTGGTCTGAAGTTCTCTTTGTTGAGTCTTGTGGTTTAGATATCAGTATAACTGTGACTGCATACAAAGAATTGGGTAATGTTCCTTCCGTTTTTGTTTTATGGACTAGTTTGGGACGTATATGCATTAGATCTTCTTTGAAGGTCTTATAAAATTCTGCACTAAAACCTTCTGGCCCTGCGCTTTTTCTGGTTAAGAAACTTTTAATGACTGCTTATATTTCTTTAGGGTTTATTGGACTGTTTAGATGGTTTATCTGATCCTGATTTTACTTTGATATCTGCTATCTGTCTAGAAAAATCACCCATTTCATCCAGGTTTTCCAGTTTTGTTGAGTATAGGCTTTTGTAGTAGGGTCTGATTTTTTTTCTTAATTTCCCCAGTTTCTGTTGTTATGTCTCCCTTTTCATTCCTGATTTTGTTCATTTGGATACTGTCTCTGTGCTCTCTCATTAGTCTAGCTAAGGGTTTATCTATCTTATTTTCTCAAAGAACTCACTCCTAGATTTGTTGATTCTTTGTGTAGTTCTCTTTGTTTCTACATGCTTAATTTTAGACCTGAGTTTGATTATTTCTTGCTGTCTACTCCTCTTGTGTGTATTTGCTTCTTTTTGTTCTAGAGCTTCCAGATGAGCTTTTAATCTACTATTGTACGATTGCTGTAATTTGTTTATAGAGGCTCAGGGATACGAGTTTTCCTCTTAGCACTGCTTTCATTGTGTCCCATAAGTTTGGATGTGTTGTCTCTTTATTTTCTTTGAATTCTAAAAAGTCTAATTTCTTTCTTTATTTCTTCCCTGACCAAGTTATCGTTAAGTAGATAGTTGTTCAGCTTCCAAGTGTATGTGGGCTTTCTGTTTTGTTGCTATTGAAGACCAGCCTTAGAGGATCCCTCATGTCTGTAGACACCATAACTGACACTGTTGCTGTGGTCTAGAGGCAATTGTTTACAGGAACATGGTGTGGTGGTTCCTTGATAGGTCAGCCAGCAAGAAACCAATGCAGATATGGATGCTTGGAGCCAACCATCAGACTGAACTCAGGGAACCTGGTAGGGGAGCTAGTGGAAGGACTGAAGGAGCAGAGGAGGATTGCAACTCCATAGGAAGGATTACATAGTCTGGCCTGACCACTCAGTTCTCTCAGAGATTAGACCACTGACCACAGAGTGTACCTGGAGGGATCCATGGTTCCAGATACATATGTAGCAGAGGATGGCTCTGCATGACAGCAATGAAAGGTGAGTCCCTTGGTCCTAGAAAAGGTTGATGCCCCAATGTAGGGGGATACTGGAGCTGTGAATCTGGAAAAGGTGGGTGGGGGAGCACCCTCTTACAAGCAAAGGGGAGGAGGTATGGCTGATGGTGGATGTGGGATGGTTGTTGGTGGAGGGGTAATTGGGAATTGGGATATCATTTGAGATGAAAACAAATGGAATGAATAATGAAAAAAATAGACCATAAAAACAAAAAAGGTATCAAAACTTGAATCATCTATTACAATATACAATGTATGAACCTAATAGAAAAACAAAATGATAGCTATATTATATAACATAGCCTTCAGCTTGAAGATGATACTTTTGAAGAAAGTCTCCAATAGAAAAGATCCAGTCCTTTAGAACCAATGAGAAGTAATAAGAAAAGTGTTATATGTAACTTTTTCTCATGACCCACAGTATGAATCTCTGATTTTTATTTGTAATGCTTATTTAAATTTGGTGACTAAAGATGTCTTGACACAGAGGCAAAACCTTATGGGAAATAAAGTGGTATGTATTCTCTGCTAATAGCAGAGAATATCTTGTATTTGTAGAAGGTTCAGAGGTTTGTAGAAAGTTCAGAAGAGAACAATAGCCATAATGTTTTAAAAATAATCTGCATCACATCTCTTTCTAAATTGCCTACAATATGTTGTTTAAGTCATTCAGGCCCTTTGGCTTACTAAATTCTTCTGTCTTTCACAGTTCTTATTTATTTAGATTTTTCCAGGTTATTTCAAACATAGATGTATTTTCATTTAAAGGCATAAATTCCTCATTGACTCTTTTTGCTTTCAGCAACTAGTGATAATTGTGGCCTAGATTCATTTATTAAAGTTGTTAAAAATTAAAATCTTAGTAATAGAAAACTTCTATGTACTATTTTACAAATGACCTTGTCTTATGTGTATAATATCATTAAACTAAAACTAGATGAGGTAAGTTCTGAAAGCAGAATAAATAAATTATGCCGAGTCTTTGTGTCTCTGAGAGTAAGCATACATATTGTTCATTGATTAAGATTAAGGTATATGACACAGAAATAGCAATAAAGCCTGTATGGTATTAGTAAAGGAACAGACAGGTTGATCAATGAAATCTAATCAGATCCTGAAACTACCACTTACTGATGACAATATTTCATATGCAAATATTACTAGAATCAGTACATTAACATTTCCTGCATTTAATAAAATTATGTGTTCTCTAAATTAAGATTCTGACAATTTTGAGGCTTAAGTTAAGTCCAGTCAATTCTCCTCATTGAAAAGCTAAGTAAAACCTATATCTCAACATTTTTATCTTAATTTCTCAAGTTAGAAAATCCACAGGGGACTCCTCCTCCTGCTTCCTTGTTTTACAGTGTTCCCTAGAGCTCCAAGAGCTTTTACTGTGTCTATAGGCAGAAAGCCCTGTATAGGCCTGACTAGCAGCTTTCTTTCCTGTAAGAAATAAGGAAAAAGGAGTTCAGACTGTTTTCTATCCCAGGGTCATTGTGTTGGGTCACTATCAATAGGACTTTCAAACTTATAAACATGCAAAGTTTACACTAGAATATTTTGCATATAAAAGATATAGAAAGTCAATTGGATCTTTTTAAAACCACTAAGAACTTTGAATTGAATATTTTGTTGTAACATTTTGAAAACTAAAACAACTTCTGGAGGCATCACCATCTCTGACCTTAAACTCTATGACACAGCAATAGCAATAAAACCTGTATGGTATTAGTGAAGGAACAGACAGGTCGATCAATAAAATCTAATCAGATACTGAAAAAAAAAACCTGTGGGCAGTTTGAGTATTGACAAACAAATCAAAGACATACAATGAACAAAGTATCTTCAAAACTGGTGTTTATCTAACCAGATGTCTGCACAAAGAAGACTGCAAATAAATATATATTTATCACCCGGCAGAAAACTCAAGTCCAAGGGGCAAAAGACTTCAATATAAAACTGAATAAAATAAATCTAATAAAGTGGGAAAAAAGAGAAAGCGAGGAATAGTTACAAGAGAAAACTTCCCGAGCAGAACACCAAAACCAGAGCTCAGGCTCTAAGATCCACTATTAACAAATAAGACCTCATGAAGCTGCAAAGTTTCTGCATGGAAAAGAACATTGTCAATAAGACAAAAATAGCAACTAACAGATTGGGAAAAGATCTTTACTAACCCTACATCTGACACAGGGCTAATTTATAAAGAATTCAAAAAATTAGACACCATGGGGTACAAAGCTAAACAAAGAATTCTCAACAGAAAAATCCCCCACTATTATTGTGTGAGGTGCCATGTATGCTTTGAGCTTTAGTAAAGTTTCTTTTATGTATGTGGGTGCCCTTGCGTTTGGGGCATAGATGTTCAGAATTGAGAGTTTATCTTGGTACATTTTTCCTTTGATGAGTATGAAGTGTCCTTCCTTATCTTTTTTTTTTTATTGCTTTTGGTTGAAAATCAATTTCATTTGATATTAGAATTGCTACTCCAGCTTGTTTCTTGGGACCATTTGCTTAGGAGATTGTTTTCCATCCTTTTACTCTGAGGTAGTATCTGTCATTTTCACAGAGATGCGTTTCCTGTATGCAGCAAAGTTTTGGGTTCTGTTTATGTATCCAGTCTGATAGTCTATGTCTTTTTATTAGAGAATTGAGTCCATTGATATTAAAAGATATTAAGGAAAACTGATTGTTGCTTCCTGTTGTTTTTGTTATTAGAGGTGGAATTGTGTTTGTGTAACTATCTTCTTTGGCGTTGTTAGAAGATTACTTTCTTGCTTTTTCTAGGTTGTAGTTTCCCTCCTTGTGTTGGAGTTTTCCATCAATTATCCTTTGAAGTGCTGAATTTGTAGCAAGATATTGTGTAAATTTGGTTTTGTCATGGAATATTTTGATTTCTCAATCAATAGTGATTGAAAGGTTTTTTTAAATTATTTTTTATTGGATATTTTATTTACATTTCAGATGCCATTCCCTTTCCCCATTTCCCCTCTCTAGAAAATACCTATCTCATGCCTCCTTCTCCTTTTTGCTTTTATACAATATTTTTAATGTTAATCAAAGGCTTTAAAAGTTTGCTAATGCTCAATATCAATCAGAAGTGTAACCTAATGCCCAACCTAGATATATCAACTATCTTTGACTGGCGAGGACACTTGAGTATCCACCTCCATGTCCACCACCCTCTTTCTTTCTCTCTCTCCTCACCTAGCTCCTCTTCTTCTTCTCCTCCTCTTCTTCTTCTTCTTCTTACTCCTCTTCCTTTCCATACTCCTCCCACCTTAGCATCTCCCACATATCACCCTTCCTGTTAAAATAAAACTTTTCTCTCAAAATACAATTAGAGCATAACTATACCAATTTGTGTCAGTAAGGTACAAGATAGACCTAATACACAGTCCATCATTTTGTTGACTAACCAGAACCTCTGTCATCTCTCCTAACTAAAAGACTTAGTCCTGAATCTGGCTTTTTTCTTGGCTTTAGAATGAATGTCAGCTGAAAACCATCCTCTCAAATCTTTTCTCTCAAAGTAAATAGCCAGGATTGGCTATGAGACTATAAGTTTTCAACCCCATCAGAAATCCAGAACGACTGAGTTAACTGAAATGGGAAGAAAGTATAGCTTCTAAATCTTAGTCAATTTATAGAGACCGCTGAACACTTGGACAGTCCCTATAGTATAAAACGTTGGAGCATCTGATCTTCAGCCTTCTGGCCCAGGATCATCTGACAGACCTAGTGATGCAGAATTATTAAGGACTGGTTACTCTGTCTTGGCAGTTATAATCAGTCGACTATTGTGCAAGTGTGTTCTTTTCTGGACAGTAATTTGTCTGTAGATGAAAGGAGGCAATTCTTGCCTAGTGGCTGTCTCACTACAAGTGGAATAACTCCAAAGATGCTCAAATTCTTCTTAAAATCCAAGACAGGAAGCTGTTGGGAGCAGACAGGTCTCTAATAAAAATGAACATTAATACAGAAATGTTTGTAACATCAATTTTGTGGACTTCTGACGTTTTGAAAACCAACTATCCATGTAAAGTAATCTGGACTGTTTGTTAACTCCTCTCAGCTATTTCTAAATAAAATATAGAAAACACCCTAACAATAAACTCAAAGCCGTGAATTTGATATAGGCCCTTAAATCACAGGCTAACCATCTCAAATCAGTTTTAAAAAGTTAAAGAAGGACTAAGTCTAATAATTGTATTCCTAAAAGTGTTATAAGGCAAAATGCCTATGAGAGTAACAACATTCATCTCACTTTTATATCAATAAGAAGCTCGTAGAAATGAAAACCTTAAATTTGAAATCAAAGTAAACTTTGTACCATTTAAAAAATTGTAACTTCAGTTAAAAAACAATTATACAGATTTCTACCAATAGGTTATGGCTATGCAATAAATCCTAGCTAATCCTCCCTGTTTCAACAAAACCACTAATTTTCCCTATAAAGGCAGCCCAATATTAACTACCTCAGTCCCCATGCCCAGGGAATAGTGGTGCCTACTCTTCATTATCTTCTTCAAGCTGATTAGGGGCATTGAGATATTAGAAGAGGGACAGGGGAAGAGTAAATTAATAAGCATCTGACACTGTGTCTTCACTGCATCCAGCTGGAATTCCAGGACATCAGAGGTTCGAGCAGGTCTGCTCAGCTCACTTGATGAGTAGAAACACCAAGGCTGTGTATTCTGCAATATACAATTCTCAAAACAAATTTTAGTATCAAGATAATTTTTTTTTGAATTCTGGAATCTAGTCTTCTGGCACCCTGCCTCTGTCATGTCTAATCCATATAATTCTGGGAGTTTCTATGAGAGTGTACTTCCACCATCCTCCCATTTTACCCTCCCTGCTCTCAAATTCCCCAACACTAAGGAATCCAAACTTTCAGGCCCTAAGAACCTCCACTTCCACTGATGCCTAACACCTTACCCCATTCCCCCTCCTCCAATTATTATGAGGGTAGGCTCCCACAATCCTCCAATTTCCCCCTCCCTGCTCTTGAAAATCCCCAACACTATGGAATACAAACTTTCAGGCACCAAGGCTGTCCACCTCCACTGATGCCTGGCAAGGCCACACTCAACTACCTATACAGGTGGAGCCATGAGTCCCTCCCTTTGTGTTCTTGGGCTAGAGATTTTAGAATGGCTACTCCAGCTTGTTTCTTAGGACCATTCGCTTGAAAAAAATGTTTCCAGCCTTTTGCTCTAAGGTAGCATCAATCTTTGTCACTGATGTGGGTTTCCTGTATGCAACAAAATGCTGAGTCCTGTTTATGTATCCAGTCAACTAGCCTATGTCTTTTAATTGGGTAATTGAGTCCATTGTTGTTAAGGGATATTAAGAAAAAGTGATTGTTGATTCCTGTTATTTTTGTTATTAGAGGTGAAATTATCTTTGTGTGGCTATCTTCTTTTGGATTTGTTAGAAGAGAATTACTTTCTTGCTCTTTCTAGGGTATAATTTCCTTCCTTGTATTGGAGCTTTCCTGCTACTGTCCTTTGTAATGCTGGGTTTGTGGAGAGATATTGTGTAAATTTTGTTTTGTCGTCAATCTTGGTTTCTCCATCTATGGTCATTGAGAGTTTTGCTGGGTATAGTAGCCTGGGCTGGTATTTGCTTTTTCTTAAAGTCTGTCTGACATATATACAGCATCTTCTAGCTTTTATAGTATCTGGTAAGAAGTCTGATGTAATTCTGTTAGGTCTGCCTTTATATGTTACTTGGCCTTTTTCCCATACTGCATTTAATATTCTTTTTTGGTTTTGTGCACTTGGTGTTTTGATTATTATGTGAAGGGAGCTATTTCTATTCTGGTTTAGTCTATTTGGCATTCTATAGGTCTCTTGTATGTTTATGGGCATCTCATTCTTTCGATTAGGGAAGTTTTCTTCTATTATTTTGTTGAAGATATTTATTGGCCCTTTAAGTTGGGAATCTTCACTCTTATCTCTACCTATTATCCTTAGGTTTGTTCTTCTCATTGTTTCCTGAATTTCCTGAATGTTTTGTGTTAACAACTTTTTTCGTTCCTTTTGACAGTTGTGCTAATATTTTCTATGTTATCGTCTGCACCTGAGATTCTTCTATCTCTTGTATTCTGTTGGTGATGCTTACATCTATGACTCCCAATTTCTTTCCTAGTATTTTTTATCTCCCGGGTATTCACCCTTTGTGATTTCTTGATTGTTTCTACATCCATTTTTAGGTACTGGATGGTTTTGTTCAATTCCTTCACCTGTTTGGTTATGTTTTCTTTTAATTCTTTAAGGGAGTTTTGTGTTTATGCTGTAAGGGCTTCTACCTGTTTACCTGTGTTCTCCTCAAATTCGTTGAGGGTGTTATTTATGTCCTTCTTAAAGTCCTCTATCATCATTAGAAGTGATTTTAAATCTGAATCTTGCTTTCCTAATGATATGGTGAATTTAGGACTTTTATGTGTTGGAGAACTAGGTTCTAATGATGCCAAGTACCCTGGGTTTCTGATGCTTATGTTCTTGCCCTTGCGTTTAGCCATAAGGAGATTTAGTGCTACATGCCCTATCTCTGACTGGAGCCTGTCTTTCCTATTATCTTGGTTGTATCAGAACTGTATGGGGTGGGTGTTACTGCTGGGGTTAGAGCTGGGGCCCATATCTGCTCAGTGCTCAGGCACAGACAGGAAGGAACCAGAACTCTGGTCCAGGAGTGACTTCCTGGGTCCTAGTGGGTCCCAGTTACTCCCTGTTTGGGGTAAGGGTTGCTGACTGCTTAGCTAAGATACTGCCTGGGTTAGAGCTCCTGGGAGGCCTACTTCCTCTGGGTTCTATGAGTTGGGGGCAGAGGTACCTCCCAGCATCTGCTCAGTGCTCCAGCCCAGACTGGAAGGCGCCCATTCTTATTCAATGTTAGCTCCCAATACATAGAAACACATTTTACCTTGGACCCTCAGTAGCCATACATATCAGGAACCCAGACATATTTCCTACCAGGCAATACACAGACTCCAAATCCTTCTAAGAACTAGAGAGGACAACAGAAACCAAGGGAAAAAAAACAAAAAACATTCACCCAACCAAGAGAAGACTGGATATTAGCACCTAGAATTATCTATAAAGGTTATCTTTAGAAAGCACAAACATGCTTTCAAACACACACACACACACACACACACACACACACACACACACCACATATATACACACACACACACACACACACACGCATACACACACCACACACACACACACACACACACACACACACACACACACACACACA
>JANHMN010000005.1:8009763-8041812 GCA_030674055.1 Rhabdomys pumilio | reverse complement strand
CACACACACACACACACACACACACACACACACACACACACACACAAACACACAATCTCCTAGATGGTAAAAATACTATGCCTCACAGTGACTTTATTTAGGCCACTTTTAAAATAACTAAGTGGCACACTATGTGCTTTTAGTTGATGGCATAGGTCTTTGATGACCTCTGTTTTTCATATCTCAGATTATCCTACAAAAATGAGCTGATTACATTCGTTGTTTCTGGCCTACATCTTTAAAACCACCAGAGATTCTCTAGAAAGGCTGGTACATTTGCCATACGGCAAGATTCACCACTGTGCTATTATATACTTAAGAACATAAACATAAGGTGGAAATTGAGTAAGTCACATTCTAATTTTGGAAACAACTGTACAAATGTGACTTCAAAAGGAATGCACAGATTTCCAGATCATTAGATAGGTAATGCTAATTTGTAAGGAGTCAAGTTGGAATCAAGTCTTTAGCTTGGAGTTATTTCAGAACATTATCACTTCAATCTCTCCTCTTCAGTGACCTTGGCCATGATTTAGCCCTTCTTTCACTGGGGCGCTGCATAGGAGAACAATGAATTATGCCAGCAAACAAATGTGCCCAAAAGAAGATTATTATTCTTTATAAAATAATTTGAAAAACGTATGTACAATGACCATAACACTTATTGCTAAGAGGTGTGGAAAATTTTAACATTAAAAGCAAGTTTCTTCTGGTACTAGAAAAATTCTTCCAGTTATGCAAATGAATGTAGGACTTCAAAAAAGGACAAGTCCTGAAGGAAAAGAGTCAGAAAGTGCATGATACATGCAGACATATAATAAAAGTGGACTTTGAAGTTTTGCCCTCTAACTATTTCAGTGTTCTGATTTTCATACAGGGCACACATTTCTGTGACTCATTTCATAGATTTTTCAAAAGTATTCTTTTTCTTTTCAATATAAAAAGAGACGAATTTAAAAGTTTTTATTTTAAAGTTTTATTTCTGATTTCTTCTCTACCACCATTTTTAAGTCTATAAAGTTAGCCATTTTTAATATCTTCCCATATGCAACTGTCCTTTCTTAAATTTCCCAGAATACTTCTGTTGTGATCTGTATAGAAAGTATCCCTCCAAATGTATCATGTGTTAATGGCCCAATACTCAATGCAGGGATCACATGAAGCCTTTTGCAACATGATTGGACAGGAAGGTTTTACAATAATCAGTTCATTGATCTACTGAACAATTATTGAGAGTTAGAGAAAATTTTCAAAAGTTAAACATAATTGGAGAAGTAGGTCATTGGGGCTAGATAATTTTTAGGCATATTATCTCTGTTCTTTGAGAGAAGTTCCACTACATCGTGATGATCCTGTCTAACCCAGGCCCAGGAACAAAGGTTCTAATTGATCTATTGATCTGGAACTGACAAATTGTGCACCAAAAGAAATAGTTTCTTTTTTAATGTAGTTTCTTCAGTTGTTTGATTAAAGTAGTATAAAATGAACATGATTCGTCACCATTAAATGTTGTTAAAGAAAGTTTTCTTCTAGTTCATGATTATGTGTTGGTATGGTGTGTGTTTTCAGATGCAAACCTTTGTATATGTGGAAGTGAGATGATAATATGTGCTTTAACATTGTCATCTAATTTTGAGTCAAGGTTTCTCTTTAATCTGGACCTCTCTTTCTTAATCTAGGCTGGCAGGTCCAAAGAATTTGTGTGTCTGCATCTCATAAAGGTTCACCACAATATCCAACTATTTTACATGAATTCTTAGGATGAACTGAAGTCTTTCCACTTACAAGGCAAGCAGTTTATCAAGTTATTCTCAAAGCATTCATCTTTTTTTAGAGGGCTTCATATACTGGAATTTTTATTAAATGACTAAAAAGAGACAGAAAAGCAAATTAAAATGTTATCTCTTATAAATGAAGACTAAAATAGCTTATCTAATTGTAGAATAATAATTTTATGCACTAAGAAGGCAGATAGAATGCACAGTGGCTACCAAAGTAGAGAAGAGGAGTAAATCATAGTTTTTAACTGCACAATCATGATAATAGTTCACAGCATTATATGGTACATTTGTGACTAATATAAAGGAGTCACTGAGGTTGTCTTTGTGACCATGGGTTTGAATCTATACATGAGACCCTGGTTCATAACAACTGGATATAATTCCTCCTCCTATCTTAGAATAAATTCATAGTAGTTAAAGAGTCAGGATCCTGTGAACATCTGTACCATCTATAACTGACTGTTTAGTGAAGGTTCAGTGCCAATGGGCACAGCTATGGTAATTTCATGGTTTTATTGTCACATTATTCTTAAAAGGTAATATTTTATGTCCCTGTCCCTAATGTCAGGCTCTTATTTCATTTCAACCCAAGTTTTGCAATGTTTCCCAAGGTTTTAGGGGTTAGCATAAATGTTTTATTTATAGCTGAACCTTCAAAACTCCTGTATCTTGCTAAGTAATAAATCTCTCTATTTACTTTCATTAACTGCAAACAAAGACTTCTCTGCTTAACCTTCAACTTAGAGTAACCTTTAACTGTCTTACAAACACTAATTTAGAAGAAGGTTTGATCCCATTCCAATTTACTTGTGTGTGTGTGTGTGTGTGTGTGTGTGTGTGTGTGTGTGTGTGTGTATGTGTGTGTGTACATATATTATATGTATATATAGTAGATTCCTTCCTAGGGCAGAAGATCTCTTCAGTCATGGGTTATTGGCCAATTTTACAGTGCTATATATTCATGGATTCTTTGAAGAATGAGCCTTCATTACAATAAGAAAATGGTTGATTTTACAGTCAAGCCATTATTATACTGATGGGAACATCTCTGATAACAGGATAAGACCAGTCATAACTATATATCCCTAGCAGCCTGCTAATAGCATCTAGCACTCAGAAAGCTAGTCAGAGGGCAGAACGTTTCCGGTTAAGTACCAGTTAATTTACCTGTATCTTGCATTCAAACTGTGTAATGTCTTAAGAAATATGGCTTCTTATGTTCTTTATATATTTTCGATAATAACCCTCTATTGGATCTGGGGTTAGTGAAATTCTTTTTCCCAATATGTAGGTTGCCAATTTTTCCTACTGGCCATGTTCTTTCCCTTATAGAAGCTGAAGTCCCATTAATCAATTCTTGATTTTAGAGCCTCTGCCATCAGAGTACTGTTTATGAAATTTACCCCTATGTCAATGATTTTGAGGCTGTTTTTAAATTTTTCTTCTATTATATTGAGTGTATGTGGTTTTATGCTGAGGTCCTTGATCCACTTGGACTTGAGCATTGTGAAAGGTGGCAAATATGGGCCTATTCCATGAGCATAAAAGATCTCTCCATTTTCTGAGATTTTCTTTGATTTTTCTCGTGAGATACTTGAGGAATCTTGTGTGGCTGAGAAGGACTAAAAGAAATGTTCAAAGACCTTAGTGATCAGGGAAATGCAAATAAAAATGACACTGAGATTCTACCTTATACCAGTCAGAATGGCTAAGATCAAACACTCATGTGACAGCACATGCTGGTGAGGATGTGGAAAGAAAAAAACACTCCTCCATTGTTGGTGAGATTGCAAACTGGTACAACCTCTTTGGACATTAATCTTGAGTTTCCACAAAAAATTGGAAATAGATCTACCTGAAGACCCTGCTATATCACTCTTAGGCATATACCCAAAAGATATTCCACCATACAACATGGGCATGTTTTCCACTATGTTCATAGTGGCTTTGCCGTAGCCAAAATCTGGAAACAACACAGATGTCTCACAACAGAAGAATAGATACAGAAAATGTGGTTCATTTACACAATTGAATACTACTCAGCTTTTAAGAACAAGGGCACCATGAGTTTTGTAGGCAAATGCTTGGAACTAGAAAATATAATTCTGAGTGAAATAACTCAGACCCAGAAGGATATGCATGGTAAGTACTCAATAATATGTGGATATTAACCAAAAATGTACAGGATATCCAGGATGCATTCCACAGAACTCAAGAAGGTTAACAAGCAGAAGGGCCCAAGTAGTGATGCCTCAATCTCACTTGAGAGGAAGAAGAAAGCAATCATGGGGTGATGAGAGGGTGGAGGCATGTTGGTGGGAAAGGGAACAGGGAAGGAAAGAAGTGAACATGATCATGTATTTAGGGGAATAACAGGACTGAATATCTGAGGGCCAGCAGAAAGAATGAAAACAGGCAACCTCGGGGGATAGGTCGGGGAACCTTCTAGAATGTACCAGAGACCTAGGAGGTGAGAAACTCTCAGGACTCAAAGGGAAGGACCTTATATAAAATGCCCTAAAATGACAAGAGGGAACTTGTAGAGCCCACCTCTAGTAGAAAAACAGGACATCAAGTGGAGGGATGGGGTTGCCATTCCACAGTCAACAACTCAAACCCAGAATTGTTCCTGTTTGAAGAACTGTGGGGTCAAAAATGGAGAAGAGTCTGAGGTAAAGGAGGTCCAGCGGCAGGCCCAAATTGGGACCCAGCTCTAGAGGAGACCCCAAGGCTTGACACTATTTCTGATAATATGGTGTGCTTACAAACAGGAACCTAGCATGACTGCCCTCTGAAAGGACTAACAAGCAGCTGAAAGAGTCAGATGAAAATATTTACACCCAACCAATGGACAGAAGCTCCTGAACCCTGTGATTAAATTAGGAAAAAAGTGAAAGAAGTTGAGGAGCTGGGCAACCCTATAGGGAGACCAACAGTATCAAGTAACCTGAACCCCCGAGATTGTTCAGACACTGAGCCACCAACCAGGCAGCATACACCAGCTGATATGAGGCTCCCTACATATACAGCACAGGACTACACAGTCTTGACTCAGTGAGAGAGATGCACCTAACCCTCAAGAGACTTGAAGACCCAGGGAGTGGCAAGTCTGATTGAGTGGAGGTGGTGGTGTGTGGACATCCTCTTAAAGATGTGGGAGGGGAAGGAGGTTTGGAATGCGAAACAGTCAGAGGACAGACTGGGAAGGAGATAGAGACTGGACTGTAAAAATATTAAAAAATAAAAAATAAACTAATACAATTAAAATATGTATGGCTTATCAAATAGGTTTGGATAGCAGCTTAAAAAAATGACAAGAGTCTGTATTGTTTTGGGAGATTCTGGGATCTCCATGGTGAGAAACTTTTATGGAAGTATTACACACTCAGCCCTGTAGTTTTTGCTTACTATTTTTGCTATGACTGGCATTGCCTATTCTTAAATGGTATCTACTTTTAAATTTGTTTTCAAAAATGTTAGTTAAGTTACCATATAGTAGGATTATGTATGGCCTTTTGTCATTCCCTCATCATTTTATATTTTATAGTTTTGATTAACTTTTCCTCAATATTTCATGATCCCTACAATGCCCTGCCCACAATCCACATTTGGAATTTCCAAGCCCAGAATTTCTTCTCTCCATTCTAATTTTTTCTAATATGCTGCTGTTCTCATTTTTTAAGGAAAGCTCTTGCACTCTCTCATTTTTATTTTAGTATTGGAACTAGGAATTAGGCAGTACAACATGGAACTATGAATTAGGCTAGACACTTGCAACAGAGAATTAGGCACTTAGCACTTGGAAGAAGAAACTTGGAACTTGGAGGCACTAGGGACTAGGAACTGGGGACTAGGAACTCAAGACTTGGGACTTGGACTAGGAAGAGAGACTGAAGAATAGAGGGGATTGAATCACACTCTGTCTGGTCTCCATTCCTCGAGTCTGTCCTCACTCTCTCTCTTGCTGAACCCCGACCCACGGACCAGAGCAGCTTGAGGCAGTACAGGACAACTGAGACCCCAAAGCTTTTGGCAGTGTGGGTCAAACATTGAAAGACCGGTCCCCAACATTTTGGCCCCCAAACGTGGGGTAGCTTGGGCTGCAACAAACACTAAGTGCTAAAGGATAGGATCATACATGTAATATCTACATGTAAAATACAACCTGTGACCTTTGTGGCCTGGGTTATATCATTATAAAGGGAATGTGCAATATCATTCCCTTTCAACAACTTACCTGAATATCTCAGAATTTATTTTTTCTTTATAGCCTCATTTTAGTATCCACTTGTCAGTTGCTGGATACCTAGGCTGGTATCATTTACTTGATACTATGAACAGAGCTTCAATGAATATAGATATGCAAGTGCCTTTACAGTAGACTATAAGTTAACTTAGAGCCATGGTCAGGAATTGTGTTGCTGGACTTCATGGAAGTTCTCTCTCTAGCTTTGGAGGTACCTCAAAACTAACTTCAAAAGTGGTTGCGCTGTAATTTACAGTCCTATAATGGGTCATTTGTTTTTATAATAATGACAACACTGACTATGGTAAATTAAACCATGAATCCAGCCTATTCTGCATGTCTGTAATGTATAATCATCTCAAACATTTCATTAGCTGATTTTCTTTGGAAATTTTTCTGTTTAGTGCTGTGGTTCATTTTCTTATATTTTTTTTATTAATTCTTTGAGAGTTCCATACAATACTTTAATCATATTCTCATCTGCCCTCAAGTAACTCTTCTTTGTTCAACTTTGTGTTCCCTTTTATTCGTTTATGCTCATCAACTCAAATTTGTGCTGCGCATATATTCTTGGATGTATGACATTCATTGCAATGGGGCAAAATTTGTATAAAACTTGTACTAAACATAATTTATTGAGATTATACATCTGTCTATGAACTGGTAAATACCATATAAGATGTACCACATTATACAATATATTATTTTGAAATGACTATTAAAATAAGAGCTCACATAATATTGCAACATAGATAACTCTTGAAACCATCATGAAAAGCCAAGCAATATAGGTATCTATATACATAGATACATAGATAGTAATATATGTAATAATTATAAATAATAAATAAATAATAATATAATAAGCTTATATTAATGCTTCAGGTTAACCAATCCACAGAGACAGAAAATGGTTGTTAAAGACTAGAGAGTATATTTGGGAGATTCTTTTAAAAGTCCTGAAATTACACAGGGGTTGTCTTCTTCCACAGCACCAGTAATAATAGGCTCTGCAGGTCTCGGTTCTGGCCAAAAAGGCCTAAATATTACAGCTCTGGGAAATGAAGCCCATTCAGGGCAGATAGATAGGGTCTCAGTTTCCAGGTAGGTCTTGCTATTTTGGCAGAAACAATGCCAGTGGCAGGGATGGGGGCAGGGGCAGGGGCAGGGGCAGCAGCAGGCAGTGTTGGGAAGTGGCAGGGGCTGTAGGAGAATAAACCTGGACTACCAGTAGGTCTGAGGTCCAGCGATGAATACTTTGGGAGAGAAAACTCTTTCCAAACATGTTACAGCTCAGAAAAACAGCCACTCTTCGATGATTCTCAGTGAAATAACTTGTGCACTTTATACTATGTGCATAGAAACATTGAATAATAGGGTGGGATTCAGGAGTAGGTGCTTTCCATTGAATCAGTTTGAGATGCTTGTGATGATCTGTTTGCATGGAGAAGGACTTCAGGTGTTTTCCTACATGACTGACTGTCCTGGTCATCTCAGTGGGGGCACTGTGGTTGCCTGTTCCAGAAAAAGTAGAGTTAGGCATGAAGTTGGCCTGAGTTTCACAGGATTTGGTCTCACTCAGCCTTACCAGTACTTCTGTCTGGTGGCATGATCCACTTGCCCCATAAGGAGTCTGGTTTTTATTATTGTCAATATATTAAGACCAGTGTTAAAATTGTCAATTTTAATGTATATGAATTTTATCTTCACAATAAAAGGGAATAATACACTTAGGATAAAGTAATATTCTCTCTAGGCAGGGCATTAGTAAATGGATATCTGTGGAATGATCTTTGAGAGAACCCTAGATAACAAAATAATCCATCAAGATATATGACAGGAGAATATTACAAGAGAAGATAGCTAATAAACATTTCCTACATGTAAAATGTGTCTGGAATATTGATGAAAAAAACAAAAACAAACAAACCCAGGTGACCACATTGGGTGGCTGATTATAATGAGTAAGAGTTTTGAACATATTTTATTTTCAGTATAATGTCCAGCAATAAAAGGTTGACCAGGAAATTACATTGCCAGACCAAAGTATTGAATACTCCAGTTATACTCAGTTAATAATCCAACCACATTTACCTCTAGGGACAAACTGCATGTCAAACACATCCTCAGTAATTCTTCCTACATTTCATGTTATTATTCTTCTCTAATAATTTTTTAACTGTTCTTCCTTTTTAGGTATCATGCAGATGAGTGTTACCTTTTCAAAACACAAATGTTCCATAATTCCTCAGTTTATGGTGAAGTTATAACCTGGTAAACTCATGCTATATCAAAGAATATCATGCCTATAATACCAAAAGTCAGTAATGTATCTAATGTACCTGCTCTATCAAGCATAATAACTTACCAACACAGTATTGATATGATATGAATAGTTCACTCATGTGATTTCTTGGCTGATTTGGATGTTTGGTTCATTTTTAAGGATCAATATCATATGAGGAAGGTACTACCCTTTCCAAATTTGACAAAAACTACCATTTAAAATATGGTTAGTACTGAATGCATACATATCTTTTGTTCCATTGTGCACTTCAAAATCATAAATAAATCTAATATTACTTTATAACTATCTGCATAGAAGCCATATTATTGTTTCATAAATTTCATGTGATGCTTATAAAATATAGTATTCAAATGAATTACTTGACAATTGCTTACTAGACAGTTTCTTTTCACCTTCATAACTGTGTTAAATATTTTTGCTAGATTAATTACTATTAATTTAAACACATTTTCTGTCATTTAAATACCTTCAAATCTTTACTACATATTTTCTTTTTTTAATTAGATATTTTATGTATTTACGTTTAAAATGTTATCTCCCTTTCTTGGTTTTCTCACCTCCCCTTCTGGAAACCATGTCTCCCATCCACACTCCTCCTGCTTCTATGAATGTGTTCCCCTACGCACCCACCCTCTTCTGCCTCACCGCACTGGCATTCCCCTACATGGTGGAGTCTAGCCTCCACAGGACCAAGGGCCTCTCCTCCGATCGATGCCTAACAAGCCATCCTCTGCTACATATACAGCTGGAGCCATGGATCCCTTCATGTATACTCTTTGGTAGGTGATTTATTCCCTGGGACCTCTGGGGAGGGCCTGGTTGGTTGATGTTGTTTTTCTTATGGGGTTGCAAACCCCTTAAGCCCCTTCATTCCTTTTTCTACCTCTTCCATTGGGGTACCCATGCTCAGTCCGATGGTTGGCTGTGAGCATCAGCCTTTGTATTTATCAGGATCGGAAAGAGCCTCTCAGAAGACAGCTACAAAAGGCTCTGGTCAGCAAGCCCTTCTTGGCATCAGCAATAGTGTATCTGTTTGGTGTCTGTATGAGGGATGGAGAGGGCTTTACTAGTTTTTGTGTTTCACTTTCTTCTTAACAAAGTATTAAAAGAGTGTTTCATTTTTTCTGAAATGTTAAAGAATATAGAACCTCTTCAAATATGCTCATAAGAGGGACTACTGTCCAGTCAGTCATTTTAAGCATGACATACCTGTACCTGACCTCTATGTAGCAATCCAACTAACAAAATACTCATACCTAGTACTTTGCAGTACTCAGGCTTGGCTCCAGGCCATGCCTGCCCTAGACATCATTCTTAAGCAAGGTAATGCATATCCCAAGACAAAACTCTTTCTAGGATTAAAATAAATATAATAAGGTTGGCTCCTTATATTATGAAGCCCCATTCAAACTTTTCATGTCATATTAATAGTTACCTCCCTAGGCTGCCTAATAGAAAATATGAAGTAATAATGTAGGACCCAAGATATATGCCATATACTAAAAATTGTAGTAGCCAATAGAACATTGACAGTATTGAAAATAGAAGCTGGATTCTGATATAATGTCTATTGCACAAGTTCTTTTCAGGGAAATTCAAATGGGAAATTGGGAGAGTTCCAGAAAGCAAGAAAATGATTTTCCAAAGAAAGAAAGTTTAAAAAAATGAAAAAAAAAAAAAGAAATCTAAATCATCTTCTTTCCCCTGTCTTTTTTGTATGTACCTTATCCATGCTTGAGCTGTGTCATGTATCATATGATTTGGAATGAAACATAACAAGAATTGAGGAATAAAGTAGTCAGAATGTAGCCCAAACATAGTCAGACTATATTAATCATCTCAATTAACCTAAAACTTTCAGAAATCCTGCTGCAAGCTTGAGATATTTTAGAGTAGCTTTAATTTACATTAGTTAAGCACTGCCTGGATCTAAATCATTAAGAGATATTAACTTGATTTAACAAATTGAAGCCTTTTCCATTACAATTCCTTATGTCTTCCTAGACTGGGAGTTCCACACAGGATTTGGCATCTGTTTTAGAATGTACTGTACTATTCACCATCAAACATTCCATTTTTCATTTTCCAAAACCTTTAGTTAATTCTGAAATTCCATTTGTTTTGTAATTATTTTTCTCTGTGCCATGTAATTACTATGAGAATCTTGAATCTAGACATTGTATGCAAATATGAATGTTCATAATTTTCTTTCAATCTACATATGTTTCAAGTAAAACCAGTCCTAAAAGCAATGATGAATGCACATCTAGGAATGAAACAAACACTAGTGTATTTTTGTAAATTATCCATGTGATTCTGTTAATCAACAGTCTTAACAAGTATTTATGTAATAAATTAAGCACATGGTCCAGGGCAGGATTATTGCCTCAGCAGTTAAGAGCACTGTCTGCTCTTTCAGATTACCTGTGTTTGATTTCTTTTTGTTTGTTTGTTTGTTTGTTTTTGTTTGTTTGTTTTTCGAGACAGGGTTTCTCTGTATAGCCCCGGCTGTCCTGGAACTCACTCTGTAGACCAGGCTGGCCTCAAACTCAGAAATTCGCCTGCCTCTGCCTCCCAAGTGCTGGGATTAAAGGAGTGCACCACCATTGTCCTTCTGGTGTTTGATTTCTAGCACCCACATCACATGGCACATCACAATTATTTGTTACTCTAGTCCTTGAGGATCCAATGCCTTGTTCTGACCTATGTGGAGACCACCAATACACTGGTATACACACACACACACACACACACACACACACACACACACACACACATATATATATATATATATATATATATATATATATACATATACATATATGGGCAGGTAAGACATTTATGCACCTAAAATAATAGAAAAACATCATGCAGGTCACACTATTAAAAACAATATATCTATGCCCAATCCAGTTGCAAAATATCACTTACAGCTCCCCATCCTATGACACATCTCTCTTAGCAACCAGGACACATTACTCTACAATAATTTATTACCAATGGCCTTTTGAGGTCAATATCTCATGTTATCCACATGAGACAGAGCAGAGCTGAAGGGTGATAAGTCATTTAAAACCTGTCACAACAAAAGAGCTGAAAACTCAATTTTATTTCTTAAAGACAAATTCATCCTCACCCACATCTGACAAAAGAAATTGTACATGTTATATAGCCATAACTGTTTTCACCAAAATTTATTAAAGATAATAATCACCTAGTACAGTTATTATAAAAACATATTTAATTTGACATAGGGTCACACAACAGGCCAGAGTAATTTCAAATTCATAATCTTACCTCTATCTTGAAAGATTTGGAATTACAAGTATATACTATTCTGCTCATATTTTTGCTTAATATTTACCTTAAAACTTATATTGTCCTAAAATAGCAATGCCTTTGCATTCAAATTCACTATTGAATGGAGAATTCTGCTTGGAAGGCAGAGTATTTAGCATATGGACCAGATTGGCAATCAAAAGACTGTCATTCTGTCCTGGTTTTACTATTCACTGTGTGACTTTGAACAAGTCAGTTTCACTTTATATAGCTTCATTTAAACATCTGGGATGCAAACAAAAGAATTCCAGTTTATAATGCAAGCAAATAAAGGTAATTTATTGAGACAATACTGAGGTAAGTTATAGAATAAGAAGAAAAAGTACACAATCAAATCTTTTAAAGGGTAGAGATTGAGATACCTTCAAAGGTTAAAGCAAATAGAGTGCTTGAATAGCTCCACCACACACACACACACACACACACACACACACACACACACACACACACACTGCAAGGAACTTCTATCACATGACTTTGATCCAAACACTTCCACTCCACAGACTATATTTAAACACCATAGATAAAATAAAAGTGAAAACAAAACATCCCTGTATGCACACCCTAATGATTCTAAGCAATTTTGCTCTTGTAGCTTAACTTAATGGTCCTAGAGAGATGGCAAAGGGGGGAAATATGCAGGGTCAGTGCCATAAGCTCTAATTTTCCTACCTCTCAAGAGAAGTGAAGCCTTATCTATTGGTAGAGGTCCAAGGTCTCGTAAAAAGAGCACTGTGAAAAGTGTGTTTTGCTCAATATATTTTCCTGTGTAGTTGTTTGTTCCATGGTGATGAAAATTATTTTCCTAGTTTGAGATTCTTTTAAATGTGTTTAAGTATATTTTTGGAAGACTCAGGGTCATGGTTTTGAACATGAAATGTTGTCATGGTCTGTAAGAATGTAGTGTTTTGGCCTCCTCCCTAGAGCCCAAGATGTCAACTGTCACTACAACTGTCAGAATATCTAAGTCATGTACTGGCAGCTTTTGTCCAATATGTTCTTGGCTGTGGACTCACAACTTCAGTAATGATTTTCTTTTAAATTTGGAGTCAGAATGACAGTCAATGAATTACATTGAGATTTTGCATTTATTTTTAATTTTAAAGCTATCTTGTTGTGTCAGTATTATTATATGTTAACCACTCATTCCCCAATCCCACTTCACCACCCCCCAAAAAACCAGAAAATATGTCCACTGGATAGTTTCATTCTCTTATACTAAAGGTTACATTCCATATGCATATCACAGGATTTGGCAAAATGCAGTTTCCTCACTAACATTATTGGTTTAGCTATATGTATAAATTATTTTATTATAAAAAATATTTATCTTAGATATTATAATTTTCATGACAATGTGGTTTGCAAAATTACTCAGTAAACTTTGTATTTGATCAGAAGATCTAACATCAAATAAACACAAGGGATATGCTGTGCTTTCAATTGCTACTTCATTTAAAATCATGGTATTTAAGGGTGAATATATTATTACTACCAAAATTGGAAAGTAATTTTCATTACCTGCTTCATTGAATTTGGAAACACCTAAGAAACCCATCTCTTGTCCTCTTTGTTAAAGTATTTCTAAAGAGGTTTAACTCAGCAAAGAAGACAAACCCTTAATACTGGAAGCACAAATATCCAAAGAAAGCAGGTGAAACAGGACCATATATTAGTCACTGATATTGACTGTGGACACAAGGATACCAGTTGCTTCACCTTCCTGTCAACATATCTTACCTGAAATATTTGATTGCTACAGCAATCTATAAGCTAAAATAAACTTGGACTTCTACTAGTTGGTTAATGCTAGGTATTTGGTATTAGTAATAAAAAATGGCAAATAAAACATAATAATAGTGATAATCTCACAAGTGGAACTGAATTTATTTTCAGTGTGGAAGATGTGGAAATGATACTGATTTATTTAACTTGGCAGAATATTTGTGGAGATCAAAGCTACACAAGAGAGAGTGGTGTCAAAACTAAAAATGAAATACAGAAACAACTTTAGCACAAACATTAGTTAGTATATAAATAGGAAAAGAAAAGTTATTGAGTAGACTAATCTAAAGAAGATGAGTTTATGAACTACCTTTCAAACTTTTTGTGAAATTATGCCCCATATCATAGTTATTCTGATCGTGTGCAAATAACCCAAGAGGCATCCTAGAAATAGAAGAAAATGTTTTAACTTCCTCCACATACACATACATACACCTTGTGATAAATAAAAGCAAACTAGTCAAATTCAGTGGGATGACTTCATTTCAACTTCTCAATAAAATTCCCCATGACAAAAATTCATGTCACAAAACTACTGAATAATTCAATTACTGGCAAAAGGCCCTAGCTTAGCTGCTTTTGTCCATTCGGGAAGATCTCCCTAATGTTTGTATCTCGTAATGCAGGTGATGGACCATAAATTATTTTCAAAAATACTGTTCAGCCTCTTAAATAAAATCAGTGCACTGTCCTTCTAGTGATATATTTGGGAGGCCAGTAATGAAAAGCGCATTCACTAAAACATTTGAAAAGTCACACTACTGCACACTTCTAGAACTTTACAGCCTATAGTGGGAGCATAAGCATTTGAAATATGTCTACAAGAAACGTAAATTGTTCTGTGTTTAAAATGTATATAGGAACTCAAAATCAATATGTAAAACATAACTCTGATTTTTTAAAAATGATTAGGTCAAAATTGTAGTATTATAGATGATATAAAAGTATTTCACAAAGTTTATTTTATGAATTCATTGTTAATATTTAGTATGACTACTAAACTGTTTTAATTGTGCATGTGCTTCATATTATATTTTATTTGAACATAGTTGATCAAAAATAAGATATCCTCAGTTTTCTTCTTTTAGTAACTTTTTAAAAGTATAAATATTTTATATTAGTAAAAGTTCATAGCAAAACAGTGACTCTACTGTCTTGCTGCACATGAATATGCTTTGCCAAGGAATAAGCTAAGGCTGTTGTTTTTGAAAAATGGAGTCCAGAGCATTATAATTTTCAGTATAAAGAATATTCTAAATATTATAAGTTTTGGAGAGGGAGTATGGCACACAGGAGTAGGGTAAGGAATATGTGGACATGATGCAAATATAGTTTTATGTATTAAATTCACAACATATGATTAAATTATAACAGATATTCTCTTCTTGACACTTCCATAGTTTATAAAGACTTTGGTGGAATGAACTCAGGTAAACCCTTGACCCAATCTAACTACAAATCTCTTCTGCCTCGACCTGGTCTATTCATAACAAACTTAGAAATAATAAAAGATGTCCACGTGCCCAAAATTATTCCTAATATATCAACAATATGAAAGATCAAACCAGTATCTTCTTTCTAAAACCTACCATTCTAATATACTATATGATGATAAGAATTACTAGATGAAATCAAAGACACTAGACCTATAATCTGAGGTAACTGTTGAATTGAGGTAAGTAAAACAGGGCCACTGACAAGAGGGAGGGTTTGAGATGTCAAAAGAAAAGTGAAGGGCATAGTATTAGGGATATAATCAAGGAAATGATAAGTGGGAAGTGAAAAATGGAAAAGAGAAATGATTTAGGGATGGGAGATAGGTAAATCCAGAAATAGGGTAAAGGGGAGGTACAGGTAAATGAGGTACAGGTGATCTGGAAGGAGAAATGTAAGAGTGAGGTTCTTTAGGGAAGTTGAAGAAGGCAAATGAATATCTGATAAAACCATGAGCAACCACACTATTAACTATTGCGTGATAAAACCTATAGTACACCTAATTATGTATATAAATGTACAAATGTTCCTTTATTGTTTGACAATGCTCCCTCTAAGGGCCAAAGACAACCAACAAGAACCCTATTAGCAGACATGAGAAGTCATCTTTTGACTTGTTGGCAAGTACTGTTGAAAAGCATCCCCAAATATACAACTTATTTTTATTTCCCTTCATTTCCTCTCAACCTTGCATATAGGTGAAAGGTTAAGTCCCTATCACTGAAGATGCCATGCTCTTCAGAAACATGGCTCAGAGATTGTGAAATTGGACTGATGTAAATGATTCCTCCCTGGAGAACAACATTCATGATACCAGGAGGTACCAGGCAACTGCAAAGGACAAAAGAAACTAATATTCCCACTCAGCTTTAATGTCTATGACCCACACCAATGACCATGATAACCCCAAATATACAGTAGCAGCATGCATATTTTGGTAGTAACCAACAGCTATCTAATTAGACTCAAGATCCAAACAACAGAAAAAAAAACATGCTTTGTACAGGAAACCTAGATACCTACTCAGTGGTAGTTAATCTATGGATATTTGAGAAAATCCTACAACCATTGCTATCCTAAACCACAATAACTTCTAACAACAACCTAAACATTTTCCTTTTATACCCACAGACAAATTTAGTCTTAACCTCGCAAGGAAACCTCTCCTTGCAACAGAAAACAATTTAGAAAACCACAACCAGAATTGAGGATCAACATCTCTTCCCACCCTATAGCTCCACCAGTAAATATCCTTAGAGGCCTGTTCATACCCATGACACCCAGGTGAAGAAACATTTCCCAATACCTCTCCCTGCTGGGACCCTAGCAAGCCCAGCAGCCATAAGCATTGTCCTGCTCTATCAGAATGTCATGTTCCTTCCTGTCTATACTTCTACCTCTCACCAAGGATCAGTACATGCTTATATAACCCACATTTTGCCTGGCTTCCATGAGACCTGCTCCAACACTGGACAACCAGGGACTACCAGACCAGGCAATCCTGAAAATAATATGGCAAAATGCAAATGCAAGAGCATAATCAACAGAAGCCAGTGCGACATGGCACCATAAGAAACCAGCTTTCCTACTAGAAAGCTCTAGATATCCTAGAACACCTGAACAATAAGACTGTGACCCAAAATTTCATCTCATGAAGATAATAGATACCCTTAAAGGGGATATAAATAAATCTCTTAATGCAATACAGGGAAACACAATCCAACAGGTAGAAGTCATTAAAGAAGAAACAAAGAAATCCTTTAAATACAAGAAAATACAACCAAGCAAATGAAGAAAATGAAAAAAAAAAAAAACAGTCCAACACATAAAAATGGAAATAAAAGCAATAAAGAAAACACAAATGGTGGCAACCCTAGGGAGGGAAAAATTAGGAAAAAGAACATGAACTACAGAAGCAAGCATTGCCAACAGAATATAAGAGATGAAAGAAAGAATCTCAGGTGTATAAGACACCATAGATAAAATTGATGAATAAAAGAAAATGCCAAATGTAAAATGTTTCTTACTCAAAACATCCAGAAAAATTTGGACACTATGAAAAGACCAAACCAAAAAAATAATTGGAATAGAAGAGGTTGAAGATTCCCAGTTCAAAGGGCCAGAAATGTTCTTCAGCAAAATCATAGAAGAAAACGTTCTTAATCTAAACAAAGAGATGCCTATAATTATACAGAACATCAAATAAATTGGACTAAAAAGAAAGTCTTTCCACCACTTAATAATCAAAGCACTAAATGTACAGAGCAAAGAAAGAATATTAAATGATGCAATGGGGGGGGGGGAACAAGTTAACATATAAAGGCAGATCTATCAGAATTACACCAGACTTCTTGACAGAGGTTCTAAAAGCCAGAAGATACTGGAAAAAATGTCTTGCAGACCCTAAGAGACCACAGATTCCAGTCCAGACTAATATACCCAGCAAAACTTTCAATCATCATAGATGTGGAAATGAAGATAGTCCATGGCAAAAACCAAATTTAAACAATATCTTTCCATTAATTCATGCATACAGATGAAACTAGAAAAAAAACTCCAACACAAGGAGGGTAAATACACCCAAGAAAACACAAGAAATTAATTCTCTTATAGTAAAACCAGAAGAAGAGATTCATATATACACATAGTACCACCACCATCATCAATATAACAGGAACAAACAAATACCAAACAAAGGAGACATGGAACTGAAGAGGCCACCTCCTGTAGCCAGGCAGGAGACCCAGTGGAGAGATAAGAACACCAACCCACCCACAAAACCTTTTACCCACGTTTTGTTATGTCTAAAGGAAATATAAGAATAAAGAGCACAGACTGAGGGAATGACCAACCAATAACTGGCCCAAATTGAGACCCATCCCATGGGCAAGGACCAATCTCTGACACTATTAATGATACTGTTATGCTTTCAGACAGGAAGCAAGAATGACTGTACTCTTAGGGCCTCTACCCAGTAGCTTACTGAAACAGATGCAGACTCAAATGCTGGAGGAGTTCAGGACTCTTGAGCAACCATTGGGGAAAGGACTGACAGCCCTGAACTAGATAGAAACACCACCAAAAGACCAACAGAGTCGACTAACCTAGATCGCTGGGAGCTATCAGAGACTGAGCCACTTACCAGAGTGCACACGGGCTGGCTCAAGAACGCTGGCACATATGTAGCAGACATGTAGCTCAGTTTCTGTGGTGTGCCAACGTCATTGCGTGTGGTGTGCCAATGTCATCACGCACTATCACACCGCCGCCATTGGAAGATGGCGCCGACATCAGCCCAGACTCATCTCGCTTAACTAGTAAACAAGTGCTCAGAGCATGCTCAGAGTCCCTTGAACCAGCCTACATGTGACGCATCCCGAGACGTCATATTCTCCTGAGCTCTGCTAGCCAATCACAGAGGTACACGCCAACACGCCAACACGCCAACCTAATAGGTATTTAAGGATGTATCCCTTTCCTATCGGGGTCTTCCCTTCCATTCCGGCTGCAATAAAGCCAGCTGTAGAAGAATCCTGTTGTCTGAGTCCATTCTTGCTGGTGAGATCGTGACGAGGACAGCCACAAGTTTCCATGTGGGTCTGCAAAGAACTGGAACAGGGGCTGTCCTTAAAAAGCTGTAACCTGATTGAGGAACTCTTTCATCAACAGGGTTTCCCTGTCTGGCCTCAATTGGAGATGTTGTCAGAGAATTGTTATACTAGGGTTGGCAGGATACCCAGAGTAGCCTCACACTCTCAGAAAAGAAATGGCTTAGTGGGTGGATGGAGGGACTCTCTGTGTGTGGGGGAAGGGGCATGGGATCAGTGTTTGAGATGCAAGCAAACACATAAGTAAAAGAAAAGTACAACCAGTCAAAATGCAGAGTTGTTGAATTCAGTCCCATTGGATATAACTTTAAAATACCCAGGGAACATTGACAAGAGGGATAGGGAAGATTTTAAGAGTCAGAAGGTTAGGAAGTTATGTCTCCTACTAATGTCAGAAACTTTACCCATAAAATCTCAATAACATGTTTTTTCAATAATGAGATTAACACATGATATTAATAGACAGAAAACTAAGGAGTATGGATATCAGGAGAATTCATCTTTACCAGGAAAAAACACAGCAATTAATTATTCAATACCAAATTATCATTGCTAGAAGCATACATACATTTAACACTATAAAGACTAAACAATGAAGACGATGTCTTTGAAAGTAATCATGAAAGGGTATATGAAAGAATGTGGGTGGAAGAAAGTGAAGGAAGAAATGTAGTTATACTCTCAGAACAGAAAGAAGAACATGGATTGATTTTTTTGGTACCAAATGAACTAAGTGTTTCATCAATGGGGAATAGCTAGTCTTCAAAAGTAATCTGGTATCAACTCATTCCTTTTTCATAATCTTGAAATGTACACAGATCAGCAACTTTCTTGGTAGCAAATATGTAATCATAGAGGTGAAAGGAACATTTTGTTGTCCCTGAATTGGCATTCTTCTTTTAGCACAGAATATGTAAAAGTAACTTCCAGAATTATTTTTCTTTCCTCTACCATCAGATTAAGATTGACATCAAAGAGTTAAAAGGGAACAAGTACTGCATTAGCTCCCACACAGCTCTTATTGAGGAAAAAATGATATGCTCTTGTTGAGTGTATGCATAAGACATAAAATATGGGGAATTTTCACACAATTAGACATAGATGTCGAAGCAGCATGGGTAGCATTCTTTCCTGCTGATTCATAGCCTGAAATTTAAATGGGAACAGTGCAGATGTAGTACATCTGTTTTGCTTGCCTTTTAAAAACTGAATTGTAATTTTCTCCCCAAACTGCTGAGATTGCCAAGGTGTATGACCCTTTGTCTGTTAGACAGTCAAAGGAGTTTTAAAATTTTGTACACTTATAAGCATGAATTGGTTCAAATCTTTTGAACAGATTTGGGTTGCTTTAAATAATTAATATTTGGGACATGGACAAGGAAAGTCTTTAAATTAATTGATCTTGAACCATCCCAAAGGTATTTTCATTTGTATAATATCTGATTTTATTCAAAATAATCTCACTATTGGTATTTTTCATTTTGAAATGCTTTAAGCATGATAATAGAAATTAATACTATGCACTCATTATTTATCAGATAAGTAAAAATATCAATATTCAACTATGTATGCTGCAGATTTTAAATATACTGTGAAAAATTCATACAAAATATTGGTTGTACTAATGTACATTCTCATTAAGGAAAAACAACACATTGAGCTAGGAACTTGAAGAACTTATAGGAGAGGAGAAAATATTCACATAACATATATAAGAGTTAATATTAAAAAAATTAATTTACAGTAAGTATGAATATCTGCTATTCTTTTCTTTAACAAAATATAGGTCACAGATCAGGATTTTAAAAAAATCTTTTCACCTTGTTTCTCTTTATAATGCATATGTTATATGGAAATTAAAGCAGTCATCATTTGATCATGAAGATTAAGTCACATGAAAAGCATGTAAAGTAACAGAGTAAATTCAAAAGCTCCACGAACCCCAAAGGCCTTGAATTGGGTCATAACTGTTGCCATTGTAATTGTCCTCCTCCAGTATTCATTTAACATATGATGAGTTCTTTTAAACAATGATCAAAGATTGAATTGTCCTTTATGAACAGCTAAACATAAAACCTTGCTGAGCCAATGGCTTTCTTTATATACTTTAGCACTGTTTACAATCAGATTCATAAATTCTTTCATAAATTTTATGGTATTTATTACTAGAATATACTTTTATTAAAATGGGATAATTACTTTAATAAGGTAATTTTAAGTTGCTTGTTCCTAAATTATAAAGGGAAGTTTGGTTTTTTTTTACAGCAATAATTAATGAAAGAAGACTGTGGGGCTTTTTACTTAATACTTATTAGATACCATTAGGAATTCTGCATATTTTACTATGTTACCTGTAAATAAAAGTTTTCTTACATATCAGAACCCCTCCTATTTTTGTAATATTTTTCTCTTATTTAGACCCTCCAAAAGAAAGATGGATAAGATTTGTTTTATAATTTACCTTTCATATTTCAGTAAGAAGTTTTGATCTGTAGTATACTAAGAGTTTTTTACAAAGGAAGAAATCATGAATGGACATTCATGATTTTGACAAAATGCTTTTCTGCCTATACATTTCCATGATCACTTAATCTCTTAGAATACTCAACAACATTGAAAGAGTTTTGAGGCTTTTATTCTGAATGACAGTCATAAATCAAATTTACTCAAAGTAACAAGAGTAGAATAATGAGGGTTATAATCCCATTTTTATGAAATAAGAAATCTTTAGAGAATATTTTATTATAATAGTCAAGGTTTGTTTTCTTTTTTCAGATCCTTGGTCACCTTTTACAACCCATTTCTGTTACTGACTTATCTCCATACATAAGCATATGTGGAGGTTTGACTACTTTAATAATTAAGGCAGTATCAATTCATACATTTTTGCAATTATTAACTAATGGTTTTTTTCTATATTTTATTGTATATTTTTTTACTTAAATTTTAAATGTTATCTACTTTCCCAGTCCCCCCCCCCCGAAACTCCCTATCCAGTCCCCCTCCCCCTGCTTATGTGAGGGTGGTCCCCCAACCACTCATCCACTCCTGCTTCCTCACACAAGCATTCCCCCCACACTGGGCATCAAATCTTTACAGGACCAAGGGCCACTCCTCCCATTGATGTCAGACAAGGCCATCCTCTGCTACATATGCTACTGGAGCCATGGGTCCCTCAATGTGTATTCCTTGGTTGGAGGTTTAGTCCCTAAGAGCTCTAGGGGATCTGGTTGGTTGATATTATTGTTCTTCCTATGGAGTTGCAAATCCCTTCAGCTCCTTCAGTCCTTTCTCTAACTCCTCCATTGGAGATCCCATTGGGGACCCTGTGCTCAGTCCAATGGCTGGCTGAGAGCATCCAGCTCTATGTTAGTCAGGATCTGGCAGAACCTCTAAGGAGACAGATATATCAGGGTCCTGTCAGCATGCAGTTATTATCATGCACAATTGTGGAGCTGTGAGCTGTGAGAGGCAGCTGGGTACCTGGTGGAGCTCAGGCCTCAAAGCCTGGAGACCATAAAGGGACAGTAGGTATTCAGTCTTGTTCCTGGACCCTGATTCCTTTTACTTAGCTTCAACCATCCACAGCCCCTCCCAAAGAAAGGTTTGTGGCCTTCAGTCATATAGCACACACAGGGGGCATGACTACAGGCTGCAGAGCTTCAAGAAATCTCCTGATTCATGAGATACCTAAAGGCCAGAAGGCATAGCCAATTAAGCATTCCTTCCCAGACCCTCCTTACAAAAGGTCCACCCTGAGAACACATGGTACAGCTTTATCCACTTTCTGCCATGACAATAAACATTTTGAAACAATGGACTACCTCTCGTCATTGGGGCCTGCCTTGGGGAACCATGGAGAAGGCCTTCAACTACCTAGTTGCCACTTAATATCCCTCTTGAGGACTTCTCTACATTCCAGCCATGGTGAGGTCATCAACCCAAATGGAGCTAGCCAGAACCAGCCATGACCCAGCCAAGCTAGTCGCAGGGACCAAGAGTCTCATTTCTCTTTCCCACAGGGTGCCAAGAGAGTTCATCTTCTTCCCCTCTTTCCTTTTCAGCTGTGGGTCACTCTAGCCCTTACACCTCTTCTCAACTCTGTGGCCTCCCAGAGGTGCCTAGGAGCTCAAGGGTCTGAGACCAGTTGATCCCTGTCCCCCTTTATGCCCTGAGATGATCCATGCAGAACCTCAGACTGTGATCTTCCAATGCCTGGAGTGGAGCTCTGTGTCTTCCCGTAGCTCGGTGTCCACATGGCACCACAGAGTGATTTCCTTTAAATTCCTGCTCCTCTGTCACACCCAACTTGTCCAGCAAGCAGACACAACACGGTTGGATTCTTCTCATCAGCCTTTATTGCAGGAACTAATAATAATACTATGGAGGACACTGTGCAGCCAGAGGGTGCTGCTTATATAGAGGAGTAGATGTTGCCAATGCAAGGACTGGCTAAGGCTACAGTACCTCGTTAGCATATGCCCACTCAGGAGGGGCACACACCAGAATCATGTAGACGCATGTGCAGAATACCTGTTTACCAGAAAAATCTGAAGAGGCAGGCAGGCAGTCAGCGCCATCTTCTAATGTCGGCTACCTAAACTCCTCTATCCCCTGAGCTGCAGCTCCAGCTGCCTGGGGAGGCAGACATGTAGGGCACACAACTCAGCCCAACAGAACCCACTCTCTTACTCCCAAGCCACAGCACCACACACAATAGTGTCTGCATTTGGTGGCTGTATATGGAATGGATCCCCATGTGAGGCAGTCTCTGGGTGGCCTTTCTTTCAGTCTCTGCTCCACTCTTTGTATTTTCTCTCATGAGTATTTTGTTCTCCCTTTGAAGAAGGACTGAATCATCCACACTTTTTTTTTCTTCTTGAGCTACATGTGAGCTGTGAATTGTATAGTGCGTACTCTGAGCTGTTGGGCTAATATTCACTTATCATTTAGTGCATGCTATGTGTGTTCACTTGTGATTGGGTTACCTCACTCAGGATGATTTTTTCTAGTTCCATCCATTTGCCTAAAAATTTCATGAATTCATTGTTTTTAATACCTAAGTAGTACTCCACTGTGTAAATGTACCACATTTTTGTATCCATTCCTCTGTTGATTGACATCTGGGATCTTTCCAGCTTCTGGTTATTATAAATAAAGGTACTATGAACACAGTAGAGCATGTGTTCTTGTTATAGGTTGGAGAATCTTTTGAGTATATACCCAGGAGTGGTATAGCTGGATCCTCAGGTAATACTATGACCAATTTTCTTATGAACTGCCAGACTGATTTCTAGAGTGGTTGTAGCAGCTTGCAATCCCACAAACAATCAAGCAGTGTTCCTCTTTCTTCATATCCTCTCCAGCATCTGCTGTCACCTGAGTTTTTGATTTTAGCCATTCTGAATGGTGGGAGGTGGAATCTCAGGGTTGGTGGTTTTGATTTGCATTTCCCTGATGACTAAAGATACTAAACATTTCTTTAGGTGCTTCTCTGCCATTCAATATTCCTCTGTTGAAAAAAAAAATTTAGCTTTGCATCTCATTTTTAAGATTTTGTCATTTTTTTTATCCAATATTATGTTTACATTTCAGATTTTATACCCTTACCCCATTCCCCACACTACCCAGGAACCCCCTATCCCCTCCCTAACTCCTGCCTTTACAAGAATGTGCCCCCACCTACCCCTCACTCCCCTCTCCCCTCACCACCCTCAAATTCCTCCCCACTTTGTGTTCGGCCTTCATGGAATCAAGGATCTCCTCTCCCACTCATGGCTGACAAGGTCATCCTCCCCTAAGTATACATCTGAAGACATGGGTGCCTCTCTTTGTGCTCCCAGGCTGGTGGCTTAGACCCTGGAGAGCTCTGTTTGCTTGGCACTGTTGCTCTTCTCTTGGGGCCACCAAATCTTTCAGCTCCTTCAGTCCTCTAGCTTCTCCACTAAGAACCCTTGATCAGATCAATGGGTAGCTGCGAGAATCTGCCTCTGGATATGTCCGGCACAAGCAGACCTCCAAGGAGACAGCTACATCAGGCTCCTGTCAGCATGCAATTCCTAACATCCATGTCGGCGATTATCTTTGGTGACTGCACATGGGACGGGTACCAAGGTAGAGTGGTCTCAAGATGGCCCCTCCTTGACTTTATGCCCCACAATTTGTTGTCATATTTACTCCTTTGAGCATTCTGTCATTCCTTCTGTGTAGGACCGAGGCATCCACACTTGGTCTTCCATTTTCATGAGCTTAATGTGGTCTGTTAGTTGAATCTTGGGTATTTCAAGCTTCTGGGCTAACATCCACTTATCAGTGAGTAAATACCATGTGTGTACTTTTGTGATTGGGTTACCTCACTCAGGATGATATTTTCTAGATCCATCCATTTACCTAAGAATTTCTCGAATTCATTATTTTTAATAGCTGAGTAGTACTTCATTGTGTAAATGTACCATATTTTTTGTATCCACTCCTCTGTTGAAGGACATCTGGGTTATTTCAAGCTTCTGGCTATTATAAATAAGACTGCTATGAACATTATGGAGCATATGTCCTTGTCATATGTTGGAGCATCTTTTGGGTATATGTGGAGGAGTGGTATAGCTTGGTCCTCAGGTAGTGCTCTGTCTAATTTTCTAAGGAAAAGCCAGACTGATTTCCAGAGAGTGGTTATACCAGCTTGCAACCTCACCAACAATGGAGGAATGTTCCTCATTCTCCACATCCTCGCCAGCATCTACCATCACTTGAAAATTTTATCTTAGTCATTCTGACTGGTTTGAGGTGGTATCTCAGGATTTTTTTGATTTGCATTTCCCTGATGACTAAGGATGTTGAGCATTTCTTAAGGTGCTTCTTGGCCATTCAAATTTCCTCAGTTGAGAATTCTTTGTTTAGCTCTGTACCCCATTTTTGATAGAGTTATTTGGTTGTCTGGAGTCTAGTTTCTTGATTTCTTTGTAAATATTGGATATTAGCCCTCTATCGGGTCTAGGATTGGTAATGATCTTTTCCCAATCTGTTGGTTACTGTTTTGTCTAATTGACAGTTTCTTTTGCCTTACAGAAGCTTTGCAATTTGATAAGGTCCCATTTATCAATTCTTGATCTTAGAGCATAAGCATTGGTGTTCTGTTCAGGAACTTTCCCCCTTTGCCTAGGTATTCAAGGATCTTTCCCACCTTCTCTTCTATTAGTTTAGGTGTATCTGGTTTTATGTGAAGGTCCTTTATCCACTTGGATTTGAGCTTTGTACAAAGGGATAAGAATGGATTGATTTGCATTCTTCTACATGCTGACCTCCAGTTGATCTTGCACCATTTGTTGAAAATGCTTTCGTTCTTCCACTGGATGGTTTTAGCTCCTTTGTCAAAGATCAAGTGACCATAAGTGTGTGAGTTCATTTCTGGGTCTTCAATTGTATTCCATTGATTTTTCTGCCCATCTCTGTACCAATACCATGCAGTTTTTATCACTACTGCTCTGTAGTACAGTTTGAGATCAGTGATGGTGATTCCTCCAGAAGTTCTTTTGTTGTTGAGAATGGTTCTCGCTATCCTGGGTTTTTTGTTATTCCAAATGAATTTGGAAATTGCTCTATCTCTATGAAAAATTGATTTGGAATTTTGATGAGGATTGCACTGAACCTGTAGATTGCTTTTGGCAAGATGGCCAATTTTACTAAGTTAATCCTGCCGATCCAGAAGCATGGGAGATCTTTCCATCTTCTGATATCTTCAATTTCTTTCTTCAGAGATTTGAAGTTCTTGTCATACAGGTCTTTCACTTGCTTTGTTAGATTCACTCCAAGATATTTTATATTATTTGTGACTATTGTGAAGGATGTCATTTCCCTAATTTCTTTTTCAGCTTGTTTATCTTTTGAGTAGAGGAATGATACTGATTTGTTTGAGTTGATTTTATATCCAGCCACTTTGTTGTTTATCAGGTTTAGGAGTTCTCTGGTGGAAGTTTTAGGGTCACTTAAGTATACTATCTTATTATCTGCAAATAGAGAAATTTTGACTTCTTACTTTCCTATTTGTATCCCTTTGTCTTCCTTTTGTTGTCTAATTGCTCTGGCTAGAACTTCCAGTACTATATTGAATAGGTAGGGTGAGAGTGGGCAGCCTTGCCTAGTCCCTGATCTTAGTGGGATTGCTTCAAGTTTCTCTCCATTTAGTTTGATGTTGGCTACTGGCTTGCTGTATATTGCTTTTACTATGTTTAGGTATGGGCCTTGAATTCCTGATCTTTCCAAGACTTTTAACATGAAAGGATGTTGAATTTTGTCAAATGCTTTCTCAGCATCTATTGAGATAATCATGTGATTTTTTTTTCTTTGAGTTTATTTATGTAGTGGATTACATTGATGGATTTCCAAATATTGAACCATCCCTGCATTCCTGGGATAAAGCCTACTTGATCATGATGGATGATTGCTTTGATGTGTTCTTGGATTCAGTTTGCTAGAATTTTTTTGAGTATTTTTGCATCAATATTCGTAAGTGAGATTGGTCTGTAGTTTTCTTTCTTTGTTGGGTCTTTGTGAGGTTTAGGTATGAGCATAATTGTAGCTTCATAGAACGAATTGGGTAGAGTTCCTTCTGTTTCTACACTGTGGAATTGTTTGAAGAGTATTGGTATTAAGTCTTCCTTGAAGGTCTGGTAAAATTCTGTGCTAAAACTGTCTGGTCCCGGACTTTTTTTGGTGGGGAGACTTTTAATGACTGCTTCTATTTCTTTAGGGTTTATAGGACTGTTTAGATGGTTTATCTGCTCCTCATTTAACTTTGGTACCTGTTATTTGTCTAGAAAGTTGTTCATTTCATCCAGATTATCAAATTTTGTTGAGTATAGGCCTTGTAGTAGGATCTGATGATTTTTTTAATTTCTTCAGTTTCTGTTGTTATGTCTCCCTATTCAGTTCTGATTTTATTAATTTGGATACTGTCTCTGTGCCCTTTGATTAGTCTGGCTAAGCGTTTATCTATCTAGTTGATTTTCTCAAAGAATCAGCTCCTGGTTTTGTTGATATTTTGTATAGTTTTTTCTGTTTCATCTTGGTTGATTTCAGCTCTGAGTTTGATTATTTCCTCTTGTCTACTCCTCTTTGGCATATTAGCTTCTTTGTGTTCTAAGGCTTTTAGGTGTGCTGTCAAGTTGCTAGTATATGCTCTCTCCAGTTTTTTGTTTGTTTATTTGTTTGTTTGTTTTGTTTTGTTTTTTCTTAATCACTTAGTGCTATGAGTTTTCCTCTTAGTATTGCTTTCATGGAGTCCCACAAGTTTTGGTAGGATGTGTCCTCCTTTTTATTAAATTCTAAAATGTCTTCAATTTCTTTCTTTATTTCTTCCTTGACCAAGTCATCATTGAGTAGAGCATTGTTCAGTTTCCACGTGTATGTGGGCTTTCTGTTGTTTTTTTCATTATTAAAGATCAGCCTTAGTCCGTGGTAGTCTGGTAGGGTATAAGGGATTATGTCAATCTTTGACAATCTTTGTCAAGACTCAACTCACAGACTACATGAAGCTCATGATGAAGGAAGAACAAGTGTGGATGCCTCGGTCCTACTTAGAAGGAGTAACAAAAATACTCAATGGAGCAAATATAAAGATAAAGTGTGAGACAGAAACTGAAGGAGGGACTGTCTGGAGACCATTCCACCTGGGTATCCATCCCATGTGCAGTCACCAAAGGTAGACAATCATGTGGATGGCAGGAAGTGAATGTTGACAAGAGCCTGATATAGCTGTTTCCTTAGAGGTCTGTCAGAGTCTGACACATTCAGAGGCAGATGCTCATTGCTAACCATTGATCTGATCAAGGGTTTCCCAATGGAGAAGTTAGAGAGAAGACTGAAGGAACTGAAAGGGTTTGTGGCCCCGTGAGGAGAGCAACAATACCAACCAACCAGAGTTCCACAGGGTCTAAACCACCAGCTTGGGAACACATAGGGTGGGACTCTTGACTTTATTTGTACATGAAGGGGAGGTTGGCCTTGTTGGGCATAGGTGGGAGAGGAGATTCTTGGTCCCATGAAGGATGAATATTGAGTGGAGGGGAAATTCTAGGGTGGGGAGGTGGGAGTGGGTGGGTGGGTGGATGAGGGCACATCCTCATAGAAGCATGAGGAGGAGGGATGGGATAGGACTTCCTGGGTGGTGGGGGTAAAGGTGGTAAGGTAATAAATCGTGAAATGTAAATATAATATCCAATAAAAATAAATTAAATAAAAAAAAATTCCACTGAGGCAAAAAATAAATTAAGTTGAATAGACTTTAATTGTGCATGGTCATATATCTCTAAACTACATGTCTCTACCTCTAGTAATTTTATTATTTTAATTTAATTAATTTAATTATTTTATTTAATTATTTATAATATAAATTTTATAATATATTTAATTATTATTTAATTATTATATAATTATGACTTTTAACAACTCACTTTGGAATGAGATATTTTTAATATTGCATATTTTTTATTTTCATTTTAGTTTTAAACTACTAGAAAACTAGAGTAACTAGAGTAACTAGAGTAAGATGTCAGTTTTTCCATATTCAATATCATAAATTTAATATTACTTCATTGTTGAATTTTATTAAATTCAGAAGCTATGCTCCCCATAGTGTTTGATATCTGTAATTCCACCAATATTCCTATAAACCAAGGGATGGGTAAAATAAAAATCTTATTCCTAAAACCAGATGATGCATAGTCGACAGTCAAGCTTTTAAATGAAATTTAAAATTTTATTCTCTTTCTGATGCATCTATACAACAATTGGATTCATTTCTGTTTGAAATCTTTCAGGATAATCCTCTGGTACTAAGGTAAGAAGCTCGTGGAGAGTGATCCTCAGAAGGGCACTTTGCTATTTCATAACTGGCAATGAGATTACTTTGGAAAACTTAAACAGAAAGGCTTGAAGAAAGAGTAGATATCATTAAGTGGGTTGAAAAGTTCCATTCAGTAAGGATTTTTGTCTCTTCAAAAACTTCATATGAAAGAACTTTGTGTAACTTTTAGATATATATGACACTTTAAAATGTATTTTTAATTAAAGAATAAAAATAGAGCAAGGCATGTCATAAGTTCAAGAGAAATGAAATGCTGCAACTTATAATCTAAAACAATGCAAAAATTAAAGACAAGCCTATTTTAAATAAACATCAAAGAAACCAAAATGAATTTAAACAAGAATAAGTTTCACTGACTGAGTAGAAGACTAAGTATACAATGACTCACTAGAGAGGTAAGTATTGTCTCTGAAACATTATCCCTGGCTTTTTTAAAAAGAATAGTTTTAATCACTTTACTCAAAATCTTTAAAACTTCAAAACTACTCAAGAAGTTATAATTGATAAATTCATCTTCATTAGAGGATGCCCCACATAGTCAACAGATTATATGACCTTAGAAAATCATTGATTAAATGAAAATACATCTGTATAATTGGAATGAGGTGATAGTATATTGCTTCTGAAAAGATATAAGATATAAAAAATAGCTTCTATGTGTAGTTAAAGAATAGCTTGAAGTAACTCAGGTACAAAAGAACATGGATGGTATGTACTCACTGATAAATGAACATTAGCCAAAGTGTACAAAATACTCCTGATACAACCCACAGACTATAAGAGATATGTGGGGAAACAGAAAGAAGCCTAGAGGGTCAGGAGAACGAATGGAAATATGCAGAGTCTAGGAGTACAGTTTGGTGAGAATCTCTAGAAAGTCCCAGAATCCTGGGATGTGAGAGGCTCCCAGGATTCAGTGAGGGTGACCTTGGCCAAAATGCCCAAAAATGAGGAGATGGAACCTGAATGATGACAGGGCCTCCAGTGGAGGGTTGGTGTCACCAAGCCACCTCCAAACTTTTTGACGCAAAATTGTTAATTGTTCTCTCTCTCTCTCTCTCTCTCAGCAGCCATTAATTATCTGTGGCTCTTTTTCTTTAGGAGTAGGAAACTGTGGAATTCCCCAGTTTTGAGATTTTATGTCACCCTTCTCAGAATGTCTAATCAACAACTGAGAGCAAATGCTGGGGAGGCTATTTGGAAAAGAAAAGCCTCATCTATTGTTGGTGGAAATTTAAGCGGGTATAACCACTCTAGAAATTAGTGTGGATAATTGTCAAGGACTTAAAAATAAATCCCCCGTGTAACATATTGATACCATTCCTTGGTGCAGGCCCCCAAAACTCAAAATTGTACTCCAAAGTACCTTGCTTAACAATGTTCAATATAGCTCTATTCATAACATCTGCAAATTAAAGACAAACTAAATGATCATCAATAGATGGATGCGTAATAATAAACATAGTGTTCATACACATAGAAACACTGTTAATGTGAGAAGAGATATAGGATTCGAAATTAGCAGATAAACTGATAAAATGAGAAAAACAGTTACGTTGATTGATATAACTCTGAAATTAAAAAAAATTTCACATCTTCCCTCATCTGTATTTTCTACCTTATAATCTTGAGATCCCTGAGTAACTCTAGAAAACAGGAAAAAGTGAAGAGGGATCACAGAATGGCATCTAGAGAATAGAAGGGGTACGTGTCATGTGTCATGAAGCCGGGATTCAGAGATCCAGGGGAACTGAGACCAATTCGTGATTGAATCTAAGGTTCAGAGAAAAACACAGAATGAACATTAGAAAAATTTTAAAAGTTGTAAGATCAGGAAATATGCTATAAGATTGTGTCTCCTAGAAATTATAAAGAAACTACACATAGTACCTCAACAATATGGCTGTTTAAACAAGAACTTGAGCATGTTTAATTAATCTTAACAAAGAATTTAAAATTTTAGTAACAAGAACATAGATTCCAAGGATCCCTGTAAGGATTAAATTAGTAAAGAAATAATCATTACTGTTCTAGTTACTTTGATTATCATTAGTGAAAATGTGGAATAATTATTTACTTATTTTGAGATTAGGAGATGAAATTCAGATTCCTGAGCATATTAGGCAGGATTTATTTATTTATTTATTTATTTATTTATTTATTTATTTATTTATTTTGGCAAGCAGCCACATTTCCATCCCTTTGTGTGGAAATGCATAGAGTGAACCAGTATTCAGAATGCCTGACAATAATTACTAAATGACTAGGGAATGACTTTAGATTTAAAAAAAAAAGTCTACTACGTGGCTTTCAGAATCTTAGATATAAAAATTGAACATGAATTAATTTCTCCCTTTTTCAAAATATAAAATAATAGAGCTAAAATGATTGCCTAGTGATTAAGCTCATGCTTAAACTTTAATAACCAAAGATGATGTAAGACATTGTAATAGAGCACCAGGTAAACATTATAAGTTAAGATAGTTGAAAAGCCATATTTATAATATATGTTGTTAGAAACTTTGTTTAGAAACTTCCAAATCTCTGGAATTTTCAGAAGGACATGTTTAAGATTATATTTCTATATCTATATCTATATCTATATCTATATCTATATCTATATCTAT
>JANHMN010000005.1:7975996-8009753 GCA_030674055.1 Rhabdomys pumilio | reverse complement strand
TCTATATCTATATCTATATCTATATCTATATCTATATCTATATCTATATCTATATCTATATCTTGTATCTTGTATCTTGTATCTTGTATCTTGTATCTTGTATCTTGTATCTTGTATCTTGTATCTTGTATCTTGTATCTTGTATCTTATATCTTATATCTATATCTATATCTTATATCTATATCTAATCTATATCTATATCTATATCTATCTATATATGTGACATGTATATATATTTCATCACACAGGATAAAACAATGTGTGCTACTTTTCCTAAAATTGACATTACATCCTATCTCAGAAATAACCACAATGTATTAAAATGACCTTGTTTGCACTAGTTAAAAAGTAAAAGGGGCACATTACACACTTAGAAGTTTTGTCTTATCCCAGTGTGTAAAATGCAGTAGCAAATTTTCAGTTCCTCTCGGCACATTAATTTAAAAAATTATGTTTCATTTTTCTTCATAGAAGAAATTTTATAGCAGTATTTATGCAGGCCTCTCAGACAAAACAAAAGAGAACATGTTCATTTGTAACTGTCAAATTAATTGCAAATTATTTTTCATTCAACTGAGAACAAAAGAACCTCATAATGACAATGAAGTTTAGCTACATAATAACATCATGGTGAAAAGAAGCAAGAAGAAAAGAATTGGATCAGCTGCCACATTTTAAAATATTTAGCATAGAAATGGAAAGACTAGATGGTTTAGTAGTCTTTCTTGAAGAGAAAAATTTAAAACATGAACCAATATAAAGCTCATAGCCCTGGTGTATAGGAATTGCTATGGATTCAGTAGTAAATGGTACAGTGAAGCATGTAATGTAAAGATAAGTATTCATTCTTCAACACATTCTCCTTTCATTGAAAAACATTTTGTTGCATGGACTTTTAAAAAGGCATACTACTCATGCTGTTTTTAAAATAATTTTTGAAATGAGGTAAAACACAATTATTTTAACTTCTAATTCTCTAGCCATATCTAAAATCACTTTCCTTTCACCTGAATGTCTCTTTGTTGTTTTTCAGTGATATCTCTGTGTGATAATTATATGTTCATGCTTTTTAATCCATGTTGTCTTTGGTGGTTCCTCTTAAACTCTCTCATGGTTTGTCAAAATTCTGTACATATTGGGAACTTAATTCTTTGTCATGTTTTTGAAAAAGATTTCTCTCAGATTTCTTATAAATTACCATGATATCTGCACACTAATTAATGAATGTATCCTTTAAAACAGAGGTTAAAGCAAATGCTTTGGCAGAACTAGAGAAAAAGTGAAAACTGGAAAGGATGGATAAACAAGAGTAGAAATGAGCAGAGAATATTGTGCCAAACACTATAACATGTTGAGTCTTGTATGCTCAGTTAAAGGATCTAGATTTTATTTTATAGGGAATGCAAGCCCAAGGGACAATAAAATCTAGAAGTGACTTGCACAAATTGAAATCATCCTGGAAACAGTATGGAAAATGGATTTGTAGGGGGCTAAAATATTCACCACGTAGGTTAATCTGCCTTGCAATGCAGCAGCTGTTCACAGTAGCAGACATAAACAACTAACAACAGAGTATCCCCCAGGCTGCAGCTAATGAGTGGAATTGAGCCAGAGGAGATCTCAGCTTCCTGTCAACTACCATATTCAGAAGTGCTTAGGAGCACCTATAGCATAAATTTCAGCAATATTGGTGACATCTGTACCCAGAGGAGCAACCACAAAAACAAACAGCCAAGCAAACAGTAATGGAGCCATCCCAACATAAGCTGCACTTTAAGTTAGAAGTGCCAGTAAGAAATAGAAACTTCTTATTGAGCTCTTAAAAGATTATAGAGATTGTGATGTCAAATGACTTTGATGAACCCTCTAAACACAGCTCTGAGCACAGCCTGGCCTCATTCTATAATTTCTTCTATGTATATATTTCAACAATCTTATTTTAAATATATGATACAATAGGTTTTCATTTTCATATAGTATTATAGGTTCCCAGAAATGCATTTACATTTTTTGTCTTTCAATTTAATGCTTTATGGCATTTTTGGCAAAATTAATTTGTATAATTTGTAATTTTACCTTGTCAGTTCTTTATAGCTTAGTAGAACACATTTTGATAAGATTCTTTGATTGTGTGTTAATGATCTTTTTACTTGTCAGATGAATCTGTCATAACTGGTATTAATAAAATGAATCTAATTATACTTTTAACTCTGAATGACTTATCACTTTAAGTTCATAAACTTTTAGTTTTATGTGACTTAATTTTGAATGCTCTTGTATAGGGTGTATGTAGCTGTATATCATAGTTTGTCCTACTAGGTTTAAAAGACATTTTAATTAGTCAGTTTATGCAGTGAATATCATTCTTTATTATTTACTGTTTTTCAACGATTTTGTACCTATCCTATTACCAAGTCATTTCATATTTTTTATGTTATTTATTTTAGTCCCTGCTATTATCAGCATTGTTTAGAGGCATAGAGCGTAGCTATACAATACAATACTTAATATTTTACCTTTGTAATTCATATCAATTACTATTTTCTAATTATAAACTTATTAATAATGAATAGTTTTAATAATTTCTCCTAGGTAAATCAAAGAATTTATTATATTCATCAACTTACTTCTCCTAAACTTTTCCATATATATTTTAGTTTCTACAATCTGAAAATTATGTTGCAGTTTTATATTTTATATTAATTTTATTTTTCCATATCTGTGTTCCATTTCAAGAACTATATTTGCATTATTGTATAATGATATTTACATAGTAATTACCATTTGAGACTATATATTTAATTATGTCTCAGTTGGATGCTTTACTCCTTCAGTAAGAAGAATGTCTAATATCATCCTGAATTTTTCATCTGTTAGTAACTTGATTCTATTCTTTGATAATTGTGTGACTCTTGCTTCACTTTTAGAAGTCAAGACTTTTAACAGAACAATGTTGTTTCTAGGATGGTTTTTAGTTAATTAACATTATGTAATTCAAGTAATGACTTTTGGTATACAAATAAAATTTTCTGTCCAATAAAATCGGCTTTAAATTACATTCTTAAAATATAGCTCAAGTATCTTTAAATTTTACTTTCCCATGAGCATGAATGAGGTAAATGACATTCACATTGAGACATTAGACACTAGTCCTTATGGAATAAGGTACATTTTGTCAGATCACCTGCATGCCTGTTGTCAGTCCAAACTTCTTTATGAATATTGATGCAAAAATACTCAATAAACTTCTTGCAAACAGAATCAAAAAACACATCCAAACAATCATCCATCATGATCAACTAGACTTTAGCCCAAGAATGGAGCAATGGTTCAATATAAGGAAATCCATCAAGGAAATCTATTATATATATAAAAAAAAAAGAAAAGAAAAAAAAAAAAACACATGATCATCTCACTAAATGCCTAGAAAGCACTTGGCAAGATTCAATACCCCTTAATGGTAAAAGTATTGGAAAGAACAGGAATTCAAGGCCCATATATAAACACAGCAAAAAGTAATATACAGCAAACCAGTAGGCAACATCAAACTTAATGCAGAGAAACATGAAGCTATCCCACTAAAATCAGAAATTGACCCATTCTTATCTCCTTGTACAAAGCTCAAGTCCAAGTGGATAAAGGACCTTCACTAAAACCCAGATACACTGAAACTAATAGAAGAGAAGGTGGGGAAGAACCTTGAATACTTGGGCACAGCGGAAACAGATCCTGAAGAGAACACCAATGGCTTATGCTCTAAGATCAAGAATTGACAAATGGGACCTGACGAAATTGCAAAGCTTCTGTAAGGAAAAGGACACTGTCAATAAGACAAATGACAACCAACAGATTGGGAAAAGATATTTACCAATCTTACATCTGATAGAGGGCTGAGATTCAAAATATACAAAGAACTCAAGAAATTAGATTCTAAACAATGAAATAACCCTCTTAAAATGGGGTACAAAGGTCAACAAAGAATTTTCAACTGAAAAATATCAAATGGCCTAAAAATACTTAAAGAAATCTTCAACATCTTTAGTCATCAGGGAAATACAAATCAAAACAACACTGAAATTCCACCTCATACAAGTCAGAATGGATAAGACCAAAAACTCAGGTGATAGCAGATGCTGGCAAGGTTGTGGAGAAAGAGGAACACTTTTTTATTGTTGGTAGAATTGTAAGCTGATACAACTACTCTGGAAATCAGTCTGGTGGTTCATCAGAAAATTGGACATAGTTACCTGAAGCTCCAACTCTACCATTCCTGGAATATACCAAAAAAGTGCTCCAACATAAAAAGACACGTGCACCACTTTGTTCATAACAGTCTTATTTATAATAGTCAAAAGCTGGAGAGAACCCAGATGTCCTTCAACAGAGGAATGAATTAAAATAATTGTAGTACATTTACACAATGGAGTACTACTCAGCTATTAAAAACAATGAATTCATGAAATTCTTAGGCATTGGAGTGAGAAAATATCATCCTGTGTAAGGTAACACAATCACAAAAGAACACACATGGTATATACTCACAAATTAGTGGATATAAGCCCAAAAGACCACAATACCCAAGATATAATTCACAGACCACATGAAACTCAAGAAGAAGAAAAGACCGATGTGTAGGAACTTCAGTTCTCAGTAGAAGGAGTAACAAAATACTCACAGGAGCAAATAAGAGACAATGTGTGAAGCAGAGACTAGAGGAGGGAAAGTCCAGAGACTGCCTCACCTGGGGATCCATCCCAGGAGCAGTCACCATATTCTAACACTGTTGTGGATATCCAAAAGTGCAAGTTGACAGGATCCTGATATACCTGTCTCCTGAGAGGCTCTCTGCCAGAGCCTGACATATACAGAGGTGGATGCTCACAAATAAACATTGAACTGATCACATGGTCCCCAGTGGAGAATTTAGAGAGAAGACAGAAGAAATTGAGGGATTTGTGGCCCCCTGGGGAGAACAACAATACAAACCAACCAAAACTCCCAGGGTCCAAACAGCTAGCCGGGGAACATGGGTGGGACCCAAGGCACCAGCTGTATATATATGTAGTTGAGGATGGCCTTGTTGGAAGTGAAGTGGAGAGGAAGGCCTTGGTCCCATGAAGGCTGGATGCCCTAGTGTGGTAGAATTCTAGGGTGAGGAGTTGAGAGTGAGTGAATGGGTGGGGGTGAACCCTCATAGAAGTAGGAGGAGGGGAATAGGATAAGGGGTTTCTGGGTGGGAAATGGGAAAATGGTATAACATCTAAAATGTAGATAAATAAAGTATATAATAATAATAATAATAATAATAATAATAAAGCAGATAAGGTAACTGGCTATTTTAGTCAACCATTTGATACTTTTGTCATCAAATTAACATTACCCATATTACTGGGATTTCTTATAATTGTCAAAGACAAGAGACTGTAGAAGGGGCCCATAGAACCTTAAAACCATATCTTCATAAAATAAAAAAGGGAAAGGCTTATCCTCATACACAACAAATTAATTTAAATCATGTTTTCTTTATTTTAAAATTTTTTAAAAATGTGGATGCCAAGGAACTTTCTGCTGAGTGTCTATGGCAATCTACAATTAGGCATACTTATGCCTAGGTGAAATGGAAGAATCTACAAACTGGCATATAACATGATCCCAAGCAGGTGTTTAATGTGGGGAAAAGGACATGTTTGTGTTGTTTTTGCAAGATGCTGAAGGAGCATAGTAGCTGCCAGAGTGACCGGTGAGACATGCTGATGCCAGGACAAAGAATGATGCTGACATGTGAGCTTGCTGAGTGCCCTGAAAATGGTGACTAGAAAGCTGTTTTGGACATATATTCTTGACCCACCTTTCCTTACTTATACCCCAGATAGAAAAAGCTGCCTTGCCTCAAGATTTTAGACCTTGTGGAACAGAGAATCAAAAAGAAAAATTATAATGACTCTTGTATTTTTCTTAAAGATGACCAGTTATTCAGACTCAATCATGTACTGGTCTAGAACTCAATCCAATATTGGAAATAACAGTCTTTATTTAGAAGGCTGGTTCTGGATATTTTCAGAGACATATTTGGAAGTTAGCTGCAGTTCTCTATGATGTTATGTTAGCAAGAGATAAATTTGGAAAAGTATCTGGATTTCAAACAAGTGTTAGTGCATGTGTTAAGACTCTTTTAATTGTCAAGTTAAAATTACTTTTGTTTCTTCTACAGTATTTAAATTGCATTGATTATACACTGTGGGGAGCTGACAGAAGGCAGCTATCATTCTTGCAGCCATCTTGAGCCATATACCCTGACAAAAGACTTGTTCACAACAGCCTACAACACCTGAGCACACTCTGAAAACATCTTGTTTTAGATACCCGGGATCTTTCCTCGGGTGTGTGAAACTTAAAGGTGTGACTTAAAGGTGTGATTTAGAGATATGACTTAAAGGCATGACTTAAAGGTGTGACTTAAAGGCGTGGCTTAGAAGTGAGACATAAAAGACGAGAGGCAGACAGAAGAAATTATTAGACACTTGTACTTGGAAGAGTACTTGAGACTTGAGGCAGGTAACAAGGAACTGGGAAAGAGACTAGCAATTTAGAACTAGGATTAGGACTTGAGACTTGGTACTAGGAACTAGGAACTTGGAGAGAAGAAGCGAGACTGAAGAATAAGCGGGATTGAACCACACTCTGTCTGCTCTCCATTCTTCACATCAGTCCTCATTTTCTCTCTTGCTGAACCCTGACCCACAGACTGGAGCAGCTTGGGGCAGTGTGGTTTCTAACAACTTAGCCCCTAAGGCTTTTGATAGTGCGTGTTCCAACATTAACAGAGTGGTCCTCAATATTTTGGCTCCCAAGCATGGGGCAGCTCGGCCCTCAACAATACACTTTCTAATGGTGTTAGTGTGTTCATTGTACACTTTCTAATTGTATTAGTGTGTTGAAACATGGCATGTCTGTTATGGAGGTCTATCAACCAGCTTTAGTTTTATTGCCCTGAATATCAAAGAACCTCGGTATTCAGAAAAATTGCAAGTACTGGAGGAAGTGAATTAGACTTTAAGGAGAAGCAAGAAGAAAGTGGGCTTGATTATTGCTGGTATAAAATGTGTTGATATATAAGAGGATTTAGATAGGCATTTTGAACAAAGGATTGATGCTCTTTATTCTATTCAAATTATTTGAAGGAGGGTCAGATTTTAAGAATAAGGAGCTATGTCAGGTGTCACGCCTAATATCACTGGATTCTTATTAGTTCTAAAATTTGAAGAAGGTGTTATTATAATTAGGAAAAGTCTAAAGACACTTGCAATGTATTTAGCATAATTCTAACACCTCTCTGGATGTTTTAACTTTGCGTAGTGAGCTTAAAAGTTCTAAGAATGCTGCTCTACTGAGTCTTGATGCCAGAGATACTGCTGATAAAATTACCAATAGCCTGATGTCAGTATTTTTATTTTGGTCAAGTTTCCAGAATGTCATATATAAAGCTTGATCATGCCAGACCTTTTTGTCTTGGGAATAATTTTATTTCTGTCCATCCTGTTAAAGCTTGTCTTTAACAATGTCACATACTGGCAGCCAAAGTTCATGGCTTAAACCTGAAAATGAAACCCCAGACGTAGTGATTAAAGTAACAGGATGGCAAGACAAGGACTGGTAAGATTCTGCACAGAGCGTTACCAACCTAAGACAGAAGTGCATTGTCCTTGATAATACATATTCCATGATAGATAAAGAAGACATTCTTGTCAGAATGACCTAAAACAGGCCCAGTTTTGTTTATGAAATAAAAAATAAGGAGATATAGAGAACTTCTGGAGTTGCTTGGCAAGTATCTGACATCGTCCAAGGACAAGGAAATGGGATGTTGGCAGGAATATGGCATTGGCCAAGGACAAGAAAGTGTGCTTCAGGCTGGAATCTGATTTTGGCCTAGAAAAAAGATGTAATTTCAGACAGGATTCTAAATCTTAGGCTATTACAAGGGAGTAAGCTTTTGACATCAAAATGACTTTGGGCTATGACAGAGAATTATTCTCAGATACTTTGGTCATCCTTATAAGCCCTTAGAAACAATGATCACAGTAGTGTTCACAAAACTTTGTTTATTGCCTTGTTTGTTATTTGACTATTTGTGTTCATGGTCTTGTTTGTTCCTTGACTATTTGCATCTATTGTATTGCTAGTTCCTCAACCTAGAATTGACCTTAGTATTTGCAGGTAGTTAAAATGGTGTAAAAGAAAAAGAAGGAGGGAAGATATAATAGGGGTTTCTAGGAAGGGAAAATGTGGAAAGTGTATGTCATCTGAAATGTAAATAAATTAAAAGAATTAAAAAAAAAGAAATTTGCTGTGAAGCTGTGTTTCCTTGTAATATCAGAAGATACACCCATAACATCTCACCAACATGATTGCTGAAATATGAGCTGAACAAGATCAATAATAGTAGACCAGTAGACACATAGAAAGACCAGGAGGCCTCAACTTCCCACAGAAATACAGACAACTAAGGAATGCTAACAGTATAATAAATAATCTTCCCCTGAGAATATCACACTGTTTGGTTATACAATACCAAATAGTTATCTCTGAAAAGAAATATATAAATAACATTATATATACTGAAGAGGTAATATATATATATATATATATATGTATATATATATATGCACAATGAATAATATATATATATACACAATGAATATAGATACATAGCATTAAATATATACATATATATAATTTTATGCATGTATGTTCATATAACAAAGACTAGTGTAAAAAGGCCATGATCATAAGGTGGAGCAAAGAAAGATATATGGTAAGCTTTAGAGAGAGGAAACTGAAGAGAAAGATGAAGTAATTATATTATTATCTTTAAAATAAAAGGAAAAGAAAAAGATTTAAAATATTAGAATGTGTTTCCTAAATAATTTGCAGAACTATTTTGTCTTACCACTGATTTTGTTATTTTAATACTTTGTGAAGATCTGCTATTAGTCAGGCATTGAAGATGAAGCAGACAGTAGAATAGCACCCATGACGTTATTTATTTTTTGTACTAATTGTGTAGAAGAGGCAATAAGCTAGTAATTGTGACATGCATTTAGTGGAGATGATTATGGTGAGGACTATTGCAAATTAACTTGGGGCATAACAAGACTATATGATATTTTATAGTTGTTGGTCATGGAAATTATCACTTACAAGATAATTAGATATCTGATTTTTAGCAGTATCAAAGAAAATTACAGACTATGTATATATGTATGTATGTATGTATGTATGTATGTATGTATGTATGTATCATTGTACATGAATATGACAAGCCTATCTGTGGAATATGAAGCAAAAATGGCTCAAGTAGTATAAATAAAAGGGATAAATAAAAGTAAGGATATCAAATATTCACATAGGGTCTTTGTGAGTGGCACAATAACAAGTCACCTTTTTCACCTAAGTTTGTCTGAAGCACTATTGGTAAGGTTGAGGTTCAAAGTGACATGTTATATGTGTAGGGGGACATATGAAGGCAATGTGAGGGGAAGAAACAGCAGAGGTACAGAGAAGTAAGCAGAAAGACCAGTAAGATGGCCACTGAAATAGACCAGATTATATGTAATGATGGAGGATCTGGTGAGAAACAGCTATATGTGAAACATATATTCCTATCATTATAGGATAAGGAAGGGAATGTTATAATGTCCAATATTACTTTTTCTTTAGGGACAAGGTACTCATTTCCAAGTTACTTCAACTAAAAACAAATAAAGGTTCACAGTCACGCCATCCAGAAACAATCTTCCTTGCCATTATAAAACTATTTATAGTGAGTACACTGTTCAGAGACCAAGCAGTAGACAATGCCCAGAAGATGCACTGTGCAATGTTGTGCAGGTTTATTGAAGAACATGTGTGGAAAAGGTTTTAAAGTATAGCTCAGTTGTTGCATAAGAATAGTCTTAATATCTTTCAAGAATGATTTCAATAGTCTAAGCTCCCATTGTCAGTGCCAGGAAGTTCTTATATTTTTATATTTCTGTCAATATTCTGTTGTATAATTTTTGCTAGGCTAACATGTAAAATTTGATATATTGTTCCTATTTTATATTCTCCAATTAATAGTGTTTTATTTCAAATACACTTTTATTGTAATTGAAATTTATATATTGAAATTTGACTAGTCGCCATTGACCTATGATTCAGAGACATTAAACTATATAAAAATTATGATAAGATCATTGGTTTGTATACATATGAAGTTATTAAAATGAGCAATCATAATAAGCAATTTCAGCAATATAGTGAAGAAATAATACAGGGCTCAAGATTGAGTGGTGAAAAATCAGATGTCCTAATGTTATCAGAAACTGCATATTAAGTTTACAAGATCTTCAGCTACACAAAATAATAGAACTTGAAATTAGAAGAAAACCACTGTTATGTCAAAAGAAGAGTTACAAATCTTAGAAGAATTTAATTAGGCAACAACACATGAATTATGAAAGGAACAAATGAAGAGAAATTCAAGGAAATCATAAGAACTAGTAGTAAAAACTACTTGCCATTTGGAATATGTCAATAAAAATGAAAGACTTAAGAGCTGAGAATCTTTCGAAACAAAATAACTGCATTGTTTCTAAGGATAAATGATTAACATTTGAGGCACTGAGTTAAAGTTCAGACTAAATAATGCTTTATAGAATTACAAGTTTATCCTCCAAATGATCTTTAAATTAAAACATAGCACTTTAAAGACAGGTATAAAAATAGTTTTTATCAATACATCTCTCAACTCCTATCTGAGAAGTCTCTATTTGCAGAGACCTACAACTGATCCAAGTGCAGAGAATAAGAAACCATAGAGTTCTCTGACCTAATTGGGGCATCCATACTAAATATGTTCTTCCCAAGGCTCAGGTATCATTATAAAAGAGGAGTTAGAAAAAGTGTAAGGGCCAGACACTGTGAATGACTACAAAGAATCTCATTGTCTTCTGGAAAAAAACAGGGCAGGTACATATATGAACTCTCAGTGGTTGTGACAACATAAAAAGGCCCAAGCTATACCAAACTCCAGCATGGAATGTGGGTTGGGAACATGATACCAAGCATGGTCATGAAACAATTTACAACTGTTAGCTGCTGGGAGATGGAGAAGTGGTTTTCTCTAAGCCTGTAGTCACTTGGAAATAAATCAGGCCACAGTAGAAGTCAACATATTCAGGAACATTTGAGCAGCTCAAGTAGTCTTAATCAACATAATAATGATGATAAGGATGATGATGATGATGATGACGATGACGATGACGATGACGATGACGATGACGATGATGAAGAAGAAAATTATGATGACAGTAACAATAGCAATAGTAATAATAACACTTGGTTGCATACAGAAGGGAGGGAGAATGGATCTGGGAAGAGAGGAGAGATTATGAATATGATCAAAACTCAATGAACAAGACCCTCAAATATATAATACCTTTTTTGTAGCCTTGGCTTTCCTGGAACTAACACTGTTTGAGGTTAGCCTGCAACTCAAAAATCTGCCTGCCTCACAACAGTTGGAATGAAAGACATGTGTTACCACTGCCCAGCATATATAATAATTTTTTAAAGAAAGAAAATCAGAAGAAATCTTCAGCATAATCTGGACCATCATTAAAAATTTTCTTAGATAAAGTCATATTTAGGTGGATTGGAGACTAAGTAAGAGGTAGAAGAAAAAAAATGAAAGCAAAATGTTGTTATGTGCACAAGTTTTATATCATCAGTTTCCTCACTGAGACTTTCCAATATGTACTCTGTCTTGTATCCAAGTCTGTGAGGAAAGTCAGAAATCTGTGCCACTAAAATAACTGTTTTCAAATTTAAATATTATTATGGTATTAAATTATTACTATCAATGCAAAAATGTTTTTAAAAAATTCAATTTTTATTAAAATTTAACAATATTTGCTATTTAATGTTTATGTTTCAATGAATCTTGAGAGTTGTTATCATCAGTCTTTTTAAGGGGAAAAATTTGATAGTTCCACTTTGTACTTTTTTTTTTAAAAATTTCTTTAAAAAGTGGAATATTAATTTTTATTAATATAAAATAATAATAATAATAATAATAATAATAATAATAATTAAAGATTCAATGATATCTATCTCAGTTCTAAAATCATATTAGTTAACAAAAAATGGTCTGAAATTATCCATGGCAGCAGAACTAATTCAGGTAGCAAAGTAAGTTTCTTGGTTTTTATTTGTTTTGTTGTTGTTGTTGTTTTGTTTTGGAGACAGGGTTTCTCTGTATAGCTCTGGCTGTCCTCTGTTCTGGAACTCACTCTGTAGACCAGGCTGGCCTTGAACTCAGAAATATGCCTGCCTCTGCCTCCCAAATACTGGGATTAAAGACATGCGCCACCACTGCCTGGCTTTATTTGTTATATTAATAAAAACTATGCATGTCAAAACCTTATCAACCTAAGACATAAATGCATTGCTTTTGATAATGCATATTCCATGATGGAAAGCATTCTTATCAGAATGACCTAAGACAGGTTCAGTCTTGTTTATAAAATATAAAAGAAGGAGGAGGGGAGAGCTTTTAAGGCTGCTTGGCAAGAATCTGACATGGGCCAAGGACAAGGAAATGGGCTTCAGGCCCATTCAGGAATCTGACATTAAACTATAACAAAGAAGTAATTTCAGGCAGGAATCTAAATCTTAGACTGGAACAAAGAAGTAGTCTTCAGACATAAAAATGCTTTGGACTAGGACAGAGAAGTAGGCTCAGATATTTTGGTCATCCTGATAAGCCCTTAGCAACAGTGATCAGATCAAGGGAATATTCATGAAACTTTGTTTATTGCCTTGCTTGTTCTTTGACTATTTGTGTTTATTGTCCTGCTTGTTCCTTGAGTATTTGCATCTATTATATTGCTAGTTCCTCAATCTTTAACTGACCTTAATACTTGCATGTAATTAAAATAGTGTAAAAGCAAAATGGAGGAGGGGAGAGGAGGGGATGGGATAGGAGGTTTATAGGGAAGGGAAATGGGAAAAAGGGAATGATATATAAAATGTAAATAAATAAAATATCCAATAAAATATGGAAGAGGAAAAAAACTGTGCACATGTTCTCTACAATTATAGATTCACTTAAAAGGCATAGACAAGATGAAATTTCTCTATTGTAATATGAAGCATACACTCCATGGATATGTTCATATGGTCACTCTAACTTTTCTGGACATTTTCAAAGAGTAAATATTTCAAAGATTATTTTCAATCACTTAAGATAATCCTAGTTCAGTTCGTATTTGGACAGTTGTGTTTATGAATCTAGGGTATAGCTTCTGGGATTAATAGGAGACACAACCACAAAACAAATTCATTGATCCTCTTGTTCTTACAATCTTTCTACTCCATCTTCTGCAAGATCTTCAGGCCTTAGGTACTGAAGTGTTTTGTAGATGTATCCCCATGCCAAATGGGATGGGAAAAATTTCACCAGCCCTCAACTTTAAATAGAGAACCATGGACAACTTAGGAAAGGTGGCAATGGGAGACTGGTCTTTCTCAGGGAAGAGCACACTAATTGGTTGTCCACGTCCAAATGATTAGTCCTAAAATTGTACATGCAATATATATATATATATATATATATATATATATATATATATATATATTCAACAGATTATATGATTATATTTGGGAATATATATCTATGTATATTAAATACACATATTCATGGCATAACAAGTAATTAAAAATAGAAAGGTCATGAATATAAAGAGTATAGAGGGGTATATAGCAGAGTTTGTTAGGAGGAAAAGGAAGGATAATTGTAACTAAATTATATTATTAAAAATACAAAATATATTCCTTTCAAGAGTCCTTGTTTAACAAATATATCTCCATAAAATATTCTTTCATAAATTTGAGTGACTAACATTTATGTTTTTTAATTATTTTACAGGAAGTTTTTCTCTTTCACAAGTTTAGATCCCCAGAATTCTGATCATGAAGTCATTGTTGGATTGTTGGTTGTTTGGAGTGACTTTATTTTCTCAGAAACAGATGATTTCTATTGTTTCATATAGCACCCATTCACTGCATGTGTCAAGTCATTTTAGTTTGACTTTTTCCTCATCTGAGAGGTTTGTGAAGTGCTTGCTTTTCTCTTCTTAATCTGCACTCATTATCACTACTCCATTGTCATTTCTTGTGATAACATTATTTTAGTCCTCACCTTACCTGTAGACTGTGATATTCTTTAAGCTCTTGTCTTCAAAGAGTATGTAAAAACAGCATATAAGCAAAAAAAAAAAAGAAAAACCCGCATTGTTTACATTGACACAACCCAGAATGTAATAGTTTGTAGTCTTCTCTTGCTCCAGTAAAAAGAGTATAGAACATTCCCCTAAGTTATTTAAATTGTTTTTCTCCATTCTATCTTATGGGGTATCAGGAGATACTACTCATTGTTTAAACGTAATCAATTGTATTTAAAAAAAAAAAAAAATACCAGATCACATATGCCAAACTTGTACTCACACCATCTGCAACAAAAACAATGAAAACATAAATTGTTAATAATTCATCAGTTCATCAGTGATGATGTTCCCCAGTGTTTGAAAAGATTTCCTAATGTTTGTCTCTAATCCTATCTCAGGATCAAAATAAAAAGCTAAATCTGCCTTTTAAACCAATCACTTATCATCTTCCTCTTCTACTGTGCAAGTATCAAGATTCCTGATTCCAAATTCTTCTGAATAACACACCTGAAGTCTTATTTTTATACTTGAAACAATTCCCAGCCCCCTGCCTGACTTTGATTCTTTGCCAAATGTAATTGAGAGTGCCTTAAATCCTTGCATAATAAGTACCGAATAAATACACTCTGATTTTTCTCATTTGGGTAGTCTTTATTTCTTCAACACAGTGGAAAATCATCCACAAACTGAGGCATTTCAAACTTTGTGATTTATTTATTTGTTTTCCATTCTTTCTTTCTTTGGTCTCTTTTACTATAACTAATAGTAATCTTATAAACGCAAGCCTGCTTAAATGTCCAGATGCTTTACTTTGGCTTCATGTACAAAGAAATTTTATAGTTATTCTTAGCAAGCTTAATATTATTATAATTACTTTCATTTTCTATTTCATGTGAAATATCTGTGAACTTGTGAAAGAACATTTTAATTAAGGAACATATGATAACATCTTAAATAGAAGTTCTTGCCTTTATTTCTAAGTATTTTTTCACTTAACCACAATAGATACGAGGCCTTTTATGGCCTATCTGTTTTATCAGGTGATATATAAATATCAATCACCATTATGTTAATGATGGTACATGATAGTTACAGTTTTTTAGTAACTATAACAATGGCAACAAGCATCACAGAATAAAGGCTCTGTTCAATAACTTCAATAAAAAGAAAAATAATTACTTTTATTGACTGAGATGCCAGAAGTGAATTTAAACACAAAGCTTTGAATTAACAATAGATAGTAAACTTACTTTTAAAAATTTTCAATAAACAAAAGTGGCTAAGCAAATTTCAATATTATAACAGAATGATGTGAAATTGAAAAACATCAGATTATATATTATTCATTAATAAATTCACTCTAAAGTTTAATAACAATTAACACTCATAATTAACATCTTGCAACTTTCTCACTGATTTCTCTCACTTCAATATATCAGCTGTTTGCAGGGCAGTGGTGGCACACGCCTTTAATCCCAGCACTTGGGAGGCAGAGGCAGGCAGATTTCTGAGTTTGAGGCCAGCCTGGTCTACAGAGTGAGTTCCAGGACGGCCAGGGCTACACAGAGAAACCCTGTCTTGAAAAACCAATCAATATCTGTCAATATCAGCTGTTTACTATGACAATTCACTTGCACTACAGGTGTAATAAGTAATGAAAAACACATTGCTCTAAATATCCTGTGCTCTAAGCCTTTATTTGTCAAGATGCAACCTTCAGGATGTGTTGTCATCACAAAGTCAGTCCAAAGACCTTGTACAATTGATTCAAATGTTTTGAGACTCCATTTCATAAGGAGAAAACTGAAATGATGCTACCTTCCATGCAACAATTTTAAGGAAGATAACATTTAAAGCATATATCTTCCACATATTTTATATGTAACAGGATCCATACACAAAATAAAACTAACCAATGGTACCCTTATAATGTAGTATATGGTAGAAAATTCCATATACCTTTTACATATAACAATCTTTTTTTTTTCTCAGAGATTTATTTATCTATTTATCTATCTATCTATTTATTTATTTATTTTTGCTTTCATAACATTTTAATTACCTGCAGGTATTAAGGTCCTTTCTTGGTTGAGGAACTAGCAATACAATAGATGCAAGTAGTCAAGGGACAAGCAAGACTGTAAACACAAATAACCAAAGAACAAGCAAGGTAATAAACAAAGTTTCACGAATATTCTTGTGATCACTGATTCTAAGGGCTTATCAGGATGACCAAAATATCTGAGCCTGCTTCCCTGTTCTAGCCCAAAGTCGTTTTCATGGATGAAGCCTACTTCTTTGTTCCAGCCTAAAAGTTAGATTCCTGCCTGAAATTACTTCTTTGTCCTAGCCAAATGTAAGATTTCTGCCAGAAGCCCATTTCCTTGTCCTTGGACAATGTCAGATTCCTACTAAGCATACCCAAAAGCTTTCCTCCGCTCGCCATTCTTCAGTTCATAAACAACACTGAGCCTGTCTTAGGTCATTCTGACAAGAATGCCTTCCTTACCTGTCATGGAATATATATTATCAAAAGATAATGTGTCCCAGTCCCATGGGGCATGGAACTGGGATCAGAATCAGAAGACCTGGAAGAGAGAACTGAAGGACAGGGGACACAATGAATGATGATTTGACCCTGCAAGTGTCTTTAAATTTTTCCTAATTATGATCAGTATCATTGTAAAATTTAGAAGTAAAAAAACTCCATTGGTATTTGGCATGACACTTGAAATGGCTCCTTACTTTTAAACTCTGAACCTCCTTCCAATAATTTGAATAAGATAAATGCCTATCTAAATTCTCTTGTATACTCAACACATTAGTAACATTTTTTTGCTAAATGATTAACAAAAATTAAATGGTTAACAAAAATAGCTGTCTTAACTTCTTGTGTCAAAGCAATTGTAGAAGCAGTGGTGCTACCAATCAATGTAATTAAAGCTGTTATACCAGCAATAATCAAGCCCACTTCCCTCTTGCTTCTGCTTAATGCCTGACTTACTTCTTCCAGTATTTGCAAGCTTTTTTTTTTCAGAATACCAAGGTTCTTTGATATTCAGGGCAATAAAACAAAAGCTGGTTGATAGACATGCCAGGTTTCAACACACAAACACAATTAGAAAGTGTACAATCAGTGCAACTTACATTAAATACTATAGAAGAAACAAAAGTAATTTTAACTTGACAATTAAAAGAGCCTCTTTTTTAAAATATTCAGATCCAGCCTTCCAAATTAAGACTGATATTTTCAATATTGTATTGATTTCTAGACCAGTTCATGATTGAGTCTAAATAATGAGTCACCTTTAAGAAAAATACAAGAGTCATTACAACTTCTCTTTTTGATTCTCTGTCACACAAGGTCTAAAATCTTGAGGCAAGGCAGCTTTTCCCATCTGTGATATAGGTAAGCAAAGGTGGGTCAAGAACATATGTCCAGTAAAGCTTCCTAGTCACCATTGTCAGGGCACTCAGCAAGCTCACAGGTCAGCATCAATCTTTGTCACAGCATCAGCATGTTTCACCAATCACTCTGGCATCTGCCATGCTCCTTCAGCATCCTGCAGAAAAATAACAAACACACCCTCTTCCCATAATCGATACCTGATCAGGATCATGCCATATGCCAGTAAGTCGATACTTCCTTTTCACCTAGGCACGGGCATGCCTAGCTATAGGGTGTGATAAACACTCAGCAGAAAGTTCCCTGACACAAAAATATTTTAAAAATTTAAAATTAAAAGAGTATGATTTAAATAAATTTGTGGTGCATGAGGTTATACTTCCCCCTTTTTTATTTTATGAAGATATTGTTTTAAAGTTCAATGGGCCCCTTCTGCAATACCTTGTCCTTGACAATTCTTGACAATAAGAATTCCAGTAATATGGGTAATGTTAATTTGATGACAAAAAGCCTCAAATACTCAACTAAGAGAGCTAGTTCCATTATCTGATGATGATGATGATGATGATGATGATGATGATGATTATTATTATTATTTATTATCATATTACCATCATCATTATCTTCATCAGCATCATTGGATATTTTATTTATTTACATTTCAGATTTTATCCCTGTTCCCCATTTCCACTACCAGAAACAGAAACCCCTTATCCCATCCTCTCTCCTTCTACTTCTGTGAGGGTGTGCCCACACACATTCTCCCACTTCTACCACCTGCCCTTGAATTCCCACAAACTCAGGCATCCAGCCTTCAAGGGACCAAGGCCTTCCTCTCCCACTGATGTCCTACAAGGCCATCCTCAATTACATACACAGCTGGAGCCATGAGTCCCTCTATGCATGTTCCAAGACAGGTGGATTAGACCCTTGGAGCACTGGTTAGTTGGTATTGTCACTCTCCCCATTCAGCTCCTTCAGTCTTCTCTCTAACTCCTCCACTGGGGACACTGTGATCAATTCAATCTCTGCCTCCTGTCAACATGCACTTCCTGGCATCCACAAGAGTGTTTGCCTTTGGTGACTTGCACATGGGATGGATCCCCAGGTGGGGCAGTCACTGGAAGGCCCCTCCTTCAGCCTCTGCTCCACATTTTGTCTCTGTACTTCCTCCCATGACTATTTTGTTACTCCTTCAAAGAAGGACCTAAGCACTAACACTTTGGTCTTCCTTCTTCATGAGCTTCATGTCGTCTGTGAGTTGTATTTTAGGTATTGTGAGCTTTCAGGCTCATATTCACTTATCAGTGAATGCATACCATGTGTGTTCATTTGTGATTGGGTTATCTCACTCAGGATATTTTCTAGTTCCATCCATTTGCCTAAGTATTTTATGAAGTCATTGTTCTTAATAGCTGAGTATTAATCCATTGTGTAAATGTATCACATTTTCTGTATCGATTCCTCTGTTGAAGGACATCTGTTTTTTTTTCCAGCTCTGGCTATTATAAATAGGGCTGCTATGAACAATGTGGAGCATGTGTCCTTTTTATATGTTGGCAAATCTTTTGGCTATATGCCCAGAAGTGATATAGCTGGATACACAGGTAATACCGTGTCCAGTTTTCTGAGGAACAACCAGACTGATTTCCAGAGTAGTTGTACCAGCTTACAATCCTACCAAAAATGGAGGAGTGTCCTTTCTTCACATCCTCACCAGCATCTGCTATAACCTGAGTTTTTGATCTTAGCCATTCTGACTGGTGTGAGGTGGTATCTCAGGATTGTTTTGATTTGCATTTCCCTGATGACTAACAATGTTAAACATTTCTTTAGGTACTTTTCCATCATTCTATATTCCTCACTTGAGAATTCTTTGTCTAGCTCTGTATATCATTTTGAATAGAGTTATTTGATTGTCTGGTGTCTAATTTCTTGACTTCTTTTTATACATTGGATATTAGCCCTCTATTGAGTGTAGGATTGTTAAAGATCCTTTTCCCAACATGTTGGTTGCCATTTTGTTTTATTGACAGTGTTCTTTGCCTTACAGAAGCTTTGCAATTTTATCAGGTCTCATTTGTCAATTCTTGATCTTAGAGCATAAACCATTGGTATTCTGTCGAGGAAAATTTCCCCTGTGCTCATATGTTTGAGGCTCTTCTCCACTTTCTTTTCTATTAATTTCATTTTATCTGGTTTTATGAGGAGGTGTTTGATTCATTTGGACTTGAGCTTTGTACAAGGAGATAAGAATGGATAGATTTTCATGCTTCTACATGCTGACCTCCAGTTGAACCAGCATTGTTTGTTGAAAATGATGTATTTTTTCCACTGGATGGTTTTAGCTCCTTTGTCAAAGATCAAATGACCACAGGTGAGTGGGTTCATTTCTGGATCTTCAACTCTATTCCACTGACCTTCCTGCCTGTCTCTGTACCAATACCATGCAGTTTTTATCCCTATTGCTCTGTAACAGCTTGAGGTCAGAGACAATGATTCCCCCAAAATTTCTTTTATTGTTGAGAATAATTTTTGCTATCCTGGATTTTTTGTTATTCCAAATGAATTTGCAAATTGCTCTTTTTAACTCTCTGACAAATTGAGTTGAAATTTTGATGGGGATTGCATTGAATCTGTAGATTGCTTTCAGCTAGATGGCCATTTTTACTATATTAACCCTGTCAATCTGAGCATGGGAGATCTTTCCATCTTCTGATATCTTCATCTATTTCTTTCTTCAAAACTTGAAGTTCTTGTCAAACAGATCTATCACTTGCTTGGTCACATTCACACAAGATATTTTATATTATTTGTGTCTATTGTGAAGGGTGTTGTCATTTCTCAAATTTCTTTGTTTGCCTGTTTATCCTTTGAGTAATTACAATCTTTTAGTATGTCCTTTACACTATTTTTCTGCATCAGTCCTCTGAATATTTTTCTCAGTACCTGTTCTAGTAAGGAAGGAATATCAGAGGGAAGCCAAATGTCTTCTGACACATGGGATTACCACTGAGTTGTACAGGATGGCTTCAGAAGTAAAGGTTACAACTGTTATAGCTACCTCTAATTGCTTAATTTGCTTCTTAATTAAGGAAACCTTAGATTTCTCATCTTTCTCTCTAAACTCCAAAGTAAATCAAAGCTTGTATTTTCTACAAAAAATGTTTTAATATCCGAAATGACTATCATCATTTATAACATAGAGGTGATTGATTCATATATGATGAATATTAAGTCGGAATCTATACTGTGGATGGTTTGCATATATTTGGATCAGGGAATGGCACTATTAAGAGGTATGGCCTTGTTGGAGTAGGTGTGTAACTGTCAACCTTAGTCAGTGAAGCATTTAAAAACAGAAAACTAGTTATAATGTAGTAGAAAAAGGAGGCTATTTTCCAACTCCTACAAGCAGCAGAATTTGGCAGCTTCAGCCATATGTTTCTGTCTTTAGAGTGAAAAAGAAGGGACTACTGGGATAATTGATGCTGGTTATTTGACACTAAGAAATTAGTGGTGACTAATAAGAGACCAGCATCACTGAGGTGAAATCTTCTGGGAAGTGTTTTCTGAGAGCACACAGAAGCTGTGTTCCAGAGATAGCCAAGGTTGTACCTTGTGCTGCAGCTGTACTTGGTAATGTGTAAGATTCACCCAGATGGTACTGGTTATGAAAGCATGAAGGGGTCATGTAAAGCAGCTCAGGCTTGGCTCTGTGAAAGGCTATGGTAGGCCATTGGTGAAGGTGCAGCCTCAGCTATAGTTTGGTGACCCAGGACTGAAAGTGTTATGAAAAGAAATTACAGGCTTGGCACCATTAAAAGAGCCTATGAGAGTCTATTGGTGGTGAAGCCTAGTTGGAGCAGAAGACCCTAGTTTATTGGAGATGACAGTACTATTGGATGGTCACCAAGAACAGCAGTAGTAGTGGAGTATTTCAACCTGAGCTTAGAGTGCTACAGAGGTCAGAGTTGGAGAAGTGACACTAGCCCTTTGGAGGAGCCCAGAAGATTGTATGTGGATCCCAGATATTGAAACAAGAAGTCGTAACATTGAAGTTGCCTTGGAGACCCCAACTTTTGAAATACCAGAGCTGAGGAATGCTGCTAACAAGTCAGTAGAACCAGCCCATGAAAAGAAGTTTGTTGCAGTCAACAAAGATGTAAAAGGAGTTGGAGATCTAAAAACTGCTTTGACATAAGACATGAATATGCAGAGTTTGCAGTTTGCAAAACTGGTTTTCTTTCTTGATTTGGGGATTACAGTTAAGTGATTGGATGGGTTTCAGAAAACACTTTGAACTTTGACTTTTAATGTTGTTAAGACTGCTATAGACTATGGGGACTTGGAAGTTGGGTTAAGTGTACTCTTTTATTATTCTATGGCTAGATATGGCCCCTACAGACTCTTGTGCTTGAAAAAGCCTATGGGAGCCAGAGAGTGCCTTGATGATAATGGTCTGAACCCTGAACCTGTAAGCAAGTACCAATCAAATGCTGTCTTTTATAAGACTTGCCCTGGTCATGGTGTCTGTTCATAGCAGTAAAACCCTAACTAAGACAATACTCTACATATAGCTACTAAAATCCTTCTATAACAATATACAATATATAGCATGTGAATAAGTTAGACATTGTCACAGATATTAGAATGATTTCTGGTCTTTGATGAAAGCAAAGAGATTCAAGATAGAGAAAGCAAATTATTTCTTATGTCTCACTGATCTTACAGAAAGGGTTTAAAAATTGGATGTAGTCCTTAGTGTCTAGTCTCACTTAGTCTCTGTTGCTTTTTTTCAGAAAAAGGAGCTTATATGGCTGTTAAATCATGTCTAGAAGAACTAAGATCAGGTGGTGATACCAAAAGCAATAATACTCAAAACAGGTATAAAACTGAATATAAAATCTGTTTTAACAATTAGTAGAAAACAAAGCAAAAATGAGGCCATAAATTTGAAGATGAGAAGAAAAATGTTTATAGGAGCATTTGGAGGTAGAAAAAAAAAGAAAAAAAAATGTTGTAATCAAATTATATACACAAAAAAATTAAAAGGTCATTTTTATATCATCTGATAGCAAGACTTTAGCTGAACAAATAAATTGGTGTTAACCCTTCTAACTTCAAAAGGTTAGTAAAATGTCTAATGATGAGAATAATTTTTATTTAGTGAATATTTTGATAGCTTTAAATTGAAAGGCTTATTCTTCTGTCAATGTACAAATTATAAAAGAAAATTTGCTAAATACTTGGTTAATATAAATTAAGGTACACATTCTGTTTTTTTATTCTAATGAAGCTGAAATTAATAATTTATATTTTTTGAAGAATGGAAGACTGATAATATTCTTAAAAGAGATTTTACTCAGAAAGGCAAGATTTTCTTTTAAGATAAATACCCCACATTTCATTAGAATAGAGGAAAGAATATTACAGAAGAAGAAATGAATCAGGTGAGTGTGGTAAGTAGACAATAGGGAATTATAAGAGGTGGTAAAGATCCTATTATGTTACATGCTTGTACACACCTGCCAAAATGAAACCTACTTTAATCTGTAATAATGGGAAAAAATCTAAATATTTTTAAAACATAAAAGTTCCATTAAAGCCTGAGAAATATTCACTTGTTATTCAAATATTGAATATTAATAGCCCTATGATGGAGCTAGCTCACAACTAATACAAACTATTTAGTGTCAAATAAAAAAATTCTTAGAGACCCTATGACTTGGAATAAAATGTCTAAAGTTACTAATCTTATCCGTGAATATGCTAATATAAAACTCTGCTAAACTAATATTTAATAAAGAATGAACAAAACCAACCTGAGAGAGAAAGGGGACTTGATTATCCTGTGAGATTAAAAAATTTAACACATGGAATTAATATTAATTGTTATTGACTTCTAAGTTGTGTTGGCTCTAAGAAGTAGGAAATTATTTAAGAGTTTGGGTTAATAAAGCCATACTAGTAATGAAAAATGAAATCAAACTGGTAATGATCAACTGAATAAGGAGGAAACTTGGGCTGTTAGTACTTAAATCCTCATAGTATCAAGTAATCTGAAAATTATAAATTGAGGATTAAAAGGCATTTTTCCATTGGGAAAAAAGGTTAATATTTTTACAACTGTAATCAGAAGGAGGAGTCCTCCATGTCAAACTATTATCTTGATGTATATTTTCAATAATAGCAATGAAAAAAATGTATTTCCAAACAACCCAAGACTCTCCCTATAAGTATATATTCAAAAGAACTGAATGAACTATCTTTAAAAAGCATTTTCACACCAATGTTTCTAAAACCATAATTCACAGCAGTTAAAGAATAAAACAACCCAAATACTCACTGGTTGAGTTAGTGAAACAAAATGCATTACCTAAATGTGATATAATATTTTTCAGGATATAAGACATAACAAATACAGACAAGCTACAGCATGAATAAACATTGAGGACATTATGTTACATCTCAGGGATAGCAAAAATTTCACATTAATTTTTATCAGTATAGATTTTCAATTTTGTGTCATAACTGAATATGAAGTTCTGATGAATCACAAAACAATACATCATTATGTTTTTCACAACATTTTTTGAAACTTGCAAAATAATCAGTTAATCAATAGGTACCTACTTTAAAAGTTAACAAAAATTTACAGAAAAAAATAAACATTTACTAGTACACGAAGTTAATTATGGAAATCTCTTCAAATATAAAATATTTTAATGAAGTGGCATAATGTAAAACAAAATATTTCTATTTAAAAAATTAACCCATGTGTCTAGGTTAGTTGACTCTGTTGGTCTTCCTGTAGACTTTCTATCCCCTTCAGGGTCCACTATCCTTCCTCCTATTCTTCCTGTAGCGTTTAATGCCAATTTGTCACAAACTAGTATCACCTAAGTATGGAACATCATTTGAAGAACTGTTCCAGTGATTTTGATTATGTGAGAAATCTCATTGTAATACTGGACATCACCTGTTCATAGCAACCCTAATAAAGTTACTTAAGAAGGAAGTTTATTCTGGATTTTTGCTCACCTGGCTTTCTCTCTTGTTCCCAATGACTTCTGGCACTAGATTGATTATACTGAGGTGGTCTAACTTGTGAGCTATCCTCCCAGCCACCCATAGAGAGAAAGCTATTCTGGAACTTCTTCAACTTTTGAAGTATAAATCCTCAAGGACTGAGTAGCAGCATGTCAGGTGTTATTTGTCCATTGTTAACTATTTGAAAGTTTACCTAATAAACTCAGATAGATGGATGAAAGAGAGAAAGGCAGAGAGAGAGAGAGAGAGAGAGAGAGAGAGAGAGACTTTGGTTCTATTCATTTAGCAATCACTTCAGAAAATATCCACTAAATCTAATTTGTGCTGGTCAGACACTCAAAAACTTGTTTTACTACTGCTTACTTGTTTTGTTTTGGTAACAAGCCAAACCAAAATAAAAGGTCTAGAAGAAATGAATAAGTAACACATGGCCTGAAAATTGTTTAACCAAATCAACGATCACATTTTATGACAAAGAACCCTATTCTGGGGTAAAATTATATGAAAAATGATGAGACTTTTCACATTTCATATGGAACATGAAGAAGATGAAATGATCTCATGCAAATACAATAGTAGAAGATATTGATAAGAGGATATTAATAAAAAATGGCCAGGAAACAGAAAACTATGTACTATGTGAGTGCTAAATGAGAGGACATAGAAGAAAAGTAACATGACCCAGAAAAGATATTCATAGAAAACTTCAATAATAAAAAATTATAGGAGATCCCTGTCATATACAGAAAAAGAACACAAAAATTAATTTTAATAGCCACATAACCAAATGAAAATTCACACTGATATTGAATATGTTGCATCATTTTAATTTGTATATAAAAACAAACTGATGATTTATTCCCCAAGACAAATGATAAAGAATTACCCTATAATGCTAAAATATCTTTCTCAGTAGTCTACATTGGGTATGATACATATTTCATAATCACTATCAATCCTGTTGGCATATTACAAAATTCATAGGAATTGTTTTAATGACAGCTTGTCAGTTCATATAAAAAATATTAATGACAATTATATTAGAATCTGGGAAGGTAAGCATTGAGTGTCATTAGGCTACAAACTACTCCAGGAACTCTAATTTCCAGGCAATCTAAGAACTATTGATTAGCACTATTCTCTACTTTTCTGTAGACCAAGCACAACTATTTCCTACGTTTCTGCCAGTGTAAGTCTGGTCTTTCTTACAGAACATCTTGTTCTTGGAAGCAGATACTATATCATGTTACCAAAAATACTTAGAATTAAGTATTTTCTTACAGTATCATTTTGTATTTAAATTTAGTTTAAATGTTAAGAATAGAATGAAATGTCTTACGATATTTTATTTTTCTATGAATTCTGATCACTAAAATAATCCTGTTAGATTTATATCAACTGTCAAAATTAAAAATTAGGAAAAAGTACTTGAGCAACCTATCTCAGGGATTTCAAATATCTTCAGTGCTTTCAAAGACAATCAAAAAAGTAGAAAGTCTATTTTAATACGACATGGCAACAGATGTTGAAAAACGAAACTGTGTAATACATATATAGTCATATATGTTTCAAAAATTTGTTTAATTAAAGATGAGCCTCAAGGAGTTTAGACTTATAGTTTACAAACTAAGTATATATTATAATTTGAAAATATTTCATACAAATTGAAGAAAGTTTCAATACAAAACCATAAAATGTCCACAGCAACAATGTTTGTGTAACAAATAATAAGTGGGTAAGAAACATATGTGAATTGGTTTGGTGAAAAATTAGGTAAAATAAATATATACCTATAAAATAATTTGCAAAGAGAGTTGTATCTCAAAAGAACCCTGAAAACATCATGAATGGAAAAAAACCCTTCTGCTAAATTCTATAAATAACAACCCAAATTGCATGAAAATGCATTGAGAGAGAAAGCTGGTTAATATTTGCTGAAGACTGAGATGGGAAGCAAGAATTGACAGCAAAAACACATGAGGAATCATTTGGAATGAAATAATGTTCTAAAATTCAATTAACTCATTTTGGATGGCTATAAATTTAATAACAGTCACTGAATGATATACTTCAAATGAGTGAATTTTATTGCATAAAAATTATGTCAATAAAACTACTAAAAGATAAAGTTGATAATTCTGTGCATTTAAATACTTAATATTATAACCTGTTAAAATATATCAGGAGTAAGTACAATAGATATGCAATAAGAAACAGGGATTAGTCTAAGGAAAAAACATTATCATAATTATCTTGATTTGGTTATATTTAACTAATAACTACTTTCAGAAAATGCATCTATGCATACAACATGTCCATACAAAGCCCTTAAGTAGGCAAGAAAAGGTAATTAATACTTTACATTTTATTTTATTAGGAATGTGGTATGTAGTTATTCATTCCCCTGATTAATTAAACATCTTTGACCTCTTTCTAATAGTACAAGTCCATATTACCCCATTTAAAAATTATAATTTTAGAGTGTTGTTAATTTGACCCAGACATATTACAGAAGAAATGATCATCTCTTTTTGAAATTGTCATCAAATTTGATTACTGTGGTAAAAAGGGCAGAGATCTACATAATTATTCATAGACTGGAATGTCATATTCATTTCTTTTTATTATATTACTAGTATAATATACATAGAAAAAAGTTCTTCTTGAACTAGTTATTTTGTGCCAAGGACCATTGAAGTACCTAAAATGGATGTGAAAACTGACCCAAAGGCAATGCAAATATTGGAATTGAATCCTACCCATTTATTCACTAGCCTATAAAAGACAGCAGAACAATTCAGGAGAAATTCTTGTTTTAGTGGCAGTTTACCTGAATGCCAAGTCATACAAAATTAAAGTTATATGCTGAAAAATATTGTCTCTGTTCTTAAGACACTCAGTTACAGACTAATACAGTCAACCAATTGCAATATTACAGTGCCTCTCTGGATATTTATTTTCATATTTCTTTACTTTTATAAAACAACATGACCAAAATAATATTTTTGATTGATAACATATCATGAAAGTAACCATATTCAGAAAAAAATAACAATGTCATTACTATGTGATGAATATATAACATCTTTGTGGGAAGAACTATGTTAACCAGCCTACTAACTCCAAATAATATCTCTCAACTTATGCTGATGTTCTTAAATGTAATCTGTCAAAATATTACATATCTCAGTATTACATATCACTTTCTATTGCATTATACTGTTATATTCCAACAGAGGGAGATATTTGGCTTAGAACATTATGACTGGAGGTATCCTAATGTTTTTCAGTAATGATTTAATGATGGCTACATTAAACCTCATGTGTTCAAGTTGAAGTGAACATTGACCATTCAGATTATGGCTGAGGTCAATGTAATATCTAAATGAACAGAATTTGCCTAAAGATAACTGGATGATAATCAAAAAGTATATACATGGTCAGGTCCATTGCTCCAGCTACATATGTAGCAGAGGACTGCATCATCTGGCACCAGTGGCAAAGGAGGTGCTTGGTTCTGTGGAGGCTTGATGCCCCAGAGAAGAGGGATTCTAGACGAGTGAGGTGGGAGTGGGTGGGTGGGGGAGCACTCTCTTAGAGGCAAAGGGGAGGGGGGCTGTCTGGAGAGATTGGAAAAGGGATAACATTTGAAATGTGAACAAATAAAATGATTAAAAGAAAAAAAGATAACTGGATGATGCAAGGAAAAAAGCTATCAGGAATTGACCATGACTAATTTACAATTTCATAAAAAATAAAACAGGAATAGTCTATGTTCATCCCAATTATAGAATGACACAGGCATACCATGGCAAAACAATTAATCTTACATGTGAATATACTGAATAATAACATGCAGTTAACAAAGAACTTACAGATTTTAGGAGGCCTTTCACCCAAAACACACAGGTAGATAAAGAAAAGTGACGTAAGTCGTATTCTAAGAGAGTAATTTTCTGATATAGTACAGATATTAATTGTTTATTATAGACTATGATGATGCTAAAATCTGGCTTCACCCTGTGACTCCATCAAATATCAAAGGTTTAAAGTCACATACATTTCTAGGCAATGGCTTGTTGCCAAAAAAGCTTTCTTTCTTTCTTTGGATATCACTTGGATAAGACTCTTCAATATCTTCCCACTTTATGTAGAACAGACAAAGATAAATACATGTTGCCTTTGTAAATACCCATTCTTTAACTCATAAAAGATTATCTTAACTATTTCATTTCCATTAATAAAAAATGCATTATTAATAACGTGATGATTACAAGTATCTCTTCTTTACAGTAATGGTTACTATTGTCAAGTTACCAGGAACTAGAATCATCTATGAGAAAACTTCTGAATATATTTATGAGAGATTATCTATATTTAGTTTCTGGACATATCTGTGAGGGTTTGATAATAATATGTTCATTGATGTGGGGAGGCTCACACTAAAAGTATTCCACACTATTCTGAGCTTTGGTCCTAGACTATGCAGGAAGGAGAATGCCAGCTGAGTATCAGCAATCATTGCTTCAGCTTTCTGACTCTGGATACAATATAACTATCTGTTTCAAACTCCTGAAGACACTGGCCTCAGAGCAAACTATATTCTGATTTGTAACTAATCATATATTATCATTAATCTTACTTCCTCCCATGTAGTTCTGTCTTTCCTAATTTTGTTTCTTGTGTAAGAAAATCTTTCTAATGCTTGACTTTCAGTACATATGTAAATGTTAGGGTTAGGATGTCCTTTCTAATTTGATGATCACATTCCACCTCTTTCAATAGTCTTTTGGTCCTTGTTGTGACAATACCCTCCTCCCTTCTTGAAATAGTCATTTACCTTGATTATTCCTTCCTTGGTTTGGTAAATGAATTCATGCTAGGTACTGTAAAGTGATCCAGAAAAATCTACACTGATTGAAGTTTTGGAAAATCTTGGAAACAGTTGCTTCACAATAGCCAAACACTAACTTGAGATGTATTTTGAATGGAGCTGATGACCTGAACATTTGTATGATTTTTTTTTACTCAAAAATTATATTCACATATAGTTCTGTGTACTATACAAAAATATAATAACTGCCAAACAGTGAGCAGAATATCTAAATATTATAACATATCACACACAAGATTATATTTTACCTTATTTGGCAGTGGGTATGAATAATCTACTGAATTGTTCAATTTGGGAGAACTTTATCTGAATGAAAACAGAAGTCGAAGTTATTAGAATGATGAAAAGAACCAGATGCAGAGGTTTCTAGAAATTGGTGACTGGATGACAGCCAATGAGGAAAATGTACTTGAAGTACATTGTTTTTCCTTGAAAATTTACATGGAATTTACTACAATCAATTTTAGTTTGGTGACAAAAAAAACCAATTGGGTTTTATTTGATAATTTTTTGTTCTTCTTTAATACTATATATACCAACCAGATTTTCCCCTTCCTTCACTTCTCACAGTGCCACCTGCCTGCTTCCCTAGATTCACTCCTGTACCATTTCCCATCAGAAAACGGCAGGCCTCCAAGGGATAAAGTTTGGGAAAGTTATTCTACAATGAACATAACAACATTCATACAACCACTAACACTAATTCACAGGGACAATAACATCTCTACAAGAAGGAATATAGTTAATATCACAAAAGCAAAATTTATAATCTTTGATATTATTATTTAGAGCACTGGTCACTTAAAATATTAAATGGACTACTATTAGAAATATGAGATGTGTTGTTTGTCAGGTTAACAACAAATAGTTTGGTTTCTGGTTATAAGTGAAGAAAGAGCCCATATATATCATATAGACAATTTATGCAAGACTAATAATGACATATTCAGGTATCATTATTCCCTATGTAAAATAATCAAATGACATATCTATTTCATTATCAGTAAAGATTTGGGTTTATTATAAAGAAGAAATCAATGCAATGAATGATAGATCAGTGGCCTACATCACAGCAGACAACAAATCAAATTTAGGGGGTAAGAAAATAAAACAGTGGCATGGGCTTTCAGCCACCCAAAATGTTTTCACAAAAAGATGTCAATTGCAAATTTCAAAACAGAATCTTGAGGTGAAGTTGTATAATTTATGATCTTGTATTATATATTAGTTCACCCTGACCTGATACAAAGTTATTATTGAGAAAACTAAGGTTAGGTATTATTTTTGCCCTTGCTTTTCAAAAATGATGGGTACAAACTGAGCAGCCTAATAACTTTAGAGTAGTGCTTAGTGTACAGACACTATTAGTAACTGACTTTTTTATGTCAAGGAGGTTATTTTGTGTAATCTAGCTGAAAGTCTAAATTTCTTATGTGACCTTCAAAGCCTAACCATAGGAAATTGCAAATACATTACTACAAAACATACTGAACAACTTGGAACACTTAAGAATTGTGTGATTATCCATGTTCTTCATGGAGGTCTACTTTAGGTCTCTAATGACAATGTGATCACAAATACTTGAAAACTTTTTCTCAGTTTTCAGTTTCTTTCTAATATTAATCTTTTTTCTTCATCTTTACCTCCAATTATAAAGTTCCTAAAATAACATTTTTTTTCTCTTTGAGGCACTAAAAAATATTCTTCTTATTATGCTGATATGTATGGTCTTCATCCATTCTATTCTTAGAGAAAAAGAGGAACCTAACACAGACTTACTTGTATATGACATTGTTAAAGAAACAAAGTATGAGTAACACCTATGTATATATCTTCTAATCTTCCTAAAAAGAGAGACATCATACACAAACACATTTGCTATGACATAAATGAAGTCAGAGATTAGGGGATGATTCTACAGATAAGAAAAGCCAACAATCTCCTGCACAGCATATAATCTTGTATTTGTTGAGACTTTCTTGGAATCTAGTGAGGACTCCTAGTAATGGAAGATATGAACTCTGAACCAGCTACTTTTTGTGGTCAGGCAAGGCTTCCACTGATGGGATGAGGTTGCATTAGGTGGAATTGTTAGCCAAGAGGTCCTGTAGATATACCTAAACAACCCAGATTGATGCTAGGACAGATGGTTGGTCTCCAAAAACTTACAGTAGAGCCTCATTGCTAAAGACAACATCCACACAGCTCATTAAGCATAGAGAGGTCTGGTTAGAGTTTGCATGGATCTTTCAACTATACTTTCTAGTCTCTTTAGTGTGGAAAGGTAGTCTGCAAATTACTGAAAGAGAAACCTGGAAACTAACCAAGCCACAAAACCGTCAATCTAAAATCTGTCCTGACTGCAGTATATGCTTGGGCAATGACAGAATGGAACTTGCACGAGTGGCTAGCAAATCTCTGATTCAACTTGAGGCCCAATTCACAAGAGGAAACAAATGCCAAACAATGCCTGCAAAACCCAGAGACCTAGGATCAGTGTCTTGTCCAGTTGTCATCAGAGAGGCTTCTTCTGGCAACAGATGGGATTTGGTGCATAGATCCACAGCCAGACATTATTCCAAAAATCTAAATTGGAGATCTCTATATGATCTCTCCAATTTGAGACTGGATAACCCAATGGAAGTGGGAAGTAAGTTTGTACAAATCAGAGGGGATAGAGAACATCAGGAGAACATGGCCCACTGAATCAACAAAAAAGAGCAATATAGGCTAACAGAGACTGAACCAGTCAGCACACAGCCTGCATGTATCTCTACATGGTCTTCTGCTTTTAAGTTATGTTACAGCTGTTAGTTTGTTGGTTTTGTGATATTCCTAACTATGGGATCCTGTGTGGCTTTAACTCATTCTCTTGCTCTTGGCACTCTTTTCCTCATACTGGGTTGCAACGTCCAGCCTCTGAATGAGGACATTTTTTGCCTTGTCTTGCATTTTATTTTGTCTTTTTTGATTGTTATCTCTCAGACATCTGCTTTTTTTTCTGAAGGCATAAAAAGGAAGAGTGTATCTGGAGAAAGGGAGGTTAGGGGAGTTAGAAAGAATGGAGGGAGCAGAAAATGTGGTCGGGATATATTTATTGTCTGAAAAGAATCAATTTTCAATTAAAAAATAATACAGAAATCAATCCACTCAATGCTGATTTTAAAAGACACTGAAACTATTAACATTTTTCATTTTTGAATTCTGGCAACTGAAACTAGGAGGCAAAAAATATAATTTGTTCAACCAACCACTAGCAAACTAAATGGTGTATCTAGACCGCAGCTTATACCACCATAGTAAACAGAGAAATGATTTTATTTGCATGGGGTTTTCTGCTTTAATTAGAACCTTTTGACACCTAGCAGCTCAGTATTTCTCAGCTCTGTTTTTAAAATTTCTTTTCTAATTGATTGGCGCTGCTAAAGGTATGTCATTACATCTATAGTAATGTCTGTCTACAAAGCAATGAGAAGGCAGGCTGCCTCAATTCAGACATGAGGCTTTTTCTCAAGTATGCAATATGAGTTATACAGCTATAGAAAAGAATGTTTTCTTGTCACAACTTTGTCAAATATTTCCATGTTCAATGGTATATAAAAAACACTATGATCTTCCAAAATGCTCTGGCTTTTCCATACAAGAGTCCAGACCACTGGATCTCAGTTTTCTGTACATGTATCTGTCCTATCTTCATTCCTCAGTCACCCCTAGTCAGGGTGCCAGGATCCAAGCCATAGGCAAGGACTCAATCCATAATATAATTAATTTTAAAAGAAAAAATTTTATTTCCCTCATAGTTTTAGAGAATTCAGTCAATGACTATGTTGAGTCTTTTGGATATTGGCCTGTGGCAAAGCATAGTCTCATAAAAAACCACTTACTTCATAATAGTCAGGAAACAGTCATAAAAGATTATGGAGCCTGGTGTACTGTTATCCCTTGTTATTCAACTGCAGAAGAGAAAAGAGAGGGAAGGAGAGATGAGATGGAGGGAGGGAGGAAAGGAGGGAGAGGGAAAAAGAAAGAGAGAGAGAGGGAAGGATGAAGAGAGGGAGGGAGGGAAGGAGGGAGGGAGGGAAGGAGAGAGAGAGAGAGAGAGAGAGAGAGAGAGAGAGAGAGAGAGAGAGAGAGAGA
>JANHMN010000005.1:7896831-7968578 GCA_030674055.1 Rhabdomys pumilio | reverse complement strand
GAGAGAGAGAGAGAGAGAGAGAGAGAGAGAGAGAGAGAGAGAGAGAGAGAGAGAGAGAGAAAGAATAGAGGAGAGTCAGACACACAGACAGAAGGACAGATGGGTGGACAGACAGAGAGACAGACCGAAACAAAAAAAGACAGTAACAGTCACAGTCCCAGAGACGTAGACAGAGATAGAAAGAGGGGATAGGAGATCTGAAGAGACATTTTCTTAATCATTGTTCAACATCCTTTAATAATGCAGGAGATGGACAAAGACCTCTTGACCTGATTTGTACCCCACAGAGACTGTAAAATTTTATTTTGATTCCTGGTGCTAAGACATGTTCTACTTGTAAACAAAATAATCTATAGCTCCCTGTATAATCAATTTGAACATCAACTCTTAAGAGAGTTTAGAAATGTAGTTTGTCTTGGGATGAAATAAAATTTATTTAACTCAGTTAATGAATGTAATATAGTATAGGACATGTTACTAGAAAGCCTCTTTTGGTAACTATCAAGTCAAAAACAAAAACCAAGCTAGAGTGTTACAACTATGTTTTCTGGTAGCCCAAAGAGTCCAAGTTTTATTTACTGAAGCTTCAGCACTTCCTGTTTTACTCTGCCTCAAAGATTGACAAGAAGTGAGATAAAGGTCTAAAGTTGGTGACTAAACTCTAACTCAGCACAAAGCTCTGTGATACTAACTGGGGGAAATTATCTACATAGTCTGGCTACAGCTTTTCAAGCACTAGAACTTTCATGAAATTTTAACATGCCCCATCCAACCTGTGGAAGTCCTAACCAGAAAATACATACCTATCCTGTACATGTACTCTGCACATCATTATACTATTTTTCCTCGCAAACATAGGGTGAGCTAGTGTTGAGTCTGAGCAAAAGAGAACCCCAATAATTTTTCCAAGACCATGACAGCTCTTATAGCTATATGAGTGTTATAACTTTCCCCTCCCACCAAGTTTATAGATGAAGCATGTTTTAAACATTTATTCAGATATTTCAACTTTTAAAAAAACAGTAAGACTACAGGGTAGGCTGAGATATTAAGGTCTAAGAATATGAGTGACAAAATCCCTAGATCAATAGTTTCTCATAGTAAAATTGCATTTCATGGAATGAACAAATAATCTCTACAAACGTGGTGCCACTACAAGATAGAAATGATTAAGACCTTTTAATTTGTGAACGTAGGCTAACACTACTCAGATCACAGAGAAGGGCAGTATAGAAATGTCATTTCTGGATGCTAAAAATTTTAATTATTATGACTTCTACCATGAGAAATAGTAGTAGCAAGGCATGGTTCATGTCTATAATTCACAACATCAAAATGATGAAACAGTGGACGTAATGACAGTCTGGTCTATATAGTAAATCCCAGGAATTTCTGAGCTATATAGAGATATATTGTCTCAAAAGACCTTTTTTTCTGCTCTATAGAATTGTCTATGTCGATTCCCACTTTTTTTTTTCTGGCCCCAAGCAATGAAAAATTGTTGCACTTAGGCACATTTGGGCTATGCTGCTGAGGTAGAGTGATACCCCATCCATCCTGTGGGAGTCTTAACTGGGAAATATATACCTGTCCTGGGTATGTACTCTATATACCACTACTATACTATATTTCCTCAGAAACATAGGGTGAACTACTGTTGAGTTATAATAGGGGTAAGTCTCAAGTAATTTTCTGTATATTTCTCATTTTGGTTATATTGAATTAGAGAGATGTTTAAGTTCAAGTTATCAATTTTAACTATATTTTCTGGATTCCTCTATCATCATTGCCCCTCTTATAATTCAGTTATGAAATCATAGGAACCTAAAAACTTAGCATGAATTTGGTAGATCATGCTTTGTAAACATACATTGACTATTGTAGAATTTGTTTGCTTATATAGACAGAAAATTCATCTGACACTGTTGAAATTTATCAGAGAACTTTGCTTTATAATGTGGAAATGATTAAACAGCTCTGACAAACATTATACTTCAATCAAATACCCTTCTTTCTATAATACTGGAAGCTTACTCCCCCCCATTTATACATTTCTAAGCCAGTAGAAAGGAACTAAATCCTTACAATATTCCTCATAAATAATTTTCTGACATGTTTGTATCTCCTTGAACTTTGGTATTACCCCAAGTAAATTTCTTCCTTGGATATTGTTCAGGAATAGTTTCATGTTATTATGAAATACATTTCTCAGTCCACTATCTCATCACTCTGTTTGTAACTTGAGATCTCTATGCTTTGTTCTTTTTTATTGGTTATTTTATTTACATTTTAAATGTTAACACATTTTCTTGTTTCCCTTCCACAACCCCCGTATCCCATCTACCCTCCCCCTGCCTCTATGAGGGTGCTCCCTGACCCATCCATCCACTTTTGCTTCACAACACATCTGTCTACACTGAGACATTGAGACTCCCCAGGACCAAGGGCCTCCCCTCCAATTAATGTCAGATAAGGCTATTCTCTGTTACATATGCAGCTGGAGCCATGGGTCCCTCCAAAAGATGTTCCAACATGTAAAAAGGACACATGCCCCATTATGTTTATAGCAGCCTTATTTATAATAGCTAGAAGCTGGAAACAACTCAGATGTCCCTCAATAGAGGAATGGATACAGAAAATGTTGTACATTTATACAAATGGAGTACAACTCAGCTATTAAAAACAATGACTTCATGGAATTTGTAGGCAAATGGATGGAACTAGAAAATATTATCCTGAGTGTGATAACTCAGTCACAAAAGAACACACATAGTATGTGCTCACTGAGAAGTGCATATTAGCTGAAAATTCAGAATACTCATGATACAACTCACAGAAAATATGGAGCTCAAGAAGAAGGAAGATCAAAGTGTGAATGTTTCAGCCCTACATAAAAGAGAGAATGAAATAATCACAGGAGGTAGAGGAAAGAAGGGACCTTGGAAGGAGAGAGGAAGAAGAGGGAAAAGGGGACAGGATTAGATGCAGGAGGAGACAGAGGAAAAGTAGAGAGGGTCAGGAAATTGAACAGAGTTGTGTTTCAGTGGGATGAGGAACTAGGGGTAGCCACTACAAAGTCCCAGATGCCAGGAAAGAAAGATGCTCCCAGGACTCAAAAGGAATGACATCAGCTGAAATACCCAAAGAAGTGGACAAAGAACCTGTAGAGACCATATGGAGGGGTTACACATGGCCCCTGTTTGAGGGATGGGGCCACATGCCTGTCTCAAAAATATTAACATAGAATTGCTCCTGTCTAAAGGAAATGGAGGGACAAAGAGTGGAGCAGAGACTGAAGGAAAGGCCATCCAGAGACTGCCCCACCTAGGGATCCATATCTTCTGCAGACACCAAACCCAGACACTATTGCAGATGCCAAAAAGCGCTTGCTGACAGGAGCCTGGTATGGCTGTCTCCTGAGAGGTTCTGCCAGAGCCTGACCAATACAGATGCAGATACTCACAGTCAACCATCTGAATAAGCACAGGGACTGCAATGGAGGAGTTAGGGGAAGGACTGGAGGAGCTGAAGGGGTTTTCAACCCCATAGGAAGAACAGCAATATCAACCTACCATATCCACCAGAGCTCCCAGGCACTAAGCCACTAATCAAAGAGTCTTGTTCATAATAGACTTTCTTTTTTAATTTGTTTAGGCTTATTTGTTTTATATGTATGAGTGTTTTGAATGTATGTGCATATGTGAACCTTATTCATCCAGTGACCTTGGAGACAAGAATAAAGTGTTGGATGCCCTTGAAGTGTAGCTTTAGGTGGCTGTGAACTAACAAATGGGTACTGGAAACTGAACTAGGGTTATCTGCAAGACCAGAGATTTCTCATAACTACTTAATCTTTTAAATTCTTTCTTGTTAATGAGAAATCCCTCTTCTGTCTAATATCCAGGAAACTGGCAGATTTTATATGTAGATCATTTTATACTTACTAACATTGCATTAGTACATTCTCATCTTAAAATTGTTCTTTTAAGAGATACTCCTTGCATAATCTGATATCTTTTTTAAAAATATACTATGAACTTTAATTTTATGAGAAACTATGTAATGAAAATTTTATATTTTATATATGTTTAAAAATATCATCCAGTAGCATTAGCTATACTTGTGCTAGTAAGTGACCAATCTCTAGAACTTATTAATCTTGAAAAATTAAAACCCTGTACTCATTAACCAGCTCTTTATATTTCTCTTGACAAGACCTTAGACAATCACCATTCTGGCATTTATTTCCTGAGCTAGACTCATCAGGATAACTCCTCTTAGATTTTATCATATTTGTCTTTCTGAGTTTGCTCTATTCTTTGAATACAGTTGTTACCAAGTTCTACTACATTGATGCAAATTAGATATTTTTAAATCTTATTGTCATTTTCTTGTACAAATATTTCATACTTTCTTATCTATCAATCTTTCAAAACACGTCTGTTTTTTTTCTAATCCTTGTCTATTGCAAAGTTGTAATGAGCAGAATATGAAATAAATATCTTCAGAATCTTTCTCTGTTCTAAAGTATATTCCCAGAAGTATGACTGTTATATCACATATTAATTCTATTTCTTAGAAGCACTTTTGTATAATTTCTTATAGTACTTGTATCAATTTATATTTTCATTGATAGTACACAAAGACTCAAATTTCTCCACATTTTTGCCAATACTGTTTTTTTAATGTGTGATTGCTTTAGTGTTTAGTTTCCACTTGTAAGGTTGATGCTTCATTACAGTTTTAGTAATTTTTATTCATCTGATAAATATTGACAACTTTAGTAAATAATTTCTCATATATTTATTGCATATTTCCATTTCTAGATTTTAAAAATGCCCATTCAAAGATTCAAAGCTATTGTTCATGTTTTAAACAAGTAGTTTGCTTTTATTTTTTTCTGTTGATAATGGTCATATGTTTTTCTTTTATCAAAATTTTCTCCATTTCTAGGGGATTCTTAGATTTTGATTATTTCCTTTGATACATAAAAGTTTCATGAGAATATTGTTAGCTTGATAGAATCTTGTTTACATGGTTTTGCTTTTGCCATCTATGTTTTTAGAGTCACAACGCTCTGGTAATTTTGCTTTTGGACATTTCTAATTCCAGGACTTCATCTGATACTGAACTTATCTATGGAATCTTGCAATACACTCAACTTTGAAACTAGTTCTACAGATACCTTATGAATTAAAATACAGCATAGAACATCTCACTATTGGAATATAATTTACCTTGTGACATTCTATCTTTAAAGTATTTTATATTTCATTGAATGCATAATTACAAATTATTTATTTTGTTAAATCTTACAAATGCTCATTACCCTATTAATCAAAGATTCTCAGATATTCTTAATATTTTATGATTTCAGAAAAACTAAATCTTATTATCTTTGTCTTCTATTTCTGTCCAAATTTTTCCTATAATTTTTTTGGTATGCCATTACAATTTTGCTGATATATTTGAGGTTGTGAGCATGCATATGCACATGGTCATGTATACACATACAGATTACCTTTGATAATTTCGAGATGGAGAATATGCTAATTTAGATTAAGGAGTCTTATAGACATACAGGATAATGTGCCTAGCACTTACTTATAAAACTAAATATTTCAAGATAAAACAGCATGCTATTTTTCTATTCCTTAAATTTCATTTGCCTAAATATCTTTGAAAACAAAATAATATCCAGTTTCTGCCTCCACTATTCTTTCATCCTTTTTCAAAATTATGACAGATTAGAAGTCTACTAAATGCATTAGGTTTATGCTAGACTTTCTAGATTAAAGTTTTCTGCCCAATTTATTGACAACCACAGTACATGAAAATTTATCTGGAGCCAAGGCTAATTGTGTGCCAGACTATACCTGTAGTGTTAATATATGCTGTTAGCCAAGTCCTTCTCTTGACTAAAAGTCCCCACCACTTTTCAAAGTTATGTGTGATAAGATGCATTTTCACTTCTCTTCTTATAAAAAGTCTTCTTCCTTGTTTTAGCCTAAAATTTAGATTCCTGTTTGAAATTACTACTTTGTTCTAGCCTAAGATTTAGATTCCTGCCTGAAATTACTTCTTTGTTCTAACCTAATGTCGGATTCCTGCCTGAAACCTATTTCCTTGTCCTTGGCCAATGTCATATTATTGCTTTGCTTGTTCTTTGACTATTTGTGTTTATTGTCTTGCTTGTTGCTTGACTATTCGCATCTATTGCATTGCTAGTTCCTCAACCTAGAACTGACCTTAATACTTTCATGTAATTAAAACCAAAAAGGCTGATAGGGTAAGGAATAAGGGTGCTCTAGGGAGGAAATAGGGAAAGGAGATGACATATGAAATGTAAATAAATAAAATATCTAATAAAAAACGGAAAAAAGTCAGTGCCATGTACTAAATATTAACACAGCAGCCCTTTCCTGTCAAGAGCCATGGAAAACAACAAATGGCTTTAGAATTCATGGAATTAGGCCCACTTACCAATTAGTACAATCTCAATGGGTGTGCCTCAGAGTCAGAGCCCCAAGGACCACGTGTCCTGAGGACTTCATGCTCTTGTTTTACTCTTGTTGTTGCCTTCATATCTCTCTTAATCTACGAACTGTATGAAAACTCTAAACCAATGATTGATTTCTTGCAGCCATTTTTGCCTCCAGCTTCATAATATGATTGAATAAAAATTGTTAATGAGTAAAAGAAAAAAAAGGCTAATCCATCCACTGAACCTTTAGTCATCTAGTGTCATGATTTTGCTAAAGTTTTTTTTCTATATTCTGCTTTCACTTTCCTTCTTGATTGTTCATACCTTTGTATCTCAGAAAGGATTTTAGGCAGGATAAAGGAGTGATTCCTGCAATCAAATCAAATGCAAACCACTATTCATGTAAAATCAGTCCAGATAGTACAACTTACAGATACCACAAGAAATTTTACTCTAATGAAAATAGAAGGAATGACTCCTATTCTTCTGAGGTGGTATGAGAGTTTTATGTTGAAGCCCAGTACATTTAGGAGTTTATCTGGCATATCAATTTAAAGTAGGAAACAGTGAACTCTTAGAAGTCTTATCTTTAGGAGAGTTGATTCTATTCAAAATTGAAGTTTAAAGTGGAATGGGAAGCAGAAATGAAGAGAAAACTTCTTAATGAAACATTCTAAGCTAGTAGTTTATAAACCTGTCTAAGTGTGTCAGTAAGAAAAGAAAGATTGCTTTGCTTGTTCTTTGACTATATTTGTTAATTGTCTTGCTTGTTCCTTGACTATTTGCATCTATCATATTGCTAGTTCCTCAACCTAGAACTGACTTGAATACTTGCATGTAATTAAAATAGTATGATAGCACATTGGGAAAAAAATAAAAATAAATAAATGAATTAAAGAAAGACAATTCTTTAATTTGTCTCTATGTTTGGAATATGATTTATAGATTTACAATTTCATCATTCTCTTGATACAAGCTCTGTCTTTCTTCTATAAGGTAGAAAGTATTGCTTCCCTCTGCTTGCCAAGGAGTGAGGAAAAGAGGCTAATGTTCTATTTGTAATCTAATCTTTTGCCAGAAGTAACATACTGTTTTTTGGCCACAATAAATGTTCTGTACCCTCTTGCCATAGGAAGTTTATCCTAAACTCCACTGAAAGGCATGAAAAAATTCATAATGATGTTGTAATTATAAAGAGATGTCCAACTGAATAAAGCAATGACTACTGGGGAATATATATATATATATATATATATATATATATATATATATATGAAAAAAGAAAAGAAGATATGTGTGTGTGTACTATTCTTGTCTAAACAAGAGCTTCATAAACATAAAACAAGTCTACATAGAAAAGTATATGTCAGAAATTTCACAGGAATCTACCCCAATAAGAAGATTTATAGGCAAACAGTGGCTACTGAGGGAAGGTCGATGAGTTTTCTGCAGGTATGAGACACCAGGTAGGTAATTTAATCCTGAATAGGCAGTCTTATACTCAAAAAGAGATGAATAATGCAAAATGAGTCAGAAGGTTTTACACATACTCACAACATCCAAATATGCACACATATGCCCTCTCACACATGAACACACATCTATTTATAAATACGAATATGGACACAGATAAGATATAGATATGTAACAACCAACCAAAAATAATTCAGGAATTTGAGATGGAGTATTGGAAACACGGTAAATTAAAGGATAGTTAACAAGGGTGTGAATATAAGCATTGTGCCTATGTATGAAATTCACACACAAAAAATATTAAATTGCACTCTGGTGCTTTCAGGTTTTTGTTGTTGTAGTAGATATTTATTGTTGTGGTGGTAGAAATTTGTTTGATTGTTTCTTTATTTGACTTCTGTGGGTTTTTTTGCCAGATATATCATAATAAAATCCAGTTTCTATCAGTCAAAACAATTACTTTCCAATTGATGGAAACCTGTTTTTTGTGTCTTTCTTACTTTACTCCTCCTCCTCCTCCTCCTCCTCCTCCTCCTCCTCATTCTCCTCCTCCTCCTCCTCCTCCTCCTCCTCCTCATTCTCCTCCTCCTCTTTCTCTTCTTCTTCTTCCTCTTCTCCTTCCTCTTCTTCTTCTCCTCCTTCTTCTTTTTTGACTTAGTTATATAGTCAAAACTGAAGCTGACCTCAGGTTCAACATTGTTTGTTTGTTTGTTTGTTTTTTATTTTTGTTTCTTTTTGTTGATGTTTTGTTTTGTTTTCAGCCTCCCATGTGCTGGGATCACAGGCTTTCTAGTTCCATTCTGTTGATGGAATAAAATTTTGTCCAAAAGCAACATGGAGAGATTTACTAGTTACTTTTCCTTGTTGTAATAGCATGCCATTACCAATGTAACTTATTGAAGAGTTTGTTTTAATGTTTCAGGGATTTGGAGTCCATAATGGAAGGGATAGCATGGCAAAAGGTAGCTGGAGCAAGATGAGAGCTCATATATTTAACTGAAAGCATAGAGCAGAGAGAAAGAAATAGAAATAGGTCAAGGATATGAACTCTCAAAACGTACTTCCACTGACATATCTCCTCCAGCAAGGTAATACCTCCCCTTAACCTCACTAAACAACACTCTCAAACAAGGACCAAGTATTCAGATGAAACTATGGGAATATTACTCATTGAAATGATATCACACTATACTCCCTGACCCTCATGCTTTATTAACCAAATCATAATACAAAATATATTTAGTCCAAATTCAAAATTCTCCATAGGCTTTTACAGTCTTAACACTTTATTTAAAGTCCAAATATCTCCTGATACTCCAGCCAATCTCTCAATTGTATAATTTTTTAAAAAAAAAAATAAAGATGCACACACACACACACACACACACACACAATGGCTTGTTCCCTTTCCTAGTATGCATCTTTTTTGGCACACAGAATCTTCAACATCTTGGCTGTATACTGCAACCTACCACACACTTAACATTACGACCTTCTTGCAATATTGACTCAAATCATCTTGCCCTTTCATGTTCTTCATGCAGAAACTTCATAGCCATATGCTGCCTGGCCTCAGCAGCTCTCTGAAAGGGTGCAGAGAAGATACTTTCGTTTTGTTCTTCATTAATACTTCTAAAACAAGCAGCACATAGATAACACTGCCAGATCTTGGTGTCAGCGTAGGATGGAATATTGATTCTTTGAACTCTATTACCAGCTTTTGATTGCAGGTTCTCCTAGGAATAGAAAACTCCTCAGACATTTTCCTTCACAAGTTGCCAATTTACCTGGGTGTGTGATATTGTCCTGATAGCTCTCTTCTCTTTGTTTAATGCAAAACAAATCTCTTATTTTTTCATTAATTAATTAATTAATTAATTTATTTATTTATTTTACATTCTGATCACAGCCCCTCTCACCTCCTGGTCTCCCCTCACAAGCGTCTTCCTCCATCCCTCTCCCTTCTCCTCTGAGAAGGAGCCTACCCCTAGATATCAACCCACCCTGACACATCAAGTTACTGCACGACTAGGCACATCCTTTCCTACTGAGGCCAAACAAGGCAACAGAGTTAGGGGAACTGAATTCAGGTTAGTTGACTCTGATTTGCTTCCTGTGAAGTCCCTAGCTCCTTCAGGTCCCTCAATCTTTTCCCTGACAATTCCATAAGACTCCCTGAGCTCCAGCTAATTTTGGGCTGTGGGTCTCTGCATCTGTTTTCATTGACTGATAGGTGGAGCCTCTCAGAAAAGAGTTATTCTAAGATCAAAATCTCAAGCAATAGCATGTGCTGACAAGGATGTGGAGCAAAGAGAACACTACTCCATTGCTGGTGAGAGTTCAAACTTGTGCAACTGAACTGAAAATCAATTTAGTGGTTTCGAAGTATCAGGGAACAATAGGCCAGGTGGATCAAGTGTAGTAAGAGCTGGAAAGAGAGAATGGAAATTGACATTTGGCCTGCGACAGGGAAGCTCCAGGGAGTCTATGAGGCTGACTCTAGATGAGACTCCTAGCATTGGTGATATAGAGCCTGAAATGACTACCTCCTGTAGTCAGGCAGAATTCCCAGTGAAGGGATTAAAAACACCAAGCCACCCACAAAATCTAACCAAATTGTGTTCTGCCTACAACATATGCAGGGACAAAAAATGGAGTGAGACCAAGAGAATGACCAACCAATGACTGTCCCAAGTTGAGACATCCCATGGGTGAGTAACAGTCTCTGACACTATTAATGATACTATGTTATGTCTCTTCTTAATGGTGCCAATATAACAGCCTCTCTTCCAGCATATGCCTTGGATGTAACATTAAGCATCCCAGCAGTATCTTTCTCTCCAAAACGTTTATTTTTTCTTTCTTCCTCACTTGCTTCTTTTCTCTGTAGACCTGCATAAATGTTTTCAGTAGCAATAATGCCACAGATTTCAAATTATATTATCTTAAAATTTCCTCCTCCAAGGAAATTAGTCCATTACTGACATTACTTCTCAATTTAACCTCAAGGGAATTCTTATTATTGGGCAAAAACAGCCAGATTTTGGCCAAAATATCATAGAAATCGCCTCTAACATAGTTACTAATATATTTCCTCTTTGAATCCTCTTGAACTGTTCCTTTCATAGTCCATATTCCTTTCCACACTACTGTCTTCCAAACTCTTACTAAAGTAACCTTTTAAGATATGTCTACAGTGTTCATTCAACTGTTTTCTAGTCAAAAGTCCCAATATCCTTTGCATCCTTCAAAAATATTTTTGACATGCCCAGATTCTCTACAGCAACAGCCAACACTCTTATAAAAACTTCTCTATTCAATAACTTTTTGTCATTGTAATAAAATACTAAGGCAAAATATGGAAGAAAGAGTTTATTGGGCTTAATATTTCAGGGTGTGATGTCAGGGAAAGCATAACAATAAATAGAGCAGAAAGGTAAATTATCATATTATCTGAAATAAAAAGCAGAGTGTGTGGATTGGAACTAGTTTAAGTTTATAAACTCTTGAAAGCCACTCATTTTGATGCACTTTCTCTAGTAAGGCTGTCCTTCCCAGTTACTTCTCTAAACATAGCCAACCAACTAGGAACAAAGTTTTCAAATACTCAAGATGTGGTACATAGTCATTCAAGATACAACTTGAAGAAAGACATTTATTTGGTTAACATAATCCATCTTTGAAGTAAGTCAGAATAAGAACCCAAGGCTGGATAGTTAGCATGGGAATCATCAAGAACAGTGCTTACTGGGAGGCTTACTCTTTGCTTCATTTTTAGTTGTGTTTATACATCTTATGACTACCTACTCCAGAAATAATATCAAGGCAATAGGATGGACAATTCTCTATCAATTTTCAAGACAGTCTTTTGCCAGCATGACCATAGCCAAAACGAAATACTATTACTAAATTGAGAATCCTTGTCAGGCAGTTCTATGCTGTATCAGATTGATAGTTAATGTTTACCAAGTTAATAAGAATACACCATCATTCTTGGATAACAAGGAAAGTTTCAGGTATCAGTAATGAATATGACAGGATGATGTATATAAACATTCTTCAAGAAAAGTAAATAACATATACAAATTTTTAATGTTAATATTATAGATATGAGCAAATGGCAATGGCTTTGTGATGAAATTCTGATAGGACTAAAACATATTAAACAAATAAAAAATAGGGGTGAGATGTCCAGAAATAAATTAGATCAATATGAGCATGATATCTTTGAAAACATAGTTAAGTGCTTGCTCTGAAATAGGCATTGAAGTTTGACATTATATTACATAGAGAAAGATACTTTAAATGCTCTTTTGGGTATTCTGTCTACTTACCTATGTATTTATGCCTTAGAAAAAATTCTTTGTTTAGTCTACAGAGTCAAAGTAATGATTTATTTCAAGAGGAAATAATTGATTTTCTAAATTGTGCTTAAAGTTTTGATGACTCTTAAATGAACTCCAGAGTTAGTTAAAAAGAAAAATAAAAGTAGTTACAAATGAGGCAATAACTTGAATCACAAGTTTACAGTTTACTTTCTCCCTGGGCCCTGCATTGGAACTGTTTTTCCACCTAAACTAAATTCAGTAAGGCATTATTAGTTCTTACCATTTTCATTATTATTTTCCAGGTTCACTCTTGATTCAGGTTTTAAGCAACAATCCATAACTATGAAGGTTTTATAATAATACTACACAATTGCATAAATCATCATCATGTTTGTGATAAGCTATAAAGTCACGCAAGCCTGCAGAAACTTATGTGCTGCTTGCAGATACCAATCATTTAAATGTGGTCATCAATCTGTGCTCCAATTGCAGATTAGTCACACACTGGGCATGTTTAATTTGAGTACTATGAGAACTTCCATGATTGGTGCAATAGTCATCTGCTCAGAAATGACTATGATGTCATCAAGAGCCAATCAAGTGATTTTGTGCTGATATTGATTTGATGTAAACCAGCTTAAAAGCATTTGATATCTTCTTAGCTTGTTTGGATTTATGATGGGCAAATATAGATCATTAACTAAGTTTTGAAGAAAAAAGTTCATTTTTTTTTCTTCATTCTAAACATACAGGAAAAATGATATCTTAAAATGGCTAAGATTTTTAAGGGTTTTGGCTGGTTGGTTAGTTTTGTTTTAATTGTTTTTTGAGGTTTTTTTTTTCATCCCACTCACTGTTCCCTCCCAGTCACCGCCTCCCAAAACCCTTCCCCATTGCCCCTCTACCAAAATTGAGTTGTAAGAATATTTGTTACTATTTGTACCAAAAGAAGCAGCACAGTGTGGCAGTTCAAATTTAAATAAAGTGCACTCATGGTAATCACTCAGTTTACTGTTATAATATTCAGTCCATATAATTGTACTCGGTACACATCATTGGTTTAAGAATGCTACTTTTGTTAAATTGTTTGCACATCTTTAGGGTCACAGAACATAATGCAATCTCTGGAAGGCTATAAGCCTTCATAGGTGTTGAATAATGAGTTTATTTTAACAAACTTAAAAAGTAATTTTATTTTGCTCCATGGAAATACTAGTGATTTTGTTAGCTAAGGTACAGAATAAGCATAGGTGAAAGAAATAGAAATTGCCAAGGGCTATCAAGCAAACCTCAGCTCTGCATGTAAATTCTTGAGCAAACAATTAAATGATAAGTTCCTTTCTTTCTTCTGAGGTCTGCCAGATACTTTGTAGTAGTATTAATTCATGAATTTTAAGCTAATAATTATGAAGGTGTCTTTAACATCCCAAAGACCAAGTTCCACAGCCTGACAATATTACTTGGTAGTTGAGAGTTGCATGTCATCCTTGTTTATTTTCTGATTTATGAAATTATTAGAATAATATCACCAAAAAAAACACATAAATGTCAAACTTATGGCAGAATCACATAGTTATTAATGAAGATGTTTACTTTTATATAAAAACAGAACACATTTTTTAAAACAAAAGAGAGAGATGCATATATTATCTTATTCTATCTCTATCTTTTCTATAATTGTTTAATATGATATTGGTAAAAAAAATTCATATGAAATATCTATGTCAAAAGAAATTGTAGTTAAAGGAAATGTAGTAATAGTGCTTCAAGTGATTTAATGTCACACATTAAACACATTAAAGGCTGAATCAAGATGTTTCATATATTTATCAAGATCCCGGTTTGTTAATCATCAAGACATTTCTATAATAATAATAAAAGAACAGAAACCCAACAGTACTACTTTGCCACAATTCAAAAGGTAAATTGACATATTACATACTGGAAGAGTGTAGGCTTTAATATAAACTACAGCATGCTCACTAAATCATTTTAGAATGAGATATATCTATTGGATACAGTGAACAATTCTTAAAATTAATTTTCATGTGTCTTACATTGTCTGAAAAACAGATTACAATTATTTTCATGACCTATACATTTAAAGATACATCAAAGTTTATCAAATTAGCTATAACATTAAATGTAAATAAATTTCTCTAAGTGCATTTATGTAAATATCCACAAATTTCTTTAAATTGTGAGGCTTTCTCTAGAGTTATGAAATAAAAGAAAGTAAGCCTTCCCACTATCACCACTGCAGAAGTCCCAGAATTATTCAAAACTAACCAAGTTAAAAATCTTTAGAAGAAATCTGAAACTGTGTTGAGGCAATACAGAAGAATTTTAGGAAAGTCTATTTGTAGTTTTATGATGTCAAGACCTACTTTACTTGCACTGAAACACAATCAGCTGTAACAATTTTTAAAAGATTCTTCTAATCAACAGACACCATAACACATCACTACTGGGGAGGTAGAAAAGGAAGGATCATGAGTTTAAAGCCAGCTGGTAGTGCAGAGGGATACCCTTACTTAAATACAGAACCTTCAAGTCTGAGAAAATTCCAGATTCTTCCACATAAATCATTGACACTCTGACTATCAGTCTCATCAAACTTCCCTGTTAAGCCATAGATCATTCTGAACCCTTTTTGCTGTTCAGTCTCCCAAAGTAGTTTAATTTTGCAAAGCCCAAAGCTTTGAGAACAAAAATAAATCTTAACAGTGAGTGAATGATACCACTCTTAGCTATATGACTTCTTAGATTCACACATTCTAAACACTGGGATCACAAAAATACTAAATAACTGCATAGTACAATATAATGATTCTTCGTTTATAACATATTTTGTATCCTCGAATATGATGCTGTATCCCAGTATGATATCACCTGTGAGATAGCACCTTAGTCCTTTCTTTTACTGACTATATCAACATTCATGGTGCAGTAGCTTGTTTTATGACATGTATCAGGACCACTAGTTATCAGGCTTATATGTCACTGTTATACCATCTTTACTATAATTCTTGAGGTGCTGAATTTTATCTCACAGACAGTAAAGCTTGGACCTCTGACAACTACCATTAATATATTTGAGGACTCAGAAAATGGCTATCCTGGAGGAAGATAGTATTTCAAGATGAGAAATTATGCAAAGTAAATGATTTCTAGAGGCATGCTGTGGTTTAAGATGATTGCAAGTATACCACCAGTAAAGCTGAGTAGTAGGATTTAGAGTACAAGAAGGGGTAGAATGAAAAGAGCAGAGAGAGATGGAAGCATCATGTAGAACACTGGGTGGCAAAATAAAGATTTGAGAAATAAACATAACCATAAAAGATTTGATAAAATTTATATTTTCTAAAACTATAAAAGAGTGCAGAAGTTAGATTAGAGTGATCAAAATAAGTCAAAAATGGTAACAGAGAAGAATGTGGATTGGGAGAAAAGTATAGTAATGAAAACACATAAAAACTTTTTGAGTAAGATGCAAAAATAATATATTTGATATAAAAAATAAGTATGAAATATATGGAGTTTTTTGATAGACACCAGCAATTTAATTGGACAAATTCCATAACTAAGTTGAAATTGTCAAGAACATAGTGGGATATATGAACATAGCGTCTGGGGATAGCTTCAGACTGTCAGTATTGTATCTGAGAACCATTTTTACACACTTGAAATTAACTATAAATTTAAAAAAATTATTATAGTGAATATAGATAATAAAAAATTATATGGATGCCTAAGTTTAGTGTTCATCTCTGTCAAATAATGTTAAATCCATCTTATAAGTGGTCATGGCCAAGGGTATATATGGTTGAATGGTAGAGACAAGAATATGGATCCTAGAGAGGATGCAAGAAGAGTCATTGATAGATTATATGAAAAAAAATCTTACACACAACAGGGCTTATGTTGTCTATTTAAACAACAGTGAGAATTATGACAGTAGATGGGGCAGGAGAAAAGGCAATATAAAGGTCATGTGAGGCACTTTGTGTTTTGGTACTATTAGATAGTTGTTCTATTAGATTTCCTTTATAGAAGATGGAAGAAATATCATCAGTGCTGTTTTCTTTTTTCTTTCCCTTTTTTTTAAATTAAAAAGATCTCATACAATATATACTCACCATAGTTTTTTTTTTCTTTCCAGTCCTTCAAACCCCTTTCCCACCTCTCTTCTCTCCCAGATTCACTCCCATTCTGTTTCCTCTTTGGCCCAAGGGATAACAGCCAAACCTTACAAAACAAGATACAATAAAACAATGTAATTTCCCTCAAATATAGGCTGGACAAGGCAACCCAATAGAAAAAAAGGAGTCCCAAGAACAAGCAATAGTGTCATATACATACTGATTGCCAGTGAGTCTTACAACATCACAAGGCTAACAGTCAAAATATGTACACAGAAGACCTGGTGCAGACCCAGGTAGGTCCTGTGCTTGCCTTTGCAATCTCTGTGACCTCATGTGAGCTCTGCTTAGTAGATTCAACGTGTCATATTTTCTTGGTGTTCTCCATACACTCTGACTCCTACAATCTTTCCTCCCCCTTTTTGGAGAGGTTCCCAAATGTCCCAATCTCCATGATGAGGGACCCGATAGAGACCTTCACATTAGATTCCCTTTCTTCATAGTGTCTGGCTAGGAGTATCTATACTCACTTCCATCTGCTGTCAGAAAAAGTCTCTCAGATAATGGATAATGTGCCAATCTATGAGTATAGCAGAGTATCATTAGGCATCACCTTATTTTTTTCTTACTAGCCATGTTTGGTACTACTCTGGAGTACCCTGTCTGCAATTACTAACCATCCAAGCAGTGTAGGATGTGGGGTCCCTCTGGTGACTTAGACCTCAAGTTAAATCAGATATTGTTTGGCCACTCTCATGAGTTCTGCAACATTATTACCACAGAACAAGTTGAAGATGGTGAGTAGAGGGTTTTTTTGGCTGAGTTGGTGCCCAGGTTTCTCTTTCTGTACTCTAGAGACTACATTCTTACATCAAACAGACTGAAATTTAGGAATGAAGATTCCATGCCTATACTAGCCTGACCTCTTTGCATTCAGAGAATTGTGTGGATATTGTTCTCAGCAATTAGGGCCCCACTGTCAGTTGTCAAGGAGAGATCCTTTTTGTATGAATTAGCCAGGGTTGCTTAAGTATCTCCACAGTATCCCCTTGAACATCAACTCAAGCAAATGAAACACAATCTCAACAGTGGAAACCTTACCTAAACTACAAAAGATGAACAGTCCACACTCCATACACTCCATTACTAGGAGTCCTCACTAGGGTCATCTTCATAGATTCCAAGAAGTATCCACTGCATTATATTTCCACACAGCCCACTAATACTCCCAAATTCCTTCTATCTCTTCTCACTTTCTCTTTTTCTATCCTCCTACATGATTCTTCTTGGTCTGATGATCACCCATCTCCAGTCAACCCACAAAAATTATACTATTTCCCCTTCCCAGAGAGGTCTATGCATCATACCCGGAATCCTCCTTGTCAGGAGCCATAATGGAACAAGCTAATAACCAGCAGGTGATCATTCTGAAATTGTTTGCCTTGGGTTATTATATAATCTGTGACAGGTGCACCCTTATTCAGCAAGGCTATAAGAGATTCGTTTTAGGAAAGATTCCTGCTATTAATAGCTTTTCCTATTATTAGTAAACATATATATCAATCACTAAGCAATAGTGCATCCCTTTGGAGCAGATCTCTGCAGATCCATGAAGATGTACTCTATTGTAGTTATGCTATAAACAAATAGATGACTTCTTAAGTCTTAATGGTGATCCTATAAGAATTCCTAAAATTATATCAGTGATTATTAAGCTCTTTTATAAGGGGAGTACTATTAGGCCCTTTTCTGATAGTCAAAACTGCAATGAGAACTATGCCAGTCTCTGGAGTCTAACCAGTTAATAGCTCTTAGATAGTAACCAGACTTTCTCCTACTCAGAGCACATTCCCAAGAGGTTGCAAAACAATTAACCAAAGGTTATAAAAAGGGAACTACTGATTTATTATAGGTACTAGGACAGAAGATAAAATATTGACTGGGATTATCTATACAAAACTTCACTAATAACTTAGTTATAACGTTTTAAAAACTTCAGGGAACCTTTGGAGCTAGACAGGTGATGGATGTTTACTCCTAATGGACATGCATGTAAACATTCTCTGTTGTAAACTTCTATTCCAATTTATGATTTGATTTTTGGTGTGAACTTGTGATGAACTTTGTAGCATGTGATCATTTATTCTGAAAGACGAATAAGTACTGAGGACAAAGAGATGAGGGTGAAATAGAATAGAGATAGAATGGAATTTTTCCCTTTCCCCTGCTTAAGATCCTTCTACTTTCCCCCTTAAATAGCTTTCATAAGGAAACTTCTTACACTTAGCAATAAACTCTATAATCACTTCTCTAAATGTCTTCTTTTCCTGAGACCTCAAACTAGCAGGTAAGTTAGAGTCCAGCAGTTCCTGTTGAGATAGGACAAAGGCTGCATTGCCTAATCCTTCACTGTTAGGCTACAGGTGTTAATCACCTAATCCTGCAGTCTCTTACCCTCAGAAGGAGCAAGAAGTTTTTAAGACATTTTAGAAGTTATCAGCAGCATTCCTGTACAATTAGAGAGCTAGAAAGCCCTGAGACACTCAGACTTTAAAGCCATCACCAGAGTTCTACTCTGTGCCCCCATCACTACCTTCTCTCAGGCAGGAAGGATTCCAGCACCTCCTCTTAATCTAACCTCTCTGGATAGATGGGTTGTATAGCTTGATTATCATTTGCTTAACAGCTAATAGCTGCTTATATGTTAATACAGACCATATTTGTCTTCCTGAGTGTGGGCTGCCTCGCTCAGGTAGATTTTTTCTAGTTTTCTGAAGTTAAGTAATACACAAAAAGTTATACTGAAACAATATCCTTATATTAATAATTTAGAAGATTAAGAATGAAACACAAATTTAGACATATTGGCCTTAATATAGGAGCACAGTACATCCTTAATTAGAATAGGACAGTGCATATGGGAAAAGATGTTAAAAACAGTAAAGAGATGAAATTCAGGAAGTCTCTGAGAGTCTCTTCTAATTGCTTCTATTTTCACAGTGAATTAGGAAATAGAATTGTTTGTTTTATTTTAAGTGTTTTCTGAACTTCCAAGTATATTGCCCTAATCCATCTACCCTGACAACCTCTAATTGTCTTTTTACCCTCTTTCTCAGAATTCCCTGGTGACCAGCAGTTTCTATACTCAATGACATCTATGGAGATAGAGCACAAGAAAGAGCTGAGTATTTCCCTTGATACTGTAGAGGTCAGTTTATTCTGTAATACATGACCAGTCATTTTTCTAGATGTCCCATTGGAGCAATGTGTAGTGTATGATATATTTGATTAAGTTCTATGGCATTTCTTCTCTACCTGTGCTGCAATGTCTACTGTGGCATTCAGTGTTGCTGTCTTGGGCTGTCAGATTCTTTTGAGTACTCATGGTACAAATTAAATAATAAACTACTTTTATATTCAGCATAAGAGAAAGTTTCTTTAGAAATAAATTAACTACAGAAGCTATAAAGTAGTACTTCTCAGGATTTGCTTATCTATGGACCTATCTTTATTACCCTTTGGAAAATATATACTCCAGGATGTCTTTCTATTTTTATGCAAGAATTTTGTTGTTATTTATGTGTATGTAGAAAAGTATGACACATATGCACAGGGGCCCAAAGAAAGTATCAGATCTTCTGGAAATGGAGTTATGAGAAGTTATCAACTAGTCAATATGGATACTGGAAACTGAATTTAAATTCTCTGAAAGAGCAGGAGGTATACTAAACAACTGATTCCTCTCTCCAAGCACTATGTAAGGTATATTTCTTAAACGTGGGTGAAAGCAGAATCAGAGGATAGTGGAAATGTGGTAACTGCCACATATCTCCAGGTCTCAGGCAACTTACTACCAACTTTCTAAAAAATCCAGCACCTGTAACTTTGATGTGCTAGCCTATGAGAATTGCCCTTCTTTCTCCTAAAGCACACATTTATACACATACACACACACGTTATATGTATATGTGGATGTATATGTGGATATATATATATATATATATATATATATGAAGTAATATTATTATGTAAATATTGTACAGGATTAATTTGATGAGTTTGCAGACAAGTATATACACATTAGGACATTATATACAACACACATGACATCACACTACTTATATTTTTTGTTTTTCTAATGAAAGCTAGAAAACAAAATATTAATATATAATGTAGTTTTTATAAAAATGGGTACCCTGCTATGCAGTGGAAACCCTGAACTATGAGTCCCCTATTTACTCAAGACCTCATCATTTCATCTACTTCTATAAGTATAAAATCTTAGAGTCCTCAAATATTGTTTCATATCATCTTGGACTTTCTGTATCTGACTTATTTCACTTTGTGTAACATTCTACATTTCATATATACTGTTGTTAATAGATGGATTTATTACATTAGGGATAAATAATATTCTCCTGTTTAAATAGGCAACTTTATTTTTCTATTGTGAGTTAATAGACTCTTAGCGTGTTTATACATCATAGTTGTTGTAAACAATGATCAAGCATAAATGGAGGTACATAAGTTTTAACCACACTGCCATTGCAAGGCATATGCCTTTGCTCTCACACTGCTGGAAGAAAAGACCCTAGGGAAATAAAATTTCTACAGAAGCCTTATGCTTCAGGACAGGAAAAGCTAATGCTCTGCTCCTAGACAGAAGTGAAATTTTCTTCCCACAAAGATATTTCCCAGTTTTAGAAGCTTATGAGATATTGGATATAAGAGATGATTCCATGATGGACTGGACCATATCTCAACCATGACTGCTAGGTGATACATACATCAAGCCCCGTGTTTAAACCTAAACCTCATGTGAAGATTCCAAAATGGACTTAGTGGTCCCTACCATTTTTACTCATTTCTCTTTCCAACATGGCTACATTGCATGAATTTCCTTTCTTGCTTTTCATTATTACTTACTCCTTTATTTAGGTACATTAGAGACAGATTCCCAAGCCTCACTTATTGGAGCTGTTGAGTTCAGGGCATTACATCAAAATTTCCAATAGCAATATCTTATAATGACCCAAATTTCCATCACTCTAAGTGTATATCTGGAGAAACTCTGCCTCTTGGTGCAGAAACAGCTTACTTAGTTCTTTCTTCCCTACCACCAAAAACTTCCCTTCTTTCCCATCTCCATTAATTTCTGTGAACTGGCAATACCCAGATAGACTTTCTACTAGGAACCACAATGGGGTGGAACTCAGGTAGGCAATTTTCACTAGCCTACTAATCTTCCATTAAGCTCTGTCGAGGCTTCATTTACTCTTGTAGCAGCCTGTTTAAAGGAGCCTGGACACATACCCTAGTTCAATTCACTGGAGACCAGCACCTTGTTACACAGACCACTTAAACCCCTTCATTCGTCTCTCACAATACTTATTCTCTTCCCTATTGCAGTCTACTTTGCTGGAGCCCCTCATATCACCACTCCCTGAGGACTCTGACTGGGTAAAACCTAATACTGTTAGCTCTGTTCCATAGGCTCACTCAGCCTTTCTTCCTACCCATCTCTATTCCTTTCTGTCATCAACATTCTGTAGGAGCAGCATAGCTATCGCACTTGCCTAGGATACAAAGAGAGCAACAGTAGCCTTAGAATATGACACCAAAGCAAAAATGACAAGAAATAATATCAACATCTAGAAACACGTCAGTAATTATAACTCCAGATATCTAGATCTCCACACAAAAATCTGTAATCAAGTGCGGGAAATGATAGCTAGTGTGTGGGCATGGGTGTGGGTTCCTGAATCTTGTTGGACAGTTGTGATTCCCATAGCTCTGAAGAGAATGAACTGCAGGAATTTCGACTGAGTTTATTCCACACACAGTACTGGGTAGGTGCTGCAGGGCCCTGCCTGGCAGGGGAAGTTCTCACTCAGTCTGAAGTTCTGTGGGGACCCAGGGCTCTTTAAGTGGAACCAGAGGCCGTTGGCCTCCATTCTGGGGCTCCCAGATGTGGCAGAAAGGAGACATGATGAGGGGTGGAGGCAGAGTTCTGGTGGTGCCCCTCAGGAAAAACTCAGTAACTGTACAAGCTTAGCAGAATAGGCAGCCCAGCTAGCTTGCATGAAGAGGAGGGCCTCTGAGGCAGAAAGTAGAGAGGTACTCAAGGAAGCACAGAGGCTCATCAAAGGCCTTCTCCATGGTTTCCCATGGCGGGACCCAAAAGATAAGAGGGAGTCCATGGTTCTAAACGGCTTTATTTTCATAGTAGATGGTAGTTGAATCTGGATGCACCCTCACTTAAGTCAGGGTGGACCTGACTTAAATAGGGAGGGAGGAAGGAGGATGGTCTGGGAAAGGAATATGTAGTTGGCTATGCCCTCTGACCTTTAGGTATCTCATTAATATGGAAATCTCTCTAGGGCCTGAGGCCTGTAGTCACACCCTCTACATGTAGAGGGGCTGATAAAAGTATTGCCCTACAGTGACTGAACGGTACAGAGCAAATGGAGGTCTTAGACCATGTGTCAGGACCCTGAGTTCTGGGAGCACATATATGCTGTCCCTCACAGGCCTGGACACCTGTTGGGTCTCCGGGCTATTTCCAACCAGCATGTCTACCAAAACCCAAGCCATCTTTTCACGGCTCCACAGTCAAGATTATATGCACCTACCAGAACCCAATAACTACTATAGTAGGTCACAAGAAGAGCAATATTGGTAAAACACCAGAGAAAGACTTCAAAATAGCAATTATGAATGATCAAATACCTTAAAGGAGATATAAATAAACATGTTATTTAAGACCTTAAAATGAAAGGAAATGGTTGAATGAAGCCATGAACACAATTCATAACATAAACGTCAAATTTAACAAAGAAATAAAATCACCAAAGAAAATGCAAACTGGAATAAAACAGGAAATAAAGTCCTTTGGAAGTCAAACAAACCCTCAGAGATTATTCCAGAAAAGTAACTTTATTTAGTAGATGGAAAATGACAGAGATCTAAAGCTGATCATGTGCCGACAGTCAGAGAGAGATTGGAACAATCAGTTCTAAATAGGATAGTTTTATGAAACTGCCGTCTCAGGGCTCAGGAACCAATGGCAGAGGGTATGGATGAATCTAAGGAAAGTGTCTTGTAGATACAACAGGATTGATACATATACCAACTCACAAGAACTGTGGCATCAGTATCTGTCAGTTTCAGGACAGACAGAGGCACAGTTTGGAGAGATGCAAGTGGTGACAAAATACCATCTCTAAGAAAAAAAATCTATTCTCAATTGGTACCCACTTGCAAAGTAAAATGCAAAGTAAAATTAATTATCTCCAACGGAGTGGAACTGGGTATATTAACTATACTTGAGTAGTCCCTATGCCAAGAGTAAATGGCCAACACACACACACACACACACACACACACACACATCCTTAGTGATATTTTAATAAATATTTTGTGTCTGCAGCTTTGTTTGATTTGTACTTTACACCTAGTCTTTTCTATATTATGGTTTCAAATTTTGTATTTTTGTGAATATTGTATGTTTATGTTTGAATTTTTTGGGCTTTTTTGTCTTAGAGAGATAGAAAAAGAAAAGGCACAGAGTTAGGTGGGATTGAAGATATAGAAATATTGGAAAGAGTTGGAAGAGGGGGAAAGGTATGATCAGAACACATTGTATGAAAACATTTTTTGAATAAAAAATTTAGTATATCTGAAAGCAAAATGTCTGGAACATATATACTTAAATCCCAACTGGAGCCCTCCTTCCACTCTTTTCAGACACCTCCATCAAGTTCATCTTTCCCCAAGATCCACTCTTCCACTGTTTCCCTTCAAAAAATAGCAGACTTCTCAGAAATATCAACCAAGATCAGCACAACAAGATACAATGAAACTAGGCACAAACCCTCATGTATAGGTTGGATGAGGCAATACGGGGAAAGAAAAGGGCTCCAAGTGTATCTGAAAGTATCAGAGACATCCTCACTCCCACTGTTAAGAGTAGCAGAAAATCCCTAAGCTAAACAACCACAGCATATATACAGAAAACCTAGTATAGACCCATGTAGGGTTTGTGATTACAGCTTTAGTCTTACTGTGACTCTATGAGCCCTGCCTAGTTGATTCTGTGAGTCATTTTCTTCTGGTGTCCTTGATATATCTGGCTTCTACATTCCTTCCTTTCCTTCTTCTGCAGGATTCACTGAGTTCCACCTAATGTTAGGCTGTGGATCTCTGCATCTGCTCTCATCAGCTCCTGGGATACCAATGGACTAACAACCAATCAATGAATCTAGCAGAATATCATTAGGAATCAAATCATTGATTTTTTTTTCTGACCAGTTTTGTTTGGTTCTATCCTAGGTGTCTGGGTCATTCAGTTTCCAGTTTCTTCCCATAGAGGCAGGGTTAGTTTTGGACACCCTCTCATGGGTATGGGCCTCAAGCCAGAATAGTTTTGATTAGTTGTGGATTTCTCCATTTTGTGTGTGTGTGTGTGTGTAGGGGGGGGTGGTCCCATAGGCTCCCATGATTAAATGCTTGGCCCCCAGTAGGTGGTGGTGTTTGAAGATTAAGTGGTGTGGCCTTTTTAGAATGTGCATGGCCTCATTGGAAGAGGTGTGTCACTCTGGGTGGGCTGTGGGGTTTAAAAAATCCAAACCAGGCCCAGTCTCACCCTCTCTCTACTTTCATCTTATAGATCTGATGTAAACTCTCAGCTAGCTACTGCTCCAACACCATGTTTTTTCTGCCTGCTACCGTGATTCCCTTCATGATGAGCCTCTGAAACTGTAAGCAAGTGTCCAGTTAGATGCTTTATTTTATAAAGTGCCTTGGTCATAATAACTCTTCATAGTAATAGAGCAATGGCTAAGACAATTACTTCTCTTTTTAAATTAGTATTTCAATCTTAGTGTTTTTAGAACTGCACCAAGATATACTCTCAAGGATGATGCAAGAGGGACTTCTTTCCTTTTCATTCTTATTAGTGATCCTTTTTCTTTTCATACTCAGCTTCTTTTTCTTCTATTAAGTTATTTATCTACTTTACATCCTGCTTACTGTCCCCTTCTGATCCCCCTTACACAGTCCTTCCCCAAAGACCCTCCCCTTCTCCTCTGAGAAGATGGGGATCCCTGGGTCTCCTCCCTGATGCTGGCACATCAGGTCTCTGCAGGGCTAGCTGCATTCTCTCCCACAGAGGCCAGACAAGACAACTCAGTTAAGGGAATAGGATTCATAAACAGGTAAGGCTTTAGGGACAAACCTTGCTCCAATTGTGGAAGACCCCCATGAAGACTCAAGCTGTATAGACCCAAAGGAGATAAACAAGAAAGAAAGCTCAAGCTAAGATACTTGAATCTCAGTTTGAAGATGGAATACAATAGTCATAGTAAGCAGATGTAGGGAGGGAACTGAATGAAAGAGGGGATGGGGAGGTAATTGGGAGGTTTAGGATCAGAAGAAATGTGAGAGAGAGACAGATCACCAGGAGAATGAATGGAAATTAGCAGCTGGTGGGTTGGGGATGGGCACATCTCTAGGACATGCCAGAAACAGGGGATAGGAGAGGCTCCCAGGAGACTGTGGGGGTGATTGTAACTGAGACTCTTAACATTAGGGATATGAAACCTGAAGTAGCTAACCCCTATATCCAGGCAGGAACCCCAGTGGAGATATAAGGACAGCAACCCACCTACAAAACTCACAATCCATAATTTGTCCTGTCTACATGAAATGCAGGAACAAAGATGGGTCAGAGACTGAGAGAATGACAAAACAATAATGGGCCCAATTTGAAACGCATCCCAAGAGAAAGCACCAGTCACTGACACTATTAATGATACTCTGTCATGCTTGCAGACAGTAGCAACCATAATTGTCCTCTGAGAGGCTCTACTCAACAGCAGACTGAAACAGATGCAAAGACTCACAGATAAACATTTGATGGAGCTTGGGAAGTCTTATGGAAGACTTGGGAAAAAGATCAACGTCCATGGAGGGATTAGAAACTCCACAAGACCAACAGAGTCTACTAACTTGGATCCTTGGAGACTTTCAGAAACTGAATCACCAAAGAGCATAGAGGAGCTGGACCTAGACGCTAGCACTTATGTAGCAGATGTGCATCTCTGTCTTCACATTGATAGTCAGCTTCTTAACAAATACGATATGATTTTACATAGCAGTTTTCATGGCCCTACATGATAAGAAATGCTAACACCCATACTTTTTAATCCTTTCATTATCATTTTATGTGTCCATTGAAAATTATCTATCCAGATTTTTTGTAATGTTGTAATCATATGTTTTTCTGCTAATGAGTCATTTAAGGAACTTGTACTGTTTTGTGGTTGCTGTATTCTCCTTATTTAAAAAATGATCACATTAGAACATTGACATTTAAAGATTATTACACTCAAAACAACTCAAATTATAGTTTACTTTTCTTATTTTTAAAGGATTTATTTGTTTTATATGTATATGTGTGTTTGCATGTGAATATGTGCACCAAATATACACCAGTGCCCCTTCAGCCCAAATTATGGTGTCAGATACCCTGAAAACTGGAGATATAGATAATTATGAACCACCATGTGGGTGCTGGGAACTAAATTTGGGTCCTCTGTGACAGAAGGGATTGCTATTAATGATTGAGCCATCTATTTAACCTCAATTTTCTCCAAACAAGTGGATTTTTTTCCTATGTGTTTTAACTTAGAGATTTATAAATTACATCTAGTAAGTAGCATCCCCCCAAATTTTTACTTATGGCAAAGTAGTGCAAAATCCAGATGCCAAAGCAGCTGCATTGCCAGCTGTTGACTCAGATGTACATTTATATTCTATATACCTTGACATCATTTTATATTGAGGGGTAAGGTCTGATGCACATGAAGCTACATTTCATAAAAGATGTTAAGCATAATGAAAAAGTTTGCTTTTCTCCATGCCATAAAAAGTCAAGCTTTGAATCATTAACTGATTGCTTATTCATTAACATTTATTATGATCCTACTGTAAACTGCTTTTGTTGAGGGCCTTTGAAAAAACAAAGAAAAATGAGACAATGCCTATGCCCTCAATTAGCTTGGTATAATGAAGAAATCAGAACATAAAATGATTGTTTTATGCTATAATAAATGCTAGCATTGACATAAATACTAAAGTGTGTGAGGTGAATGCAGATAAGGCTTTTTCTCAAAAAGATAATAGCAAATTGGAAAGAAGATATATTCTGGATGAGACAGAGAAAGAATGACAAGTGAAATGAACATGAATAAAGAAACAATGGGGTGAGGAAAAGTTCCAATAAAGGTCACTGAGTGTTTTGAAGAGACTTGATAGCCAATGTGTTTATGGGTATGCATTCTACATGACTTAAAATTATGAGTCTGATAATGAAAGACTGAACATGATAAGAGTTCATCAATTCCCTCTCCTGTCTCCCATTCCTGTCATTCTTTGCATTTCCTTTTCATGTGTAAGCAGTTATCTTGACCTTCTCAATGCATGTCTGCATCACTACAACAATTATACTTACTGAAGTCACTATTTTCTTTCATTACTTCTCATCAAGTGGTTTGAAATACTGATGCAAGCTCTCAATCCAAAGGGTACCTATAGCCTCACTTCATCAAAAGTCTGCTATTAACAGGTATGTAATAACAAGAAATCTCTATTTTTGTCCATTTCTTATATTTCCATAATGAATTCTTTATCTACCACATCTATCTTTATTTCTTCTTCTAAATAAAATTTCAGTTCCCCTAATAGAATAACCTTCCCTATATTCTTTATTATCTTCTTTTTTATTTTATGCTTGCTATATAAGAAAAAACTTCCTTTCTTGACAATTAACTTACTGTTTTAATTAGAGTTTCTAGTGTTATAATAAATCACCACAATGAAAAGGAACTGAGGAAAGAAAAGGTTTATTTCACTTTAGAGTGTATAAGTACATTATACAGGAAAGTCAGGGCAGGAACTCAAGGCAGGAACTGGAGCACAAGTCATGGACACAAAGAAGGTTGCTTACTAGATTACTCTCCATAGCTTGCTCAGCCTGTTTTCTTATAATACCCATTACTACCAACCCATAGCTTAGAATGAGCTATGACCACCAACAACCAGTATCAATTTTAAAAATGCATGATAGTCTTTTCCACAGACTAGCCTAGTATGGGCATTTCATTAACTGAGGGTCTCTCTTTCCAAATGACTCCAATTTGTGTCAAGTAACACAAAAATAGCCAACACACTTAATATTTTAAAAATCATCTTATATATCATATGAGATATTTTACCTTCTATGCATAGTAGTTCTGTCAACTACTTTGAACCATGAACATCTCTTGTTCTCATGATCCCCCTTTTATTTTAATATTTATTTTTTGCTTATATTTATTTTTAATTTTTTATCTGCTACAGTTTAAGTCATACTTGGATTACTAAAAACACATTCTGATCAGCTTCATTGATTCTAGTCTCTCATTTTTACTTTATATAGTCAAAGGATTATGATTTCTTTAGAGAAAATACATATAATACATATATTAAATCTGAAAAAAAAACTTTGAATATTAACTTCCCAACTAATGTCCAAGATTTTCTCAGTGTTATCAGCCTAAGGTCTTAGTTTCAAGTAATCTATGGGATTAAAGGTTGTGGTGGCACACGCCTTTAATCCCAGCACTTGGGAGGCAGAGGCAGGCAGATTTCTGAGTTTGAGGCCAGCCTGATCTACAGAGTGAATTCCAGGGCAGCCAGGACTACACAGAGAAACCCTGTCTCGAAAAAACAAAAACAAAAAAAAAAAGAAGAAGAAGAAAAGTAACTCAGTTCAAATACCTTAACCCTCATCAGCAAAATGGCTTTCCTGTGGATATGTTCTTTTTACTTCCTAACTTAAAAATCAAAATCTCACGCATGTGATCAGCTAACAGGACATTAACATATCTTCAGAGAAGCTGAAAATTTGTCCATGGAGTGATAATTTTGAGAAGCAGAAAGGCTACATGTGGAGAAAGATTTTCAATGTTCATATAATTTATCAATTCTACAGTAATAACTCTCCATAATTGCCATGGATATTAAAAAACTATATCTACTTTTACAGCCTTTAGAACTAAAAATATCTATGTAACATATTCCTGGAAATATGAACTATGTCTCTCCTTCAAGATCTTTATAAAAGCTTTGGTAGTTTAAAAGGCTAAAGTTAACACCTGTCCTTTATATTTTTAATACTGATATAAACTCAGAACTAACAATAGTCATCTTACTACCAAAAGAGAGGGTCAATAGCCATTGAGACTCCTAATTCACTGACACTAATGTTGTTGCCTAACTCCAAGTTTCTTAGTGAGAAAAGAATACGTGTTTACTCTACCATTATTAGTTTCCCTTAATCATGGCCACAAAATAGTTTACATGTAAGTCCACATCTTCTACAGTTGGCTTAAGTACCTATGTCATATTCATTTTATGTCTTTGTGATTCCTTAGAAAACTTTTACCAGTGCCTATGGTTATTTGAAAGAAAATGGTCTACATAGGCACATAAGGGGTGGCACTATTTAGGAGGTGTGGTCTTTTTTACTATTAGGGGTTGTAGCTCTGTTCAAGTAGGTTTGGACTTGTTGGAAGAAGTGTGTCACTGGGTGGTCTTTGAGGTCTCAGATGTTCCTGCTAGGCTTAGTGTGACATTTATTTTTGTTCTACTTAGATCAAGTTATATATCTCTCAGTTCCTTCTCTAGCACCATTCTGCCTACTTGTTGTCATGCTTACTGCCATGATGATAATAAATGAAACCTCTGAACTATAAGCCTGTCCCAATTAAATTTAATTCTTCATAAAAGATGTCATGGTCATTATGTGTCTCTTCATAGCAATAGAAACTCTAATTAACATAGTGGCTGTATAAAAGGTAACACAAACAGCCACTTATCCTTCTGCAAGATGGGAAGAAGATGCATTCTATGAAAAGAACTATCCCCAGTAATTTTGCTGCTGTCTTAATTTTGACAGTATTTGTCTCCAGGACTGTAACAACTAAATTTCTAATCTTTACCAATATGCTCATCTCAGGTATTTTGTAATAGAAATCACTTGCTGAACAATCTGGCAATTGAATACATCACAATTGGTGCCAACAGTTCTTACCATTTGCTATTCTCTGTATTGGAACACTCTTGTGTGCAGGGACACTGTGAGCAGGGGTGTAAGTTTCTGTGTTTTTAACTGGAGTCAGTGGTCAGTGGAGCTATTAAAAATATCCATTTATTAATTTAGTTCTATTAATGCTATGATGTAAGAAGAAAGGAACTTAAGCCAAAAAATCTAATTTTAATCTAATGAAGTGCTGCATTCTCATTAACTAAATGGTTATATTTCACCAAAAGGTTTAAAGATGAAATAATAAACTTGCCTTCTTTTTTACTGTTCAACTGAAAGGGGGAAAATAATCAAGGTTATATTGAATAACATCATTCCAGATGAAGTACTATCAATAAATCTTGAATTATTGAATATATTTTCTCCAATCCATTAATTATACTTTTCAGTACAATTTTGTGCTCTTTTGTGGAAAATGTATATTAAGTAATACTAAACAAAAAAAAACTAGAAACAATATAGATGTATAAAATAGAAATTAATATAGGTAGATAGACCAAAAATAATAAGTTTTAGTGAATTCTTGCTACAAATTGTGATATTATTTTTTACATTGTATTTGTACATATGGAGTATGAATATGAATGTGTTTATGTCTATGTCTAAGTTTGTGTACAGGTGCACATTCAGAAGTCTTACTGTGACTGTGGAAACCAGAAGTCATTGAGTATATTCTTCAGTCTCTCCCCATTTTATTTGTTTGAGACAGGTTCTGTCACTAAACCTGGAGCTCGCTGATTCAGCTATGCTGGCTGGCAATGAGCTTCAGGAAACCCATACCTCTATGTCCCTGGCACTGTGATTACAAAAACATGCCACAATAAGCAGCTTTTTATATGGGTTCAGAGGATTAAAATTTGGGTTGTTATATTTGTATGGCACTTCCCCAACCCAACTGTCTCTGCACACCTGTGATCAGTTATTAAATCAATGGCAAAGAAAAATAAATATTTGTTATGTGTGATAATGTTTGTTCTAACCAAAAGAAATATGAAGTGGACTGTGGAGCTGGCTGAGGGTTTAACAACACTTGTTCCTACAGAGAACATTGGTTCAATTCCTACCACCTACATGATGGCTCACAACTGTTCATAACAATTGCTCTAGGATATCTAGCATGTTGTCTTTTGAATGAGGTGATAGAAAACATGTGTTTCTTTCTGTGCAAAGTATCTAAGTTTTGAATTCAAAAAATTACACAGTGTCTGGATTAAACTAACAAGTTTGGACAAACTTGAGGTATGAAAAGAAAGTGTTGTTCAGTGATGAAGATTATTGAGACCTAAGGGGAGATGTGGCTGAAAGAGGAGATAAACTTAAATATTAACCAAAAAAAAAAAAAAAAAAAAAAAACCAAAACTACATACAAGAATTTGGAAGTAGTATTTAACAAAATTATCAAGACAACCTCCTATATTTCTATTTACCAAGCCCATATAATATGTGTGAGAAGAATCTGAAATGAAAACAATATCATTTCTAATAATTCAGGTGTCCTAAATACTAGTAAAAAAAATATGACAAGGTACTTAACATTTTAATAAAGAACAGAATCATGACATATTAACATATCTGCCTGCCTGAGGATAGTATCAATACATTCATATTTAAAATGAGTAAAGTAAATTTTCTTGGAACTGTTCTGTGAATACTCTTTTGAGAGTTATTAATAAGTGCTGCACAGGATCTATTATATATAACTCTCTGATTATTAAAAACATACAAAATATATTGAATGCAACCTTCTGAAAAAAAAGAATAAGAAAGCTTATGTAACTTCATGAAAACTGACACTTCTCAAACTTTGTTGAAAATTTTGATACTCTTTTGAGGAAACCTAAATCATTTCTTGCTTTCTTAGACTGATAATTTGGATGTTGAGGAAGGAAAAGAAAGTTGGTGACCATGGATCTCTTTTTATCATTACCCGATGTGGGTGTAAGTGGTGGCTCAAATACCTCTGTTATGGGTGGTATTTGTATATACTACTTAAATTTCTTCCTTGAGATATTGCTCATTTTATCGTGAACTCTCTTCTATTAGGAAGATTACCTCAGACAGGGGCAGCTGTATATCCTACATCTTTGGTCTTTCATATCAAAGTCCTTTTAACAATTCTCTAAAGGTCATGAAGCTAAGACAAAATATATTTTCCTGAATTCTTCCAAATACTTCTCTTAAAAATCTCTTTTGACTCTTTTGGTACATACAATCCCAGCATGACACAAACATTTAAAAACATCTGGATTAATAAAGGATAGTAATTTCCATGACTTATAGTTCAAGAAGTATAGTAAGGACTCTCAAACACTTATCCATCATCCACTTATTTCATGGTACCTAGGTATAGGTGTAGTAAAACTTCAGAACTTCACTGGAGCAGCAAATATTGAAAAGTTTGAGGGTTCTTTTTCCTTTCTTTTATTTTTTTTAACTCATTCTAAACATTTTATACTTGTATATATGAATTTTAGTCCTTTTGCCTCTTTATTACCATGGATTATCACTGTATTTTTTCTTTGGAAACCTTTCTAGATTTTTGTTGGTGGTGGTGGTGGTGGTGGGAGTGGATTTTTGTTTGTTTGTTTTATTTTGTATTTCTTTTTTTTTTCTGACACATTTTTTCTGTGCATCAACTCTGGAAGTCTTGGAACTCACTTTGTAGTCACGGTTGGCTTCAAACTCAGAGATTCACCTGCCTTTGCCTCCTAAGTGCTGCAACTACAGGAGTGAACATCACTGCCTGGCATGAAACATTTTATTTTTCATAACAAATCTCCCTCATAATTTTTGGTGTGTGTGTGTGTGTGTGTGTGTGTGTGTGTGTGTGTGTGTGTGTGTATATACATGTGTGTGTATCTTACAGAGCTTAGTTTGAGTAAGGTTGCTTACATAAGTATGCGTGGTAGGTTCATTATTGGCACTTGGGCAACTTTTTCATTGGCTCTAGTACTGAAAGAAGTATCATAAGACACTATCAACTATCAATATTCCATGGGCGTGGGAAGGGATATGAAATTGTTAACTCTTTTGCCTTCCATGATGAAATATTGACAGTTCCAATCTTGCACAGCTCTTATCTAAGTAAGCCCATGAGTGTACTTTCTAGAACATATCCAAAAGAAAAACAAAACAGAGTTTTCCAACCTCTAGTTCTAACACATTTACTGTCCCATCTTCTGAGGTGCTGTCTAAGCCCTCAGGGAGAGGAGTTATACAGATAGCTTCCCAGGCATTGCAGGCTATTGCCATTTTTCCTGTTTACCCACTAGAACTTCATGATCATGCATTCTTGCAAAAAAAAAAAAAAAGACATACTTTTGCAACAAGAAATGATTAAATCAAGCTATAACCAAGCTAAAGCTGGTGAGAACTGGATAGCTTCTAGACAACATGAAACTGTTATACAAGCTTCTGGAGGAGATACTTTATTAATTATCTTAGACATCTGGGAAGCCAATAAGCTACAATAAAACTTGGCCTGGTGAGATAGGCTTAATGGTGCAATAGTGACTTTTGACTTTTACAAGAATAATGGTAAGTTTGAATTACTAAATTTTGCAGAATCCAAGGTGTTTCTAAGGAATAGAATGAGAGACTGGGGTAATAGTGTATGGGAAAGTAGCTATTTTATGTATACATTCCTCAGAATCACCTCATTGGTTAAAATTGTTATTCTATCTTAAAGCCTTTCTTTAACAAATGAGAACATCATCCTTGATTATATTTGTTTGACTATACCCATCATCTACTATAGGTAATAGCTTTGTATTACGAATAACTATATTTGATCTCATTTCCATTTTTCATTGTTATCATCAGAATATTAGGATACAAACTATTCTAAGGATATGGTAAAATGTACACCATTTCATGAATCAGAAAAACTAAAATTCAACTTTTTGGCATTTAGTAAATGGGTAGATTTTCTTAATTTATAACATGTACTGTAAATGTAATTATTGTATGAGTATTACAGTGGCACACATAATCTAGTACTGATGACACTGTAGTTATTAAGATTTTACCTTCTTCGTGTTTCTTTTCTACATTTTATGTTTATTTTACTAATTTATTTACACTGGAATTCAGAGTGCCCTTGACAGAGAACTTGATAAAGCTTAGTTTTCAATATGTAACACATTTTGTAGTCCTTAAAATTATTCCTTTTTATAATTCACATTGCATTTTGACATCAAAGTTGTATTAATAGACCCACAAAATTTGATTCTGTTTATAACAATATTTAAAGACATATTTTAATCAAGGCTTGATGATCAGGAAAACTGGAAAATATTTCATAATGATATGAAGAATGAGCAAATTAAACGAAGTCACTGTTCATTACACTCAAAATACTTATTGCTCATTGAATCTTAAATACTAGCGCCTGTTAAAATATTCTAAATATAATTTTAAAATATTAAAAATGGTGGTAATAACAGTCTAATAATACATCAAAATGAGACCTAATATTAGAGGTATTCAAATGATCATTTAGGCCTGTAAAATAAACTCTTGCTGGTTCAAAGTTTGAATGTCAACAGAGTTTGAAGATTGGGTTAAATTACTTGCAAAAAGAATTTCAATTCTGACTTTTTGTCTTGAGACTAATAATTGCAAGTAGTACACTATTACTTTATTCTGGGACTTAAATCAAATCACTGGATGATATATTTTTAATACAAAAAAATCAATCAGTAATAGAAAAAGACTAAATAAAACAGAAAAAAATGGTCACTGGCATTCAGAAATGATGCATGGAGTCATCTGTGGTTCTTTCTCCAATAGCTTTGTCATTGGCAAGACTTGGGTTTCCCATTGCTTCAAGGTTAAGTAAAATATCTTCAGTTAAATACTTTAACTTATTTTAACACAGTCCTTTACTCCCTCATCAGGACATTGTCTGCCACTGTGTTGTTTGCATGCCACTTTCAGTTCATAATTTCAATTCCTAACTTCTATAAATTTTAAGACTTGGATGTAAAGTGGCTTAATGCCCCAAAATATTCTGTTAGTAATTTCAAATTCAAAAGCAAACACAAACAAGTTAATTTTTAATATAAATATCAAGCATAAAAATAATGGGACATTATTCAGGAAGGAAATAAATTAACTGAAGGTCTAAAGCTGTCTTACACAAGATGAATGTTTGTTTGGGATACAATGGCATACATGGAGATGAGAAATTTTAATAATGATTGTCATTCTTATTTATTATACTTACCAGATGGGAAACAACTTATCTGGGTGATTAAGTGGTAAGAAATTGTAGATGTATATATCTGGTTCTTTTGGTTGCTCCGCAGGTACTGAAAATAACTTCACTAGATCTGAATAGGGCAAATTTCAATGTAGATATTACAATATTCACAAAACTGAACATGTTATAAGCATTCCAACACTTCTTCACCAATCCCATTCTGTCAGCACAAAGACTTCACAATCAATATCAAGAATGTTTAGAAATGCATAAATATGCAGACTGTGTACCAAGAAAAATAAGTCATTTCCTAGGTTATCTTGTAGATGGAAACTGAGGAAAATGAAACATTTTTAAGAGAGAGAGAGAGAGAGATAATAGCTGATGAAAAATCTGTTTTATGTGGACATTGATGAATTCCACCTGTATCAGTGGATAATATCACACCCATTCACAGATGGACAACACTAACTAGATGCACTTAACTAATCTACTTAATTATTTTAAAATAAGGGCATTAATTTGTGATAGAGGTGTGACAGGATATATACTGGAGAGAGTTGGAAAGAGAAATAAGGGGTGTATATGATCAAAATATATTATATACGTGTATAAAATTTTCAAAGGGTATGAAGTGGAGAAAGTCTGAAATTGGGCTTGGTAGGTGGGTAATAGATCTTGTCTTGTAAGCCAGATCACCTGACTTCAGTCCTAGGCACCAAGAAGTTGAAAGAAGAGAGTTGACTCCACAAAATTTCTCTCTTACCTAAACACTTGTGTCATGCATGGCATGTGTGAAAACACATGCGTGCACACTATCGTAATAAAATAATATAAAATAAAATGAAATCCAGAGGATAGGCAAAGCCCCCGTTTAGGAGATGGGACCACCCACTCATCTCCAAATTTTTAACCCAGAATTGATACTGTCTAAAGGAAATTTGGGGACAAAGTGTGGAGCAGAGACTGAAGGAAAGGCCACCCCTAGACTGCCCCACCTGGGGATCTATCCCATATACAGACACCAAATCCAGACACTATTGTGGATGCTAAGAAGTGTTTGGTGACAGGAACCTGACATAGCTGTCTCTTGAGAGGCTGTGCCAGAGCATGCCAAATACAGATGTGGATGCTGGCAGCCAACTATTTGGGGAAACTTAGAAAGGGGATTGTCGGGCCTGACATGAGGTCTAACCTCCATTCCACCTTTATCGTTCAGTCACATACACAGGTGGAGGGTGTGACAAACAGCCCCCAGGCCCTAGAGAGATTTACAAACTAATGAGGTACCTGCATCTCCACTGTCTGTAGGTCTCTGGCCTGGCCTGATGCAGGAGGTCGAGGCCAAAGGACACAGAGTGCAAGCAGGAGGGGAGATTGCCTGCTCCTGAAGCTGCCTCTGGTGCCCTGTTGCTGACTGGTCTCTCCACGATGAGCCGGTCCAGGCCCAGGCTGGGCCAATAAGGAGCCAGCTAGCTGACAAGGAGGCAGCTTGGTGTCCCAGGCAGGTTCCTGGAAAGCAGGGATCTCCCCAAATGATACAGCTCTTGTGACAAAAACTTTCGGACACCAGGATGATTCTTGAGCACGTGCTTTACTTCCCCTAAATAGAGCCCTTATATACAGTTTGGTGTGGGTTAGGGTCTGACAACAGATAATGTCTATTGGCTTGACCTGAGAGCTTGGAGATACCTCATCTACAAGCGGGAGAGCCTGAGGGACCGTTCCTCGTGACTGATGACCATAAACCTCTCTGTGGGAGAGGTTGTTGGAGGACTGAAGCTAAGTGAAAAGAACCAGGGCCTGGGAGCAGAGCTGAACTCCTGCCATCCGATAAATGTTCCAGGGTTCGAAACTCATGCTCAACCAAACACCCAGCTGCTTCTCACAGCCCAGTGCCCTACAGGGGATAACATTTGAAATATAAATAAATAAAATATCCAGTAAAAATATACTAAAATCCTCTGTGGCTAACAACAATTACAGTCTCTCAACAGAAGAATGGATACAGAAAATGTGGTTCATTTACTCAATGGAATACTATTCACTTATTAAAATCAGGGCATCATGAATTTTTCAGGCAAATGGATGGAAGTATGAAATATAATCCTGAGTGAAGTAACTCAGTCACAAAAGGACATGTATGATATGTACTCACTGATAAGTGGACATTGGCCATAAAGTGCAGAATATCTTGGATATAAGTCACAGACCTTAAGAAGTATAACAAGCAGATAGGCCCAATGAGGATGTTTCAATTCCACTTAGAATGGGGAAGAAAGTAATCATGAAAGGCAGAAGAAGGGAGAGACCTCTGTGGAAGGTGGAAGAGAAACAGTACCAGATATGGGTGGTGGGGGTGGGGTAGGACAGTAGCCCAGAGGGCCAAGAGAATGAATGGATGTAATGAGCATTGGGGATAGGAAGTGAGTTGAACCTTTAGAAATTATCAGAGATCTGGGAGGTGAGAGACTCTCAGGACTCAGTGGGGGTGACCTTAGTCACACTGCCCAAAGTCATGGAGAGGGAACTCAAAGAGCTTACCTCCAGTTGATAGACAGTACCTCAAGTGGAGGGATAGAGTTACTAACCTACAGTCAATATTTATGACCCAGAACTGTTCTTGTCTAGAAGAACTGCTCGGACAAAATGTAAAGGAAACTGAAGAAAAGTTGGTCTACTAACCCGTTCAATTTGGAATCTATCTCATCGGAGGGGACCCAGGCCTGGAACTATTACTGGTGTTATAATTGACTTACAGACAAGGGCCTGGCATGGCTGTCCTCTGAGAGGCCCAACCAGCAGTTGACTGAAATAGACACAGATACTTAAACCTAACCATTGTACTGAAGTCAGGGACCCCTATGATTGAATTAGGGAAGGGATTGAAGAAGCCGAAGGGGAGAGCAAGCCCATAGGAAGACCAGCAGTCTCAACTCACCCAGGCCCCACTGAGCTCCCAGAGACTGAGCCACCAACCAGAAGTATACACTGGCTGGTCTAAGGCCCCTGGCACAAATATAGCAGAGATCTGCCTGGACAAGCCTCAGTGAGAGAAGATATACTTAATCCTCCAGAGACTTGAGGGGGGGGAGGAGGCCTGGTGGAGGGGCATTCTCTAAGATGCAAGTGGGGAAGAATGAAATGATGAGCTGTGGAAGGGGGAACTGAGAGGGGGAATGTAAATAAATAAAATAATCATAAAAAAATTTTAAAAAGAAAGGAATCATTCTAAAATATACAGCATTACTTCAAAATATGGGGCCCTAAAGTATACTCAATCAGTACATGGATGAAGAATTAAGTATGTAATAAAGAGGAGAGATATATCTTTTTCAGCACATACAACGCTTCCTGTTGAATAGAAATTATAAGAATACTGTCTTATTCTCAAACCCTGGGTATATTTATAAATCTCATGCAAAATTTCCATTTTAGACATATCCGACTAATAGTAATATGTTAACTGAAAATATCAATGCAGATTTAAGACCTAAATTTTTAAGGTGATATTAGTAATACCATATTTCAAATGATGTCATAATATTTATTCTGATATAGTTGTGATGCCCAATGTAAACATGTTTTATAACAAGCCTAACAATCTCTCATACTAAACTGACAGTTTTGTCTGAATGTTCATTAGCATTGGTTATATTATAAGTTAACCTTTGGGTCTTCAGAGATGTATGTCACTACCTACCGAGACTTCAATTGAATTAATTATTTTAATTAATTGTGCCAACATAATTTTGTGGAGTATAAATATAATATTCAATCAGGTGAAAGTAAAAGAATGTGAATCTTGCATTTTTCCTGGTTTTGTTTTTCTTTCTTTTTTTTTTTAACCTAAGAAATCTTGGAATTCTTTTTTCTTTCAGATGTCCTTGGCACTCTGTAAAATAGATAAAGGCAGTACTGGTAATTAACTGATCATAGGAGAGTAATAGCCAAATATTAATTTCTTGGGTCTTCAGCCAAAAATGCTTTTTACATCTCATTCTAATGTGATGAATCAACTAATTCTGCTTGTGCAACCATACCAATGTTTCTATCACAGAAACTTAAGCTGTTGCTGCCATGATTGCTTTAGAAATTGACAAAGATAGATGCTTAAATTTTATTAGTTTGATAATGCAAATTTTCATAGGTAAAGATGGAATGCAAAAGTGTTAAAAGTGTTCATTAAATAGACAAAAGAAATGACTGCTAGGAAATAAAACTGTTACAGAAAGAAAGAATTTATGAGGTAAATAGATGTTATTCTACCTAATATTTATTACTTCTTATACAAAGTATGTGCTGTAGGATAGATACAGTCATTACAAAAGTATGAATTCAAATCTGCATTATCTATCTGTTATAGGTCACTGACTAAATAACTAAGATTCATTTTTTTTTCATAAAAATACATTTTGTTGTTATATTCCATCTATATTCATAGTAAATGAGATTTAGTATAAAAATAACCTATCACTGTGTTTGTCATTATGGACATAGTCCAAAGTATTTTGTGTTAGTACTATTTTAATACATCATCAGTATATGTGTATATATATAATTATACTATTGTGGCTGTATATGTGGTACCTGTATGTGAGCCAACATGCTTATTTTTATATATATTTGTACACATAGAGTCCCATTTTGATTATGAATCAAATCCTTAACAATCACCCCACCCCAGGAAACTCCTTTATCTGTGTTAAAATCGTACAAGCCTTACAGTTGCAAACATTGACATGTAGCAGGGAAATGATTAGTAGCTTCTAAATGAAGATCCAAATGAACATCCTGGCTCCCATCTGGAAGAGAAATCTCAGAAGGACATATTGAACACAGTGAAATACTACTTGGATTCATAAAATACACCATTTCTTTCTGGATTTTGTAATTATATTAAATATATGTTACAAGTAGGTGGTATTTGTTATTCTCTACTGCCCCCTCGAGTCCAAACTGACACAACACTCAGCTTTCTCTTCTTAAATAACTTCACATAAATTATTGTAAGGTAATTATTTATGTACTCACAAACAAACACTCTCTCTCTCTCTCTTTATATATATATATGTATATATATATAATTTATATAATATATATTTATATTGTATATTATATATTATATTTAAATTATAATAAATACATATATATTTATATATAACTTATATAATATGTATTATAATTTTTATATGATATATAAATATATTTATAATTTTTTCTACATCTTACCCCTTTGTCAGAAAGGCACATAAAACATACACATACTTTATATGTACTATAAAAACTATGCAGATCAGAATTAACTAAATGGGAGAGATCCTAAACTGAGAGTAACATAATGAGTGATGTGTCACTTAAAAAGGTAACTAAAAATGTCTAAAGCAGATATTTATAATTCAGATATTTCTGTTTTCTGAGTCAGTATTAATGGTATACCACCAGAAATACATGCATCATATTGAAAGCTATATTAGAACAAAGCCCTAGAAGAGGAATGGTACAGCTTTGGTATAATTTCCTTCCTTTATTCCCTAGCATGAATTTCAAACTTCTTTATTATCTGCTGCCCAACCTGGATAGCTGATAAGAGGTAATTTTCTTTTTTAATTTTAGTTACTTTGATATGTTGTTGTTAGTTTGTTTGCCTATTTGGGTTTTTTTTTTAGAAAAAAACAAAGAGAAAGGCTTGCTTGGAGTTTCGTGAACAAGAAGGTGGGGAAGATCTGGGAGGAGTTGGGATGGGAAAACCATGATCAGAATATATCAGAATAAATCATAATGTATCAGAAGAAAAATTATTTTTATAAAAGAATTATTTCTTTTTATAAAGAAAATTATATTTTCAATTAAAACTATATTTAAAATATTAAAAACAAAGTAGTCTGATATGTTAGAGATACACAAGGGAAGGAAAAGAATGGAAGGGATACTATTGTAATAATATTTTAATTAAAAAGAAAAAGCTGGTATGATGCCATACACCAATAATCCCAGCACTAGGGAAATAAGTTCTCTAGAAAGGCAGCAAGTGCTATAACTCCTGAGACATCTATTCAGACCCATGGTTGATTTTTAAAAATTACTTTAAAGAAATTAATTAATAATTTTCTTAAAACTTGCAATAGTCTTACTAAAGTTGAAATGTATATATTGTATAAGCCAGAGAATCAAGTGCTAAATGTACCATATAGAAATCTGAATAAATACTAAAGCAATATCACGTTATTTGTAGTAGCATTGATTTCAATACCACAACTTTAGAAAATTACAAAGTTAATTAGTTGTATATAAAGTAAATCTGCATAATAAGTCAGCCCAAAATTTAGTTACTTTATAACATGTATCGTTTTTTCCTTATTCATATACTCATATGATTCTAATGATTTCAGCTGGTGATATCTGGTCTTAATTTCAGACCCAAAATTATTTCAGGTAAGCTACATGCTGTCAATGTTCTTGGACAAAGGGGCTAATTTATCAACTTTTCTTTTAAAAATACAGCAGAAATTTAAGAATGCAGGGTCAGGATATAAGAAAACTATTCAAGCCTCCTCTTGTTTTATACCTGGAAACAATACTTTAATAAAGAAAAGTCATGTAGCAATGCCTAGCAAAATTTTGCAGAGATTAAAACATAACTCAACTGCCTGTAGAAAAAAAAAGATGAAAAGATACATGTAAAAGAGTTTAGATATAGGGCTGAACATAAAGCCAACAACAACAATGCATTACCAGAGCAAGCTAAGGATAGTATATGTCATATTCTACCTGGTCACTGAAATATTCTCTGGATAATAATGAGAAAACAAAAGCTCTGTGTATTAGCAAGGCTGTATATACTCTAAAATCTTAGCTTATGAGTAGGAAATAAATTATAAGCATATGTAAAATATTCTATGAATTATTTGTGTAGATGATAGATAGATAGATAGATAGATAGATAGATAGATAGATAGATAGATAAAGTTATAGATACAGAAATATTCTATAGAACTATGGATATTTTAGTAAATAGTAAATCAAGAAAAATACATAATTTGGGGTATATACAGAATGAGGTAAAAGGTAAGAATAAGCTGTTAAGGCTTTATGTTCCAACTCAAAATTTCTAACAAAAGGAGTTGTTTTTAAATCTTATTTGATGTTTTATGATAAGTTTCTCACTTTTAAATGCTGAATTTGAAAGTTTTATATACTCCATTGGATCCCTTAGTTTAAACATTATCTTTTCACAAGAACCTACATCTGACAGAAAATAATATGAAATAATTTAAGACAATGCAAGGATCAAACAAAATTATTTAGATATGTAGAAATTCATATGTAGAAATTCAGTGAGATTTTCTTGGATTTAAGTACTTCCTTTCCTAAGACTTATAAAATGAGGGTGCTTACTAAAAATGAAAATGGAGTAAAATTATGACCTGAGAAATTCTTTGCTCTCTGCTTTAGAACCACTGTGAATCCACGTGAGGAAATCAAGTCATAACACCCGAATAATAATAGAATACATTTTAAATGACAATTATTTCTTCATGCTCCCTGTATCTTTGCCTAGATACCATTTTTTTTCCTCTAAGGAACAAAGTATGGAGGAGGGGAACAAATTAATCACCCTGACATTTCTTATTTTAACAGTTCTAAACATAGTCTAACTTTTTTCAGTTCTGTCAGATCATCCTGATCATCACTAAGAATTTTAGTACAAAGATTAGAATGCTTTGCATGCAATTCCATTCGTAATCATTGAAGAATTTATTTTTGAATAGATTTACAATAGAACTACAAAGCTCTTTAGTAGATTCATCTCTGATACCTCACCTTTTCTACAAAATAACAATAGCCAATTACTTCTAAGGCCTCTGGTAGAAACTATAGACTATATCTATGGGATGGAACAAATACAAGTAAATCATTTTGTTTTACAGAGTTCTTACAAATCCTGCCTAATGAATGCCTATTTATTCAACTTCTCTGAGGCTATTGTTCCCTGATATTTCCCTCGTAGATAGTGTTATCACTATGGTAGATTCTTTTCTCAATATATCATGTCCCATTCCCATGACTTATCAACAGTAATCTCTCACCTAACCACTTTATCTCCATACATTATAGCATTTGCCATCAGTCCCTTTATTATTATTGATTGGTTCTATACCATGCATCTATGCTTTTGAATGCAGGTAGATCAACATAGCAGAAATAGTATATATATAGTCAGAGCCTTATTTAAACTTGACACTTATTGTTTGGTTGTTGACACTGCTTTCTAAATCATCAAGAATATTTAAAGTGTTAGTATCAATTATTAGTAGCTATGAGAGTTAAGCTATAGCCAGGTCATCTATATCAAACTCCTTTCATCCAGGATTCAGAAACAATGAAGAAGACAGAATGGAAAGAATGTAAAATCCAGCAGATTATTTGGAATTCTGTGTGACATCTGGCCATAACATAGCTCTTACATTTATGAAATAATAGCACATATGGCTGAGGACCGAAGACATGCACAAGGTCAATCCAGACAAAATTCTATCATGTACAGGGCAGAAATCCATAAAATACTACCCTCAACAAAATATTAGTCATTGATGGTAGCTTGGAGATGGTGAAGTAATTTTATTCAACTATATGATTACTGAAAGAGATGCACATTCAAATGAATGATCCAACATCCATGAAATTGGGGAACATTTATTGAAATCAGAGGGTTACTTACAACAATAGAAAAGAACATATACTATTAGAAGAGAGTTGGCATGAGAACATAAGACGGAAGGAGATAAAGAAACATAGTGGTGGGTAGATATGACTAAAATGCATTGCATGCTCATAGGTGAATTTCAACGAATAAATAAGGATATAAAACCTTACAAATGCCTATAATTCCAGTAAGTTGTGTTATAAATATATGTACATAATTTAAATAAAATATTCCCTTCTGGTATGAAAATAATCCCCATAAGACATATAGACCATCTAACAGAAAACACAATGTCATGTATTTCTATGTATTACTGGTTTTGTTGCTCAGGAGACAAATGAACTACACAGCAGGTAAATATGATGACATCTGGTATTCAATAATAGGAAATACATTTTCATCTCTTACATTCTCCAGAAAAAATAATCTATCATTTAATAACTATAAGGTTTTAATTTTAAATGTCCTAGTCTTTTGTCTTTTTTAATTTCTAAATTTATTCAAAATCTAGACAATGATAGAATATAAACTGTAGGACATGCCTCAATTCTTAGTGATTAATACTGTCTAAAACACTGTTATTTGTGACCATATTCACAACTCTTATCTTTCAGTTTCATCAAATATAATCTTCCCACCAAATAAATATGAAAACTTATCAAATAAGCTTATTATGATCTCCCCTAGTACTTGCTAAGCCTCTGCTTCATTGGTCAATATGGATGAAATGTTCTATTTATGTTAAGTAATAATCTGGTTGATTTTCCCAATAAAATGCAAGCTACAAAAGACCAGGAATACATCCTATATTTGGCTTACCATATATCAGAAAATGAATAATGCTTAACACATTTTTAGTATATGATGAATACATATTTTCTTAATCAAAAAAGAAATAAAGGAAACCTCATCTAACAAGGCTCAGTTGGCATTCCTGTTTCCTAAGGCATATGTGTGCATCACTTTTATGTTACTGAAGATAATACACTACTATTGTTTATGGCTTTGTTTCATTATTATGTACTGACCTTTGGAAAGCAGGTACTTAATTATACTTACTGCTGTACCTTTAGCATGTAGCACATCTTCTTCCCAGAATACATTAAAAACACACTTAAGCTAAGTAGAATTATTTATGTTTACTTCACAAAAAAAAAATGTCTTTAAAACCTTAATAAGACTAAACCAAAAAATAGTATGAATAAAAACAGGAGAAGATTCTCAGCTACAAGGTAAAGAAAATATTTACAACAAAATCATAGAAGTAAATATTCACAACCTTAATGAAGATATGACTATATACATATGTAAAAGAAGCTTACAGAACCCCAAATACACTAGACCAGAAAAAAATCCTCCAGTCACATAATAATCAAAATATTAAATGTAAAGAATGAAAACAAGAATATTAGAAGATGAAAGAGACAAAGGTCAAGTAACATATAAACTATAAGAATTACACCTGACTTCTTAGCGGAAACTCCAAAAGCCGAAGGGCCTGGGAAGATATCTTGCAAACTCAGAGAGAACACAGATGCCAGCTCATATGACTATATCCTGCAAAAATTCCAATCATTATAGATGGAGACAAAAAAAGACATTCCATGACAAAGCCAAATATAAATAGTATGTATCTACAAATCCAGCCCTACATAAGATATTAGAAGGAAAACTCTAACTCAAGAAGGTTAAATACACCCTAAAAACCACAGGAAGTAAATAGTCCTACACAAGTAAACCAAAGAAAGAGAAGTACACACACACACACACACACACACACACACACACTACCAACAACAGCATCAAATTAACAAGAATTAATAATTGCTGTTCACTATTATCTCTCAACACCAATGGACTCAATTCTCCAATAAAAAGATACAGGCTAAGAGAATAGATGTGAAAATATGATCTTTCATTCTGACACATACAAAAAAACATACCTCAGTAAAAAAGGTAGACAGTATTTCTGAGTAAAGGATGGAAAAAGATTTTCCAAGCAAACTGACAAAAAAAAGTTGAATTAGCCATTCTAGTATTCAATAAATTAGACTTTCAACCAAATTTAATCAAAGAGACAGGGAAGAACATTTCATACTGATCAAAGGAATAAACCACCAAGATGATGTCTGAATTCTAAATATCTATGCCAAAAACTCAAGGGCACACACATTCATAAAGAAAACATTGCTAATGCTTAAATCACATAACAAACCCAGTACATTAATTGTGGAAGACTTCAACATTATGCTCTTACCAATGGACAGGTCATCAAGATACAAATTAAGGAGATAAATAATGAAACTAACAGAGGTTATGATTCAAATGGACCTAACATATCTATAAAACATTTCACCAAAAACCACAAAAAATAAAATTATGTAACTTCTTCTCAGCACCTCACATGGAAATTCATCAATGTAATCCACCAGGTAAACTGAAAGAAAAAACTCACATAATCACATTAGATGCTGAGAAAAGCCTTTCACAAACTCCAACACCCCTTCATGTTAAAAGTCTTGGAGAGATCATAGATACAAGTTCCATACTTAAACACAATAAAGGAAATATATAGCAAGCCAATAGACAATATCAAGTTGAGTGGAGAAAAAAATAAAGTAATTCTACTAACATTGGGTCAAGACACTCTTGCCAACTCCATGTGTATTCAACATGGTTCTTGAAGTTCTAGCTAGAGCAATAAAACAACTAAAAGTGATCAAGGAGATACAAATTGGAAAGGAAGAAATCAAAGTATAATTCGCAGGTGAAATGATAGTATGCATAATTTACCCCCAAAATTCTGCCCAGAGAACCCCTTTAACTGATAAATACATTGATCAAAGTGGCTCAATGAAAATCAACTAAAAACAATAAATAATGGACTTACAAAAATTAGGAAAATATTGATTTGTTTAATAGCCTAAAATAATATAAAATATCATGGTATAACTTTTACCAAGCAAGTAAAGACCAGTAGTACTAGAACTTCAAGTCTCTGAAGAAAGATTGAGAGAGATATCAGAAAGATATCTTATGCTCATATATCTATAAGATTAGTATAGTAAAAATGGCCATTTTGCCAAAAGCAATCTACAAATTTAATGCAATCCCCATCAAAATTCCAACACAATTTCTTACCAATCTTGAGTTATATTTAACTTCATATTGAAAATCAAAAATAAAACCAGAACAGCTAAAATGTCTTGTACAACAGCACAACTTCTGGAAGTATAATCATCCCTGATTTTAAGCTGTACTACAAAGCTATAGTTATAAAAACCACATGGTTTGTGCATAAAAACTACAGGTTGATCAACAGAATTGAGTTAAAGACTGGGTGTCTAGATGTCAAAGTATGCAAATAGACCCATATTTTCCACCCTGCACAAAAATCAAGTCCAAATTGATCAAAGACCTCAATATAAAACCAGACACACTGAACCTAAGAGAAAAGAAAGTAGAGAACATCCTTGAACATAATGGCATAGAGGACAATTTCCTCAACAGAACACAAATAGTTCAGGTACTAAGATCAACAATTAATAAATGGGAGCTCATGAAAACTGAAAGCCTTTTGCAAAGTTAAGGACACTATCAATAGGACAAAATGGCAGCCTACAAAATGGGAAAAGATCTCCACCAACCCTGTATCTAACAGGTGACTAATATCCAAAATATACAAAGAATTTAAGATATTAGATACCAAGAAACAAAATAACCCTATTAAAAATGAGGTACAGAGCTAAAGAAAGAACCTCTAATGACTGAAAGACAATAAAAGAAATGTTAGATATCCTTAGGCATTTGGGGAATGCAAATCAAAATGACCGGAGATTCTATCTTACACTCATCAGAATAGCTAAGATCAAAAACTCAAGGGACAAAACATGCTGACAAGGATGTGGAGCAAGGGGAACCTTCTCCATTGCTGGTGGGAGTGTAAACTTGTAAAACCACTTGGGAAATCAATTTGATGGTTTCTCAGAAAATTGGGAATAGTTCTACCTCAAGACACATCTATAACATTCTTCGACATATACCCAAATGATGCCTGACTAAACCACAAGAACACTTCCTCAATTATGTCATAGCAGTGCAATTCATAATAGCTAGAAACTGACTGAGAAATAAGAAATAAGAAATAAAGGAAGAAAGGAAAAAAGAAAGAAAGAAAGGAAGAAAGGAAGGAAGAGAGAGAGAGAGAGAGAGAGAGAGAGAGAGAGAGAGAGAGAGAGAAAGAAAGAAAGAAAGAAAGAAAGAAAGAAAAGGAGGAGGAGGAAGAGGAGGAGGAGAAGGAGGAGGAGATGGAGGAGGAGGAGGAGGAGGAAGAAGGGAGTGAGGGAGGGAGGGAGAAAAAAATAAAAGAATACAAGAGGCAGGGTCTTTGAGAGTTCAAGACTTGTCTGGGCTATTTAGTAAGACTTGTTTCATATAACAAAACAAAACAAAAACAATTCAAAACAATTTTAAAAATGAAAAATTTATTAAGAGGCAGTAATACAAAACAGTATGTATAATTATGCACAGAAAACCATTGGAAGTAAGCAAAACTAGCCCTTGAAGACACCTTGATATTTGGAATTGATGATATATGGAAGGTGAGGAAATATCATAGGAAATAGACTTTAATACTAAATAAACAACAAATTGAGGTAAATTCTTTGAGTTAAAATGCCTATTAACACATTTTTCTAGTACTGAAATTAGTCTCAGAGACTAACCCCGGGATTTCAAATACTGGCAAAATACAAATAAAGTTTACAAAATAAAAATGTGAATCTAGATGTACATTTAGGTAACATCATTTTTATATAAAGTATAAAACATTATGAAATTTCTTTATATATTTCTTGTTTTGTTTAAAAAACCTGTAGAAAAGAATATTTTTTACATTTTAAACTAATTAAGCCTAAAGTACTTGATGGTAAGCTAATTTATAATTCTACATAACTAAACTTCAGATTCAAGAATTATTAGATCATATCAAAATTTTCAACCCTTTGGAAGGCAGAATAATTAATTGTCTTGTTTTCTTAATATTTAAGTTGTTTACTAACACTTAATATCTGATACATTTTAATAAAACATCTCTATTATTTGATTTGATCATTTGTATAAAGTAACTACAAATGTGATATACATGTTTTCAGACATTCTGGAGGTTTGCATCACAATTATCAATGAGCGTTATTTTTGAAGACTTTTTAATGTCAAAATTTTTCTTTTACTTTTGAGTAGCCATATTCTTTTTGTAATTTGTTCAAGAGAGTTTACTTTGCAATAATACATGGTTCAATTTCAAATGTCAATGTTGCTGTCTTAAGGGCTTAAGAATCTCTGGTTAATGTCTTTGTCTTCTGAGTGGTTTTAAACCAATTATTCATTATTGGCAAACAATTTTTCAAAATTTCTCCCTGCATGCTATTTTATAGGGTATCATGTTGAATTTCTGATAAAACTAGAAGCCAACTGCTTTATAATAAAAAGTGCCTATTTTTAGTAGTATTATATAAATATTTAAAATGCCTTTCTACAAAATAACATAGATCATAGATTTTAAGCAAAATGCATGGCATATTTGATGAATTACCTGCAATCCTAGAATACTGTAGACAGAGAAGCAGAATTTCTGCCACAAAGTGACTATTAGACTTTCCCAACTGATGAACTCTTGGTTTAAGTGAGAGACTCTGCCTTAGTTCATTAGGTGAAGCAAGATGGAGATGACTGGTATTAATTACTAGCCTTAATAGACAAACATGCACATAAAGTGCTCAAGTGCTCATATATGCACAAGCACAGTCACACACAAAATCACACTATATTTATATATAAAGGCAATTTATTGTACTTATTATATTTATTTATTATACTAATTTTACTATACTTATTATAACAAGTCCCTGGTATGTGCCTAAGATACTATTTTTTTTTAGACTGAGTAGAGTATAGAGTCTAAAACTAGAAAGTGTGAAATGAAGTCCCACCACTGATGTCCAGACAAATGCTTACAATATAGCTTGAGGTAGAAAATTCTCTGTTAGTAGAAGAGAAATTAAAGAAGAGAGGAATAATTGAGACAATGAGCAGAATCTTAAGTGTTGACAGGGGCTACAGAATACAGGACTGTGTCATCTATTTCTATGAGATGAAAAAAGATATAGCTTAGTATGGCGTACAAGATATTGCTTGTTCTCTTCCACTGTCCAGGGTCATTGAAATAACTTGTCTAGCTGAAATTTACCTTGTCTTGAAAACAATTTCTTACATGAAATCTCTGCAGTCCCTCATGAGCAATGGATCTCCAGAGATCTTAGATAATATGACTCCAAATATGCACAGCTGTGTTTGAATCCCAGGCTAAATTCTAATACATACAACAGAGAAATGCTATGGGAAGGCACAAATGATGAAATTTAACATAACAAAATTATAGCTATTCTAGGAAATGGAATTAATGGAATGCCAGATATTTAATATAGTATTAAGTAAAGTAAAATCTGCAGTATACAGCCTCTTATTTTTGTACACACCCTTCATTAAAACCTCTGGGAGGTAGTGTATTAAAAAGAAAATAGTTAAATATAACATAGTTATTAAAAATAGTTAAAAAATAAATACAGAATGAAAATCATGATATCAGGAACAGTTGCCTTACATGAGCAAAGTAGAGATTTGTATTTCCAGTTCATTAGAAGAAAAAAGAGATAAAAATGTATGTATACTTATTCTTTATGTGAAATATCCTGGAGAAGATGCACCTGTAATGACATGATGTCTGGCAATAAGGAGTAGGTGCGGAGACGGGGACTCCCATTTCTCAGAGCAGAAGGGGAGGAAGAAATGTGGAAATGATCTGTGTGATGGGATACCTGGAGGAAAGGGGGGCTAATATTTGAATGTAAAGTGAATAAATAAAATTTATATATATATATAAATAAAGAAATCCGTGAAAATATATGATTGTGTATGTGTGTTTGTGTGCATGTATTTGTGTTTATGTGAAGATTCCAAAATATTCTTTGGGAAAGTTGTACCCTGAAAAAGGTGTTGCAAAAATTGGTTATAAACATACAGAATAATGAAACTAGACCCCTATCTCCTACCATGTATAAAACCTAATTAAAGTGAACCAAAAACGTTAGTGTAAAACCTGGAGGTCTGAAAATATTAGAGAAAAAAAAACCCTTCAGTTTATAGGTAAATAATTTACTGAAACAGAATCTAAAACAAAAAAAGTGAGGCCTACAATTCAGAATTGATATAATATTTAAATATCATATGGAAAGCCTATGAGGCCTCAACTATAGTCAAAGAAGTACAAGTAAATAAGGAATGCTGAGAATGGGGGAAATAGTTCTCCTCAAGGAGGACCACATTGACTGGGTTACCCCATACCTGAAAATACACATAAAAGTAACATTACAGAGAGTAATATTACAGCGAGTATAATAACATTATAGAGAGTGTTATTTAATAATATCTATGCATATATAAATATGCTTATAATAACAATTTAAAAAGAGTTTATGAATTTGAAAGGGAGCGAGGGTACATAGGAGGCTTTGCAGGGTAAAAGGAAAGGGGAAATTGTATAATTTTAACCTTAATTTAAAAAAAATCCACTTATATTAAAAAGCTTCTGTATAATAAAGAAAATATTTAATTAGAAGGGTGTCAACAGAATAGGGAAAAAAACTTTGCTGTATTTCTGAGGATTCATTAATTGACCATACAAAGAACTCCAAAGATAAGTTAGAAGTAAACATTGATTAAAGATCTTAATGAATGAAAAGAAAGTTCTCAAACAATGAAACCAAATAACCAACAAAAATATGGAAAAATGTTTAACCTCCAGAATAGTCCTAAAAATGCAAATTAAAATACACAAAGCCTTTGAGATAGCCCAGTAGGTAAAAGTGTTTTCCAAGCAAGCTTGATAACCTCAGTTAAATGCCCAGAATCTAAATAATACTGTGCAACGTGGCCACATTTGTCTATTTTTTCACTATTTCTACAATGGAACTAAAAGCCAGAAGCAAAAAGATTGCCCAAAAGCTCATGGGACAGCTAACCTAGAGAGCACAGCAAAATAGCAGAAATAAGGGTTACCCTGCCTCAATAAGGCCATTAGTCACCACTTTCAAAAGGGCAAGGTTAATACTATTCAGTCAATCCAGCTAGAGATTTTGGAGAACTTTCAGTTCTTTCCATGAATCCATTTATTCTATTCTTCTTGTACCCTCTTCAGGAGAAAGTAATGTGATATGACTGTGCCTTTTCATTTATTCTGAAGAAAATAAACCTGATGCTGACAATCTTACATTTTTCCCAAGGATAGTAGGTATTATTTAAAATCAATACCTTCCAATTCAGCAGAAACTGGACAGTCATCTATGATTTTCATGCATTAGAGGCCAGAAAAAAAATCTATATATTTACAATCAACATATCTGCCACAAGGACAATAAAATTTTATAATGGGAAGAATACATCCTATTCAATAAATGGAGAACTGGATATTCAAATGTAAATGTCTAAAATTGAACCATTACATCGCAGTATGCAAAAAAGCCCTCAATATGTTTATTACAGATTTATTTTAGTATGAAAAGGGAGCACTGGGGAAAATCTTCCCAATGTTTGTCTAGGTAATAACATTTTTTCATTATATGGGTTGAACAATATCAGAAGATATGACATATAGCAATTTATATCTTCATACATTTATAAGTATATATAAAAATAAAAGAAGCCATGAATTTGATAGGGACTGGAATGGGTTGGAGGGAGCAGGAAAAGAGGAAATGATGTAATAATATTTTAATTTAAAAAATAAAACATGTATTAATACATAATAAAATGTTGTCCAGTTGTATAACTAAAATATGCTAACAGGGTAGATCATATTTTTCTCATCATAAAATAAATTAGTAATTATGAGAAATGATAGATATTTAATAATCACTGCTCAATGTCCATGTCTATCCAAACATCTTATATGCCTTTCATTTAGTTTTGTACTAGAATACCTACAGAAATACTAACCCATTTATAATAAGATGTCATATAGTGAACAAAAAGGTGTTTTGCAAACATTTAGGCAATAAGATAAAATGTCAGAGAGGCTTCATTCAGCAACTGATGGAAACATACATGGAAACTGATATCCAAATATTAGGCAGACCTGGAGCAATCCTGTGGATGAGGGCGGGGAAGGACTGTAAGAGTCAGAGGGGAGAAGACACCAAGAGATCATGACCCACAGAATCAACTAACCTGGGTCCATAAAGACTCACAGAGACTGAACTGACAACCAGAGAGCCTTTATGGGTCTGACATAGCACCTCTGCATATATGTTACAGTTCAATATTTTGGTGATCTTATGGGATTCCTAACAAGGGAAACAGGCTGTCTCTGACACCTTTTCCTGCTTTTAGGAACCCTTTCTTGCTTCTTGGTTACCTTGTTCATTCTTAATATGAGGGGAGTTGCCTAGTCTTCTTGCCACTTGATATGCCATGTTTGGTTGATATCCCTGAGATGCCTGTCTTTTCTGAAGAAAAATGGAGGAGGAGTGGATTAGGGGAAAGGGGAGGTGGGGAGGGACCTAAGATAGGAAGAGGGAGGAGAAACTGCAGTAGGAATGTAATATATCACAGAATAAATTTAAAAGTATTTTTTAAAAAATGAATATGACATGAAATACTGTTATTATGCAATTAGAGGCAATCAAAAGTATAACGTAATTTGTTCTATGTGAATTCAGCTACAGAAATGCTTTTTAACACATAAGTAACACTTGTCAAAAAATGGCTGTCATATTATACCAAAAGCTATCTTCTTTATTATTAAAATTAGTGAGTTGCTCAGTATTAGTCATATATTATTTGGCATGAAGAAAATTAAATATAAATTTACAGTAGTAAATAAAGCAGAAATTAGAGTATAGTATACAGATAAGGTTGACAATATCCTATAGGGCACTAATTTTGTTGTACCCTTAAATTTTTATCTTAGTGTTCCTATTGTGTGGCAGACATTAGTGTCATATAACAGGATAATGCTTGCTCAAAGTAAATGCTCAAAATATATCTGCTAAAGGAGGTCAATTGAGGCACTAGACCTATAAGTGGTAAAATTTATGAAGCTGATAAAATGACCCTGAATGTCTCAAAGAAAAACATTTTTGTTTAAAACAACTACCAAGTAAAATATAATTTTTTTGAAAATAAGAACATTGAGTTTGAACAGGGAACATGACACATGGTAGTCAAATTTATGAGTCATTAAATGTAATAGAATTAATTGAACAGAATCCTTCTTATATGTGCCTTTTAATCTATGTACTACAGACAACTTGAAATTACCAACAGTGGCTATAAGCATACAAAATCTCTAGGTTATTTTTTTAAGCTAAAATGGCAATGATCCTATGCACAAATCCTATTTGCATTTGGTATTAAAGTGAAATAAGTCCATGAAAATTCATGTGGTAGAAAAAAAGTGAACCAGAATTCTTGATGAAATATGCTTTATGTGTTTCCTATGTTTTCTACCAAAAATATAAACAAGTATCCTAAAAAGATACTGTCAGCTTCCAACAAAATTGTGTCTGCAGAGTTTATGATGCTGGGTTATAGGACACAATGAACTAGATGTCAACATTTGTGTTATAGAATATCGTAAGAGTAGACAAGTGTTGCAAAAAAGAGGATATTTTAAAATTTATGAATCCTGAACATAACTTCTTATTCTTTTAAATTTTACTATTTAAAATTTTTGACTTCTGTTTTATTCACGTGTTCTCTGTTCACTGAAAATGAGGAACAGGTAAAGTATTTTGAATTCTTTACGTTCATTAACAATAGTTGTGAACGTATATTTTTATCAAGTACTTTCCTGTTTCAGCATTGCATGTAGACTCATTAATGGTCAAGAAGTATACAAAGTAGTACATTTTTATTTTCTTATATACTTATGCACAAACTGTAGTAATGTACAGGGAATAAAATGATGACAGTTTTTTTTTTTTTTATAAATATCCCAAATTTTACTAAGTCAATCGTTGAGATTGGAAAAGAAAAATATAATATCAAATTCAATTTCCAAATTTTTAGAGCTTATATTAAGGATCCCCAGACTTCCTGGTGAGGTTGATAATAGAAAATGTATGTCATTCATGTTAGTGATAGCAAAGTAATACACAACATATTTTTCTGTTATAAGGTGTGAACTACAATAAAATTCAAGTGACATACTCTCTTATTGAAAAGAAATATTTTAATAAATATCAAAATGTTATCAAAATGTGATAGTACATACCTATATAGCCTGTGAAACACACACATACACACACACAAACACACAGCAGCTCCTAAATATTCATTTTAACTTGAAATTTTTAAGTTCACATTAATAATCATGTTTTCTCTAGTTAATAATTATTAGAAATATCAAATTACTTAAAATGAGATTTTGTATACTATAAAAAACTTTATCTCAGGATGATATTTTCTAGTTCCATCCATTTGCCTGAGAATTTCATGAATTCATTGTTTTTAATAGCTGAGTAGTATGCCATTGTGTAAATGAACCACATTTTCTATATCCATTCCTCTGTATAGGGACATCTGGGTTGTTTCCAGGTTCTGGTTACTATATATAAGGCTTTTATGAAAATAGTGGAGCATATGTCCTTATTACATGTTAGAGCATCTTTTGTGTATATACCCAGGAGTGGTATAGCTAGGTTCTTAGGTAGTACTATGTCCTATTTTCTGAGAAAACATCAGCTTATAATCCCACCAGGAAAGGAGGATTGTTATTTTTTCTCCACATTCTCACCAGCATATGCTGTCACCTGAGTTTTAGATCTTATACATTCTGAAAATATCCTGAGTGACATAACCCAGTCACAAAAGAACACACATAGTATGTACTCACTGATAAGTGGATATTAGGCAGAAGGCTCAGAATAACCACGATACAACTTACAGACCATTTGTAGCTCAAGAAGAAGGATGACCAAAATGTGGATGTTTCAGTCCTACTTAGAAGGGGGAACAAAATAATCACAGGAAGTAGAGGGTGGGAGGGATTTGGGAGGAAGAGAGGAGGGGAAGAGAAAAAAGGGGGCAGGATCAGGTGTGGGAGGAGACAGGAGAGATGTACAAAGAGTGTCAGGAAATTGAACAGAGGTGTGTAGCAATGGATGCTGGGGAAGTAGGTTAGCCAACAGAAAGTCCAACATGCCAGGACAGCAAGAGGATCCTAGGACCCAAAGGGGATAATGTTAACTGAAATACCTAACAAAGGGGTGAAAGAATCTGTAGAGACCACAAGGAAAGCTTAGAAACTTCCTCTGGTTGAGGGATGGGACCACTTATCCTTCTCAAAAATTTTAACCCAGAATTGCTCCTGTATAAAGGAAATTCAACCTGTTTATTCTTTGATTAGAGGAAGACTACTGATTTGTTTGAATTAATTTTGTCTCCAGATACTTTGGTAACATTGTATATAGGTTTGGGAGCTTTCTGGTGGAAGTTTGGGGGTCATATAAGTATACTATCATATCATTACAATTAGTGATATTTTGACTTCTTCCTTTACTATTTGTATCCCTTTGACTTTCTTTTGTTCTCTAATTGCTATCTTTAGGATTCCTAGTACTATATTGAATAGGTAGGGAGAGAGTGAGCAGCCTTGTCTAGTCCCTGATTTTAGTGGAATTGCTTCAAGTTTCTCTCCATTTAGTTTGATATTGGCTACTGGCTTGCTGTATATTACTTTTATTATGCTGAGGTATGGACCTTGAATTACTGATATTTCCAGGTCTTTTATCATGAAGGGATTTTGAATTTTGTCAAATGATTTCTCAGCATCTAGTGAGATGATCACGTATTTATTTTTTCCTTTGAGTTTGTTTATATAGTAGATTACTTTAATATATTTCCTTGTATTTAACCATCTCTGCATTACTGGGATAAAGCCACAAATAATACAAAATACCTTGGTGTGAATCTAACTGAGCAAGGGAAATATCTGTATGACAAGAACTTCAAATCTCTGAAGAAAGAAACTGAAGATCTCAGAAGATGGACAGATCTCTCATGCTCATGGATTGGCAGGATTAATATAGTAAAAATGGCCATATTACCTAAAGCAATCTACAGGTTCAATGCAATCCCCATCAAAATTCCAACTCAATTCATCATAGAGATAGAAAGAGCAATTTGAAAATTCATTTGGAATGACACAAAACCCAGAATAGAGAAAACTATTCTCAATAATAAAAGAACTTCTGGGGGAATCACCATCCCTGACTTGAAACTCTACTAGAGAACAATAGTGATAAAAACTACATGGTATTTGTACAGAGAAAGGGAGGAAGATCAATGGAGTAGAATTGAAAACCGAGAAATGAACCCATACACCTACAGTCACCTGATTTTTGACAAAGGAGCTAAAATCATCCAGTGGAAAAAGGACAGAATTTTCAACAAATGGTGCTGGTTCAACTGGAGGAAAACATGTAGAAGGATGCAAATCAATCCATTTTTATCTCCTTGTATAAAGCTCAAATCCACGTGGATAAAGGACCTTCACATAAAACCAGATGCACTGAAACTAATAAAAAAACCTGGGAAAGAGCCTTGAATACTTGGGCAAGGAGGCCAGAGGGGAGGGGTAGTTCCTGAATGGAACACCGATAGCTTATGCTCTAAGATCAAGAATTGACAAGCGAGACCTCATAAAATTGCAAATTTTTTGTAAGGCAAAGGACACAGTCAATAGGACAAAACAGTAACCAACATATTGTTAAAAGATCTTTACCAACCCTACATCTGATTGAGGGCTAATATCCAATATATACAAAGAACTCAAGAAATTATACTCCAGACAATCAAATAATCCTATTAAAAATGGAATAGAGAGCTAAACAAATAATTCTGCACTGAGGAAACTTGAATGGCCAAGAAGCACCTAAGGAAATGTTCAAAATCCTTAGTCATCAGGGGAAAGCAAATCAAAACAGCGCTGAGATTCTACCTCACACCAGTCAGAATGGCTAAGATAAAAAACTCAGGTGATAGCAGATGCTGGTGAGAATGTGGAGAAAAAGGGACACTCCTCCATTTTTTGGTGGGATTGTAAGCTGATACAACCACTTTGGAAATCAGTCTAACAGTTCCTCAGAAAATTGGACATAGCATTACCTGAGCACCCAGCTATACCACTCCTGGGCATATACCCAAAAGATGCTCCAACATATAACAAGGACATATGCTCCACTATGTTCATAGCAGCCTTATTTATAATAGCCAGAAGCTGGAAAGAACCAAGATGTCCCTCGACAGAGGAATGGATACAAAAAATGTGGTATATTTACACAATGGAGTATTACTCATCTATTAAAAATAATGACTTCATGAAATTTTTGGGCAAATGGATGGTACTAGAAAATATCATCCTGAGTGAGATAACCGAATCACAAAAGAAAGCATATTGTATGCACTCACTGATAAGTGGATATTAGCCCAAAAATTCCCAATACCCAAGTTGCAACTCACAGACCACATGAAGCTCATGAAGAAAGAAGACCAAAGTGTGGGTTCTTCGGTTCTTCTTAGAAGGAGTAATAAAATACTCAAGTGAGCAAATATGGAGGCAAAATGTGACACAGAAACTGAAGGAGGAGCTGTCTGGAGACTGCTCTACCTGGGTATCCATCCCATGTGCAGTCACCAAAGGCAGCCACTAATGTGGTTGCCAGGAAGTGCATGCTGACAGGAGCTTGATATATCTGTCTCCTTAGAGGTCTGCCAGAGCCTGACATATACAGAGGAGGATGCTTGTAGCTAACTGTTTAACTTATCAAGGAGTTCCCAATTGAGGAGTTAAGAGAGAAGACTAAAGGAGCTAAAGGGGTTTTTGGCCCCATGGGGAGATCAACAATACCAACCAACCAGAGCTCCCCTGGTCTAAACCACCAGCCTGGGAGCACATAGGGAGGGACCCATGGCTCCAGCTGTATATATAGGGGAGGATGGCCTTCTAGGGCATAGGTGGGAGAGAAGGTTCTTGGTCCCCTTGAAGGCTAGTTGTTCCAGTGTGAGAGAATTTGAGGGAGGGGAGGTGGGAGTGGGTGAGTAGATTGGGGCATATCCTCATAGAAGCAGGTGGAGGGCTGATGGGATGAGGGTTTCTGAGGGAGATAATGCGTAAAGGGCATAACATCTGAAGTGTAAATGGAATATCCAATAAAAAATTAATTTAAAAAATAATAATGGAAATACAGGGACAAAGAGTGGAGCAGAGACTGAAGGAAAGGCCATTCAGGACTGTACCACCTAAGGATCCATTCCATCTGCAGACTCCAAACCAGACACTATTGCTGATGCCAAGAAGCTCTTGCTAACAGAAGCCTGATTTAGCTGTCTCCTGAGAGCCTTGCCAGAGCCTTACTGATAGTGCAGCCAACCATTGGGCTGATCATAGGGACTCCAATGGAGGAGTTAGGGGAAAGATTGAAGGAGCAGAAGGGGTTTGCAACTCCATATGTAAAACAACAATATCAGCCAATCAGACCCCCCCCCAAGAGCTCCCAGGGACTAAACCACCAACCAAATAGTACACATGGAGGGACCCATGGCTGCAACTGCATATGTAGCAGATATGATGCCTTTTGAGGACCCATAGGGAAATGCTAGTGCAGTGAGGTGGGAGTGGGTGGGGGTGGGGGTTTGCGGAGGGGTAACCTGGAAGTCAGATAACATTTGAAATATAAATAAATAAAATAATCAATAAAAAAATTTTTAAAAAGAAAAATGTTTTTCTTAGAAAACTAAAATAAACATGTTAATCTGAATGTATGTTGATGCTCCCTTGGAATTTTCAACAAAGTATATGAAGTTAATGCATAGTTATGATCTTTAAATATTCTTTTTTAACTTTAGCAAACATTTTGTATAATTTCATATGTAAGTACTAAAATTACACTGTTTCCTTTTCACCGTTTCCCCTTCCTCCTCCTACAGCTCTTTCCATGTCATGCCCCACTCCTCAATTTCAAGACCTACTTTTCCTTAAATATATTTGAATTTCTTTGCTCTATATACATACATATAAATAAGATACTGAGTTCATTTAGTGTTGCTTGTATGTACATGTGCTTAAAAATAAGCCCACTGACAGATTTTTTAATTCCAAATGTAAAATGTGAATTCAATTGATGAAATTATTAAGGAGGTATATTTATATATTTATTTATACATATGTGTATGCATATGATAATCATAAAGAAAAGGCCACCAGAAATTTGAAAGGGAGTGAAAGTAGGTGAACATGCAGATGTTTGGTGAGAGTGTGCGAGGGAAGGACTACAGGAAGGAAAGTGAACAGAGGGAATTGTTATAGTTGTATTGAAATTAAAATATAAAATATATGTATATTTGTGGAAATCGGCAGTGGGTATAGGGTGTGCATCTCTAGCAAGTGGCACAGACCTGAGATGGAGGGAGCTCATCTTAGGGTATCTATGAGGATGATGCTAGTTCAGACTCCTTGCGGTGGAAGATTTGTAACCTGAAGTGGCCACTTCCTATAGCTAAGAATGACTCTCAGTAGAGAAATTAGGACAGCAACCTACACACAAACCCTTGACTCAAAATGTGTCCTGCTTATAAGATGTGGAGGGACAAAGAAAGAGCACAGATGGAGTGAATGGCCAACCAACGACTGGTCCAACCTGAGACCCATCTCATGGACAAGAACCAATCCTTGACATCATTAGTGATATTCTGTGATGCTTGCAAACAGGAGCCTAGCATAGCTGTCCTCTAAGAGACTCCACCCAGCAGTTGATTGAAACAGATACAGAGACCAACAGTCAAACAGTGGATGAGTTTGGTGACTCTTATGGAAGAGTTAGAAAAAGGATTGAGAGACATAAAGGGAATAGGGACTCCATAGGAAGTCAACTAACCTTGACTCTGTGACTGTCATAGACTGAATCACCAACCAAAAACCAAGCTTACAAAGAGCTGGATCTAAGCCTCCAACTCATATGTAGCAGATGGTGCAGCTTGGTCTTTATAAGGGTCCCCAAACAATAGAAGTGTGCTGTCTCTGAACCGGCTTTTCAGCCTATGGATTCTGTTCTAATTGTGCCACCTGTCTGAACTCAGTGGAAGAAAATGTGCTTAGCCATGCAGTGACTTGATCTGCCAAGGTAGATTGATACTGGGGGGGGGGAAGGGAATCCCCCTTCTCAGAGGATAAGGGGACAGGGGAGGAATCTGAGAAGTATCTGTGTGATGGGTTACTGGGAGGAGAAGGGGTATATAAACTGAAAATTATATTGTCATGTAAAGTGAAAAAAATAAATTAATAAAAATATAAAAGTTGTAGAGACAAAATTACTAAAAGGCAAATCATATTATATGCATATGCATATTATATGCATATACATATATTAATATACATATGCAAATGTTCATGAATGTATATATGCATATTATGCATATGGATGACTAAGAGATGGAAAAACAAAGTCATACTTGTCAATTTAAATTTCCGTCCTTTCATTTCCTTTTCTGTAAGCGAAACAGAAAGTGGTAGAAATGTGGAATGAAGTCTAGAGTTACTTATATCATGAAAATGAGATGATAGTATCTATAGTTTAATTTGAAAAAATATTTTAAGATGGAAAATTTGGTTCACAAAAACAAATGAAAAAAATGTTTTTCCACAAATATTACAACACTTTTTTTTTTTTACTAATTTATTAATTCTTGTAGCACTTGTACACATTTAAAAATAGCATGGAATAAAGTAGATTGGTGAGTTTTCTGCTCTCTATTGTATTTTTTACAATTTTCACAAATCAACATGTATTTTAGAACCAAAGCACAAATTTCCTCAAAACATGTAAGCAATAATTTTGACATCACTGGTTTTGAAATTATGTATATCTAAATGAATCACATCTTTGTCTTTTATAGTTCTCAGTCTTTCAGAAACATCAGTCTAAAAAAGTAAACTTCTGAAATACTTGAGGCCTCCACTAGAAGCAATTCCTGAAGCATTCAGTAGAAGGTGTTAAAAATAATTTTTACCCGGAGTAAAAGTCAAGCATTATAATAAAATACTTTGACAAATGTATGAATTAGGCTTTGGCTTTCTATAGAGAAAAGCATTTTTTAAATTTCTTTTTTAACTTACATCACATGCTGCCCTTCTTCCCGGTGTCCCCCTCACAGAGACCTCCATCCACCCTCCCTTCTTCTCTGAGAGAGTGAGATTGCCCGCTGGGTACCCACCCATAATTTGAGAAAAGACATTTTAAAACTAAGTGCACTTGTTCTCCAAGGAACCTACAAATTAGCTTCTTGCAGTATGTTAGACTGGTCACAAGGGGGCAGAAGAACAATGTAATATTTTTAAAAGGCCATCCTAGAAAACTGCAGCTTAGGTTTTACCAAATGTTGCAGAAGTATTCACTAAAATTACTGTTAAATTCTAACATTACAGAGTATTGCCTCTACTTATTCATATTTTACATATGAAGTACACTATTGGTAAGCAATAAAAATATTAATGACAATGTATAGGAATATTAATGCTTTCTATATGCACACACAAATATACATTTATATATATAGTATTTATGCATATATTTTATTGGGCTAGTTATAGTTTTACTATTGTCAATATGCCTGGATTATTTTGTATTAATTTAGTCCTTTTATAGAGCTGAAGTCTTCATCAATATCCCCCAAAAAGATGCCATGAAAGATACAAACTAAACTGGAATGACTTATGAGAAAGCTTTCAAGAGCTCTTGGACTAAAACACTGATCTTATCTATCAACAAAGAATCTCAGGGCTCTGGAAAAAAATAAATGCCCCCAAACTCAGTATTGTAAGTCAGATATAAGAATCGAGGAAATATTTTCTACCAACTACAATAGTGTGGTGATACTCACAAAGCACTTGTGGTTTTACGAATTATGTAAATGTGTTGACAATTCTGGCTTTGCTCTGCCTTGGTACCAAAGATTTAACTCTGTGTTTAGTGATAGTGTAAAGTGATGCCTATCATTGAGAACTATGGGACATCATGTGTGGCATACATGCATGTTATCACTTCACAGAAATTCATATTCCAGGAGGCCGGCAGACAACAATTGAGCATGATCTTTTCTGAACCCGTTTCAGAAGCATCATCCCGGCAGGGACTGCATGAAAAATGACAATTTCCTACTAGGCACTATTAATTAAGTAGACATGGAGTGACTGAAACCTTGAAAATATTTTACATCAAGATTTTGATAACCCCAACTAAAATGGGTTATATAAACTCTGCTAACAGTGTTTTCAAGCAGTGTTTGGATTTGACACAGCAAGCCTTGCATGAATGGTAGTAGTCAGTAATAAAGTTTCATTTAGACAACTAAAAACAACTGTTGACGATGTATATAAACACATTTTAAGGCGATTTTGCAACCATGTAAGTATTCTGAAATAAGACATGTAAGTATTCATTTGATATTCAAACTTGTCTGTCAATTGCTTCACCCTGGTGATTTTTACTAAATTATAAATATATTTCTCTGATATGTCTGAAAGATAGGATTCATACCGAGCAGGAAAAAAATAAAATAAAAATAAAGTCATAATTAGTTAACTATTTACTTCATGTGCTATAAGAATTTTATACTGCCCCTTTGGAAAACATTTTTACCACTATTTTTCTTTCCCTTGACAATCACAGCTGTTCATTTACCATGGACTCAATAACATCTGTGCCCCTTCTCCAATTAAGAGAAAATCTTAAGGCCCTCAGGTGATTTGCTAGAAAATATAAATTTCAGATTATGATAAAATAAAGGGTGTTAACGTCTAGTTGGTGGCTCGATGTCCTTATAAACAGATCTCAAAGTCAGAAGTGTGTGGTAGTGCACACCCTTAATTTTCGTACCAGAAGACAGGGTGAAGAGACAGGAGGACTGCGTGTTCTATGTTGCCCAGGATTTAGACTATAAGACCCTATTTCAAAACAGATAGAAAGTGAGAACTCAGACTATATTACTTGCTCATCACAATAAAGGAAACAGAAACCAGCAATTAAATATAAAATCTTCAAGTTCCTTGACCTCAAATGTTCAGCTTTAGAACCATAAATAATTAAATATTATAAACTACCCAGTTTATCCTATTCCATGAGAAAAATCTACATAGAGATGTATAACATGCAACTTTAAATATATCATACATGCAAGCTCTCAATTTACTCCCTGCTTTGCCCCATTGTGTAGTAATTTTCTCTAAGATATTCCATCTTGTATGAAATTGCATAAGGCTCAGGATGTGCTAAACTTTAGAATCTAAAGGGAGATTTATATCAAACATTCCTTCCTCCAAGGGAGCTCATTAAAATTCAAAAAGTATATACATATATGCATGTACCAACAATGAATGAAAAAGAGGCCATGGGTTTGAAAGAGAACATGAGAGTATAAGAAAAGGCTTGATGAGAAGAAAACAGGAAATTATCTAATGATATTATAATCTCAAAAAATAAATTTAAATAATAATGAAGAAAAGAAAATGTATAAGCAGCAAATAATAATAATAATAATAATAATAATAGTAAACAATTTTCAAGAAGTAAAGATTTCAATAGCTTCACGCTGTTTCTGGAAATGACAAGGTTCACGAGGATCTTCTGTTCCCAATCTTATACGGAATACTAACACTCTCAGACTAGAATAGTCACCTGGAAGAGGCTCAGACATACTGAGCTTCCTACAAAGTCATTAAAAGTTTTGACTCACTAAGTTTGACTCTGGTGGTAGGTATCTTCATCAGTTGCAGGTGTATGTCACAAGTTCCTTATCTAGAAGTACTTCCCATATTTCCAAGAAGTGTGACACCAACTAGCTTAGAACACATAGTTTCACAACTATGCCAATCTGAGTGTGATTCTGCTCTTTCTTGCCTCCTTCGCATCTCTAGCAGTAACACAATTAATAATGATTTGGCACTTATTGGACTAGAGAATGGCTCAGTTACTCGAGGTCAAGCAGTGCAGGCATGAGGAACTGTATTTGGAGCCCAAGACCCAACCACAAAAGCGTGCACCATAGGATTCTCCTGTGAGCCCAGTACTAGAGAGCTTAGACTGCAGACTTCCTGTGCCCAAACCACATATTGGTGGCATTATTATGGCATTACAGATATTGCCCAAACCTGAAAGTCAAATACCTTCCCCTACTTGATGTCTCCATTGCAGAGCAAAGTTACCCTACAAATTTGTAAAATTACCCCAAATAGTGTGCTGATTTGGACAAGAACTTCAGTGTGAATCATTTGGAGAAAACTTGCATGTTATCCTGCGTCAAGTAATGGTGACGTTATTTTTCTCTTCAGTTAGTAACTATGAAAAATTAAGTTCATTTGTTTCACAACAATCCTATACATCAATTTTGTTATTTTAACTTATCCTGTCATTGTTATTTGAATCTGAGTGCTCCATAAACACTTGTTTATAAAGACTTGGGACTCTGCAAAAGTACTATTGGATCTTGGTGGAACTGTTAGGACTTGGAATGTGGTGAGTCCTTGGTTCTTTAAGGTATTCCCCTCCCCCCTCTGCTTTTCTCTCCCTCCCTCCCTCCCTCTCTCCCTCCCTCCCTCCCTCCCTCCCTCCCTCCCTCCCTCCCTCCCTCCTTCTCTTTTTTCTGCTCCAGTTGAATAACAAGGGATAACAGTGCACCAGGCTCTGTACATCTTATCTGACTGTTTCCTGACTATTATGTAGTCAGTGGTTTCCTATGAGACTGTGCTTTGCCACAGGCCTATATCCAAAAGACTCAACATAGTCATTGACTGAATCCTCCAAAACTATGAGGGAAATAAATTTCTCTCTTTTTAAATCAATGTTATTATGAACTGAGTTCTTGCCTATGGCTTGGCTCTTAGAACTCTGACTAGGGGTGATAGAGAAATGAAGGAAGGATGGGCAAATGTACAGAAAATTTAGATATAGTCGTCTGGGTTTTTGTATGAAAAAGTCAGAACACCCTGGATGATCATAGTTTATTATATATTTATTTATTCTATACAATTGCACAGGGAGTCAAGGTTACAGCATGCAAATGAACAAGAAGATGCAGTTAGTACATAGAGACAAACAAGAAGGCAGAATTAGCTACTCTTGAAAGGAGCAGTGTTTGCAGAAGAAAGGCCTCAGGATGTAATAAACATTGGGAAGATAAAACTACTATGGACTTTTCCTTCACACACTGTCAACAGGTTAACTTCACATGTTAGTTATCACCATTTGCATTCCTCAGACCAGCAGAAAGCTTTGCCATCCTGCTCAGCCTCACTGGGGAATGCCTTTTCATTCTTATAAGGCTGAGTCATTGCTCCTTACCATGGCCATGCTTTTATTAAGCAATACATATTCACTCGGGTTTTTACTTGCTCTATACAGCTATTTATAGTACTTGTTAACAATGTCAGGAGATAAATAATATGATGATTATCTTTTCTATGTCTATTATGAACTTGACCTATAATGTTGACTATTATACCAATTTTACCCATTGTTGGCTTAAGATTTTGCTGATTTCTGTAAAAGATTTGATACTTGAAGAAGTTCATTTGTATAATTTAAACTTATTCCACCAAACTAAAGAGATGGCTCAGCAGTTAAAATACTGTTATTGCGCATACAGGGGCTGGTCTGAGCACATATGTAGCAGAGGACTGACTGCCTTGTCGGGCCAAAGTGGGAGAGGACTCTCCCAATCCTGTAGAGATTTGATGTGCCAGGGAAGGGACATGGTGAGGGTTGCCTCTCAGAGGTAAAGGGGATTGAGGAAGGAGGAGGTGAAGAACTCTGGGGTGGTGGAACTGGGGGGCAATATATGGAAAGGAAAGAAAGAAGGAAAGAAAGAAAGAAAGAGAGAAAGAAAAAAGAAAGAAGAAAGAAAGAAAGAAAGAAAGAAAGAAAGAAAGAAAGAAAGAAAGAAAGAAAGACCACTCTTGCAAAAGACCAAGATTAAAATCTGGCTATCTGTAACTCCAGTTCCAGAGGACTTGATATCATCTGCTGACCTCTGGGGATACTACATGCATATGGTATGGAAACATGCTTACAGACAAAAACACCCATACACAAAAGTAAAAATATACAACTCTTTAATTATATGGATTATTCATAGGATTGCTGATAAATTAAAGGATTATAAACATAAAAGATTTTTGCTAGGTATATAGCTCAGTTGGTATAACTCTTGATTTGTATGCATGAAGCCCTGGGTAATAAACATGGTAATAGTACAAATGTAATTGTTTCTCTATAATATTATTCTAAAAGAGCCACAGATCTTTAGTTACAATGAAGACAATGTTTTCTCCAGATCAGAATTCATCTTTTATCTATTTACATAATTATATGGCAAACAGCTAATGAAAAGACATTTGCCAACCAAAGTATTTACTGTGGCTCACAGTTTGAGAATATGGTTAATAATGGTAGGAAGTCATATTGCAAGGACTGTGTGGGGATGTTTCTCATTGTATAGTCACATTCAACAGTCAAGGCACAGATAAAAATGAATACTGGTGCTCACCTCCTTGTCTCCATTTTATTCAGACTGCCACCCAACCCAGAGACTAGGCACTGCCCACTCATAGTCTTTCTACTTCACTTAAGTATTTCTAGAAATATCTTTATAGGCAAAGAGATCTATATGCTAAGTGATTCAAAATGAAGTCAACCTGTTTATATTTACATTTTATTGCCCTTGTATATTGAAAGCATGCTATTTTATGTTCTTTCCATTTGAAAATATTATCTAAAGTTAAACATTAATCGTGTTGTTTTTCATGTAGGAGGAGTCTCATGATTGTTACCGTGTGGTTTACAAAATTTGGCTTTAACTTTATGCCTAACAGTAACTTACTACAGAAATTCGTAGCAAATCCTTGAGAGGTTCTATTTGATAGTAACTGTTGATATTAATTCTCATCTGAGAAATATTTATGCTTTCCTTAGCAAGTCAGTTCAACCTCAAAAGCTACAGAGGCTATCACCCTAATTGCACAAACCAGCAATAGATTCCTCATCCTTGTAAATCCAAGTAGAGGCTAACAAGGTTCTAGCTTCATCTTCTTGTGTCTGTGTCAATACATTTTTTTCATATTACTCAACTTCAGTTTCACAGTCTTGTCTTTTAAATTCAAGCTTCATAAAGAAATAGTTTAAAAACACAGTACCCATCTCCACTTTTCTCTTCTCTCTGTTTTTTTTCTACAAGTGCCTCTGAATCTTTTCAATGTCAATACTGAGTTTTCAAAGAAAATTGGCCCCATTTTGGTCTCTCTTTATAGTTTGTTACTTTATTATATTTGTTGGTGGAATAATTCACAAGTCATCTAATACATATGCTTAGAAGAAAATTAGTAAGATCTTCTTCAAAGTTATTCTCAGAGGATGTTCAAGTTCAATAAGATTAATCAGGAAATACAATAGCATTTAAAAGGGAAAGTCTTCCCTTGTCCCATCTTCTTCTGAAATACAAATCTACTGTCAGGGCTGACAATTCAAAAAATGATTCTAATGATGTCTCAAATTCAAAGAAGAGAATCATGACATATACTTTGACATAAAAGGGTAAAGAAGGCAAAATTCTACCTTCAGCTTTCTCCTATTGAGACCAATTTGTAACATCCCCAAAGTATCCTGTTTCAATAATGTGTCAAATGCATGCAACACTAAAGGAAATAGTTATGATAAATCTCAAGATGATACAGAAAAGAAAGTGAATTCTGGTAGCTACAATTATAATTTAACTTTCAGAAGCAAAGCTCACATAAAATATTTTAATAAGTCCTCAGAGTGATAGTTAGGTACATGGATACACTATCCTAGATGTTCTGGCCTTTGAAAGAAGTACAGAAGCAGTATGTCTGACCTTTCATCTCCATCTCAGGCACATTATATGATGTTCATTTAAGACCACCCTCCTTATATCCTGGAGAAAGGATGATACATAGCACAAAAGATCCTGACATCCACAGAAGATTCTGAACAAAAACACCTAACAAACTGTCATACCCTTCTAGTTTATGTCTGGACACTTCTCTTTATCTCCAGCTACTCCATTTTCCATCCATTATAAACATAAAAATTCACAGGGCACCATCTTTCCTTGGGTCCTCATTTCTGAAAGTTTTCAGGTCACAGAATACTTAAATAAAATTTCATTATTTTCTTCTGGTAATCATGTGCTTAGTCAGTCTTCAATCATCAACTTGCATGGCTAAGGACACAATTTCTTTCTTCCACAGTATTTATCATTGTCATAAAGTGACCCTTACTTATTTTGCTAATTTTTTACTATATAGAAATCAATGCATTGTATTCTCTTTCAGAAAAGAAGCCTTCATTGCCACAAGTGTATATAATATTTTTCTAATGGGTAGAAAACCTGCTAGGCACTCCAAATTAATATTATTAGAATCCATTCTGAGGTTAATAGTGTCTGAAAAATTATGGCTGTTGGTGTGGAATATCTGTCTTTCAGTTTTCAGCGCCATATGTCTGAAGCTCAATATGATTTTTTCAAAAATAATGAACCCCCTGATGTTTTACTTCTTGGAAAAAAATTGAATTTTCTATAATTGTCACTAAGCTAATATGACACACTTTCAAAGTGATGAGTTCAGAAGTGCAGTGTGTAATATAAGTCAGTGTATAAAGAAATGTGAGGCATATTGGCATATTGCTTTACCCTGCACATCAAACTAACTCCATTTCACATGTGATTAATATAAAGCCAAAGTAACACAAGTGATATGCTTCAGTTCAAAGTGTTGTTGTTGTTGTTGTTGTTGTTTTCTTTGTATTAACTTTTGTTATGTTGAAGATGAAAGCAATGTCTTGATGTTGCTGAGCAGGTGCTGTAGCACTAAAATATATCCCTAGCTCTCCAGGTCCAAGTTTTGACATGGAATGTATTTTCTCTGATACTGACTCTGATTTATTAATCTTTTTTTCTATAATATCTCTTCTCATTTCTAACCAACATCAGATTCGAGGAAGAATTCCGATACATTTTACCAAATATATTCACTTTAACAACCAATGGTATTGCATAGGAAGAGTTTGAGCATGGTTGATGATAATTTCTGACATGAACTTCACATCTGAAGCCAGGGTTTGATCACATTACTCGTGGCATAAATCAATAAGATATACTAGTTAGATGTGCCAGATAATTCGTATTCATTGGTCAATGTGTATTTGCAAAATCTGAACTTATATTCTTAGTTCTTCAAAATTAACATATTGAAACATCATGACAAAATAACATAACACACATACACCAAAATTATTCTCTTGAAGATCTAAAACTGGATTTCTAAAGTAAAACTCGAAACAAGGCCATAGTCTGAAAACTCTAGTTAAAGTTTCAGATACTGCTTGTTTCCAGCAATCCAGTTTTCTTGGCTTGGGGAATATATCACTCCCATTTTTGCTTCTGCTTTCACACAACTTTCTTACTTAGGCAACTGTACCCAAGCCTTTCTCTCTTTACTTGCTAAAGTAAAGTTCAGTAAGCTAAGATATGGCCATCTGAAAAATTTTAATCACAACTGCATACATCTTATTAACAAATCGGAATCTGGGTAGATATGGGTTTTGGGGGGATGGGGAGGCACTATTCAATTCAATATGTTTGTCAAAAAAGGCATTTTGCTGGCTACAGTAAACTCATCAAACTCTTCATTATTCACTACTTTTATTATTCATAGTTCTTTGTGTCTCTAATCTTCTCAACATGTAGCATGTACAAAAGAACAATCCACATATTATCTCACTGCATTTTGTTGTAGAGACAATTACCTGGAAAGATAAAAATAGTTGCCAATATTTAAAGATGGACGAAGTAGAGGCTATAATATAACTTACCAAAAAACAGTATTGTCATGTAGAAGTATATTATATATTATAATTATATATATTATATATTATAATTATATATTATATATTATACATTATATATTATATTATACATTAGATATTAGATATTAGATATTAGATATAAGATATATTAGATATTAGATATATCATATATCATACATCATATATCATATATCATATATCATATATCATATATCATATATCATCATATATCTCATATCTCATATCTCATATCTCATATCTCATATCTCATATC
>JANHMN010000005.1:7843652-7896551 GCA_030674055.1 Rhabdomys pumilio | reverse complement strand
TATTACATATTACATATTACATATTACATATTACATATTACATATTATATATTATATATTACATATTATATATTATATATTATATATTATGTATAAAATAGGCTATCTGTCTTTCTGAGGTTCAGAATTTCTGAATTCATGAGCCTTTTCTTATAATTGATATCTTCTATTTTTAACCTTCTTATTTATTTATTAAACATATACATTGTAGTATTGACCACTTATAAACATTTTTAATTTATTTCTATAGGTATTTTTAAATCAATCCTATGTATATCACAAAGCAAAATGTGCTTCCTTTCTTTCTTTCTTTCTTTCTTTCTTTCTTTCTTTCTTTCCTTCTTTCTTCTTCCTTTCTTTCTTTCTTTCTCTCTCTCTTTCTTTCTTTCTTTCTTTCTTTCTTTCTTTCTATCTTTCTATCTTTTTATATGTTGTAGAAGTGAAGTTGGATTTAATAATTTTCCTGTCTGTTACAACTTTCCTCCTTATTGATAGTCATTAAAATGTTTTCTTATAAGAACTGCCTCCAAAAATGAAAAATGATTTTATAGTTGTGGATGAAAGCTACATTATAGAATTGAAATAATTGTATACATATGCAAACTAAAACAGCTGCAATAGATTTGACTGCTTATTTATGAAATCCTGCAGAATGGAGTCTATAATAAAATTAAAGCTAGTCCCTTAGCCATAAAATTTAATCACAGTAGGTGATGACATAAGACTAAATGTTAAATAGTTAAGGTCAAGCCATAATCCACATGTAAACATTCAATACAATAATGTTTCATTTATAAAAAAATGGCAATACTTAAACATATTACAGATCTAACTGCATTTTTCTTCCAATTGAAAATGTTGTAAAAATTTTAATTCACATTTCATTCTATTTGCTTGAATTTTAACAAGTAAATTATAATTAACATAAAAACTCTTATTATTTTCTCAGCCAATACGCATAAATGAATTTAACATATGAAAAATGTTATAACTCAGAATTGCATACAATTTCAATGGAAATTGTATTTTTTCATGTTTTTCATGAAGTTGCTACTGTGAATTTGATTCTTTCTGACCCATTTAGAACATCATTACTTATTGTTTCCATAGCATTTTGAATTATTTCATTTCTGATACATGGTGAAGCCTCAGATTATGTGACTTGGATATAATTTTCCTTCAGGTCAAATAATAAATCATGTCACTTCGATTGTATAATTTGACTAATACTTTTGAACCACATTTAAAACTTAAGATATTCTGATTTTTAAAATAAGCAGGTAAGATGGTTATACTTTATAAGTTCACAAAATGTTGTAGTGATATTTTAAAGGAATTTAGGGAAGATGAGATTGTGGTTATATAGGCAAAGGTCAATTTATTTATGACATCTTTTATAACATTAAACTTACAAAAATATCTTCAGTCTCACTTTTTTTGGTTTATATCAATCTGAAATATTTCTTGATGACTTATCAAGTTTCTTAATTTTTCTGTGCATCAGTTTATTCATGCCCAAAACAAGAAACCACAAATTAATAAAGATATAAAGAATAAACAAGTAATTGAAAACAACTCAAGTGACTGTTAACAGATGAACAGATATTGGAAATAAACTGTACATTACAGAATAGAATGCTATTCAACTTAAGGAAAAGATGAAATCTTGACATTTGTGGCAACACTGAAGTACTTGTAAGATACTAAGTAAAATAAGCCAGGCACAAACAGATAAATACCTCATGATTCTATTCAGTAAGGTATGTAAAGTACTCAGCCATAAAAGCAGATAGTATAAGAATGATTTCAAGGAACTCTGAGGATGAAAAGATGAAGTGTGCTTCTTTCTCCACTTATACATATTTTTGTGGCCCCATGAGTAAGGTTATTACAGCAAACCAACCATATCTAGTTTACAGAAAACACAGAATAGAAATATACATGAATAATTTTAATGCTGTTGCAAAATCATGGGTATTAGAATAATCCATTTGTTATATGATAGGGAAATAATTGCTCTACTTGGATATTAGTCAATTAGAATAGATTTACTCTTTGTCTTTACTATAACTTTTTAAAAACATTTATTTAATGCTTTTTTATTCATTTTTATTTAAAAATTAGAATTTTTAATTTTATTTTGAGAACTTCATATATGAGAACTATATATTATTCTCACTCCTCCTCTCCATCCCTGCTTCCAAATCCTCCCATGACCTCCAAAATAGTGGCCACTTTTTAAATTATTGTTTTATATGTATACATTTACCTATATCTACATTCATATATGTATTCAGATACATTTACCTATATCTACACCTACACATATACCTAGGAATACATGTATATACACATATGTATATGCTCCAAGCTGAAACAATTTAGCACTGCTCATATGTATTCTCACCACATGGGGTTGGACATTTTATGTGGTATCTTGTCCCTGAAAATAGTTGATTTGCACTTGCTATTTCTCTGTCTCTACATTTCTCTCTGCATTTTGTCTCTCTTTTTATATCTCTGTCTGTCTCTGTGTCTCTGTCTCTGTCTCTGTCTCTCTCTCTCTCTCTCTCTCTCTCTCTCTCTCTCTCTCCTTCTCTGTCTCATTTTCTGTCTCTCCTACAATTAACCACCCGTAGCTCTTTATTTAAAGATGGAATCACATAGAATTTCCTCTATTCACATTTGCCTATCAATTGGTGGTACCATTATGCTGGTCTTGGTCAAGCAACCACACATCTAGGGAGATGCTATCTAGCAAAAAATGTCTTGGGCTCTGAGTGTTCAATTTCATAAGAAATATTTTAATCCTATTTTTTGCAACTCCAACCATGTAGTACCCATTCTTGTCTGCTGAATTACTCTGATTGAAAGTTGTATATTAGAATTAACAGACTTTCGATGTTTCTGAGTAACCACCTATATTAATGCTTTCCAGCAGTGAGTGTAGTCAAGAATCAAGAATGAGCCTAGAGTAAATAGAGTAATGTGATGGTTTTAATTGTCACTTGGACCCACACTATAGTCACCAGGGAAGAAAGCCTTGATGACTTATCTGATCAGCTTTGTCTGTGCCCATGTCTATGGGAGTTTGTTTTGTTTTAGTTAAATAATGTTAGAAGGCCCAATCAGAAAGTGTATAGAACCATTTCCTGTTATACTATCAAGCTATATAAAGTGTAGAGAAAATAAGCTGAGTAGCAGACATGTTTGCTTGCTTTTTTGTCTGTTAATGACAGTGATATGACTAGCTGCTTTAAGTTTCTGGGTTGAGATTTCCTCAAGAGTAAACTATAATGTGGACTCTTTAAACTGAGTACATTCATTCTTCACTAAAGTAGCTTTTGTCTGGGTATTTATCACAGCAACAACAACAAAAAAAACCATAGAATCTATAGTATAAGCTGCAGAAGAAAGCCAGGCAACTTAAAACTGGAGTCAGGAGAAATATGAATTTGATGCCAGTCTCAGCTACACAGTAAAATGTTTGCTCCAAAATAACAAAAAAAGAAGGAAGCTAAATAATCAAAAAAACTTTATATGTTGCCCAATCAGATGTCCATAAAACATAATAGAATATTTCCATTGTTTTATTTGCCTGGCAGAATGTGAAGGTAAGATGCTATTGTGAACACAGCACATACTTCAGTCACAAGACTTAAAAAAAATCAAGTTGATACTGTCCAAGTAGCCTTCTCCCTGAGAGCTGACCCTCATAGTATTGAAAGGTGCTATAGAAGCTGCAGAGGGAATAAGTTGACAACAGTCTTACCCAGCTGGAAAGTTTGGGAGCCCCAACAGTGACTGCCAAGAAACCACCACTGGGAATGAGTGACACCTATATATTAGAGGTAAACAACAACTGTCTGGTTGGATCTAAAGCTTGCTCCATTGGACTAAACAATACAAATGCAGCATACTTGTGTATGAAATTCTCAAAATTTAAAGAACATTTTCATTTTGTGAGGTCCAATTTGCTAATTGTTAAGCTTTCTTCCTGTTAAAATGGCTTAAGGCAAGAAAATAACTAACTGTAGACTGTGGTGGTACATGGTTTTAATCCCAGCACCGGGGAAACAAAGGCAGGTGGATCTCTGAATTTCAGGTCAGCCTCCTGTATATACTGAGTTCCAAGACAGCCAGGACTAACTACATAGAAAAACAAAATGAGAAAGAAAAAATATAAGCAGCTGTCAATATGTACTGGTGATGATCATTGCAAACTGGTGCAACCCCTCTAAAAATCAATATGGAGAATTCTCCAAAAGATCAAATTAAATCTTCTGTATAAACAGGCTATCCCACTTCTTGGCAAATGTTCAAAGGACTCAACATAGATACTTGATCAGTCATGTTCATTGTTCATTATCTCTTCATTATACCTAGAATATGGAAACAATCTCAATGTCCTTTAACTGATGAATAATGAAAAATTGTAAATAATAATAAATAATGTTAAAAAATTAAATTATGGATAAATGGATGGAAATAGAATTATATTCTAGTGAGATAATCAAGACTCAGAAAGACTGCTTCATATCCTGTTTTTTGTTTTTAACTCAAAATCTTCACATGTGAGTATTCTATAACCTAAAATAGCCAAAAGATCCAGGAAAGTAAAAAGGACAGGGGAGAGGAATAGTAGTTTTGTGACTCTTTAATTTACCAAAATAGATTAAAAATACCTACAACTATAAAACAATTCTAATTTCAAGAATTAGAACAAAATAAACACCCTCCCCTCAGTATGTGATTCCTGGCTCACTAGCTTTATTTACCTCTTATAATGATGAGCAAACTCCCAGAAGCTTGTTTGAAACCTCTCATCTTTTGTCTAATATTTTCATTAATCAGCCTTGAAATGTTTTGCTGAATGATCTGATGTTCTGCTAAAACATTTGGACATATATAATAAGAAGTTCGAGTGGCCATGTGAGATTAAAGATGAATAATTTTTTTTTTTTGTTATCCAACAGCAAGAGCCTCACAGGATGGTCAGATATGACAAAGAAATCGTGAAGAAACCAACAGAAGTTTCAGATATCTATTAAAATTTCCCTACCTTCACAAGGGAAAGAGTGCTAAGGCGATGCCTTACAGAAGATCCAATGTCTTGGAGGAAGCTTGATGTCTTTGGAGGTGATGGAAATTCTTGTTAGAAGGTATGGAAAAGTGAAAAGCACAAGGCTTTTTTAATTATGCTAATATTTATATGATTGGGTAGGCCCACACAAATTACCTTCTGAATGATCTTGTTATGTGTGCATAGAATGTTGATACCCTGTAAGCCAAATTTGAAATTTTAAGTTCATTTATATGAAAGCAATATTGTAATATGATCTTTGCATAGAGTGTCAACAAGTTCACTTATTAGCATGAAGGAGGAAATTACTGTAGTATATTATTTGGAGAACAGAAATACTGGTGTGATTTGTCCTCTGAACAGCACAGCACATATAAGCACTTATGAGCAGAGCCAAAGATGGGTGGTAAAACCTGCTGTCTTTCACTGAGAAGGAACACTCACATTAAATAAACAGGTGACCTTTTAACACAGAAAGTTTGTGGAAAGTTTGAGAGTTGGAAAAAATGTAGTTTAAAAACATGTTTGCAGGAGCAACATTAGATCAACTCAGCAGGATCTCTATCTCTCTATCCTTTCATCCACCCATCTACCCACTCACCCATCTATCTATCTATCTATCTATCTATCTATCTATCTATCTATCTATCATCTATATATATATATGTGTGTGTGTGTGTGTGTGTGTGTGTGTGTGTGTGTGTGTGTGTGTGTGTGTGAATATATACAATAATTTAAAACAAAGTCTTGAATTTGAGAGAAAGTAAGAAAGAAGGAAGAAAGGGTAGAAATGATGTGAAGAGACTACATACACAATTCTAGAAAGAGAAATAAGTTTGGAAGTATATTTGGAAAAGAAAGAACATTATTGGTGGGAAGTAGACTGGAGGTATATAGATCAACTTGTACCATCAAGAGTAGTAAGGACCTCTCAAAGTGTCATATTTCAGAAAATAATTTTTACACTACTTATGCACTCCCAGGGTTGCTCTGAAAAAGATGAAAGAAGAAAAGAAAAAAAAGTCCTAAACTAAATTTGACCTAAGTTAATGCTTCATTTTAAATATCATAGTTGTATTCCCCAGTGGCTCCCAACTCATAATTAAATTAACAGGCTAATTTACAATCAAAATAAAGTTTCACAAAAGGATCATATAGATTTAAAAAGAGGAGTAAAAGTAATTGTTGCTCCTTCTGCTAAAGAAACTCTAGCCCTAGAGTTTCTTTAGCAGAACTTGTCAAACTCCAGAACTTGCCAAAACCATGGAATCCAGCTCTTAATCTAAAGAAATTCTGGGCCTCTAAGGAATGTGGCGGCCTATCCCAAGAGTATGAACTCACCAAGACTCACAATAAGATTAACTCTCTAGTTTAAAAAGACAAGACTCTTTACTACTTAGGAAGGACTTAAAAGGAGACATTTAATTGAGAGAGAGAAAGAGAGAGAGAGAGAGAGAGAGAGAGAGAGAGAGAGAGAGAGAGAGAGAGAGAGAGAGAGAGATTGAGAGAGAATTTGAAGTGTCTAGGTATTTACTCTTGGATGTCAAAGATAAAATAAAATTAGAATTGATTAGCAAAAAAAAAAAACAGAAATTTTTTTCTTTTAAAGGAAGGAGAACCTATTGTAGAAATATGTAACATGGAGAATATTTCAGAAGGGCAGGAATATTCTATGTCTTCACATGAATTAATATTATACAAGTTTTTATTTGACAGTATTTCCATAAAATAGAAAAGTCCAAGTATAAGCTCAAATAACACCATCATCTCCTGTAAATGTGTTAGAAGTTCAAATTCTCAGCACCCACTTCAGGGTGTCCAAATCAGTCTCTCAAAAGGGTGACAATCTTTTAACAGTCTTTTAACAAGCCCTACAGGTAATTCATTTGCAAGGTCAAATTTGTGAATCACAGTATTAAGTTACATGTTCCCTCCATGAAATTTGCTGACATTGTGAAAAAAAGAAAACTATCGTTAATTTTATGATATGTATTTTATATTGTTGAGTCTTCCAAAGAAAAGTCTATATACATTTTAAATTTTTAATGGCTAAACAATAGCATTTCTACCTATCAAATGAAGCCAATGATATAATACTTTAATAAAATTAACACCAAAAAAATCTTTTATTTTGAGCAAAATTTCTTCTCATTAGCAACTCACTGATGTTTTAAGCATCACTCAGTTCCTATATAAATGTCAGAGAGCTGAAATTGTGAATTGGAAAAAATTATCTTTATTGCCAAATATTTTTCAATTAGAATAAAATTCAAAATTTGAAAACACACACAAAAAAAGAAAAAGGTAAAGAAAATGTTTTAGAGCTAAGTGTTCTTTCAAAAGCAATGGGACAAAATATATGCAGATACAAGCTTTATATGTTTATGTGATTAAATCTAGGCAAACATCACACATAGCACTTTGAACTCACAGAGGTAAAATTTAAAAGAACTTACTTTTTTTAATCCCCTTTATGTTCTTTGCTTGGTAAATTGAATTTGAATTTATTTTAGTAATTTAAAATAATTTTCAAAGTTTAAAGTATTTTTTTAATCACAAAAGCTAAGCCTTTGACTAAGAGTTTCCAAAATTGGGTTCTTACAAACTTTGGTCTCTCACAAGATATTAATATGCATCCATTTGAAATGGGTGGTACTCAAATCAATGTGGAAATTACATCTCTGACAAAGGAAATGAAGTTTTAGTTAGACCAGCAAAATAACCCTAATGAATTGTATGGCATGCTGACTGTAACTCATAATTATTTATTATGTATTTGAAGCTTGCTAAAATAAGGTATTTTAAATTTTCTCAGTATGAATTATTGATGAATATTAGAATTAACTCATAAGCTAATTATGCCAACTTCATCAATCATATATATGTATGTACTGAGACATCATATTTGTATGACAAATAGATACAATTGCTATTTTCAATTAAAACTTTTAAAAGTGAATTTTAAAATCATAAATAAGCATTTTAAATGTTAGAAGTATGCTGATACATATTTAACTTAGCCGATATATTCATTTTTCTTTAAAAGTATGAATGTTTTTTGTCATAAACTTCTTATTTATATCTGGCAGCTGCAGTCAAGAGAAGTGGAAATTTCCAGTTCATACAAGTTTATGAGACACAATTCGCAGATATCTCCACAAAATGGTGTTCAGACTACTCATATTGCTATCTTGAAATTAGTCATAACAGAGTATAAACATCATGGAAATCAACAGTAAATCAAGATTCATCTCTAAAATGAGTTCTTGAATATTTTCAAGCATTTCCCAGTGTAGCAGCCTCAGCATTCCATGGGAAACTGAGAAATCTTGCCTAGATGACAACAATCATAATGAGACTTTTGTAGCAGCTTTCTTAATCTAGTTAGCAATTTCCTCTATCATGGTAACTTTAACAACTTGGTCCTTGACCTCAGTCTAGCTGGGCTCAGCTGAGTTCTTGTCTCAATCTGGATTCTTCAACAACACAAATTCCAGAATGAAAATAATAATCTTGTCAACTTCCTTCACTTGTATCTATCAAAACATATGAACAAACACTAACAGGTTCTCATGGCTCATTTAGACATATCAATTTTAAGTTTCTGTCTGGGATAACTCAAGGTTACTAGAGTATTTATTCCTCGTATCAGTCAACACCAATAAATACAGTATCTCTCCTGGTATAAGTTAGTTGCCTAGTGTCATTCAGTTCCAGAAAAACAAAAGAAAGTTTCATGTGAAACAGCTAGCCTTCAAGTTAAAAAGTCATTTATAATACATGTGTTATACACCTATTATAGAATTCTAATATAAATTATATAATATAATACAAAACATATAATATATTATAAAAATATTTTTATATGTAAATATATAATATATTATATATTATATAAATATATAAAAATATAATTCCTCTTACCTGATTCTGTTTGAGGCTCCTGTTCTTCCTACTTCTTCACTCTTTATTGAACATACCCAGTCACCATCACATTAATTAATGCTGAGTTCTGTTCACATTGTACATCTTCCCTTCACTGCTCAGCTACCTTTCTTATACAGTTGAGGCTCAACTGCCTATGAATAGCACCACCCACAGTGGGCTAGGCTCTCCTACACTCATTAACAATCAAGAAAGTATCCCTCAGAAATACCTATAAGCAAATTTGATGCAGGAAGCTCCTTAATTGAACTCTGGTTTGTGTCAATTTGGCAAAAAGCTAACCAGAATAAGATGCTTAACAAACAAGAATAATCCAACAAGATTAGGGAAATTTGTTTTTATAATGAACCATTTATATTATTAGAAGGCGGAAATTGAAATCATAGTCAATGGGCAATAAACTGTATTACTTAGTAACAGTTGTTTAAAAAAACTGTACAGGAACATCAAACTGAACCTTTGAAGTAAAGTTTTAATTTATCTTTCATGGAACTTAATATTCATTATAAATATGTTTATATATTTACATTAATATATGTTTACATACATATATACCTACATGCCGGTTAAATTTTTTCCAAAATGCTTGAAAGAAATATATATCAGACTTCAGAAATTTTCAGACTTTGGAATATCTAAACAGACTTACAGTACTATCTTAGGCATGCAAAACAAATTTAAGCACAAAATTCATTTCAGAGACATATTTGCAAATAGCCTAAAGAGTATTATATGCATTATTTTATATCACTTGCATTTGAGAGATGAAACTGTATTTAGAGTTTACATAAGATTAGGTGTAGGATTTTCCACTTGTAGTATCATTGTTCCTTGGGAGTTTGAGAGGATAGCAAAGCTCCTAGAAGCCCCAGAGTAGGTAGAGGATGCTCCTAAACACCTAGTGAGATTTTCTCCCTCTGCCCAACAGGCTGTACAAAGTTTTCCATCTTCCCTAAGGAACAATAGCCCTTTCCTACCAAGCCAGAAATCTCAAAAAACCTTTTTGTCTTCATGTATACCAGAGCTACAGAAGAAACTTTGCCTATGTATACATGAATGAAAAATTCCCTTTACCGTAAACTTTGCTTTAGCTGTATTCTACAAATTTTGATGCATAAAATTTCTATTATATTTTCACTTAAGTATTTCCTCATAACTTTACAGTTATACTTTTAAATTCAAATATTATCATTGTATTTGGGAGGAGTATGTCTTTATTAAATACACTATTTCCTCTTATTAAATATTTATGGGTGTTTACACATATAATGTGCTTGTCTCCAGGAATACTCTACTCCCTCTTCTATGTCCTTTTCTCCCTTTACTCAGAACTTCATAAGCAATCTCTTTTGTTTGTTTGTCTAAATTTAATAGTCATGAGCACATTTCATTATTCCTGTGTTGGTATGGTTGAACAAACTTCTGGAGCATGGATAGGCTCGCAGTGCCCAAATCCCTGAAAAAAAAATGTAACTCTCCCTATCCCAGCAGCCATCAATTGCCAATAACTCTTCAAGTAGGGTATTCACATCATGAGCCTCTCTGCCACCCTATTGAAAAAATTTTGGATGAATTCATGTTGTGTAAATCTTGTGTAAGCTGTCTCATCCATTGTAAATTCATGTATGCAGTAGCCCTGTCATGTTTGGCAAATATCACTTCAAAAGAGACACCTATATGCCCTAGTTTCTACAGTCTTTTGCCCCCCACTTCAGTGATGATCCCTCAGCCTCTGTGGGTATAAGTTTATTCTTATCTGTTTCTTTTGGTATCTTATTTTATTTTATTGTTGTCCAGGAGTAAATTCTATATGATAATAATCCTTTGTAATTTATTTGGACTTCTTAATACCATGGACTAATGCTGTCAATATGTTATATGATCTACATACAAATAGCTATGTTTAAGAATTCAAAAGATTTATTGTCTTATTGATATGTAATATTTAATGTTACTTATAGCTAAAATTATGGTAGTAACAAATGAGACTTCAGTTTGTTAATTATTTTTACTGTAGTGATACATACTTTAGACTGTTCAGCACAAACTGTAATTATACTGTTGTCTTGATACTTCTTTTTAATTTGTAAACTCTCAATTATTTAAAAGTGCCTTCCCTCATACCATTGTAAGAAAGATATGATCGTTTTTCTCTGGTGTTTTTTATCCTTTGTGTAGCATTAAGGAATAATCAGTTAACATGTCATTACCTTTTGAGTTAATAATAGCATTTTTAAAGCAGTGAAATAAAGATAATATGAAAACTATTTAAATATACCAAAGAAAAAGTTAATACAAGGAATATCAGATGTCTTAAAATTTATATTTAATTGTACATGCTGGCAGGTATTTTATATCCTGTAGATTTTAGATTAGCGATGTCTCCCATTAGTATAACCATTCTAAAAATACAGCAACAGAAATGCAAATATATTAATGTGATTCACCAAGGTCATGTTGCTGGTATTAGAATCCAATTACCATTCTATAAAATATTTCCTGAATATAGTTAATGGTAGTACAGAGAAGTGCTTATTTTGTCCTCCTTTAAAAAATGATAAATTATATGTAAGCTTGTAGGACACGATAAAGAGTGAACTGCTGTGCTCTCAACTTGTCTTCTTTGGTGACATCTTCAAAAACTATAATACTGGGCCATAGTCAGGCCATCCAATAAAAACATTTCTACCATCCAATAGGTACCATTTATTCAGGACCACATTAATTTCTTTCCTGCCCCATTTTGAGCTCAGAAGACAAAAATTCTAGTATTTTGTATAAATGTTACTCAGCAAAAGAGAGGAGAAATCAAGATTTGGGGCCAGTTTACATTGCTTCAGTTTTTGCTGTACTATTTTGTGCTATAGCCTCTTTATAGTAATGATACTGTTGTCCTAACATCACCATTAGTATACTGAAAGAAATGTACTAAGGCAGTGTTTATTGTGAGCATATTAATCATCAGATACTAAAACTCAAGACTTGACGCTTATATATGTTCAAGGATTGTGGGACTTCCCACCATATTTATCATTTAAAAGTATCCACTGAAATGTTTTTATTAGAAAAAAATGTGGCTGGAGAGATAGCTCAGCAGTTAAGAACATTGTCTTCTTTTCCATAGAACCCAGGAACAATTCCCAGCACCTACATGGCAATCCACAACTGTCTGTAATTTCAGTACCAGGAATCCAATGTGGCATCTGTGCACACCAGGCTTGCAGATAGTGCACCAATACATACATACATACCTACATACATACATACATACATACATACATACGTACAGACAGACAGACAGACAGACAGACAGACAGACAGACATAGACATAGACATAGACATAGACATGGATATATAGATATATAGATACACACACACACACACACACACACACACATATATATATATATATATATATATATATATATATATATATATGCAGGAAAAATGCTCATGCACATAAAATGAACATCTTTTTTTTATTGTAGCACTTGAAATTACTAAAAGCACATGGAGATACTTAATGGAAACAGTACTACCAAAAGCACCTTAGGGACGAAAGAGTTTGTTTCATCGTATAACTTACTCTCAGTTCATACTCGATTACAAAGACAAGAGAGAAGTTGGGACAAGAATTCAAGGCAAGGACCAAGAAGCAGAAGCCATGTGAGGATACTACTTACTGGCTTTCTCCCATCATTTGCTCAGCCTATTTTCTTATACTATCTAGAACTACCTGCTCAGGAGTAGCATCACTCAGAGTTGAGCTGGGCATTTGCAAATCAATAATCAACCAAGAAAATGTCCCTACAAGCTTACCCAGGAGCCAGCCCAGTGAAGTCATTTTCTTAGTTGTGGTTCCTTCTTCCCAATTGGTTTCATCTTGTAACAAGTTGACATAAAAGGTAAGCAGCACATAAACCCTGCTGTGTCATCACCTGCCTCACCTCCATCCCTACTGTCTTAATTAGATTTCTATTGTTATGAATAAAATACCACGAACAAGGGCTACTTCAAGAGAAAAGGGTTTACTTAGCTGACAATTCTCAAGGTAATACACCATCATTGAAGAAATTCATGACAGAATCTCAAGGCAGTAACTAAAGCAGAAGCTGTGTGTAAACACTACTAACTTGTGTGCTTGGACAGACTGCTTTCTTATATACCCCAGGACCAAATTCCCTGAGATGTCACAGCACACAATGGAGTGATGCTCCCATATCAATTACTATTTAAGAAAATTCCACACAGGATTGACTTTGGGGAAATATTATGGAGGTGTTTTTCAGTTGTGGTTCCTTCTCAGATAACTTCAGCATATGTTGTTGAAAATAAGAAGACACTTACTTCAAAGAAATGAGTTGTTTCAAATCCTAAAATAAAATTATCATCTTCTTTAAAAAACATATTGAAATAGAAGGTTTAGATATACACAACATTGGAAGATTGCTCATTATTGATTTTAGAAAGAATAGGACCATTTTATGTGGATTCCTCGTTAACTTGCCGATTTAATATAAGAAAATGTCATAGAGAGCTGGTGAAATGCCTTCATAATTAAAGGCATTTGTCATCAAGCCTTGTGATCTTCATTCTCTCCAACCCACATGATATATCATCTATGTATACATTTATCCTATGGTGTTCTGAATGAGAATTGTACACATATCTTATATATTTGAATGGTTAGTCCCTAGTTGGTGGAATTGTTTAGGATGTATTAGAAGGTATGGCCTTGGAGAAAGGGATGTCACTAATTTTGAGGTTTCAAGAACCCATTAGGTTTTTTACTCTGCTTTGTCCTTGGAGATCAGATGTAAGCACACAGCTACTGCTACAATGCCATGTATGTCTGTCTGATGCCTGTCATCGTGACAATGGACTCCAACCCTATGAGACCATGAGCCCCTAAATTAAATGTGATCTCTTATAAGCTGCCTTACTCATATTTTTTCATGGAAATAGAAAAGAAACTAAAACACTATGACATTTGTGAGTGTCCACATGTTGTGTTTGTGTGTGTGTGTGTGTGTGTGTGTGTGTGTGTGTGTGTAATATTAATTAAAGTACAAGATGTCATGAATTTGGGAGAAATGTGAGTCATGGGATTACATAGATGTGGGAGGAGAAGGGTGGTAAATGGTGTGAATGTAATACTTATATATGAAAATCTCCAAAAAGAAAAAAAGTAAAAAGAAAAAGAATAGTCATATTAACAAATGGGACACTGTAGCTTCATGTGTGAATGTACAGTTCATTAATCTATTTTAATGTCTTTGTTTAAACAAAGTGGAATTCCACTTGAAAATGATATGATTTCACAGTAATTATTTCACAAGAAAAACATTAAAATGTTTTCTCCTAGCTTCTGGTTTCTTTTTAAAGAAAACACCTGCAATCTATATACACTTTTCTCAGTGTGTATTCAGATTTAAGTTCTTAGTTTCAGTGATTCATGAAGAAATATGCAATAATTCAATGTAGGCTTTTTTAAAACTTCACCAATAACAAAATTATCACGTTTTTTTTTTTTTGCCACAGTTTAAATGGAACTTTGTTTGACAGTAAGTAAAATACTGCTTTTCATAAATGACTTTCATCTTTATTTCATTCAAAATAGTTCTAAATAACACTCAGTCTTTGCCAGGCATGGTGTTTTGGTGGGTATTTACTAAAATGTTTTCCTGTTTGCTCACTGTTGAACCGCAGGACCTGAAACAGAATTTGCCATCTGTTTCTTGTATGATGCAACATTAAATGTGCATGATCAACAGCTAGACCTTTTTATACAGAAGAAATAAGACTGTTTCTTTCTAGGCTTTTCCACTCTGAACAGGAAATTGTTTAGTTCTGTGCTGACATCTGGCCCTTCAGGTAAACAGGTTGATAGCACTCTGCTGTTCTCTGTCCCACAGTTGCTCTAACAGCCATGAGAAGATGAACTCTTAGAAGCATTAGAAAAATTGCTACTACTTCAGCGGGTTACTTTTCCACAAATGCGTGATTTTCTTAGCAGCATTCAGGTTTGCTGCTGTTTTCCACTCTGTGCCCTTGAGCCACAATCCACTCACTTCCAATTGATTACTTTTATAAGACCACTTTAGTGCCCACTATGAGAAATACATGTCATTATTTTCCTATTTTGTTATGTGAAAGAATTCCCTAAAGCCACACTAACCACATATGACTATTTAAATTTGAATTCATTTTAAAATAAATACAGCTTGGTCTAATTTCCAGAGCTCAGTGGCCACATGTGAATAATGGCTGTGCTGTGTAGCAAAACAAATGTGAACTGTTTCTCTTTCTATCATTCAGACAGCACTGCACGAAAGCATTACACACTATGGTTCAGATGCAGTTTCCCCAAGTGCTATTAAGGGAAAAGGGAAAATCAACATCCTGAAGTATAGGATCTTGCATCACAGAAATGAGAAAATATTCTGCGGGGTAGGCTTTGCTGCATCTTTATTCATTTTATGTTTGTGCAAGCTCTCTATAATTCTAAGTTTTTGCTGTTATTCAAAGAGCAAGTAGTACAGGATTTTGTTGACAAGAGATTTAGAGAAAGTGAGGGACTTGGGAAAAATAGATGAGTTCATATTTATTTCTGTGCATATTTTTATCACATTTAACTTACAAAGTATCACTTGCTCGTGCCAAGCAACTAGGAAAACGCTTCAAACATGTGAGCTTGGGATAGACTGTTCTATCTTGACAGCTCTTCTAGTAAGTAGTGCTGTAAATCAGATTTGTACTTTTGGCAATTAGCATTGCTAGATGACCATTAGGATGTGGGAGGCAGGGCTGGGTTTCTTTATCTGTCCGTTCACAAATTCATGCTATCCATTTTGTTCCACAGCTTCCCTCTATTGGTTTGTGGACACCCTTTCAGTAATGAGGTTTGTATTCCTAATGTTTACAGCACCAGTACTCATCCTATGCTGAGATCATTTAAATGTGTCTATATTTTTTTCTGGTAATGTTGATAAATTCCTATAAGATTTACCCACAAATATTCAATTATTCCACTGTCATTTGATTTTGAGCCCTTGATTTCTGTCAATACTTAAGTCTGTCTTGCTTGTGATATTTTATGTAGCAGTATTTGATCCCAAATTTCATGATCAAGTTTCCCCTTCCTCACTGTTCTATTAAGTGTGATGGGCAGGAGGTAATATTTCAGATTTTCTCAGTAATTTGTTGTTGTTAATGACACAAAAGTCTCCTTGGTCATTGTTTAATGTCATTCATTTGTTTGAAAAGCAGTTTATGTATTATGTGTCTGGGATCACTCAGAGATTTGCCAGTCTGAAAATTAATACATTTATAACAAATAAAAGGCTTTACTAAATTCTGGCAGGATCATGAATGCTGGCCAGGTTAATACCCAAGACACATGCTCAGAATATGGTCATGAATTACATTAGTCAGTGCCTTATAAAGGCAAATTCACAAGGCAATGTTTTTCCTGCCTACATGTGATCAGAGGCAGGCATACATCCTGTTGTACTTTCTGCCTAAGTACTTCCTGCCTATGTGTGATCAAGCACACATCCTGTGTAATTGCGGCAACAAAGCTTTTCTACAGAAGTGAAAACATGTGACTTTATCTTACATGAACAAAAGCCCCCAGCATTCCTGGAATTTATTAGTCGTTGGGCAAATTGGGCTTACAGGTTAAAGACATTTCTATTTTATAGATCTCTTAAGCACAGTAGTTTAAACTTAAAACATAACATTAGTCCTCACACATACTCAGAGCACTGGAGCTATATCTACTTGTTTGGCAGGAGCAAGTCCTGTTCACACAGTTGTTGATTTAAATTCTCCTGCAGATTCTAATGGTCTCTTCATATGTTGTGCTTATACCTACTTTTATTTGTCTATCTATCTATCTATCTATCTATCTATCTATCTATCTATCATCTATCTATTTACAGTCTTTTCTCTGCTATCAACATAGGTTTAAGTAATGTTCATTGTTTTCAGATACTAAGTTTTGGTTCCCTCCACATTTTCTGTCTTCTGCATGAAATGATTAATTTTCTGAGTTCTCACAAATTTGCATTTGATTTTCTTGATTTTTAGGCACTTTATTGTTTGACTTATGTGAGATACACTGGAGTATTTTAATCCTGTGATTCAACCATATTTAATAAACAAGAACAGCTACACAGCAATTCTTTTTCTCTTGTTTTTATAATTAACATTATTTACTTACTCATTTTAAATATCTTGCAAATATTTGCATTTAATATTATTTTGAAGAATGAAGGAAGTTTTATTACTTTTTAAACTTTTCATTGATTCTTTGTGAGTATCACATCATGCATCCAGGTCCACTCATCTCCCTGTTCCCTCATATCCACCTTCTGTCCTTACAAAACACCCCAAATGAAACAAATACACACACAAACAAAATAAATAAAACTATACAAAGCATAGAAAATATCTCATCATGGAACATCACATTATACCCTATATGTCTGTTCTCCTATATGTCTGTTCTCACATGTTCACATTCAAATGTTCTTTGTAATGAGTCTCTGATCTGATTTGAGACCTCTGGCTTCTGTGACACCACCAATATTAAATCTTCATCATTGAAACTCTTCCCAATTATCCAGTTGTTGCCATATGTCATGGAGATTCTGCAGGTTTGATTCGGCAGAACAGGCCCTTTCAAATGTCCCAACACTGCACAGACAATGCAGATTTAGGAGTGTGCTAACAGAAGCTCTGGATCTGAGTCTGACTGGTAACTAAGATGGGCAGCTGGTTGGCTCTTTCTTATCTGTACCTCCGGGGCAACTCTCAAGCACTGTTCCAAGTAGATCACCCAATGCTGGCATCATCAGGAAGCAGGGTCAGCTCTGCTGCTCCATGCCCTGTGGCCTGCTCATCTGCACCCATGCCTCCAAAGCCAGCTCTAATTGCTGCCCAGTCAGGCACTGAGGCTACTCTCACAAGTCCTGCAGCCTGGGAGAGCTAGGGCCAACTTTTCTATGGGCTGGCTTACCCATGCCTTTGCCACCAGGGCCAGCTCCATTGTGTTGTACAGAGAAGGCACAGGGTCCAGTTTCACAAGTGCTTCAGTCTGGGAGGGACTGGGATAGCTCTCCTGCTCTCAGACTCTCAGGGCTGGCTCATCAGTGCCAGCTCCTCGGTGTTGCTCAGGTGAGTGGCTGCTCTTCTGAGTGTTATAGCCAGTGAAGAGGGAAGGTCAGCTCTCTGATTCTCATCTACTCCACGACAAGGTCTCCCAACTGCCACAGGTTGCAAGGAGGAAGAAGGGAGAGGCATTGCTTCTGCACTATCACTACCACTTGGCAAAGAAGTGGTGGGGCTACCTTTCCTATGCTCTCACCCTTGTGACCCCCACCGTTGTGCCAACTCTGCTGTACTGTCCAAGCAGGTGCAGGACCTGCCCTCATGCTCGCATGTCCCTGGAGTCAGAGGCTCATTCGTAGACACCATGAGGAGAGAAGCAGGGAAATATATTCTCTGTGGCCAGCACCACCTTACTGTTGAGTGGAGGGATCAGCTAAACCACACTCATACCCTAACGGCTAGCCAGCCTGCAGTGAGCCACCAAAGCCAGCTCTACTTTGCTACATGAGTAAAGCATGGGACACATTCTAGTGAGTGCTGCAACTGGTGAGAAGTAGGGCCCACTTTCCAGATCATCACAGTCAGTGAGGGAAAAGATGGGGCCAGTTCTGCACAGCCCCTGAATATCCACGTGATCCTAAGAGGTTTCCCAGACCAGGGAGCTTCCCATGGTCTCTAGTGATAATATGAGCCAGGGACGTCAACACTGACTCCTGCTGCTTCATAGCCATAAGTCTCAAGTTGCAGGGCTGGCTACTCTGAACAGGCTCTTCATTTCTGCCCTCAAGTCCCAGTTCTATCTCCTTCCATGATGATGAACCTGTTCCACTTCTTTTTTTACCCTACTGTCTACTACACACTTGCATGTTGTAGTTGCTTTCATTACAAGTGGTCATGTGACTACCATGCCTCTGAGTGACCTCTTCTGCTCATGCAACAAGCAGACCTCTAGGTGTTGTCTACAACCCACCCATGTGGGATAGCCTGATCTATGGATGTTTTCCCCCTCCCACATTATGTGGTGGCAGGCAGAGCTCTGTGATTCTACAGTCTGCCCATGCAGTGTGGTTGATGTAAGTTGTGAGTGTCTTTCCCTGCCTATAAAACATTGTGTGACAGTGGGCAGTTCTCTGGATGTCTCTTGACTTAGCTTTTATCCCCCACTGTCATCATCACAGGACTATAATACTGTGATGAGCACTTTGTCAATCACCTCAGTACAACAGCCAGAAGTCTCAGCACAAAGGGATTTGGTGCATTTAATCATAGCACTTAGGAGGTAGAATCAGGAAGATCTCTATGAGTTCAAGGGCAGTCTAGTCCTCAAAATAAGTTCCAGGACAGCCAGGGATGTTACACAGTAAATCCTCTCAAAAAAATAAAATGAAAAAGAAAAAAAAAAGAAAAGTAAGAATAAAAAAAACACCACCACCATCACAACAACAACAACAACAAAACAAAAAACAAACAAAAAACAAGAATCTTGATAAGCCAAGACTTAGCCTTTACCTTGCTTGGTATTTGTTCCAGGTTCTGTTCAACTTTTCATCCACAACTTTTAAAAGTGATCCTGCACATCTGTAATTCAAATGGCTTGGGTAGTTTGACATCTAATTGGCATAGAAGAGTCCTTCCTAAGTACTGTCCATAATTTCTTAGGAATTACACAGAATGTGTGTATGTGTATGTGTGTGATGTATTTAAAGGATAGTGTAGAGAGGTGTATAGGAGGATTTGGAGGCAAGAAAAGGCAAGGAGAAATGGAATTAAATAAAAACAAAATAACATTACTAAAGTATCATATTTTTCATAATAAATGTATAGACATTATTCATAATTTAATCTTACAGCAGTAGTAAGTTTGGAGTTGCCATATTTTATGTACTTGTAGACAAAAATGACTAGTGGCTACCTATTACAGTAGCATGATTAGATAATATTTAATATTAATTAATGTACTCATTTGCCTAGGGTACTCATATTCTGAGAACTAGGTCTATGATACCACAAAGACTAGGTAAACTTTAATCCATAAATTTGATATTTAAGATGTATGACTGTGTGTTAAAGTGTTATAATTAGTTCAGTTTCTAAATTGTGTTCATTTTATAGCATCATTTTCCTGTGTGTTGACTCATTTAATGTCGTTGACAGATCTTTCAGGCAGAAATAATATTATCTGTCATGAGTTCATTTTGCAGATTAAATGAACAGAACCAAGCAAGAGCTCTTAGCAAATTGCCAGAAATGCCAACTAAAGCTCAGGAATAGTTAGAAATTGTCATTACCATGATTCTCATTAGCAATCACAACAAGAATAATTTACTGTATATAAACTGAGAAGCTTGACAATTAGAGTCTTTGTTTATTAGTGGCATCAGGCATGAAACTGATAGTAGCTTAATTAAATATAATTCTTCATGAAACTTTCACTAAAAATCTATAATTATTTATTCTAATATTGGAACAATGACAAAATTTATAAACAAATCAGCAGTTAATTTCCATGCCTAACACAGCTATCACCACCCAAAGGCCAAATATTTGTTTCTACACTTCTGTCTTTCTTACACAGCTATCTAATACCTCATTTATATACACATTTAAGTTTTTTGATTTTTGTATAAATATGAACTCATTTTACAAAACCATTTTTCTGAAGATTTTTTTCCATGTATAATACAAGATAGTATATATCTGGCTCTGGAAAAAAATTATTTTAAGTTTATACTTTGGAATCAATTCTCTAATCTACTTAAAACATTTTTGTGTAAGTATAGAGATGGGAACCATCTCTTGTTTCAATTACTTCTAACAGGAAAATTTAGCCTGGTAAGATTTCAACTTTTAATTTTGCTACATTTCACTATTAATCACATATTGAGTCACAGATTTACTTATAATTCTTATGTATTATCATTTAATAGTAAGTCGATGAAAATGATTAGATCTAACATTATAGAAACATTAATCAAAATTTTTAAAATGCTAATTCTTAAAGAATCTGTGGGAGCTGGGCAACAGGCATATGTAAAACATGCACTATAAGCAGAGAATATACTTAAAACTCAAATTGAGTAACACGTTTCCAGGCTAAAAGCAATCTAGAGTTGCTGTTTCAGGACTTTATCAAATTTAAGATGATTAAAACAAACAATGGAGTTTTGATCAAGTACCTAAAGTGTATGAATGTCTGTAATTTCTCTTTTCTTTCCTCAAATAGAAGAACAAGATGAGAACTATACTTAAGCTATGTGAATACAAGGCTTGGGCTGAGCCCAGTGTTTCTTTCTCTGTTCTGATTATCTCTAAGCATAGGCCTGGAAGCTTCTAGCCTCCATAAAATCTAATCTTCCAATCTGACTCCAAGCTGATTCAGTCCAGCTTCTTTTGACTTTTGCCTAAATTGTTATGCTTGGCCACACACTAACTTTGGCAGTATGTTCTAATCTTCTGGCAACTTCTTGTTCCCTGGCTCCTTCTTTCTTTACCTGTCTCTGTAAAACTGCACACACACAGACACACACACACACATACACACACACACACACACACACACACACACACACAAACATACACACACCCTCTATGCTCTTAAGTAGCCTCTTTCCTGTTCTGTTCTCATGTGAATTGGGCATATCCTATCTCTGGCTCATTTTGTCAAATATTTCTCTGATTCATCACTTTGTCTGCCCATCAATTAGATGTCACTTTCAAATATAACAGCTTCTTTCTTACACACTAACCTTATCTTTGTTGTTATGGATTAAAGGTATATACTATGGCATGTGTATATTCATCCAGATCATACTGTTATCTAGAGCATGTCTTCATTCTGGCTGGATCTTATAGACCTAGAAAGTCTTTGAATATTATCTCTTGTCAGAGCAACCATGTTTCCAGATTAAAATTCTGTACAGTGAATTCCATGAATTACCATAAAAGTGTAACACAGAAAGTATCCTATCAATGTGTTTTAAGGCAAATGCCATGGTTTAAATATAAAATGTCTCTAAGAAGTTTCCATTTGGTGTGTTTGGTGGTGCTCTGGTGCTGCTATGTTGGAATATTTAGGTGAAGATAGAACAAGAATGTGGGGAGCATTATACCTAATCTCAGTCCCCTCTTTTCTCCTTTCTCATTGTGAAGGCTTGAAGAGGAGTTCAGCCACTGAGTCTTACTGCCATAATGCTCTGCCCAAGTACATGAGGTCTACCACACAGAATTAACAATTCTGAAACTGTGAGGTACAATGAACATTCCCTGCTTTCAATTATTTCTGTCAGGTATTTGGTCAGATAGATAGATAGATAGATAGATAGATAGATAGATAGATAGATAGATAATAGACATTGAAATGATATATAGATGCTACATAGATACATAGATAGTAGATAGATATATAGATAAATTGATTGATAGATAGATAGATAATTACCTATCATTTTACATTTTTTACATCAACCCTCACTCACTGCTACAATTTTGATCCTGCAAAATGGTACCATTATTTGCTTTATTAGATGAAATAACTATTTTGTGTATTTTTGAAACAGTGACTGATAAATAGTACTTCTATCAATTGAAGTAAAAGGCTGTCTAATTGAAAGATGATTGAATTGATCAGGATATCAGTTTAATTAGGCCTTACTATTATATGTATAATGCTAGACTAGGCTAATGTGGTCCTTATAGGCCAGGAGAGAGATTTAAGATGAAATATATTATTAAGTATCATTAACATAAAGACCATGATGCTATTACATTCAATTTAGGATTGAAAACATGCAAATAAAGAAAAGGAGTCACAAAACAAAAGTGAAAGTAAGTCTAACATGGTAGTAATATGGGACAGTAGAGCTAGCAAATTACTTAAGAGGACAGCCACAACATTCAGAAAACATCTTGCATTAGACACCAGATAAATAAAATGTCATCATGGAATTCATCTCTTGGTCAAAATATTAATACTGAATCCATATGACTGTGAATTAAGCAATGTTTCTTACTATTATACCTAGGCCACAAATAGGGAAAGTAAAACAAATAAATTAGATGCCATCAAGGTGATTCAGTAAGAAGTGATTCTTGCGATTCAGTAAGAAGTACCAAGAAAAAAAAAAAGAGAGAGAACAGGAATACCCATGAGAACAGTATGGTACAAAGTGTTCATGTGGTCACTTGTAGGACGCTATAATATAAAGTAGAATGGTAGTTGCCAGATGGTCAATTCCTGTCATTCTACTCTCTCACAATTACCGTTTGAAATTTGGGTCAGTTTTCTGAAACACATGTAGATATTTGATTCCCAGTTGAAAACTGTTGAAAGGTGACCATTTAAATAACCCTTGTGGTTGTCTTATGAGGTCTGGCTTTCTCCCATAGGGGTTAACCAATCTCTCAGAATTGGGCTAATTTTCAGGGAAATACATAATTTCTCACTCTCACAGGAGTGGAGTACTTACTAGGAAAACACAGTCCTGTATAAGTGAGGATTATCTCTCTAAGGTTTTGTCTCCTTCACATGTGTCCACTTGCCTTTCCATTTTCTGACAAAAAATGAAGCTCCTCCAAAGCTGTTATCATACTCTTGAATCTCTATTCCCCAGAACTATGAATAAATGTACTCATTTTGTTCAAAATTACCTGATCACAAGCATTTTGTCAGAACAAAAGCAAACAGCCTAAAGTTTAGATTTGCCACAAATGCTTAAAATGTTCAAAAAATTTTTCTACACTGTCCTCATTCACTTACTCAGTGAACTCTACAAGAAGCATATGAAGGAGACCTCCACCCGGTCTGCTCCTGTGTGGACAGGCAGAGGTACCACTGAACCCAGAGCAGCAGAGGAACAAATGAACTCAGAGAGACAGACAACATATCCCAAGATATTTTAGAGGAACCACTGCACTCAGAGCAGTGGACACCTTATCCTGAGACATCTTAGAGGAGACACTACACTCAGAGCAGAGGACACCTTATCCTGAGACATCCTAGAGGAGACACTGTATCCAGAACAGTGGACACCTAGCTGGTCTGCTACCTTGGAGACATCATATCCTGAGTCATCCTAGAAGTAGCACTGTACTCAGAGCAGCTGGAGAAGATCACAGAGATATCTAAAAAATACTAAAAGCGGTAAGGGAAAAAGGTAAAATAACATATAAAGGACAACCTATAAGAATTACACCAGACTTCTCATCAGAGGCTATAAAAGCCAGAAGACCCTGGACTGATATCATACAGACCTTAAGAGAACACAAATGCCAGCCCAGACTACTATACCCAGCAAAACTCTCAATCAATATTGATTAAGAAACCTAAATATTCCATGACAAAACCAAATTTACACAATATCTTAACACAAATCCAGCACTTCAAAGGATAATTGGTGGAAAACTCCAATACAAGGACGGAAACTACAACCTAGAAAAAGCAAGAAAGTAATATTCCAACAACCCTAAAAGAAGATAGCTACACAAACATAGCTCCACCACCAATAACAAAAATAACAGGAAGCAACATTCATTTTTCCTTAATATCTCTTAATATAAATGGAATCAATTCTCTAATAAAAAGACATAGACTATCAGACTGAATGCATAAACATGACCCACCATTTTGCTGCATACAGGAAATGCACCTCTGTGAAAAAGACAGACACTACCTCAGAGTGAAAGGATGGAAAACAATCTTCCAAGCAAATGGTTCCAAGAAACAAGCTGGAGGAGTGATTTGAATATCAAATAAAATCGATTTTCAACCAAATGTAATCAAAAAAAGATGAAGAAGGACACTTCATATTCATCAAAAGAAAAATGTACCAAGAGGAACTCACAATTCTAAACATCTATGCCACAAATGCAAGTGCACCCACATACATAAAAGAAACTTTACTAAAGCTTAAAGCATACATTGCACCTCACACAATAATAGTGGGAGATTTCAATACCTCACTCTCAGCATTGGAGAGAACATGGAAACAAAAACTAAACCGAGACACAATGAAACTAACCGAAGTTATGAACCAATTGAACTTAACTGACATCTATAGAACATTTCATCCTAAAACAAAAGTATATACCTTTTTCTCAGCACCTCATGGTACGTTCTCCAAAATAGACCATATAATTGGTCACAAAACAGGCCTCAACAGATACAAAAAGATTGAAATAATCCCTTGTACCCTATCAGACAACCATGGACTAAGACTCGTCTTTAATATGGACAAAAACAATGGAAAGCCAATATACACGTGGAAACTGAACAATGCTCTACTCAATGATGACTTGGTCATGGAAGAAATAAAGAAACAAATTAAAGACTTTTTAGAATTTAATGAAAATAAGCATACATCATATCAAAACTTAAGAGACTCCATGAAAGCAGTACTAAGAGGAAAACTCATAGCTCTAAGTGCCCACAAAAAGAAACTGGAAAGAGGATACACTAACAACTTGACAGCACACCTGAAAGTCTTAGAACAAAAAGAAGCTAATATACTCAAGAGGAGTAGACAGCAGGAAATAATCAAACTGAGGGCTGAAATCAACCAAGTTGAAACAGAAAGAATTATACAAAATATCAACAAAACCAGAAGCTGGTTCTTTGAGAAAATCAATAAGATAGACAAACCCTTAGCCAGACAAACCAAAGGGCACAGAGACAGTACTCAAATTAATAAAATCAGAACTAAAAAGGGAGACATAACAACAGAAACTGAGGGAATTAAAAAAAATCATCAGATCCTACTACAAAGGCCTATACTCAACAAAATTGGAAAATCTGGATGAAATGGACCATTTTCTAGATAGATACCAAGTATCAAAATTAAAACAGAAGCAGATAAACCATCTAAATAGTCCCATAACACCTAAAGAAATAGAAGTAGTCATTAAAAGTCTCCCCAACAAAAAAGTCTGGGGCCAGATGGTTTTACTGCAGAATTCTATCAGACCTTCCAGGAAGACCTAATACCAATTCTCTTCAAACTATTCCACAAAATTCAAAAGAAAGAACAATACCCAATATGTTCTATGATGCTACAATTACACTCATACCTAAACCTCACAAAGACCCAACAAAGAAAAATAACTACAAACCAATCTCTCTTATGAAAATTGATGTAAAAATACTTAACAAAATTCTCACAAACCGAATCCAAGAACACATCAAAGCAATCATTCACTATGATCAAGTAGGCTTTATCCCAGAAATGCAGGGATGGTTCAATATTTGGAAATCCATCGATATAATCCACTACATAAACAAACTCAAAGAAAAAAAAACACATGATTATCTCACTAGATGCTGAGAAAGCATTTGACAAAATTCAACATCCCTTCATGTTAAAAGTCTTGGAAAGATCAGGAATTCAAGGCCCATACCTAAACATAGTAAAAGCAATATACAGAAAGCCAACTGAGCCAACATCAAACTAAATGGAGAGGAACCTGAAGCAATCCCACTAAGATCAGGGACTAGACAAGGCTGTCCACTCTCACCCTACCTATTCAATATAGTACTGGAAGTCCTAGATAGAGTGATTAGACAACAAAAGGAAATCCAAGGGATACAAATAGGAAAAGAAGAAGTCAAAATTTCACTATTTGCAGATGATATGATCATATACTTAAGTGACCCTAAAATTTCCACCAAAGAACTTCTAAACTTGATAAACAACTTCAGCAAAGTGGCTGGATATAAAGTCAACTCAAATAAATCAGTAGCCTTCCTCTATTCAAACAATAAACTGGCAAAGAAAGAAATTAGGGAAATGACACCCTTCACAATAATTACAAACAATACAAAATACCTTGGAGTACATGTAACTAAGCAAGTAAAAAATCTGTATGATAAGAACTTCAGGTCTCTGAAGAAAGAAATAGAAGAAGATCTCAGAAGATGGAAAGATCTCCCATGCTCTGGATCGGCAGGATTAATTTAGTTAAAATGGCCATCTTACCAAAAGCAATCTATAGATTCAATGCAGTCCCCATCAAAATTCCAAATCAATTCTTCATAAAGATAGAAAGAGCAATTTGCAAATTCATTTGGAATAACAAAAAACCCAGGATAGTGAGAACTATTCTCAACAATAAAAGAACTTCTGTGGAAATCACCATCCCTGACCTCAAACTGTACTGCAGGGCAATAGTAATAAAAATTGCATGGTATTGGTACAGAGACAGGCAGAAAGATCAGTGGAATAGAAATGAAGATCCAGAAATGAACCAACACACCTATGATCACTTAATCTTTGAAAAAGGAGCTAAAAACATCCAGTGGAATAAGGACAGCATTTTCAACAAATGGTGCTGGTTCAACTGGAGGTCAACATGTAGAAGAATGCAAATCAATCCATTCTTATCTCCTTGTACAAAGCTCAAATCCAAGTGGATAAAAGACCTTCACATAAAACCAGATACACTGAAACTAATAGAAGAGAAGGTGGGGAAGACCCTCGAATACCTAGGCACAGGGGAAAAGTTTCTGAACAGAACACCAATGGCTTATGCTCTAAGATCAAGAATTGACAAATGGGACCTCATAAAATTGCAAAGTTTCTGTAAGGCAAAGGACATTGTCAATGAGACAAAACAGCAACCAACAGATTAGGAAAAGATCTTTTCCAATCCTAAATCCAATAGAGGGCTAATATCCAAGATATACAAAGAACCCAAGAAATGATACTCCAGACAACCAAATAACACTATTAAAAATGGAGTACAGAGCTAAACAAAGAATTCTCAACGTTGGAAACTCAAATGGCCGAGAAGCACCTTAAGAAATGCTCAACATACTTAGTCATCAAGTAAATGCAAATCAAAACAACCCGGAGATACCACCTCACAACAGTCAGAATGCCTAAGATCAAAAACTCAGGTCATATTAGATGGTAGATGCTGGCGAGGACGTGGAGAAAGAGGAACACTCCTCCACTGTTGGTGGGATTGCAAGCTGGTACAACCACTCTGGAAATCAGTCTGGCGGTTCCTCAGAAAACTGGACATAGCATTACCTGAGGATCCAGCTATACTACTCCTGGTCATAGGAGAGAGAGGCTCCAACATATAACAAGGACACATGCTCCACTATGTTCATAGCAGCCTTATTTATAATAGCCAGAATCTGAAAAGAACCCAGATGCTCCTCAACAGAGGAATGGATATAAAAAATGTGGTATATTTACACAATGGAGTATTACTCAGCTATTAAAAATAATGAATTTGAGAAATTCTTAGGTAAATAGATGGAAGTAGAAATTATCATCCTGAGTGAGTTAACCCAATCACAAAAGAAGACACGTGGTATTTACTCACTGATAAGTGGATGTTAGCCCAAAAGCTTGGAATAGCGAAGACTCGACTCACAGATCACATGAAGATCATGAAGAAAGAAGACCAAGTGGGGATGCCTCAGTCCTACTTAGAAGGAGTAACAAAAATACTCAATGGAGCAATTATAGAAACAAAATGTGAAGGAGGGGCCATCTGGAGACCATTCCACCTGGGTATCCATCCCATGTACAGTCACCTAAGCTAGACACTGATGTGGATGGCTGGAAGTGCATGCTGACAAGAATATGATATAGCTGTCTCCTTAGAGGTCTGCCAGAGACTGACACATTCAGAGGATGATGCTCACAGCTAACCACTGATCTGATCAAGGGTTTCCCAATGGAGAAGTTAGAGAGAAGACTGAAGGAGCAGAAAGGGTTTGTGACCCATGAGGAGAGCAACAATACCAATCAACCAGAGCTCCCCAGGTTCTAAACCACCAGCCTAGGAGCACATAGGGAGGGACCCATGGCTCCAGCTGTATATGTAGGGGAGGATGGCCTTGTCGGGCATAAGTGGGAGAGAAGATTCTTGGTCCCATGAAGGACAAACACAGTGTGGGGGGGAATGTGAGGGTAGGGAGGGGGTAGTAGGCGTAGGGGTAGGTGGGGGCACAGCCTCATGAGGAGGGGGATGGGATAGGAGGTTTCTGACTGGTGGGGGAAGTGGGGTAAGGGAATAAAATCTGAAATTAAATATAATACCCAGTAAAAGAAAACAAAAGAAATAAAGAAGTCAGCAAAGAAGAAGAAGAAGAAGAAGAAGAAGAAGAAGAAGAAGAAGAAGAAGAAGAAGAAGAAGAAGAAGAAGAAGAAGAAGAAGAAAAAGAAGAAGCATATGAGGTAAGAGTATAATCATCTCACTTGATCCAAGCGTATTTTTTAAAAATAGCTGTTGTCTGGGGAAGATGTTATGGAAAATGGTACTCCTAGGTGAGGAGCTACAGTAAAATAATGTTTTCCAAGATAAAGAGGATCTGTTTTCTACATAAACACCCTGGTAAGTAGACAGTCCTAAAGAAGGATACATTCATCATAGGTCAAATCAATCTGGGTATTTTCTAATTAAAAAAGCTAAATAGATTGTGTTTAAAACATAAATAATTTAATATTTTGTTACTTTCAATATTTTTTTTTTGCTGTTAAAGTAGTACTCCTTGGAAAGGGGGCAAACACAGATCTTGTTTTTTTTGTTTCAGTTTCTTAGATTTATTTTATAAATATATCTTCTCTCCTTTTAGTTAATTATATGATATAAAACAACTCTGCCTTATTAATATCAGTAAACTACCATCTTCTCTTCAGTTGTAATGTCATTTGGTTGAAGAACAATAATGTAGAATTTTCTGAATCAAATTAGATCATTTTGGTAATGTAATCAAATATAGGTAATAGAAAACATTGTTAAAAAAACATTACAGTGGGTATGAAAGCTTTAAAAAGCAAACAGAATTGTTATCTTTCCTCTTACTTTCAGTATGGTAACTGGGGTTTATTTCTATTGGAAAATACAATGATCAATTAAGGAAGAGTGATTTTCCTGAAATTATGAGGACTTGTTTTACAAGTTTATCTTTATCCAAGATCTCTATGTGTGGAGGGGTGTACAATAAGCTTTTAAAAAATTATGCATCCTAGTTGTTTGAACAGGAAATATCCCACATAGGCTTGGACCTTTGAATTCTTATTCTTAAGTTGTTCCTGTTGATCTTGCTGTTTCTTGGAGGAAACATGTCACTGGAAGCAAATTTTGAAAGTAAAAAGCCTTCCCTACTTCTATTGTGATCTCCTTGTTCTGTGTTGGTGGTTGAAGATTATAGTTCTCAACTTCTTATTCCACCTGTCATGCCTGTCATCTACTGCTTAGCTTCCCTGCCATGATGGTGATAGACTCCTATCCCTCTGTGTATTGGTTTGGACGTATTACTAATAAACTCAGAGTCTGCAATAATGTGTCAGTGTCATATTAAAGACAGAAATCAATAAAGCACTTCCTCCTGGTGTCATTTTACCAAAGAAAAGCCTAGATTTATCTTCTACTCCTATTTTCATTTATTTTATATGATCTGTGTCTCTTGTTGTATTATTCTGAACCTGTTCCTACCTCAATACTGTCTTGTAAATTTTTTGAAAAGCAACCAGGATTACTCACATCTAATTTGTATGATACATAGTGATGCTAAAACTATAATCTTTCCTTTTCCTTTCAGTGCGGCAACTGAGACTCCTACTTAGAAGATATAGTAATCAATTAAGGGGTGTATATTCCTGTCCTGTGTCTTTCTGTGTGAGGGTGGGCTTTGATTTCTATTTCATTGAGCAACACAAAAAGCATCACTTTGGAAAGGATCAAGAGGTAATTTACAAAAATATTTAAGAATCTTTTCATAAGGGATGAAGTCACTATCCACTGACCTAACTGACCCAGATAAAAAATATTATCAACAAATATTACCCAGCAATATCCACAAGCCACTTCCAGTATTTATGGTAGATACTCATTTTGTAAGATTGCTTTCAATTCATACATTGTTTACAGCAAATATCTATTATTACACACACATGCTTTACTCTTGGGTAAGAGGGAATAAAAAATTATAAGATTATACCTATAAATTAGCTTAGATTATAAAAAATTGATTGTGTGGGAAATCCAAGGGAGGTTGATTTTTACATTGTTCTCTAAAGGCAAGTTAAACAAACAAGCTGTGTACAAAATAATATAGCAATCTTAGGTCACATAGAAATCTATTATTAACTTTTGTTATAAAGTTCAGAAAAAAGTTCCAGTCTCTGAAAATATAAGAGATATTTTATCATAATTCGCTGCCCCAGCTCTGTAACTTTCACGGTAGTATGCCATACACCAGACAAAGTCATCACAAGTTGATGCTGGGAAATGGCTGTGTGTTTAATAGCTCTTGTTCGTCAGAGGACCTGACTTACATCCATAGCATTTACACAGTGATTCACAAACATCAAAAACCTAAGTTTCCAAAGAACTATCTTCTGGCCTCCACAGGCATTTTGCCCACATAGTTCACATACATGCAAATAGAACATACATATACATAAAATAAAGTCACAAGGTTTTTCACTGTGTCAAATAAAAACACATAGAATTACTGTAAACAATATAAACGACTCTACTGCCATACTTGCAGATGAGTCTGTTGCTGTTACAGCTGTCAGACGTGTACAGTATGAGCCCTTAACCTTGGCACCTTGTTTTTCTCCACAAAGAGGCAGAATGGAACCCACAAGTCTGCAACCACACTAGATAAAAGGCTTTCCCTGTACTGATGTAAAGGCCTGAACACATTTCAAATGCTTTTTTTTATTTAGAATTTCTTAGTCAATGGTAAACATTTAACAAATCATCAAAGCAGAAAGAAGTATCTCCATATGTGGCAACTCTCACAGAGTACAAGGTAGGCTACATAAATTTCAGAATCTCCAGCATGTTGAAACTCTGTGACACATAATGGTCACATTTTTGCTTTTGTTTTTAATGCTTTTTCAAGACAGTTTCTCTGTGTTAAAGTGCTAGCTGTCCTGGAATTCACTCTGTAAAGCAGGTTGTGTTTCAGAAATTACTTTAATCCTGACCTGAGGTTTTTAGCCTGCCATTTGTTATACAGTTATTGGATAAAAAAAATACCCAGACACACACAACCTTTATATTTACAATAAGCCTTAATCAGCACAATAGCTGGGAAGATACTTGTTAGAATACCTAATATTAGAATCAACTTTCCTATTGATAACCTCGAATTATTGCTTACTATTTGCTATGTTTCCTCTGGGCTGCTCTTAATTCATGCCACCACTCCTGGCTTGTGATTTATTTTTAAAATTTAACTTATATAGATATTCTTCTGGATGTTCTCGAAACTTTATTTTTATTATTCTATAATGTCATTGAATTTTCACCAGAAACAAATTGAAATATGTTGATTTGTTTTGTATATAGGCTATATGTTTCATAACTGTTCCCTGCTTAATATTTTAAATGCCTGTTCTATAATTAATAGTGACAAATAATCACCTAAGACTCAAAAGTAACTTTATTTGTTGCTTATTTGTGATTTGATATTCATATATCCTTAATTTTACTAGTTTTATTATCTACTAAAGTTTATGTGGCTATTTTCCATAAAGCTTTTCCAGTTTTCTCTATATGTCCTTTACTACTTGTCTCAAATATGGCAATAGAATTTTTGCTTCCTGAATATTTACAATTGTTATATTTCTTTTGGCAAATTATAGTTAGTGTGATCATTTATAAATGATCTTTTAACATACCAATACTTGCTTCTTTTGACTAATTATTGTGAGATGTGTTCTTTTGTGATTTCATTTTTGACCATGGATTATTTTATACTTTACTTTTAATAAGAAGCATGTGACTTTAATTCTCTATACACCTTTTATACTAATTTTTCTGTCATATAATCAAATCATTCAATAGAAACCATGTCCCACTCAATTTTTCTTTCTCACTTTCTCTCTTTCGTCTATATTATCATAATATATTTATTATGATAACTTATTAATTTTAATTTTTATTGCTATAACATTTTCTTCCTGTTAAGTATTTTATGTTTAAAGTGTTTGGACTGAAAATGTTTGAAAAAATTTTGAAACTGTTTTACCTAAAATTATTTTATCTTGCTCTTTACTTTACTTGGCTGTATCTACTATGTTTTCTTAAAATTTCTATCATGAGCTATTATTTAAGAAGTACTATTCTTAGTTTTTCACTATTTTTCTTTAAGCTTTTACAATTCTTTCTTTTCTTATACATTAAAATAATTCATTGTGATATACCTTAGTTTGTATGCATTTGAGTGTGTGTGGGTGTTACAATTAATTTTCCCTTTTTAATGTACTATAATCCTATTTAATTATCTTTTTATTTTGTTACCTTTATGATTTATACACACAACATATATATATATATATATATATATATATATATATATATATATATATATTTCAAATGTGCCCCTTCCTGGTTTCCCCTCCACAAACCCCCATATCCCCTCCCCTTATGGGTGTTCTTCCACCCATCCCCATATTCCCTCCTTCATCACTCTAGTATCCCTTTATGCTGAGATATCAAGCCTCTACAGGATCAAGGGCTCCATCTCTCATTGATGCCAAATAAAGCAATCCTCTGCTCCATATATTGCTGGAGCCATGGGTCCTTCTATGTGTACTTTTTGGTTGGTGGTTTAGTCCCTGGGAGCTCTGGGGGTCTAGTTGGCTGATATTGTTGTTCTTCCTATGTGGTTGCAATCCCCTTCAGTTCCTTCAGTTTCTGTTGTTTTGTCTCATTTTTTTTATTTCAGATTTGGTTAATTTGGATACTGTCTCTGTGCTCTTTAGTTAGTTTATTTAAGGGTTTATTTATCTTGTTGATTTTCTCAAAGAAATAGCTCTTTGTTTTGTTTGAAACTTTGTATAGTTCTCTTTGTTTCTAATTGGTTGATTTTAGTCCTGAGTTTATTTCCTGCTGTCTACTACTTTTGAGTGGGTTTGCTTCTTTTTGTTCTAGAGCTTTCAAATGTGTTGTTAATTTGTTAGTATAAGATCTCTCTAATTTCTTTATGAAGGTACTTGGTGTTATGAATTTTCCTCTTACCACTGCTTTTATTGTGTCCCGTAAGTTTAGATATGCTGTGCCTTCATTTACTTTAAATTCTAGAAAGTCTTTAATTTCTATGTTTATTTCTTTCCTGACCAAGTTATCATTGAATAGATAGTTATTCAGTTTTATGAGTATATGGGCTTTCTGTTCCTTTTATTGTATTTGAAGACCAGTCTTAGTCCAAGGTGATCTAAGAAAATACATGGGATTATTTCAATCTTCTTGTATCTGTTTAGGCCTCTTTTGTGTCTAATTATATGGTCAATTTTAGAGAAGTACCGTGAGGTGTTAAGAAGGTATATTCTTTTGTTTTAGGGTGAAATGTTCTGCAGAAACTTGTTAAATCCATTTAATTCATAACTTCTGTTAGTTTCACTGTGTCTCTGTTTAGTTTCTGTTTTCATTATCTGTCCATTGGTGAGAGTGGGGTGTTGAAGTCTCCCACTATGATATTGTGATGTTCATGCATTTTGAGCTTCAGCAACATTTCTTTTACAAATATGGGCGCCCTTGCATTTGGGGTATATATTTTCATAATTGAGCTGGATTTTTTCTTTGATCTGTATGAAGAGCCCTTCCCCATCTATTTTAAAAAGTTTTGGTTGAAAGTCTATTTTATTGAATTGAAGAATGACTACTCAAGGTTGTTTCTTGGGACAATTTGCTTAGAAACTTCTTTTCTAGATTTTTAGTCTGAGGTAGTGTCTGTCTGTTACCGAGGCATGTGTCGTGTATGCAGCAAAATCCTGGGTACTGTTTAAGTATCCAGTATGTTAGCCTATGTTTTTTTCTTTTTTAATTGGGAAATTGAGTCTATTGATGTTGAGAACTGTTAAATACCAATGATTGTTGGTTTCTGTTCATTTCATTGTTTGAGGTGGTATTATGTTTGTGTGCTTCTCTTCTTTTGGATTTGTTGTGAAAAGATTAATTTTTTGTTTTTATTTTACTGTAGACTCTCTCCTTGTTTTGGAGTTTTTCTTCTAGTATCCTCTGTAGGACTGGATTAGTGGAAAGATATTGTTTAATTTGGCTTTCTCATGAAGTATCTTAGTTTTTACATCTACATTGATTGAGAGTTTTGCTGAGTATAATATCCTGGGCTAGCATTTGTGTTCTCTTAGGGTCTGCATGACACCTGTTGTAGATCTTATGTCTTTTAGAGTATCTGTTGAGAACTAAGTATAATTCTGAGTGTTTTTCTTTATGTTACTTGACCTTTTTCCATTTCTTCTTTTAATATTTTTCTTTGTTTTGTGTATTTAGTGTTTTGATTACTATGTCATGGGAAGAATTCCTTTTCTGGTCCAATATATTTGGTATTCTGTAGACTTCTTCTACATTTTTGGCGATCTCTTTCTTTAAGTTAAGGAAATTATCTTTTATGATTTTGGTGAAGATGTTTAAAGGTTCTTTGAATTGGGAATCTTCATTCTTTTTTATTCCTATTATTGTTAGATGTGATCTTTCCATTGTGTCCTGACTTTCTCGGATGTTTGGGGTTAGTAGCTTTTTACACATTTTATTTTCTCTGGCTGTTGTGTCATTATCTTCTATAGTATATTCTATGCCTGAGATTCTCTTCTGTCACTTGTATTTTGTTAGTAATGCTTGTATCTGTGACTCCTTATCTCTTTCTTAGGTTTTCCATCTCCAGGGTTGCTTCTCTTTCTGATTTCTTTATTGTTGCTATTTCCATTTTTAGATTTTAGATATTTCTGTTTAATTCCTTCACGTGTTTGGTTGTATTTTTCTGTATTTCTTTGAGGGATTTATGTGTTTCCTCTTTAAGGGCTTCTACCTGTTTACCTGTGTTCTCCTGCATTTCTTTAAGGGAGTTATATATGTCATCCTTAAGGTCCACTGTTATCTTCATGAGTAGTGATTTTAGGTCAGAATCTTGCATTTCAGTTGTTTTAGGATATTCATGGCTTGCTATGGTGGGATAACTAGGTCCTGAGGCTGCCAAGTGGCATTAGTTTCTGTTATTTGTGGTCTTGTGTTAGTCTCTCAATATCTGGTTATCTATGCTGTTAACTGGTTTTGCTATTGCTGATTGAATCCTGTCTTTCCTCTTGTGAGCCAGGATATGAAGGATCTTCTGGGAATCAAACTGTCTCTCAGGGTGTATGGGAGGAGAAATGCTGATGCACCTGAGCTGTGAGTTTGATTGTGACTGATCTCCTGGGAGTAAAGGTGTCTCTGGGTGTGAGAGGGGATCTGCAGTGCCTTCCTACCTCTGCTGTGCCCTGTGGTGGTCTCAGTTAGTCCTGGTATTGGGTTAGGGACAGCTCATCTGTGAGCCTGGTTTTGATGGACCTCCTGGAAGTCAATGTGTCTCTGGGTGCAGGAGGGATTCTGGAGTGCTGCCTCTTCCCTGGGAAGAGTTGAGGGCTGGCTATGTTTTATTTTTTTTCTCAACTTCAATTTCTCTTTTTGGCATAATGACTTTACAAATTAATGGATAATTTTTAATTAATTAATTAATCGGCAGGCATCAGCTCTGTATTCAAACCCCCCCAAATCCAAATGAGGCTGGATTCCCAGGAGCTCTAACACATAGGAACACAGGTTAATAGGATCACAGGATCTCAGGAGCTTACACACACCAGGATTTCAGGAGCCCAGAAGCAGCCTGACTATTCCACAAAATAGAAACAGAAGGAATACTATCCAATTCGTTCTATGAAGCCACAATTACCCTAATGCCTAAACCACACAAAGACCCAACAATGAAAGAGAACTTCAGAACAATCTCCCTTATGAATATTGATGCAAAAGTACTCAATAAAATTCTCGCAAAACGAATCCAAAAACACATCAAAACAATCATCCACCATGATCAAGTAGGCTTTATCCCAGAAATGCAGGGATAGTTCAACATACAAAAATCCATCAACGTAATTCACTATATAAATAAAGTCAAAGGGGAAAAAACATATGATTATATCACTAGATGCTGAGAAAGCATTTGACAAAATTCAACATCTGTTCATGGTAAGAGTCATGGAAACAAGTATATGAGACAATGTGTGGGGTAGAAACTGGAGGAGAGACCACCCAGAGATTGCCCCAACAGGAGATCCCTCCCAAATGCAATCACAATATGCAAACACTGTTATGAATGTCCAGAAGTGCATGCTGACAGAAGCATGATATACTTGTCTCCTGAAAAGTCCTGCCAGAGCCTCACATATACAGAGGATTATGCTCACAGCTAACCATTGAACTGACCACAGGATCTCCAGTGAGGAGTTAAAGAGAAGACTGAAAGAGTTGAAGGGGCTTGTGGGCCCATGGGGAGAGCTACAATACTAACCAACCTGAGCTCCCTGGGTCTAAAAAGCTAGCCTGGGAATACACATGGAGGGACCCATGTCTTTAACTGTATTTGTAGAAGAGGATGGTCTTGTGGCAATTTGTGGGAGAGGAGGGCATTGGTCCATTGAAGGCTGAAAACCCCAATGAGGGGGAATTCGAGGGAGGGGAGTTGGGAGTGTGTGGATGTGTGAGGGCACACTTACATAAAAATAGGAGGAATTAGGATGGGTTAAGGGGTTTCTGAGGGTGGAGAATAGGAAAAGGAGATAAAATCTGAAATGTAGATAAATAAAGTTCCCACTAATAAAAAAAATCAAATAATGAAACTGGCTATGGCAGTTGAACATTTGAGATATTTTCGCAGCAATTTAACATTACCCATATTGTGGGGATTCCTTATAATTGTCAAAGACAAGAGACTGTGGAACAGGCCCATGGAAATTTAAAACAATATCTTCATGAGCTAAAAAAAGAAGAAGATATACCTCTGTACACTACAAATTTATTTTAATTTTTTTTTTGAAAAAAAAATTTGGATGCCAAGGAACTTTCTGCTGAGTGTCTACGGTGCTCTACTACTAGGCATACTTATGCATAGGTGAAAGGGAAGGATCCACTTACTGGCATAATGCCTGATCCTGATCAGGTATTAAATATGTGGAAAAGATCATGTTTGTGTTTTTTCTGCAAGATCCTGAAGAAGCATGGTGGCTGCCAAAGCGATGGGTGGGACATGCTGATGCCAGGACAAAGCTGATCTATGAGTTTGCTGAGTGCCCTGACAACAGTGACTGGGAAGCTATATTGGACATCAGTTCCCAACCCACCATTGCTTACCTATACCCATGAAAATACAAGCTGTCTTGTCTCAAGTTCTTAGACCTTGTGAAACAGAGAATCAAAAAAAGAAATTATAATGACACTGTTATTATTATTTGATGTGACCAGTTATTCAGACTCAAACATGGACTGGTCTAGAAATCAATCCAATATTGGAAATAACAGTCTTCATTTGGAAATCTGGTTCTGGACATTTTCAGAGACATATGTGGAAATTAGCTGCAGTTCTCTATGATGTTATGTTAACAAGAGATAAAGGTGGGGTAGGATCTGAATGTCAAACAGGTGTTAGCACATGTGTTAAGGCTCTTTTAATTGTCAAGTTAAAAATACTTTTGTTTCTTCTACAGTATTTAATGTAAGTTGCATTGATTGTACACCTTCTAATTGTGTTTGTGTTTTGAAATCTGGCATGTCAGTTATGGAGGTCTATCAACCAGATTTTCTTTTATTGCCCTGAGTATCACAGACCCTTGGTATTCTAAAATATCTTGCAAGTACTAGAAGAAATGATGCAGGCTTTAAGCAGAAGCAAGAGGGGTAGTGGGCTTGATTATTGCTTGTATAACAGCTTTAATTACATTGATTGCTAGCACCACTGCTTCTGTAATTGCTGTGACATAAGAAGTTAAGACAGCTACTTATGATGTTCTTTGAGTTTGAGGCCATCCCAATCAACATAGTCAATTCCAGGTCAGACAGGTCTCCAGTGTGACATGTCTCAAAATATATTTGCGAAGTACTTCTCCCTGGCATAACCTTTTCTTTTATAAATTATTCAATTCTGCCATTTCCATTGTATTTGGCAGCCTTTACACCTATTCATCATATATGATTTTGCTCATTGCTAATTTCATGTAACAAGTGCATATTTTAATTTCTTTGTGATCCTCATAAATTTCAAAACAAGAAAAATAATAAATATATAGCCTTAAGCTAATATGCTCATACTAGAAACCTTCTGTTATAGTATTTTATTTGAAGTCTCAGAATGATAAATTCACATTTTTAATTCTTTATATTGAAGGTAGCACAAAGAAAATGATTGCATATTTCATTTCTGGCTCTCGACAAATTCTTCATATACCCATAAGTCTATGCAAGACTGGTTTCTTTGATTGTATATTAATGGCAGTCTTTTGTTTGTCACATATTATTGTATAAGAAATTTTACTAAGTTTCTTATGTCTTAAGAAACTAAAATTTGTTTAATTCATTTCCTTCCATCCCCTCAGACTTACTCTTGCATTTTCTAATGCTTATTAGAAAACTAAGATATTAAAATCTATTAGTTGTCAGTATCTAATATCTAATAGTTAAAGATTCTAAAAGTTATGCATTGAGAAAAAAACAGAAACAAGAAATTACTACTGATTTCTAAACAGATACTAAATTTGATACTACTATGTTTAGCATGCTGTTTGGTAGTATTGATAACTTAATTGATAAGTGTCTTCTTTTTTATGTGAAAATCTTTATTGGATATTTTATTTACATTTCAGATGCCATCCTCTTTCCCCATTTTCCCTCCCTAGAAAACCCTTATACCACCCCCACTTCTCTTTTTTGCTTTTATACTATTTTTTAATGTTAATCAAAGGCTTTATAAATTTGGTAATGTTCAATATCAATCAGTAGTATAACCCAATACCCAACCTAGATATATTAACTATCTTTGACTGGCGAGGACACGCAAACATCCACCTCTGTGTCCACCCCTCTTGTCACCTATCCTCCTCTCCTTCTCCTCCTTTCCTTACTCCTTATCCTCCTCTCCTTACTCCTCCCACCTTAGCTCCTCCTACATATCACCGTTCCTGTTAAAATAAAACTTTTCTCTTAGAACACAATTAGAGCATAACTATACCAGTTTGTATCAGTAAAGTACAAGATAGACATAATACCCAGTCCATCATTTTGTTGACAAAACAGAACCTCTGTCGTCCCTCCTAACTAAAAGACTTAATTCTGAACCTGACTTTTTTTCTTGGCTTTAGAATGAATGTCAGCTGAAAACCATCCTCTCAAAACTTTTCTCTCAAATAAATAGCCAGGATTGGCTATGAGACTATAAGTCTTCAACCCCGTCAGTAATCCAGAATGACTGAGTTATCTGAAATTATGCAATCTCCAAGCATAGCTTCTAAAATTTAGCCAAATTGTAGAGACCACTGAGCACCCGGACAGTCCCTATACTACATAACATTGGAGCATTCGATCTACAGCCTTCTGGCCCAGGATCATCTGACAGACCAAATGATGCAGAATTATTAAGGGCTGGTTACTCTGTCTAGGCAGATATAATCAGTCGACTATTCTGCAAGTGCATCCTTTTCTGGACAGTAATTTGTCTTTAGATGGGAAGAGGCAATTCTTGCCCAGTGGCTGTCTCACCACAACTGGAGTAAATCCAAAGATGCTCAATTTCTTCTTATAATCCAAGACAGGAAGCTTTCAGGAGCAGACAGGTCTCTAATCAAAATGGACATTAATACAGAAATGTTTGTAACGTCAATTCTGTGGACTTCTGATGTTTTGAAAACTAACTATTCATGTAAGGCAATCTGGACTATTGTTTGTTAAATCCTCTCAGTTAAATAAAATATAGAAAACACCCTAACAATATACTCAGAGCCATGAATTTGCTATAGGCCCTTAACTCACAGGCTAACCATCTCAAGTCAGTTTAAAAAGTGAAAGAAGGACTGGGTCTAAGCCTTGTATTCCTAAATGTGTTATATAGGCACAATGCCTATGAGAGTAACAATATTAATCTCACTTTATATCAATAAGAAGCTCATACCAATGGAAACCTTAAATTTGAAATCAAAGTAAATTTTGTACCATTTAAGAAATTATAACTTCATCTTAATAAGAATTATACATATTTCTACGAATAGTTTATGGCTATGCAATAAATTCTAGCTAATCTTCCCTGTTCTAACAAAACCACTACTTTTTCATAGAAAGACAACCCAATATTGACCACCTAAGTCCCCAAGCCCAGGGAGTAGGGGCGCCGAGTCTTCATTAACTTCTTCAAGTTGATTATGGGTGTTGAGATATTAGAAGAGGGGCAAGGGGAAGAGTAAATTGATAAGCCTCTGATGTCTGTGTCTTCACTGCATCCAGTTGCAATTCCAAGACATCAGAGGTTCTAGCAGTTCTGCTCAGCTCACTTGATGAGTAGATACACAGAGGCTGTGTATTCTTCAATATACAATTCTCAAAACAAATTTTAGTATCAAGATAATTTTTTATTTGAATTCTGGAATCTACTCTTCTGGCGGCCTGCCTCTGTCATGTCTAATCCATATAATTCTGAGAGTTCCTATGAGGGTGTACTCCCACCATCCTCCCATTTCACCTTCCTGCTCTCAAATTCCCCAAAACTAGGGAATCCAAACTTTCAGACACCAAGGCCCTCTATTTCCACCGATGCCTAACCCCTTACCCCATCCCCCCCTTCAATTACTATAAGGGTGTGCTCCCACCATTCTCACATTCCCACCTCCCTGCTCTTGAGATTCCCCAACACTAGGGAATCCGAACATTCAGGTATCAAGGCAGTCCACTTCCACTGATGCCTGGCAAGGCCACCCTCAACTACCTATACCGGTGGAGCCATGAGTCCCTCCCTTTGTGTTCTCGGGCTGGAGATTTTAGAATGACTACTCCAGCTTGTTTCTTAGGGTAATTTGATTGAAAAATTGTTTTCCAGCCTTTTACTCTAAGGTAGAGTCTGTCTTTGTCACTGAGGCAGGTTTCCTGTATGCAGCAAAATGCTGGGCCCTGTTTATGTATCCAGTCCATTAGCCTATGTCTTTTAATTGGGGAATTGAGTCCATTGATGTTAAGAGATGTTACAGAACAGTGATTGTTGCTTCTTGTTATTTTTGTTATTAGAAGTGGAATTATCTTTGTGTGGCTATCTTCTTTTGGATTTGAGTTCTCTTAGGCTCTGTATGACATCTGTCCAGCATCTTCTAGTTTTTATAGTATCTGATGTGAAGTCTGATGTAATACTGATAGGTCTACCTTTATATGTTACTTGGCCTTTTTCTCTTACAGCATTTAATATTCTTTCTTTGTTTTGTGCACTTGGTGTTTTGATTATTATGTGATGGGAGGTATTTCTTTTCTGGTCTAGTCTATTTGGCGTTCAATAGGCTTCTTGTATGTTTATGAGCATCTCATTCTTTAGATTAGGGAAGTTTTCTTCTATAATTTTGTTGAAGATATTTATTGGCCCTTTAAGTTGGGAATCTTCACTCAAATCTATACCTATTATCCTTAATAGGTATAGATTTGGTATAGATCCTTAATAGGTATAGGTTTGGTCTCCTCATTGTGTCCTGGATTTCCTGGATGTTTTGGGTTAGGAGCCTTTTGCATTTTGTGTTTTCTTTGACAGTTGTGTTAATATTTTCTATAGTATCTTCTGAACCTGAGATTCTCTCTTCTATCTCTTCTATTCTGTTGGTGATACTTGTGTCTATGACTCCTGATTTATTTCCTAGGTTTTCTATCTCCAGGGTAGTCTCCCTTTGTGATTTCTTGATTGTTTCTACTTACATTTTTATGTCCTGAATGGTTTTGTTCAATTCCTTCACCTGTTTGGTTGTGTTCTCTTGTAATTCTTTAAGGGATTTTTTTGTTTTCCCTTTAAGGGCTTCTACCTGTCTACCTGTGTTCTTCTTAAATTCTTTGAGCGTGTTATTTATGTCCTTCTTAAAGTCCTCTATCATCATCATTAGAAGTGATTTTAAATCTGAATCTTGTTTTCCTAGTACTATGGGGAATTCAGGACTTTCTTGTGTGGGAGAACTAGGTTCTAATGATGCCAAGTACCCTGAGTTGCTGATGCTTATGTTCTTGTGCTTACCTTTTGCCATCTGGATCTCCTTAGTTCTACCTGCCCTGTCTCTGACTGGAGCCTGTTTTTCCTATTATCTTGGTTTTATCAAAACTGTGTGAGATGAGTGTTGCTACTGCAGTAAGAGCTAAGACCCAAAATCTGCTCAGGCAAGGAGTGACTTCCTGGGTCCTAGTGGGTTTCAGTTACTCCCTGCTTGGGGCAGGCATTGCTGTCTGCTTACCTAAGATAATGCCAGGGTTAGAGCACTTGGGAGCCCCGCTTCCTCTGGATTCTTAGAGATTGGGGGCAGAGCTGCCACCCAGGATCTGCTCAGTGCTCAGGCCCAGACTGGAAGAAACCAGTGTGTCTTTTTAATTTAATCACATCAGTAAAAGACATGTTTCAATGTAATTTTATTATATTTTAAATTATTTAATGGTAATCATTCTTACACAAACTTGTAGTTTTAATTATATATAATTTCCTTAATTTTATTTCAATTAATCTGCTAAAATTGCTATTATTATAACTCTCTACATGAGTTTGATTGAGATTTTAAATTCTTGTATTATCATGATGTTAAAATCTGTTTCATAATGACATTGACTTGTGTGCATATAATGTCTTTTCATCAGAGTTACTATAGGAACTGTAGACTTTAATATATGTTAATATTTCAGAAATGGAACTTTAGAAAATTAAATAGAGTCTGATTTTTCTTTAAAATATTCCATAGTTCGCTAAATTTTTTAATAACAAACATAATACTCTCCATTTATCTATTTGGAAGTATAAGCAAGCATGTTCTCAGGATTAACACTATGCATAAACTTTTATAACCTAGTTTAGAACAATTTACTTATCTGTGCAAATAGACACAGTATTTGAATGTTATAGGAAATTTTAATTTATGCTTCATATTTCATATTAAAAATAAATTTTAACAAAAATAATGTCATAAAAACATTATGTTTTCCTTGTTAAATGAGTTTCAGAGACAGACATTCTGTTTCAGCTTAATTATTTGTGAGATAATTTGAAGGATTTGCAGGAGAAATAAACTCCATAGTCTTGATCACTTGAACACTATATTGCCAACAAAATGGTTGTCCACTTTGAGGAGGTTTGGAAAGTGCTGCCTTAAGAGGGGAAATGCAGATTTTCAGAAAAAATGGTCTCATCTACTTCCTGGTGCTCTCTCTGGCTCATGCTTATAAACTCTTAGCTTCCTATTCTTGATGCTTACCTCTGTATTGCTCCTTATAATTATGGCCACTAACTCCCTGGACTCACAAGCCCAAATTAATGTTCTTTTCTATAAATTAGTTGCTGATTTAACCCTACAAATGGAGACTAACACAGAAGTTCATACAAGGGAGTGAAGTAATTTTCTGATAGACGTTTCAGGTTTTTTTGGAGTAATAATGATATGAAAACTGTTGGCTACAGAAGTGCTTAAATGCTCTAGTCAGGAATTAATGAGACATTCCTGCAGAATCCCAAAAGGCAAAAATGACATGTATAGAATCTGGAAGCACAGCTCAAGAGATTCAGCAAGTTGTCCAGAGCCCATTCCTCTTATATTTTTCAAAGAACCTCGATGCATTCTACTCTTGTCCTAAGAGCTTGCCTGAAGTTAAATTTAAATGTAATTGATTAATTAATTTTGTGGAGGCAATTTAAAGGTAGCCTAATATTGAATCATTGACATGGTACTTGATAATGACTGTTATGCATATCTACAATGAAAAAAGAAATTTTTCAGAAAGAAGCGCAAAATTTACATTTTAAAGAAAGAAAAAGTCTGAGAAGTTTCATGCTGCACGCAAGGCTTTTTCAGAGAGTGATAAAGAGAATAGTTTCATTAATCAGAGGTCTCCTGTTCTATACAAGAAAAAGAAAAGAAAGAAAAAAGAAAGAGAGAGAGAGAGAGAGAGAGAGAGAGAGAGAGAGAGAGGATGCTTTTAGAGAAAGACCCCATCCTATTAGCTTTCAACTTGTGCAAAGAAATGGCCTATGGCATTTTCTGCTTCTAGAAAACCAGCTATTAATGTGATTGGAAGCGGCTACTGTCCATCCCAATCCAACTTCAGAAGTTGGCAGTATCATCCATATGGTGTTACTGGCTGTATAAGCATGAAGGAATCAAGCATAAATAGGTCATGTTAAATAGGTTATATATTCCCTTTCAATGGTTTTAGGGAAGTCCCTGCACTAAGGACCTAAGAGAGCAGGAGTCTCTGAGAGAAGATATAAAAGTGAACCTTAGGTTGTGCTAGAGACCTCAAGATATTAGAGATGCTACAATTGTTATATATCTGTCAGGGAGAACTGCATATAGGGAGTAGAACCAACCAAATGGAAAGAAAATAGACATCAGGATTTGAGGATTGCACTCTTCATTTCTGATCTTTTGTGTGTGGGGGGGTCTAGTATTTTCTTATTAAGTTCTCATTTTCTTCCTCTTGGAGTGGTAACATCTTTGTTACGTCATAGTATGTTAGAAGTATCTAACTTGTTTTTTTTGATTTCACAGTAAGTTAGGACTAAGAGATTTAATATCAGAAGAAATTTTTGCTTTTAGACACTATTATGACCATGGAGAACTACTGGAAGTTTGAAAGTTGGATTAAATTCTTTTCACATTTTTATATGACCTTTGACTATGATTTCCAGGGAGTGCCATATTGTAGTTTGAATGAGAAATTTTTCTCCACAGTCTTGGACACTTGAATGCCCAGTTGACAGTGCTATTTGGGGATGTTTGTGCAGCTTTTCTGGAAGAATCATTACTGAAGAAGAGCTTTAAGATTAAAAAGCCTTATCTACTTGCCTGCTTCTGATTTTGCTTTCTCCTTTTTGCTTGTAGTTCAAGATGTAAGCTACCATCTTCCTGTTTTGCCTACCAACCCTGCAACCTACTGCCATGCTTCCCTTCCATTATAAACTGTAAACCTCTGACACTGTGAGCCCAAGTAATTACTTTCTCATATAATTTGCAATAAATATGATGTTGTATCACAGCAACACAAAAGTAATCAATATGTGACCATTAATAAGTAGGTCATGGTAGTTAAAATATACAATGTAGAGAAAGCAAATTTTTAAAGGGAATATGAAATTAGTACCATTAAAGAAAAAAACATTTACTTCACTTTCTCAAATTTACTAACATTATATTAGCTTTGCACTATGACATTTCATTGCAATTTGCCTATGTACTTCATGAGATCTTGACAAATTTGTATTATTGAATCATTCTGTTTCATTTATCTCTATCACTATTCTCCAAATCTTTGTTTTTAAAACTTTCTGTGAAATTCATAAGTTTTAAATATACTTGATTAATAAATCTTATTGTTATACAATATTTCAAATCCTAGTTAGATTTTGATTCTAATTTTTATTATTGGCATTAGTTAGGGCAGTGAAAAACACAGCTGACTTTCCATAGGCCTATTTTGAATAGATAGTCTAATTTTCATTTTTTTATATTAAAATTACTTTGTTGTAGAGAATGTACAAAGTAAATTTTAAAAAGTTTCATGTGGCATGAATAATGAAACCTACATCCAAAATCTATAAGTCTCAAGGAACTTTAAAACCAGATAGCCATTCTGAGGCCTTTGAGCTTTGCTTTAGATTTTACAACTTCTGTTTTTTGAACTTTAGTGTATTATCTACCACAGAAAACAAAAATTAAACAAATTACTCCAGAGTTAAAACTAGAAAAACAATTAGCTTTATATTATTATCTATTACATCACAGTATCATTTATCTAATTCTGTGTTTCCATATCACCTGGTGTTTTATTTATTTTCTCTGATTCTACATGTTATACTATATCCACATTTAAATTTGTTTATGCTTATACATTTATATGTTATAGACTAGGATTTATATAAAGTATTTACTTTTGAAAATTTCAGGCATAAAGTATATTTTGATTATATATACTCCTCCTGCCTCTTCCAACTACTCCCAGCACCCGAAAATTCATTTCTTGTGTCCTTTTCTTTAATACTTATCATTATTTTTATATAGATAGATAAATAGATCAATGATAGACAGATAGATAGATAATAGATGACAGAAATATCAATTTTACTGAAACAAATTAGTGTTGCCTACATGCACATAAATGTAGAGCTAACTACATGGGCATGGACAACCTATCAGAGACCTAGCTTCTAAAAGGGATGAATCTTCTTCCAATAGCAGCAGTTGACTGCCTATAGTTCTAGAAGCTAGGAGTGGGGCTTTCTGGGTTCTTATCCAACCTAAGCTAGAATGTTGAATGATGTGGTGCAATTCATAATTCTAAGAATGTATAAGTCTGACATTCCTCTCATGTCCAGAAGACACTGTTTTATAGCAGTCTTTGAAGATACTCTGGCTCTTACAATCTTTCTGCTCCCTCTTCAGAGACTTCCACGAAACCTTGAGCACTGGGGTTGTATCACAGATATCACAGTTGAGAATGGGCATTCCACACTTGTCCATTCTCTTCAATTTAGAAATCATGATCCTATCTAATAGTCTATCCACTGCAAAAAAAAAACATTTTTTTTTGATGAGAAGTGATATCTGTTCTAATCTATGGATTGAAATGTATTTAGAAGCCATATGGTTATGATATCAACTTAGCAAAAGCTAATAGTAGTTCTCGTTTAGGGCCTACAAACTCTTCTGTCATGGTTCTTGGATAGGTTTACAATCCCATAGATTAGTTCCCTTATTTTGAGGAGGATTTAACTGCAAATGGAGAGCTCATGAGTCAAAGGCATTTCTTGAATAAAAAATGATAAAAGAAAGACCTCTGAGTATAGAGATGGTTGGAGGTAGTCAGTTAGAGAAGGAGGTAGTCAGTTAGAGAAGGAAGCATGGGGAAGAGAAGAAAAGAATAATCTAGCAGCAGTGCCTCATTAACAAAGAGGATTCTTGGCAAGGATGTTGGGGTTCACATTGATAGAACTAAGTTTGTGAATTTACTGATAAAAACAGGTTTGATGGAAGGGCATGTAAAGGGAAAAAGTGACTTACTTATGAAAGGTGGCTAGTGATCAAAAAAATAAATATTGAGAGCTGTAGGTCAGGAATAGATTTATGAGTAGGATTTTAGGTGCATTTTTAGAGATTAGCAAAAAGAGAAACTATATAAGCCATGTACTAGGAGCTGTATATCTCTTCTTCACTCTACTAAGAACAATTGTCCTCTATAGCTCAGTTTAAACATGATTTCTAATGTGAAGTTAAGTTGTTAAGTTCCTAACCTTTCTCTAAAAACATTCTAAATATTTATATATTCTGATTTATACTTTTATATGTGTACTTTTTATATTTGTATTATCAGTCAGTGTAGTAGTAGCTTGTAATTATTAAATGATTATCACATAGCTGTGCTAAGCTGGTAAGGTAATCTTAACTATTTGGTTTTTAGAACCGTTGTTTTTATAAACGAATATATCTCTTGACTTTTTTTTTTTACCCTTGTCACAGAACCTGGTGAAAGTTAAGTGTTTACTATTGCTTTAATTAATGGAAGGATCAACAATTCTATTTCTATAGTTATTGACTACTTCTGGCTAAGAAATATATTTTCAATTTGGATCCATTGTATTCCTATGCTCACATCTGTAAATTATTACATTGCTTAATACCCAAGTTTATTTTCACAGCTCTCACAGTATCCATAACTTGTATTTAATTTTAGAGTTAGAAAGATATAGTAGTAATCAGTCATTAACCCAATTGCAAATTGTTTATTCATATAGTCATGTGTGAAGTGGCCATAAGATTTAAATGATTACACTTCTGGATAGTAATATTAATTTGAATTTTTATGTTAATTTAACCATGAGTTTCTTAGGAAAACTGTTCTAAATGTACAGTGTTGCCAAAGTCAATTTCTGCATTTTGCTTGCATAAGTATGTAGTTTCTATTTGATAGAAATCATCTTGGTATAATATTTTAAAGGTTCTGAATCCATTTAATAACCATGTGTAAGAAATAAATATATTTCACCTTATCTGTCAGCAAAATGTTTCAGGCTTGTTTTTTCCCTGTGACCTAGATACACCCAAAGCCTGTGAGAGTTACTCTGAATTTATTTTGGAAAAAATCAATATCAGTTTTCTCCTTGCCCATTTCTATAGGGAATATTTTCTCTTTGCCTTCCATCTACTCACAGTAGAAACTTCAGTCGAAGATAAATAATATGACAACCTTTCCAGATTCATCTCCTTGAAAGGAGAGGGATTTTTCACATTGGCTCATTAAGTTGAGATATTCTGTCCTGAACAAAACCCCAAACTGTACTATAAGCAGATGCTAGCTGCAATGCAAAATGGGTAAAAACAGGAATATTTTAATCCTCTAGTGCACCTGCATATAGAGCACACTCTTGGCACTTAATCATTGAATCGTAATTTTAATTCTATAAAATACCTTATAAAGTCCTTATTTTCAAAAGAGGAGCACACTAGTTCCTTACATTTGTATGGTATTTTGTAAGTTGGAGAGATTTTCAAAGCTGACAGCTTGGTTGATTCTTACAACATTCTCTGAGGTAGAATAAAAAGACTGTTTTGTTCTAGCTCATACAGATTCATTTCTTAACCCTTTGTCATTGCATCCTTTGCTTCTAAATGATATTTTGGTCTAGTTATTCTACAGATAAGACTGATCTCTGGAAAACTGTTCTAATTAAGCATAGCAAAGAAAGGAAAAAAAACCTAAAAGCATTCTTTAAAATGCATTTCATACCTAATACAAAAGGAAAAATACAGTTGTTGCACACTCTCTGTTACTTCTGTTGAACCAATATGATTTGCTTTCTGAAACAACAAGAATCAATCTACAAATGTCTGTAAATAGTTAATTAGAAATATTTTGGTTACTTTCTTCCATTTTTGACCACCTCAACTGATTAAGATATTATGTTTTGGTGAGGAAAATTAGCCTTTAATTGGTTCATCTACCATTATTCTGATATTCCTACTGTTTGTCAATAAACTTCTTGATAATCAAACTGACCCAATATGAGTTGATAATTGAAAAGTAAAACTGAAATGTATCATATAACATACTTATTAATATAAAATTGATGTTTTTAATTAAAATGTATATGTTTAAATGTATTGATACACTGAAATGTGAGATAAATGTTAAGGGAAAATAAAATTTGAAGTTTCAAAAACATAATATGTATAAATGTTGTGATACATGCCTAAAATTCTAGTATTCAATAGGTAAAAATTAGATGTACCAGAGATTTCAGGTCACCTTTGGTTAACTAGTGAATTCTATTACACCACAGCTAATCTGTTTATAAATAAAATGAAAAAAATGAGGAAATACCTCAGTACTTTTGAAAAAATGTTCATAAATGATCTTTCATGCTGGATGAGCCTTTTTGGACAAGCCAAGCTACCCTAAGCAAGTGCCTGCTCTCCCAGGGAGACCTCCATTTTCCCATCAACTACCTCCTCTTTCATTATACACTTAAATGAGATACAGGTAAGATTCCCTTCCCCCAACCATCTTCCCTGCTCTCTGAGCCCTTTGCACCAAGCCAAGCTGCCCTGAGCAGCTTGCTATCCAAGGGACCTTCATTCTTCAGCTGACTCTATTACCTCCTTCATTAAAACTGAGACTCCCAACCATATAGGTTAGGTTCACTTCTATTTATCTTCCCTGCTTGCTGAGCCTTCTGGGCCAACCGAAGCTGTCCTGAGTAGCATACTATCCCAGGGAGACCTCCATTCTCCTGCCACCTCTCTGCCTACCTTCCTCAAACCTGAAGTTCCAGAAACATACAGACATGCAAGTACAAAAGCATACAGCTCAAGGATAACCATCAGAGCCTTGCCACACCAGGACCATCAAGGTTCATGACCTCCCAATACCTACTACAACAAAGACATCCAGGGAACAAAACCACCCAGAATGCTAAAGGCCCTCTAAAGAACACCATCAACAAAAGCCAGGGCAATATGACAACTCCAAAGCATAGATACCCTACTGTAGCAAGCTCTGGATATCTTAACAACTGAAACAGATAAAAATGACCTTTAATCCAATCTTATAAAAGTGATAGAGGCCTCTAAATAAGAAATTAATAAATTCCTTAAAAACATGAATAAAAATAAAATTAAATAGTTGAAGGAAATAAATAAAACTGCTTAAGAACTGAAATTAAAAATAGAGCAATAAAGAAAACACAGAGTGAGGAAATCCTGGAAAGGGAAAACCTAAGGAATAGAACAGGAACAACAAATGCAAGCATTAACAACAGAATACAGGAGATGGAAGAAAGAATCTCAGGCATAGAAGATGAATAGAATAAATGGCTATATCAGTAAAAGAAAACGTTAAATCTAAAAATTCCTTGACATAAAATACCCAGGAAATCTGGGGCACTATGAAAAAACTGACATAAAAATAATAAGAATAGAAGAAGGTGAAGAGTCCCAACTCCAAGGCCCAGAAAATATTCTCAACAAAGTCACAGAAGACTTTCCCAACCTAAAGGAAAAGGTGCCTATAAACATATAGAAAGCCTATAGAATATCAATTAGACTGTACTCAAAAAGGAAAATCTTCTCATCACATAATAATCAAAGCTCAAAATTTACATAACAAAGAAAGAATTTTAAAAGCAGCAAGAGAAAAAGGCCAGGTAACATACGAAGGCCAACCTATCAGAATGACATCTGACTTCTCAACAGAGACACCAAAAAGCTACAAGGGCCTGGAAAGTCATCTTGCAACCTCTAAAAATTCACAAATGTCAACTTTTAGTACTATATCCAGAAACTTTCAATAACCATAGATGGAGAAAAGAAGATATTTCAAGACAAATCCAAATACAAACAATATTTATTCACAAATCAAGTCTTACAAAAACTTCTAGAAGGAAAACTCCAACCAAAAAAAGATAACTACACTCAAGGAAACATAAGAAATAGTAACTCCATATCAGCAAACACAAGAAAAGCACTGTCTCTTTCTCTCTTGCTTTCTTTCTCTCTCCAATACCACCAACATCAAAATAATAGGAAATAGCAATCACTGGTAATTCATATCTCTCAACATCAATGGAATCAATTCTCCAATAAAAAAAGGGGGCTGAAAGAATACATGCAAAAGCAAGATCCATCATTTTGCTGCATACAAAAATACATCTCAGCCATAAAGATAAATATTACCTCAGAGAAGAGTGCTGGAAAAAATTTCTCCAAGCAAATGGACCGAAGAAGCAAGTTGAAGTGTGTGTGTGTGTGTGTGTGTGTGTGTGTGTGTGTGTGTGTGTTGAAGTGTTTATAACAAGATAAAGAGAGTATGTTCTGTGGGTGTGTGGAGAGGTATGGGGGAAGGGGATGTCTCAGCGGGCCCATGCAGAGGCATCTCTTCTCCCTGAGGGACCAGTCACACACATGTATACTATAGAATAGAGTTTATTCAGGGCTAGGAGGGTATTAGAGGCAGAGAGAGAAAGAGAGAGAGAGAGAGAGGTAGAGGCAGGTCAGGAAAAAGGGAGAAGGGAAGCGGGGAGGGGTGAGGGGACAGAGAAGCTAGAGGCAAGAGAGCAAAAGATTAAGAGGTTAAGAGAGAGAGGAGGGGGCAAACAGCCCCTTTTATAGAGGGCCAGGCCTACCTGACTGTTGCCAAGTAACTGTGGGAGGAACATACCTGCTGTTGCCAGGTAACTGTGGAGGTGGAGTTTAGACAGAATACTAAC
>JANHMN010000005.1:7817838-7840435 GCA_030674055.1 Rhabdomys pumilio | reverse complement strand
ACTCAGGATGATATTTTCTAGTTCCATCCATTTACCTAAGAATTTCTCGAATTCATTATTTTTAATAGCTGAGTAGTACTCCATTGTGTAAATGTACCACATTTTTTGTATTCATTCCTCTGTTGAAGGACATCTGGGTTCTTTCAAGCTTCTGGCTATTATAAATAAGGCTGCTATGAACATAGTGGAGCATATGTCCTGGTTATATGTTGGAGCATCTTCTGGGTATATGCCCAGGAGTGGTATAGCTGGATCTTCAGGTAGTGCTATGTCCAATTTTCTGAGGACCTGCCAGGCTGATTTCCAGAGTGGTTGTACCAGCTTGCATTCCCACCAAAAATGGAGGAGTGTTCCTCTTTCTCCACATCCTTGCCAGCATCTACCATCACTTGAATTTTTTATCTTAGGCATTCTGACTGGTGTGAGGTGGTATCTCAGGGTTGTTTTGATTTGCATTTCCCTAATGACTAAGGATGTTGAGCATTTCTTAAGGTGCTTCTCGGCCCTTCGAATTTCCTCAGTTGAGAATTCTTTGTTTAGCTCTGTACCCCATTTTTAATAGGGTTAATTGGTTGTCTGGAGTCTAATATCTTGAGTTCTTTGTATATATTGGATTTTAGCCCTCTATCGGATCTAGGATTGGTAATGATCTTTTCTCAATCTGTTGGTTGCTGTTTTGTCTTATTGACAGTGTCTTTTGCCTTACAGAAGCTTTGCAGTTTTATCAGGTCCCATTTGTTTCTTGATCTTAGAGCATAAGCCATTGGGGTTCTGTTGAGGAACTTTTCCCCTGTGCCTATGTATTCGAGGGTCTTCCCCAACTTCTCTTCTATTAGTTTCAGTGTAACTGGTTTTATGTGAAGGTCCTTTATCCACTTGGACTTGAGCTTTGTACAAGAGGATAAGAATGGATTGATTTGCATTCTTCTACATGCTGACCTCCAGTTGATCCAACACCATTTGTTGAAAATGCTGACCTTGTTCCACTGGATGGTTTTAGCTCCTTTGTCAAAAATCAAGTGACCATAGGTGTGCAGGTTCATTTCTAGATCTTCAATTCTATTCCATTGATCTTCCTGCCTGTCTCTGTACCAATACCATGCAGTTTTTATCACTACTGCTTTGTAGTACAGTTTGAGGTCAAGGAGAATGATTCCCCCAGAAGTTCTTTTATTGTTGAGAATGATTCTCCCTATCCTGTTTTTTTTTTTGTTGTTGTTATTCCAAATGAATTTGCAAATTGCTCTTTCTATCTCTAGAAAGAATTGATTTGGAATTCTGATGGGGATTGCATTGAACCGGTAGATTGTTTTTGGCAAGATGGCCATTTTTACTAAGTTGATCCCGCCAATCCAGGAGCATGGGAGATCTTTCCATCTTCTGAGATCTTGTTTAATTTCTTTCTTCAGAGACTTGAAGTTCTTGTCATACAGATCTTCCACTTCCTTGGTTAGATTCACTCCAAGATATTTTATATTATTTGTGGCTATTGGGAAGGGTACCATTTCCCTAATTTCTTTGTCATCCTGTTTATCCGTTGAGTAGAGGAAGGCTACTGATTTGTTTGAGTTGATTTTATATCCAGCCACTTTGCTGAAGTTGTTTAGGAGTTCTCTGGTAGAAATTTTAGGGTCACTTATGTATACTATCATATCATCTGGAAATAGTGAAATTTTGACTTCTTTTCCTATTTGTATCCCTTCGACTTCCTTTTGTTGTCTGATTGCTCTAGCTAGGACTTCCAGAACTATATTGAATAGGTAGGATGAAAGTGGGCAGCCTTGTCTAGTCCCTGATCTTAGTGGGATTGCTTCAAGTTTCTCTCCATTTAGTTTGATGTTGGCTACTGGCTTGCTGTATATTGCTTTTACTATGTTTAGGTATGGGCCTTGGATTCCTGTTCTTTCCAAGACTTTTATTAAGAAGCAGTTTTAAATTTTGTCAAATGCTTCCTCGGCATCTAGTGAGATGATCATGTGGATTTTTTCTTTGAGTTTATTTATGTAATGGATTACATTGATACATTTTCAAATATTGAACCATCCCTGCATTCCTGGGATAAAGCCTACTTGATCATAATGAATGATTGCTTTGATGTGTTCTTGGATTTGGTTTGTGAGAATTTTATTGAGTATTTTTGCATCAGTATTCATAAGAGAGATTGGTCTGTAGTTCTTTTTCTTTGTTGAGTCTTTGTGAGGTTTAGGTATGAGCATAATTGTAGCTTCATAGACCAAATTGGGTAGTGTTCCTTCTGTTTCTATTCTGTGGAATATTTTGAATAGAACTGGTCTTCCTTGAAGGTCTGATAGAATTTTGCACTAAAACATCCGGTTCCAGACGGTTTTTGGTGGAGAGACTTTTAATAACTGCTTCTATTTCTTTAGGGTTTATGGGACTGTTTGGATAGTTTATCTGCTCCTCATTTAACTTTGGTACCTAGTATCTGTCTAGAAAATTGTCCATTTCATCCAGATTTTCCAATTTTGTTGAGAATAGGTCTTTGTAGTAGGATCTGATGATTTTTTTAATTTCCTCATTTTCTGTTGTTATTGTCTCCCTTTTCAGTTCTAATTTTATTAATTTGGACACTGTCTCTGTGCCCTTTGATTAGTCTAGCTAAGGGTTTATCTATCTTGTTGATTTTCTCAAAGAAACAGCTCTTGGTTTTGTTGATATTTTGTATAGTTCTTTCTGTTTCTACTTGGTTGATTTCAGCTCTGTGTTTGATTATTTCCTGCCATCTACTTTTCTTGAGAATATTAGCTTCTTTTTGTTCTAAAGCTTTCAGCTGTGCTGTCAAGTTGTTAGTGTATGCTCTCTCCAGGCTTTTTTTTTTTGTAAGCACTTAGAGCTATGAGTTTTCCTCTTAGTACTGCTTTCATGGAGTTTCACAAGTTTTGGTATAATGTGTCCTACTTTTTATTAAATTCTAAAAAGTCTTTAATATCTTTCTTTACTTCTTCCTTGACAAAGTCATCATTGAGTAGAGCATTGTTCAGTTTCCACGTGTATATTGGCTTTCCATTGTTTTTGTTGTTATTACAGACCAGCCTTATTCCTTGGTGGTCTGATAGTGTACACAGGATTATTTCGATCTTTTTGTATCTGTTGAGGGAGGCCTGTTTTGTGACCAATTTTATGGTCTATTTTGGAGAAGGTACCATGAGGTGCTGAGAAAAAGGTATATACTTTTGTTTTAGGATGAAATGTTCTATAGATATCAGTTAAATCCATTTGGTTCATAACTTCTGTTAGCTTCATTGTGTCTCAGTTTAATTTTTGTTTCCATGATCAGTCCCTTGCTGAGAGTGAGGTGTTGAAATCTCCCACTATTATTGTGTGAGATACAATGCATGCTTTGAGCTTTAGTAAAGTTTCTTTTATGTATGTGGGTGCCCTTGCATTTGGAGCATAGATGTTCAGAATTGAGAGTTCCTCTTGGTACATTTTTCCTTTGATGAATATGAAGTGTCCTTCTTCATCTTTTTTTTATTACGTTTGGTTGAAAATCGATTTTATTTGATATTAGAATGGCTACTCCAGCTTGTTTCTTGGGTCCATTTGCTTGGAAGATTGTTTTCCAATCCTTTCTCTGAGGTAGTGTCTGTCTTTTTCACAGAGTTGCATTTCCTGTATGTAGTAAAATTCTGTGTCCTGTTTATATATCCTGACTGATAATCTATGTCTTTTTATTGGAGAATTGAGTCCATTGATATTAAGAGATATTAAGGAAAATGATTGTTGCTTCCTGTTATTTTTGTTATTAGAGGTGGAATTATGTTTGTGTAACTATCTTCTTTTTGGGGTGTTGGAAGACTACTTTCTTGCTTTTTCTTGGTTGTAGTTTCCCTCCTTGTGTTGGAGTTTTCCATCCATTATCCTTTGAAGAACTGGATTTGTGTTAAGATATTGTGTAAATTTGGTTTTGTCATGAAATATCTTGATTTCTCCATCAATAGTGATTGAGAGTTTTGCTGGGTATAGTAGTGTGGGCTGGCATTTGTGATCTCTTAGAGTCTGTATAATATCAGTCCAGGATCTTCTGGCTTTTATAGTCTTTGGTGAGAAGTCTGGTATAATTCTTATAGGTATGCCTTTATATGTTACTTTGCCTTTTTCCCTTACTGCTTTTAGTATCTTCTCTTTGTTTTCTATATTTGAAGTTTTGATTATTATGTGACAGGAGGTATTTCTTTTTTGGTCTAGTCTACTTGGGGTTCTGTAGGCTTCTTGTATATTTAAGGATATCTCTTTCTTTAGGTTAGGAAAGTTTTCCTCTATAATTTTGTTGAAGATATTTACTGGTACTTTAAGTTGGGAGTCTTCCCCCTCATCTATACCTATTATCCTTAGGTTTGGCTTTCTCATTGTGTCCTGGATCTCCTGTATGTTTTGGGTTAGTAGCTTTTTGTATTTTGCATTTTTCTTTGACAGTTGTGTCAGTGTTTTCCATGGTATCTTCTGCACATGAGATTCTCTCTTCTATCTCTTGTATTCTGTTGGTGATACTTCTGTCTATGACTCCTGATCTTTTTTTTAGGTTTTCTATCTCCAGGGTAGTCTCTCTTTGTGATTTCTTTATTGTTTCTACTTCTGTTTTTAGATCTTAGAAGGTTTTGTTTGATTTATTCTCCTGTTTGGTTACTTTTTCTTCCAATTCCCTAAGGGATTTTTGTGTTTCCTCTTTAAGGGCTTCTATCTGTCTGCCTGTGTTCTCCTTAATTTCTTTGAGAGTGTTATTTATGTCCTTCTTAAAGTCCTCTGACATCATCATGAGAAGAGATTTTAATTCTGAATCCTGCTTTTCTGGTGTGATGGGGTGTTCAGGGCTTGCTATGATGGGGGAACTGGGTTCTGATGTTTCCATGTAACTTTGGATTCTGTTGCTTACGTTCTTGCACTTGCCTTTTGCCATTTGGTTAACTCTAGTGCTCTCTGTACTTTCTGTCTCTGACTGAGGCCTCCCTTTCCAGTTATCTTACTTGTTTCTGGTCTCCTCGGGGTCCCAATGTCTCTGTGATCTTCTCTAGCTGCTCTGAATACAATGTTAGCTCTAGGATGACTCAGAATATGGTGTCTCCTAGGTAGCAGTCCAGCTAGGTGTCCACTCTTCTGGGTGTAATGTCTCTTCTAGGCTGTCTCAGGCTAATGTGTCCACTTCTCTGAGTGTCGTGGCTCCTTTATTATGTCTCGGGATATGTTGTCTGTCGCTCTGAGTTCCTTTGGTCCTCTGCCACTCTGGGTTCAGTGGATCCTCTACTGCTCTGGGTTCCTTGCACCCTCTAGGGTGGGTCAGGAGGGGTCTGGTGTCCCCAGAAGCAGACCGAGCTTGTCTCTGCTTCAGGCCTCAGATCTGGGAGAGAGGTAGAAGGGGTGTGCTATTCCGCAGGGGTGGAGTTTGGGGTTCTGCTGGAATCTGAGCACTGCCTGCACTCAGCTCTGAGCCTAGGGCAGTGAGAGGGTCTTCTTACCTACTGCTCTGGGTTCCTTGCACCCTCTAGGGTGGGTCAGGAGGGATCCGGTGTCCCCAGAAGCAGACCAGGCCGGTATCTTTTTCTTTAATTGGTGAAGTTTTCTTCTATAATTTCGTTGAAGTTATTTACTGGCCCTTTAAGTTGGGAATCTTTGCTTTTTTCTTTTATACCTATTATCTTTAGGTTTGGTCTTCTCATTATGTCTTGTATTTCCTGGATATTTTGGGTTAGAAGATTTTTTGCATTTTGCATTTTTTTGACAGTTGTATCAATGTTTTCTATGGTATTTTCTGTACCTGAGATTCTTTCTCCTATATCCTGTATTCTGTTGGTGATGCTTGCATCCATGACTCCTGACCTCTTTCCTGGGTTTTCTGTCTCGAGCATAGTCTCCCTTTTTGATTTCTTTATTATTTCTACTTCCATTCTTCCATTTGTATGTTATAAATTGTTTTGTTCAATTCCTTCACCTGTTTGGTTGTGTTTTCTTGTAATTCTTTAGAGGTTTTTCTGTTTCCTCTTTAAGGGCTTCTACCTGTTTACCTGTGTTCTCCTGTATTTCATTGAATGAGTTATTTATGTCCTTCTTAAAGTCTTCTATCATCATCATTAGAAATGATTTTAAATCTGAATCTTGTTTTTTTTGTGTGTTTGTGTGTGTGTGTGTGTGTGTGTGTGTGTGTGTGTGTGTGTCATCGGGTATTGTGGACTTGCTATGGTGGGAGAACTAGGTTCTGATGATGCCAAGTAACCTTAGTTTCTGTTGCTTATGTTCTTGTGCTTGCTTTTTACCATCTGGTTATTTCTAGTGCTGCCTTCACTTGGTATCTCTGACTGGAGCCTGCTTGTCCTTTTATCTTGACTGTGTTAGAACTTCTCAGAGTCCAGCTGTCTCTGTAGTTCTGTGTTCCTGACACTCAGGCTGCTTCTGGGCTCCTGAAATACTGGTGTGCCCAAGCTCCTGAGATCCTGTGATCCTATTATCCTATTTTTTTATATATTAGATCTCCTGGGACTTCAGCCTCCTCTGTGTTTTGAGGGTTTGGATACAGAGCTGAAGTCTAAGGTCTGCTCCAGGCACAAGTGCAGACAGGAAGGGTCCTGTGCCAGTGGCCTTGAGGGAGTTCCTGGGTCCCAGCAGGTCCCAAATTACTCCCTGTTTGGGGTACAGGCACAGCTTACTCACCTACACTCCTGGGAATGTTAGAATTCCTAGGATTCCAGCCTTCTCTATGTTTTGAGGGATTGGGTGCAGAGCTGAAGCCTTAGGGCTGCTCCAGGTGCAGGTGCAGACAGGATGGGAAAACTGCAAAATCTTGCAAGGCAATTTTAAAATAGAATCAGTACTTTGGGATTGTTTAATGAGTTTTACTTATGATTTTAAGAATATTTTTCATTATTAATTCAGTATTGCTTTTTAAAAGAAATTTAATTCTTTTGAATCTTTCTCAGGTAATACACTAATTTTTACAGAACATATTTCCTTTGCTTCTATTTCCTGAAATTAATGTAATAGTTAATTAAATTTGGTCATAAAATTCCAAGTACAAATGTTATTTTTTAAAGCTTGGGAAGGAACAGGACTCCTATAACTTTTATTGGTGAAATCAGAACTGAAACACGAAGGATATAAAATCTGTCAAGAACAATTTCCTTTCTTTGTGTATCATTTAATACATTGTACTGAGGAATTGAGATGTAGATTAGTTAATTGTGACTTTTTTGCAAGATCATTTAATATAATTTTTTCCATCTCTTAGATATCATATAAGGTATAAGAAAGTTTAAATTAAATAGAAGATTATTTGTAATAAGAAGGTGCTAAATATATCTTTTAAGGTTGGATAACTGATGAAGCAGTAAAGAGAAGATCGTTAATTTTTGTTTCTATCATTATATTTTCACCTTCCACTACTTTATTCCCTAGCAAACTATCCAATACTTCCATAAGAAATATTAGATCTTTTTTGAAAAAATAAAAAATCTGCTTCTTTGATCAATTGAATTGAATTGAGGTCTGGAGAGATGGCTCAGCAGTTAAGAGCACTGACTGCTCTTCCAGAAGTCCTGAGTTCAATTCCTAGCAATCATATGGTAGCTCACAACCATCTGTAATGGGATCCGATGCCCTTTTCTGGTGTGTCTGAAGACAGCTACAGTGTGTACTCAAGAGAAGAGGGCATCTTTCAAAAATCTGTTTCTTATTGATAACCCTACATAAAAACAATTAGTCTTGGGTTGTGGGGGACAGCAGTTGTTTGACTTTTCAGCAAGTTCCATGTCATCAATATGATACTTCATCTGGATGATTGTAGGAGCTCCTTGTCAGGTCTATTCCAGTCCAGTCTTGTTACTTACACAGTATCAATACATCCTCAGTATCTATCTTCCTTTAATACAATTACCTACTTTTACTATTTTCTGACTCACAATTCTAAACAATTCCCGTGGGGGAAAAAGATTTCTTTTTGCCTATCTATCTATTGAGTTCTGTTTTACATCATTTGAATCTGAACTTTGCCATTCATTCACCAGTAAGAAGGAAAGTGATTTTGTCCTAATTTAGGCCTTTATCTTTGGTCGGAAACCTCAATATGGCCTACATTAAGTACTCCCAAAGGATATACTATGTGAACAGCAGCTTTCCACTCACTTGTGTGTGAGTAAAGCCATCATCTTAAGCACTCTAGCCTCCTTTGAGCAGTTGGATGACTCACCTCATAGGTTACACAAGTGGTGTCTCTGGCATCTGTGTGGCTTCCAAATTGTTGCCATCCTTGTTAATTTAGGATTCTGCCTCTTGATGGTGATTAATTGTGCATTGATCATGGTAGAAGACTGAAAAAAACTGACCAAAGTGTGAATAGAATTGTGATGTCTTTTTAGGAAGTGTCTGTCTTTATAGGAAAGTGTGTTTGAAATTTTTCTTTTCAAAGTCCCACTGATTTTAAAGATTTATTTTAATTTTCATAAAGGATATATGTGGGGTGTTGTATATTCCATATATGAATGTTAGAAGTTGGGTCCTGGAGATTTAAGCAATTGTGAGGCACCCAACACAGGTGCAGAGAAACAAACCAACAAGTGCTATTAAATACCGAGTCAACCTCTCCAGTCCCCATAAGTATTTAAAATAATGTTTGTTTTCTCTATGTGTTCACATTCATCAAAAAAGTCAACCTTTTTTCAACTATTCATTAACCACTCTGCAACTATTCTCAACTGTCAGTATAAGAAGAAATCTAATTTTTTTTTTTAGTTTAATGTGTAATCTTTTAACTAATTTATATTTTCTTTGGAGACTACTAATTGAACTCTTTTAGAAATACTCAAAGGGATTTTAAAATATATGTTTTTAAAAAAATCCTTCAAACTATGGAAGAAGCAGTTTTATTCCACTATCAGTTAATAATCTTATTTTTTTTATTCTCAGATTCACCATGAAATTAGATATATCCTTAAGATCCAGTTCTTTTGCCTGTGGGTGTTTTGTTGAGTACTGGCACTTCATAAATTCTTGATGCTGAATTAAGTTTCTGCTTTCAGAATTGAATTTCAGGATAAAACATTGTACACCTTTGATACTTAAAAGTAGTACCAAATTTGTCTTAACAAATTTGGGAAGATTTGTGACTATAATAAATTACAGGTGTGACAAAAGCGATTTTTTGTGTGTTTTAATAAAGCTTAGTACATTAAATAAATTAAATCAAAGGAATGAACATGAAATCTGGACATCATGACAGTAGAAAGTTCCATTCAATAAAACAAAAACAAAATTATAAATTTGTCTCAGTAAAATGATCCACTTTTATGAACTTGGGTACAGGATTTAGTAATAATTATCTCATGTATGGTTTGTTTATACTGACTCTAGTTGCCACAAGTGTAGTTACTCTTATATTGATAACTTCAAAGATTATTTCTAAAACACAGAAAATATGTAATAAACAATGAAATCAACTCATTCTTAATTACTTTTCTAATTTGCTGTAATACACTGTCTGAGTCAAATTATAGAAGAAAACAGAGTTTATTTGGACTTACAGTTCCAGATAATTAGAGTATACAGTAGTTAAATGAAGGCATTTTGGCAGGTATGATAACAAGAGCAGTTGCTGAGAGCTCACATCTTGAACCTCAAGCTGGAAACAGAAAGAAAATTGAAAATGAAATGAGGCTTTAAAGGTTTAAAATACAGTAACATGCTTTTTCTGCCTCTTAACACACTTATTCCCCAAACAGTGCTACTGGTTGGGGACTGAGCTTTCAAATGCCTGAGACTATGTTGTATATCTCATGCAAACCACCAAAATTAGATGGTATATGTTAATAGGTATAATACCAGCCACTCAAAAAGCTGAGTAAAAGGATCAAAAGCTGAACGCTTGTCTAACTATGGAGAAAATTCAAGCATAGCCTGGAAAATTTAGTGAGACCTTCTTTTGAAAAGTTAAAAAGAAGATATATATGTAGCTAGCATTAGAAAATGTATATAGTATGTGTGAAATTATGAGTTCATTTTCCAGAAAAACACACACACATACATATGATTGTGAATGTCAAATTGGTAATATGCCTGTAATCCCAGTGAAGACAAAGTCAGAATGATAATTAATTTAAGGCTAACCTTGGTACCTGTTATGGTTTGTATATGCTTAGCCCAGGTAGTGGCACTATTTGGAGGTATGGTTTTGTTGGAGTACATATGTCACTGTGGGTGTGGGCTTTAAGACCCTCATCCTAGCTACTTGGAAGCCAGTATTCTGCTAGCAGCCTTCAGATAAAGATGTAGAACTCTCATCTCCTTCCGCACCATGCTGGCCTAGATACTGCCATCCTCCCAACTTGATGATAATGGACTGAATCTCTGAACCTGTAAGCTAGCCTCAATTAAAACATTGTCCTTATAAGACTTGCCTTGGTCATGGTGTCTGTTCACAGCAGCAAAACCTTTACTAAGACAGTACCCAAAAGATCTTGCCTGAATGAATGAGTGAATAAATGAGTGAATTGATGGATGAATGAATGAATGAATGAATGAATGAATGAATGAATGTGATCTTTGATTTTGGTATCTTCCCACTATACTATTGATGTTAATCAACTAATACTACAATGTTTCTTTCACCTGTTGGTTTTTAAATATTACTTCAATTTTAATTAACAGAAATGGTGTATACACTGTGTTGTTGGAAATAAATATCTATATTGTATAATTCATGGCAAAAGATAGTTTATATATGCATCCCTTATATATTTTTTTAATAATTATAACACTTATATCCATCAACAATTTGCAAGAATATAGTATAAAATTCTTAGCTGTGGTCATTATAACATTATAAGTCTCCAAAATATATTATTTCATTTTATATACATTAGAAAACATATTACACATATATACATAAACATACAAATATACATATATACATATATAGCCCTTATAAATTTCTGGTCCATCATCCTTTCACTTATCTTACCAGTCTCTTGCTTTGTATTGTCTTGCTTCTGTTAAGAAGAAACACTCTGCTTTACCTCTACCAGTTTGAGCTATTCTGTGATGCTGTAGATCAGAAAGGCTGAATTTCTTCTGCAAAGACATATCTAGTGCTGGCAAGCTCAAGGTAAGTATTTTGGTGGTGTACCTGTCCTAATTGTCTGAAACTATTAATTGAAAGAAACTAAGACTTCCTCCAAAACTCTATAGTGCTTCACAGTTTACCTTGTTAGACTTGTTAATGTAAAAATATAGGTTTTTATTTTATTTCCTATTCTAGGTAATTCTTTTAGTATCCATTTAAATGTATTGACCAATCATCAATGCCATACAGACAGACAGACCTTCAAACACAGTGTGTAATTCCAATATTCTAAGCCAATGTTGACAACAATTTATCACTATAGTCCAATTACACATGACTTTTTGAGACATTTTATTGTATTTGTCAGCCTTTCAAAATAGTAAAGCTAAAACTTCAAACTGGTGGGAATAGAAGGAGGAGACTAGGCTGTGGTTATGACATGGGATTGAAGTTTGCAGAATAGCTTCATTGTGCTTTTATTGGCATATGTCAAGGACAAAGGTCTGAGGTCTGACAAAGCTCAGTGTTATTCATAAGGAGTCTTGTGACCAATGTCTTCTATCTGTGTGTCCTCTTGTTCTTATTAGATGAAAACGCTTGCCATTCTAAACAATCAGCAGTTACAACTTGCTAAGGGAAGGCATAAACACAACATCTTTTCTTCAAATTACTCTTTTTTCCTAGAGAAATTGTTATAGTGATTCACTTCATGATCATGTTCTTGATGCAAGAACATCTTTCTTTTTTTCTGCTTACTTTTCTTTTCTTTATTATTTATTTACAGTCCAGATTTTATTCCACCTCCAGTCCACCTTCCTACTGTTTCACATCTCATACCTCCTCTCTGCACCCCTGTCTCCATGAGGATGTCCACCCTCCATTCCCCACCCAACCAGACCCCCAAATCCCTGCAGCCTCCAGTCTCTGGAAGGTTAGGTGTAACTTCACTGACTGAACCCAGACCCAGCAGTCCTCAGCTGCATATGTGTTAGGGGCTTCACATCATTATTTATATGACACAGTTCCCCCCTGATTTATTTTCTCTGAGTTCAACCGTATTCTTCTCCCCTTTATTGGAGAGTACTTTTGCTTTGCCAGCACTTGCTTGAAAGTTTGTATTTTTGATTCCTGTCCTGGTTCCACTTGTGCTTTTACTCTTCCCATGTTTTGTCCTTGTGACCTCAGAGCCACCAGAACCACACATCTGAGCCTTTATCTCAGTCTTCTTTCCCCAAGACTCAGCTGTGTCTCATACCTCAAATGGCTTGTCTCACTGGCCACAACCTGCCATGTACAGAATGGCTCACCAGTGCCTTCTATGAAGAAACTTACTTTGACTGTGCCTGAAAAACTGTAGGGCAAATCATGCTGCCTGACATGCTAATTTGTCTAAGATCTTATTCACACAGGTTTTAGATATGAGGAAGATTTTAAAAGGCCCTGCTTTGTCTCGGAGTATCCACAGAATAGATGCAATGACTCACAGCAAAGTTCAATACAAGTGCATTCAGTCAACATACATATGTGTGGTAACTTATGTACTTGAGATGATGAGGTCAGGTATCAGGAGGAAAATAGAACTCAATCTTAATCCGTATAGTGTGGCTTATAGCACTTAATTTTCTGAAGACAATAGGATCATCAATAAGATAGACACACTCTGTCGGATCACACAAATTTGACAAACACCATTCTTTGTATCTCTGTCTGCCTGTCTGCCTGTCTGCCTGTTTGCCAATCTGTCTCTGTCTTTGTCTGTCTCAGTCTGTTGGTTACTGTTTGTCTGTCTGAATCTGTCTCTGTCTGTCTGTCTATGTCTGTTTGTCTATGTCTGTCTGTCTGTCTGTCTGTCAACATGTCTGTCTGTTTCTCATTCTCTTTCTATGTATCCCCCCTCTGTGTGCGTGAGAAAGGGGATATGTTTGAATGTCTCTTGAGAGACTATCCTGAGAACAATTGTCTGCTCTCTGTGATGAGGGTGGGAGTCCCACTGAGTCTGCTCAGGGCATGAATAGAACAATATACAGAATAAAAGTGAGCGCCAGCTGCCTGAATGTGAGTGCTATAGCATCCCATCTATTTTGTCTTCTGGACTTGGACTTATACATCAACTTTTCTTGGTCCTCAGTCTATCAGATTGGGGACCAGAACTTACATCTTCAAACGTCTCCTATAGCAAATTCAAGTTGAGTCCTTGAGACTTTTCAGCCTCCAAAATCACTGAGACAATTATTTATAATTGTTTTCTTTTTGTTTTTCGAGAGAGTCCAATTATAGCTAGATACTTCTATAACTAATGTCCCCTATAAAACCTGTCTTCTGAGGAAATAGTTGTGATCATCCTCCAAAGTTAACTTTTCTATGTCCACAGTCATGAATGAGTTCTGTGCTGCACATGTATAGATCCCTACATCCAAGCACACTGGGTAGGAAAGTGGTTTGGATGTGTGTTTGTCGTCATGTCATTGGCATGAGACATGACTACAAACTGAGAGAGACTGAGAGAGACTCCCACCCTCATCACAGAGAGCAGTTAGCTGGTGTCAGGTAGTTACTCAGGAGACATTCAGAAATACCCTATCTTTCACTCAGGACTTCTTGATTCTCTTCTGGAGTCAAACAGATGTCCAGCAGGAAGCTCTGAGACACCAAGGATCAGGACTCCTTACACACTTGTCTTTTCAAGACCACAGAGAATCAGTGCTGACATATGCAGTCTTTACACTTTTTCTATCAACATAATTCTCTAGATGACCATTAAAGTTGTCTGTGCCACCAGAATATTTCTCTTAAGTATTATTCCGTAGTATAGATATGCCACACTCCAGTCATCATTCAGTCTCTGTTGTGCAACTTCCTCTGAATTAAACATTTCCTTCTGAAGAAGTGAGGGAAGCTCACAGGAATCAAGAAGCTAAAATAACTTAGGAGGTTTGGAATCCCAGAAAGTTTCACATTCAAGAGGCCTGCCCCTAAGCCCATATTAAGTAATAACAGTCTGGGGAGAGGAGACTGGTTTTGATGGAGCTGATTGTAAGTTAGGACCTCCAGGGATGTTTGATGAGTCATCACTCTTGCCGAGATAAGCTTCTGGTGAAGCAGCTGCCTTGAGAATTCCAGATGGTTGGTAACCTTATCCCCAGAAACTACTGGTTCACCTGACTAGGCTTCAATGGAATGGCATCCTGTTTATCTCTCCCTAAGAAAACTCATTCAACCCTCCTCCACTGACAGTGCCCGTGTTGTTTGTAATGTAGAGTAATTAAGATTAAAACTCCTCTTAAGCTTCCCATTCAGATTTTGTATTGATAAACCCCTCCTTCTTGTCTCTCAGTAGCTTTTCCCCATATCTCTACTCCTCAGGGAATGAGGGCAGACTCTGCTTAGCTGAATCCCAACAACACCTAGGGCAGTCTGTGGCTCTCAGCAGATTCTTTGTTTTCTGAACGTGAATACCTTTCTGGTTATTCTGGGAGAATATCAGTACAACAAGATGTGAAACTTTTTGAAGAAAAACGGTGTGAGGGGAAAAACCTGTGAGTCAGGGATCTGAGCTCCAATCTGACCTGTCAAACTGTGGCTCTAAGTCCTTCACGTCCATTTTGGTCACTATTTTTTTGTCCAGAAATGGAAGATAATGGATCAGAAGAGGAATTGCAAAGGTTTGTGGCATGTGCATAAGCTACACAGACATCTGATGTATGAGCATAGGAATGAATAGGAGAAAAGCATTGACAAAGGAGAGTTGGTTGATGTCCAGCAACAATGTGAGGGTGGGGAGCACAGTGCTGAAGTCAAATGAAGCCAACCTAAGGTTGTCTCCCTCAGTGACTTAGTCCCAGCTGACAATTTGCATGAGGCTGTTGACCTTGGACCTAGTGCAAGCTAGACAAAGTAGACAAGCGTGGTACTCTGAGCCCTGGTCTGCAAAATGGGATTTTATCCTGCAGTATATATAACATCCACAAGCTCTTTCAAATAGTAGTTTTAGATTCTCATTGAGCTGAAATGGCTCAGAAGGAGGGTGCTAAGATGGTAAAACATGAATTGCTACCTTTCTGGAAGGAACAGAGCAACTCCATTAGAAAAGGGCATGTCTATATTCTGTATTCACTGACCTGCATGGAAGAGTCCACTACTGCAGTGGATGTAGATATGAAGGAACCTTCAGATTCTTACATCCCCCAAGACTTCAGAAAGCTAAGTATGGCTTTAAAAATAAAGATAATATTTAGTGTATAAATGAGAATATTATATGTTAGTGAAACGTCCATGCAGGGAGAATAGCTAATGGTGAATTGATCGAAAAGATAATTCTAAAACAGAATGTCCAAAGTGTCTTGTCTACATTACTGAGGAAAGGACATGATAGTATCATTCAAGACAAGGTTGCCTCACTATCAAACTGAAACCTACAAATACACCCACCTAGTATAGCATGAGTTGGGAAAAGTCAATGGTCATTTAAAAGAGATTTTCTGTCTGAACCTGAAGTGCTAGTACAGGGATGGTTTTCTGTGCTGTCTTCAGATTTGGAAAGTGTTAAATCCCAGACCATAACTGAAACAGAGATTCTGTGCTCAAGGTACCTGGCAGTGGGTTTTCTCTCTCCCTTTGATCTGTACAATTGAAGGTATTTCTCATTTTAAACTCCCTCAGTCTATCATGTGGCATTGCAGCACTTTTCATATTAGGTGTGATAATAAGCGATTACACTCCTTAACTAAAGCAGAAATCAATAAGATAATTCAGAGGGGAAATATTAAAAAACTGAACACGGATGTATACAACCTGTCTCACTCCTCACACTGCCTGATATGAAGCGCCCATTCTGTAGGAAGATGGAAAATATTTAACTTTCAATGTTTCAGTTGGCTCTGACATGTGTTTGATGCCTCATACCTGTGTATATTCTACTATTTTTTATTCAGACTGATACTGTCAGTATTAGTTGCAGGCAAGAGGTCCTCTTCCCTGAATCAAACTCAGAACTGGGCTTACCAGTGTTCAAATAGGTGGAGGCAGTAATCACTACAATACCTGAAGTTCAATAAAAAATGATGTTCTGTGCCTCCTTTCTCATTGGTGCCCATCATGTGTCTACTTTGTTCATGCCTGACCTCCAAGCTAGCATTGTGGAGGTAGGGAGTACAACTTTTGGAGGTAAAGTCCTGTGGGAGGCCCTTAAGCCCTTGGGAGTATTTTCATGAAGGGGATTGTAAGGCTCCAGTCTTTTCCTCTCTCCTATGCTTCCTGCTCATGTGTTAAGCAACTGATTTTACCATTTCCATGCACCATGACAGGGTTACCTGCAGGGGCTAAAAGAAGTAGGTTGAATCATTCTTTTACAAAAACCTGTAGAATGAGAAATCAAGCCAGTTCTTTATCATCTTCAGGCAATTGCCTCAATATTTTCTTGAAAACTAGTACACCTTGGTAGCCCCATTTGTATTGACAGTAACAGGGCATTTACACTGCAATAAACTTTGTTACTATTTTTCTTTACTTTTCACTTTTGAGATATTCAAATTCTAAATGAAATGGGACCAGTTGTGCAACCCACTGTGGAACTATGACATAAGCCATCTCTCTTCTCAGTTCACTCTCTCAAGTATTTAAGGGATTGATTTTGATTTTTTTTTTCTGGAAACAACTGTATACTTGCACGAACTTCCCTGTGTGCTTAGAGAGATGTGCACAGCCATCCTCATGTCTTTTGGCATAATAGAATCTTCAACATACTATCTGGGTATACTTTCCCAACTAAAGCACTGAGGACAACTGCAGCTCACAGAAATTTCACTGTATGGACAACTTCTCCCCTTACCTAGTGAAACCTGCATATGAATTCTACACTCAAGAGCTGAAATATGAACACACCACAGTAATGTGAAACAAGGTTATTTTCCACTCAGACATTTGACAGACAGAGGCTGTGTTTTCAGATGGGAAGAAAAATACTGAAAAAGACATCTAAAATACTAGATAATAATGAGGATGTATATATAGCACCATGGGCCATGGAGCAATATAAGGATTACCTCAGGAAAGGTTTGAAGGAATCCTTTTCCTGTCATGTGTGCAAAGCAAACATGCAGACATAAAGTCAGTTAGGGCTATATAGTTCAGTGTTCATTGACCACTACAGCACCTTGTCTTCTTCCATACCTGCCCCTAGCCCACCAGAATGTGTCAGTGGTAAGCTTCTGTGATACCTAACCCAGTAGTGGGGACCATTGGGTAGAGACCTAGTACTGCCTGAAGTCCCTGCACGACCAAACAATCTATGAGGGTGTTGCTTTTCATTAGTCAGTAGTGGGTGTAAAAAGGATAGGCAAGAGACCTCCTGCTCATTATTGTCAGGAGGTAGCACTGCTTACAGAAAACTGCATAGTGAAAGACACAATAACTAAAGATAGACCGAAAGATGGAAGAAAAGCCTACACAAAGTAACACCATGGAAAAGAGTGAGGCTGAGGAGGCTACACAAAACAACACTGCAGAAAAGAATGATGCATTCTCTGGGCATGAGAACAAGCAAGATGAGAAGGTCAGATGATTTTAAGATCCTCCCCTTTTCCCATAGGTCCCTGCCCCTTGAGTTTCTTGTTACAAAACCCTCTTGAACCTCTACTCCCTCTTAAAGAACTTTTCCTGGCATCTATTCAACATCTTACTGCAAACCTAACATTTTCCCACCTCTCCTTGTTTCTTAAGCAGAGGGAGAAGATAATAAAGAAAGTGAAAGAAGTGCTCAATAAGAGCCCGAACAAGGACAAGAACACAAAGGTGATCATTATTTGCTATAGAGGTAAAAAGAAGAAAAACTCTTGATAGGCAGAAAAAAAGGATGAGACTGGGGACCATTCTAGCAATTCAGACCTCAGTAGTTCTGCACTGTCTCCAGAAGGCTGCAGAGCCCTATATGGAAGAAGTCATTTCTGGTCTATAAAGGAGAAACTGTAAGAACATTCCTTGATGATAAAAAGGAAAAGAGCTAAGGAAAGAGAGAAAAAAGAGGAAGATGGGGAAGAGGAAGTAGAAAAAGTGTAGGGGATTAAGGAAGAAGGGAAGAAATAGGAATAAGGGAGAGAGATAGAGGAAAAGAGAAAAGGCTGCAGTCAAGGGGAAAGGCATAGTGAATACAAAAGGAATTAGGAAGTAAGAAGAGGACAAATTAAGAGAGGGAAAGGAAGGACAAAAGGGGGTAGAACTAGAAAGGGGATAGGGAAAGAGGTGGAGGGAAGAGAGGCAAACAATTGTGAGAAAAGAAGATGCACTTGTAATGGGGTGACCAGAGGATAACAGGAGTGCTAGTAGGAAAAAGATGGTGAAGAGAGGAACTGGTGGGGTTGAGGAGGAGGTTGGGGAAAGCTAGAAGAGCAGGAGAAATGATGAGATCACAATGAAGGGAGGGGAAGGGGGATGAGAAGGAAAGTGAACTACAGTAAAGGAAAAGGAGACTGGAGGTAAGTGAGGGGAAGGGAAGAAAAAAAGAAGGGAACAAACTGGATGAGGAAGAAGAGGAAAGGATATGATGATGAAAAGGAAATTGAGAAGACACCAAAGAGGAATTGAGAAAGATGAGTAAGAGGGGCACAGAGGTGTACTTAGAGGAGAAGGAGGCAAAGGCCATAAGACATAAAAGGAGAGAAAGAGAATTGGGACTGTAAGATGAGTGAAGGGAAGGAGGAGAGAGAGGAAGCAGGAGGAAGGAAAGGGGACAGTTGGAGAGGTCAGAGTAATGTGGAATAGAGAGGAAAAACGGGAAAGATAGTAGGAAAAGAAGAGGTGTTGGGGAAACAGGGAACTGGAGAAGTAGAAAACAGAAGGAGGTAGAGGGATGGAGTGGGAAGAGAAGCAGGAGAGAGAAAAATAGTGAGGTCACAATGTAGAGAGGGGAAATGGAGGGGAAGGAGAGTTACATAAAGACAGGAAAGAAGATAAGTGAGGACATGGGAAAGAGGAGGTGGGGAAAGAATTGGATGGAAGTGGAGAGGTGATGGAGAGTGCCATGAAAGGAGGGTATAGAGGTGAAATAGAGAGAAGGGGAGGTGGTAAAAGACACAGAAAGGAAGAGACAGAAAAGCAAAAGAGAAGGGAAGGGGAAGAGGAGGGATTAGAGTAAGACTTAAAAGAATGAAATGAATGTGGAGGTAACATATAAGATAGAAGAGAAGGAAGGATGTGGAGAGGGACAACAGAAGGATGGGAGGGAATTAAAAGGAAAAGAAAAATAAGAGGAAGAAAGTGGGTGGAGGGTTGAGGGAATGGTATGAGGAAAAGACAGGAAGACGTGGGGATGAAATAGATGCAAGACAGGAAGTGGGTGGGAAACAGAGAAAAGGAAGAGAAATAGATGAGGAGCCAGAGCACATAAGGGACAGAGAAAAGGGAAAGAAATGAAATAGAGGAAGGGTAGAGGAGAGGGGAATTGAAGATTTAAAACATGGAGGGAGCGAGCATGCTTCAGCGTCTGCTGCCAGAGGGCAGGCATGCCCTTCTCCTGTCCGAGTTCAAATTCCATGAGGCTCTCTTTGTGAGTCTCATGGGAAAAGAAAAAAAAACATGGAGGGTGTAAGAAAGGGAGAGGGATCAGGGAAGAAGATAAAGGGGAAGGGAATAGAGGGAGAGGGAAATGGAGGGATTGTAGGAGAGGGAAAGAGAGAAGAAGAGGACAGAGAGAGTATGTAACCTGTGTGGGGGGGGTAGAGGGAGATAAAGAAATGCAAAAGGAACAGAAAGAAAGTTAGACATAGAGGACACTAATGAGTAGAGGATAAGAGGAGAGAAAAGAGATGGACTGGGAGGCAAAGAGAAAAACTGAATGCTTACAGAAGGGCACAGAAAGATGGAGAGTGAAAAGAAAGATTCCATAGAGGAATGCTGGTTAATATATATATATATATATATATATATATATGTTCCATTCTGCTCACTGTCTCCCTCCTGGTTAGTTCCTCACAGAATTCTTCCCCCAACCCTCCTTGCTTTCTCTGCTGAGTGGGTGGGGCCCTCCTGGATAGCCCCTCCCTCTAGCATTTCAAGTTTCTGTAATGCTAGGCACTTCCTTTCCCACTGAAACCAGGCAAGACAGCCCAGATAGAAGAACATATTCCATGTACAGGCAACAGCTTTAGGGATAGGCCCTGCTCCTGTCATTCAGTACCCTGATGAAGACCAAGCTCTGCATTGGCTAAATATGTGTGAGGAGGCCTAGGTTCAGCCCATGTATGTTCCTTTTACAATCCAGGACCATCTGCTCAAGGCTGTCACTGCTCCCAGTGGCCTGGGCTCTCCTTCACTAATTATTAAGAAAATCCCCATATACACTCCCACAGGCTGTATGAGAGCCTGGTGGAGACAATTGAGGTCCCTCTCCCCAGATGACTCTCTTTGTGTCAATTTGACATAAAACAAGCAACACAAAAGAGGACGGGGAGGAGACTGGGGCAAGGAGAACAGAAGAGGGGGGGGGACATGTGGGGAAGGAGGGTACAGAAGGGAGTAGGATAGATGGAAGAGAGGCAAGGGACAGGAGGGGCGGTGGGATAGCATAAGGTAAGGAAGGGGTGAGTAAGAAGAAAGGAGGGGGGAGGCTAGAAGATGATGAAGCTCAAAAAAAGGAAAAGGAGGGGAGAAAACTAAAGTTTGTGGGATACAGAGAAGAAATGACGGGGAGGTGAGTGTGGGGAGCTGACAGAAGGCAGCTATCATCCTTGCAGCCATCGTGAGCCATATACCCTGGCAAGAGACTTCTTTACAACAGCCTACAACAGCTGAGCACGCTCTAATATCTTTTTTCAGATACCCAGGATTTTTTTAGATACCCTTGGGTGTGTGAGACTTAAAGGTGTGATTTAGAGATAAGACCTAAAGGTGTGACTTAAGGGCGTGACTTAGAGGCGTGGCTTAGAATTGAGACATATAAAAGGTGAGAGGCAGACAGAAGACAGACACTTGGACTAGAGAACTCAGAAGAAATTATTAGACACTTGGAGTAGGCGCTTGAGACTTGAGACAGGCAACTAGGAATTAGACACTTGCATTCAGAAGAAGTAACTTGGAACTGGAAACTTGGAACTTGGAGGCACTAGGGACTAGGAACTAGGGACTAGTAACTAGGGACTAGGACCTCAAGACTAGGGACTAGGAGAGAAGAAGAGAGACTGAAGAATAAACAGGATTGAATCACACTCTGTCTGGTCTCCATTCCTCGTGTCTGACCTTACTCCCTCTCTTGCTGAACCCCAACCTGCAGACTGGAGCAGCTTGGGGCAGTGCGGGCTCTAAGAACTTAGCCCTCAAGGCTTTTGGCAGTGTAGATTCCAACACTGATAGAGCTGTCCCCAACATTTTGGCCCCCAAGCATGGGGCAAAGGGGTTCTCAACAGGTGAGGAATGGAGAAGTCGAGGAAATGAAAGGGATAGAGGGAGTGGGATGGATGGTAAGAAAGAAAGAGAGGGTAAGTAGAGCCAGAAATGGAGAGGGTATATAAAAGGGGAAATCAAGACAGAGGAGAGGAGCTGGTGGAATGAAGGGAGGGAAAGAAGGCAAGGGAGAGTGGCGAAGGAAAGAAGCTGGAGGACTGGGAGGGATATTGGAAGAAAGACATGAACAGAGGACAGGGCGGAAATAACTGACAGAGTAGGGAAAGGAAGAGACAAGAGGGAGCAGATGGAGTGGGGAGGGAAGAAAGAAAAGTAGAAAAGTATTGATTTGAGAGCTGAGGTGTACAAGTACCCGCAAGATTGAGGAGTGAATGGAGGTTGACAATTTAGCCAAGAACTGTCAGTCAATAAGGACCAGAGGAAGAAAGGAATGAAGACACACCGAAACATTTTGTTCTATTTGAGGGCACCAAGCGTGATAGGCGGGATATGTGTGTGTGTGTGTGTGTGTGTGTGTGTGTGTGTGTGTGTGTGTGTTTGTCTGTGACAAAGTGTGTAGTAGTGTTCACCCATGGAAGAAGCAATGAGGAATATCTGTGATGTTTGTGGGGTGTTGGTTAAATATTTCCAAAAAAAAGAGACAACAAAATCATCAGTCATGTGTGCTGTAACCAAGTCAACAATATGAGGAGGATACAAAGGCTCTCAGAACTAAAAAAAAAAATTACCACTTAGTTGAGGTTTCTATTGCTGTGAATAGAAACCATGACTACTGCCACTTTAATTGGGGCTGGCTTGCAGTTCACATGTTCAATCCATTATGATTGTGGGAAGCATGGCAACATGCAGACAAATATGGTGCTGGAGAAGAAACTGAAGAGTTCTGTATACATACCTGAGGCATCAGGAAGACAGAGTGACACAGAGTCTGGCTTGAGCATTTAAAAACCTCAAATCCCACTCCCACTGATACATTTCTTCCAACAAGGCTACATCTACAACAAGGCTACACTTCCTATTACCACTTCCTATTAGTCTATGGGGGCCATTATCATTCAAATGACAATCTCTTTCTAGTAGTTATGAAGAAGCCAGGAGGAGGAATCATGTGCCCCTACCCCCCAGAGTAGATAATGAAGAGGG
>JANHMN010000005.1:7752363-7810857 GCA_030674055.1 Rhabdomys pumilio | reverse complement strand
TATATATATATATATATATATATATATATATATATATATATATATATTTTACATGAGGAGATTATAATAACTGAAATTAATTTATTTGCTGATTGTCAAAGTCATTCTTAATGAAGAAATGAGTGCTAGAATCATATTATATTGTCTTTTTCTAGACTGATGCCAATAGATTATCTTTGATTGAGTATACATATCCTAACACAGTAAGAATATTTTTATAAACATGCCAATACTTAAGTGTGAGTATATTAGTTACTTTTCTGTTGTCATCATAAAACAGTATACCTAAAAGCAATTTGTGGAAGAATTTAGTTTGTTATATAGTTCCAGAGAAGAGTCCATCAAGAATTACAACAAGCAGTGGGCATGGCAACAGGTGCAGGAAGTTGAGGGATTACATCTGTAATCAAAAGAAGGAAGCAGAAATAGTAAACAGGAGATAGCATGAGATTTGCTCTCTCAAAGCCTTTCAAGGCCCCATGGAATAAAACTGCCCAAATATTACTAAAACTTACAAATTAGATTTAAATTAAGAAGTACCATGTACAACAGCAACTGAGAAAATGTCATTTTTTTTTAATCTCTCCATTTTGTCTTTTTGGTTGTGATTCTTACTTAGCCCTTAGCAGTTAAATCATATCTAGAGCTCCATCTGTTCATTTTTGACTGACAAATACTGACATTTTCTTGATATGATCCAGTTAGTCTGAGCCACACATTATAGGGTTCTATATTTTAAAATTATTCCCTTACTATCTCATCATATTTTCCTGAAGTTATCCTTTCAAAATCCCACTTAAAGATTCTGTATCTACTAGAGCATGTTCTTATTATTTGTTCACTGTTTTTCTGAGCAGAGAATCTTAAGAAATTCTTGTGACTAATATAAACAGGAATGCTCTAAAACAAAGTAATTTTAACAATGTTCTAAACTTCACCTTTGAAATTTTAACTGAACTGAGATTTTGTAGTAGAAAATGTCTGAATACCCTTTACCATCATCTACTTTTGCACAATATTGTGTGGATTTATAAAGACAACTCAGCACTGATTATTTCTTGTGAATGTCAGCTTTCTGTTGTGTAAATCTAGATCATCCCTTCATTTGTTACTTAGTACCTTAAAGAACACTCATTTACTATCTTGTATTCTGTATGCTAGAAGACAGGTTCTGGTATGAGTGATTTCTCAGCTTGTCATTTTATAGGACCTATGCTTTCATAACACACACACAAGGGACCTAAGATAACATGGTTATGGATCAATATATGAATGCATGGGCAGAAATACAAGATGAAAGTGACAGGAATCTGGAAGACAGATTCACAAGAACCACATGGAAAAGAGAAACTTTTTATCCAATATTTTGCTTAATTTGTCTTTCTATAAAAAATTTTTCAAATTGCTTCTTTTAATAATTTTTATTTATCTGAGCCTAAAAACTTAGATTATGCTTCTAGATTTAAAAGCATTAAAATTTATTGAGATGTTTTTACAAATCTGCAAGTGATTCTTTCTAATGAACAGGCAATTTGGAAATTTTGAAAGAACATCTTTTAGTTGTTACATAAAATGAACTGAACTTCAACAATCTCCATTAAACATTCTTGTATTACTGATAAAATGATTAGAAATTTAATGAAGGTTGGCAGTATTGTTTAATGGGTAAAGGATCTTGCCCCAGGTCAGAGGACCTGATTCCTATCTCCTAGATCCTCATATTGGTTGTAGAGCATCAAATACTATAATTATTCCTCTGACCACCACAGACCTTCATATACATCATGACATATACATATTCAAACACACACACATACACACACACACACACACACACACACACACAGAGAGAGAGAGAGAGAGAGAGAGAGAGAGTATTGAAATATTGCATGCCCAGACCCTAATTATTTTGTACTATATAAGACTTCCATATAGTCATTTTTTTCCCATCTTTGTTTGACCTAATGTTTTGATACCTTTTAGGTAATTCTTTTTAAAGGTATAATATGCCAGCTTCCACCAATACAGACTTAGAATGTGATAAAATCTGAGTTTGGATCTGACATTCCCTACTTTGAAGTAACCCACCTACCTGATGTTTTCTTTATTTGATCTGTTGCTACATAAAAATGTTGAAATCTTAGAATATTGTATGTGGGGTAAATTAAATTTGTTTTCTGGTACACTGCTGCTCATATTTTATGCAAAAGCAAAAAAAATAAGCAAAAGAAAAGAAAAACAAAACATAATTGTCACCTTAAAAATGGTATAGTTTTTTTTCTGGAACTATATTGAATGACAGACAATATCCAATGAATGGGAATTTAATATTTTTTAAATTCCATGTTCCAAGGTAGAAACAAATTTATGAAGTTTTATAGTTTTTACAAACAAAGAATCTTATAAATCAAGGCAAGTTTAAAATGCATTGGTGGATATACTGGAGAAGCAAGTACAATAAGATGAGAAAGTATTTTCTACAGACCTCAGATGTTATGTGATGACATTCATACCTTTTGAATTGGTGGAAACTAGTGATCAGCTAAGTTCATAGTTTCCAGGAGGTTTCTATTTATTAGTTACAGGATATTATTTCCAAAGCAGATGTGGAAAAGGAACGGCTATTTAGGATGTTAAAACTAACCCACAACAAGGAAATTAACCTCTCTACATACAATATTTCAACCTCTCCATATCTCTTAAATGTGTTTTTTTTATTTTTGTTTTTACTTTTACTTTTTATTTTTATTTTTTTGGTTGATGGTGGAGGCAGTGGTGGCTTGTGCTTTTCCTTGTTCTTGTCTTTCTTCTTCTTTTTCTTCTTGTTCTTTCTTTTTCTCTTGTTCTTGTTGTTGTTGTTGTTGTTGTTGTTGTTTTTGTTCTTGTTTTGTTCTTGTTCTGTTTGTTTGTTTGTTTTTGTTTTTGTTTTTGTTTTTCTTGGTTTTTTGAGACAGGGTTTCTCTGTGTAGCCCTGGCTGTCCTGGAACTCACTCTGTAGACCAGGCTGGCCTTGAACTCAGAAATCTGCCTGCCTCTGCCTCCCAAGTGCTGGGAGTAAAGGAGTGCACCACCACTGGCCGGCTTGTTCTTGTTCTTCTTGTTCTTCTTGTTCTTCCTTTTCTTCTTGTTCTTCTTCTTGTTGTTCTTCTTCTTCTTTTTCCTCTTTTTCTTTTTCTCCTCCTCCTCCTTCTTCCTCCTCCTCCTTCTCTGCCCCTTCCTCCTCCTCCTCCTCCTCCTCCTCCTCCTCCTCCTCCTCCTCCTCCTTCTACTACTACTACTACTACTTTTTCTTCTTGTTGTTCTTGTTTGGTTTTTGAAAACAAGGTTCTATGTCTCCCTTTCTGTTCTGGAACTGGCTCTTCAGAACAGGCTGACCCCAATTTCAGAGATTCACTTGCCATAATAGTGTCTCAACAAATTGGTCTTTCTGACACAATCCTTTTTTAAGAATTATCATTCACAGCAGCAAATCTCATATTCACTTTAAGGTAAGAGCGACTGTATTGCTTTTACACTCGAAATTTCAACTTCTATTCTTCCTTGATGACCCTGCTTTGTTCATATTTTATGGACAAGTTTGTCTTGCTTTTTTATATGTCTCATAACTGTTAATAAAACCATATTTAAAACAACATAATGTCACATGTAAAGAAAAGGGACAAACATGACTATTTGGGAACTCTCATATAGTCATGCTGCCTTTTGATTTCTCTTATTAGTTTTTCCAATGTTTTATTTTCTTTTTAGAATTTTTATGCTTAATTGCATGTTTATGTGGGGAGAGAGTATCATACAAATGAATACAGTTCCTGATGAGGCAAGAAGAGGTTGTCAGTTTTCCTAGAGCTAGAGTTACCTGTATTTGTGAGCCTTCTTAATCAGGTTCTGGGTATGTGTTCTTAACTGCTGAGCTCTCTTACTGGCCACCTAATCTTTTCTTATTATAATCAATTAGGAGCTATAGTTAGGATATCTGTTAACCATAGTCATCTTTCTTAATGACCCTATCTCCAGATAAAATCACATTCTGAAGTACTATGAAAAGAAAGATTTTAACATATGAACTTGTAGAAAGTAATCAAATCTCTACTATAACTTTTAAAACTATATCATATATATCCATGACTTGTAAACTATAAACTTTTGGTTTATTTAATGAGATTTAATTTTTCTTCATTTGTAGTCAGAGCAAGTAACAAGTTTAACAATACCACTTTCTAACTGCCATGGGGGAAAAAAGCTATATATACTGAGGGAACCCTGGGTCAAGTTATATAAAGCAAGGAATAAAAAGAAAAAGTTCTCAGGGAATTCCCACTCAAGTAAACTAATGCACATTCTTTGCCAGTAGTGCTTTTGGCAAAACCATTCTTCCCCCTGAAGGTTATTCTAGGATGATGGTTTCCAGGATAACTTCTAGGTTATTATATTTCAAGGCTCCCATAGGAGAGTAAAAGAGAGAAGAAAGCAGGTGAAATGGTTGAAATGGTTTACATTGTTGCAGACATTTCACAAGAAAGGATTATTTTTTCACACCCATATTCTTAAAATTTTTTTTGCCTTTAAAAAGAAGTTGAGAGTTTATTGAAAGTCTGTTGCATTATTTTCACTAATACCACATTCCAAGATGGTTTAGGTTTACATCTAATCAAATATAGAAAAAAAAATTCTCTACTTTGAAATATACAACCCTGGATTTCTTTAAATAAATAAAAACACATAGGAAGATGAGGAGTTAGATGACATAATTATGATGTCATGACTCCTGAATTTTATTTATAGTCTTTTTTTAAAATTCCCTTCAAATTCCAACAATGATGAAATTTTGTAGATATTGAAGATTCATATTATCAATAAAAAGTTCTTTAATCTAAACATATTAAGTTGTAGCATTTAAGACAGCATGATATCAGTCTTCATACATGTATACAAATAAATAGAATAGAATATAGAAGTAATAAAACCTCTACCTACACACACAACAAAAATGGATAACCATATGTTCAACAGAAGAACCTGTATGGTTATCTCCTGTGATACATATCATTTGTTTCACATAAGCTAGCAAAAATATGGAATGAAATATCATTGGTTTGATAGCTTCAACAACAAACATTGACTTCTTTGAACACTAGACACTTTTAGTGTGGCTGAGTAAGTCTTGAATGGTCCACTCCATATCCCAATGTAAGTCTTTGGGTTATTTCTGTCACAGTTTGTTGAGAGATACTCTGCCCAATGCCTGGGGGCCAAAATGTCGTGGCCTGCCCTATCAATATTGGAACCCATACTGCCAAAAGCCTTGGGGGCTAAATTGTTAGAACCCACACTGCCCCAAGCTGCTCCAGTCTCAGATCTAAATCATACCTTTAAGTCTCACATATACAAGGGGAAATCCTGGGTATCTAAAACAAGGTGTTATCAGAGTGTGCTCACCTGTTGTAGGCTACTGTAAACAAGTCTCGTCAGGGTATATGGCTCATGATGATTGCAAAGAAGATAGCCGCCTTCTGTCAGCTCCCCACAGGTCCCCCTTTTTAAATTTTCTTTTCAAAAAGGAAGGCTGGGAAAACTTCCAGCATCCGTGTCTGCCTTAGGTAGGAACAAAGGACCCCAGCCTCCCTTTCCCATATTTGGTTGGATACCAACAGCCATTGGCTAAGATCCTGTCTTACGATGGTGAGGCCTCCCTTTTTAGGGGCAAGGGTCTTGAAGTGTTCTCTTCCCCATCATTGACTATCTGGCTTAGCGCATAAGTTAGGGGTAAATCCTCGTTAGTCTTGATGACAGAGGTTTTAGAATCCCCTACTTCCAGCCCATAATAATGGACCTATGTGGGTTTCATTTGAATAGCATCTATCTGTTGTCATACAAAAGCCATCAGTTTGTTGAACAGCATGGACCAGAGAGATGAGAGACTTAACAATGCCTGAATAGTCAGTATAACAGCAACACTCTTTTTTAAGGGCAATACATAACTTCCTCAATCAGAGGAGTAAAAAGTATAAGCCTCTTCTATTCTGTTTATAAATGTGTTATAGCAGAATCTAAATCTATAGAAATACAGGACTGATCATAGCTTTGATCTTAACAAAACAAGTAAGGAAATCCCTGTTCCTGCTCTAGTCAATCTCACACCCAAAAAAACAACTATAGTAACTGTGGTAGTGGTGTTTCTCCTGGGTCTAAATAATGTTCCCCACTAAATTATAAGCTGGGGAACCAAGAGTCCAATAGAGCCACCCTGGAGATATGGGTGGTGATGTCTGCTTCCACATTGAGGACTTCCCAAGTCAGGTTTGCTGGTTGATCTGTTCTAGTTTGAAGACAATTGAGAGGCATCTTCATTTTTCCTGCAAAGAAAAAATATGCTTCTGAGGGGGTTTCTCCTCTTTTTGTTATTGTTGTCTATTTGTTTAATCAGTCTCCCTTGAAGCCAGCATGCAGCATCTGCAGTTTGGAAATATATGCAGACAGAACCTCTTCCCCAGATAAGCACTGGATCTGACCCATTCCAGGCCACAGTTAATGGGTCTTTCCAGAGGACTGTTGTAAAATTCTTTTTGGTATCAGGATGCCAGAATTATGTGCAGCGAATTTTCCTTCAGAATCCAAAGTTAAAAAATTTAAAATAAAGAGCATGTGATGAAGGATATTTCTGGGGGATTCCTTGGTAGGGTACCATTCCCCCTTTGTAATTTTTTTCAAATTGACATTTAATGCTTTGATGTGCCCTTTCTACCATACCTTGGCCCTGTGGATTATGTGGAATACCCGTTTTATGTAGTATTCACAATTATTCACAGAATTGGTGGAAACTGGAGCTTGTATAACCTGGGCCTTTGTCAGTCTTTATCTGTTTAGACACACCCAATACAGCAATTGCAGCAAGCATATGAGTGACCACATGCTTGCTTGTTTCTCCAGATTGTAATGTCGCATAAATGAAACCACTCTATGTATCTACATATACATGTATATTATTTTTGATTGCTGAATTCATTATAATGAGTAATATCCATTTACCAGAGACTGTTTGAAATCCATCACTTTGGATTTATGCCCAAATGAGGAACGGTAAAAGTGTAACACATGATTGACATTGTTTTAACAATTTGTCTAGCTTGTTCTCTGGTAATTTTAAACATAATTTTTAAAGTTTTAGAATTAAGGTGATGTAACTCATGAGCCTTTATGACTTGATTCAAGTTAGATGGCTGATATGATAAAGTCACTGCAGCTACAAGAGTAGCTAGACCTGCCTTGGTGTTTCCCTCAGAGAGAGGACCTGGTAGCCCAGTGTGGGCTCTCAGGTGTTCTATAAAGAATTTACACTTCCTCCTCAAACTTAATTGTTGGCACTGTAAAAACAAATCAGCTGCTTCTGAGGAATGCTTTGTTTGTGCAGCAGTTTCTAGCAGAAGGATAGGTTGAGCTATATATGAGCTATCTGTATAAATATTAATGGTTTGCTTTGGAAATGCTTGAAACACAGCAATAACAGCATGAGAGCATGTAATTTGACCAATTGAGCTGACACAGATGATGTAGCAAAGGAGACTACTTGATCTTGAAAGGCATAAGCAGCTGTTCCTGATGAGGAACCATCAGTGAAAACTAGCAATGCTTCCTCAATAGGTGTATATGCAGTATGAGTTGGAAAAACAAATGCATGGAGATTACAAAACTGAATCAATTTATCTGATGGATAATGATTATCTATCTGACCAGCAAATGAGGCACATGCAAAAGGCCAGACTTCAGAACTCTGCATAAGCCAATCAACCTGATGCCTTGTATAGGGTTGTACTATTACATCAGGATCCTTTCCAAAATATGTTTGACTATTATCTCTGCCCAACATAATCATATCAGCTACAGCAACATAGTATGGATAAAGAACCTTCTTAGTGGAAGAGGGAAGATGGACCCATAATATGGGTGCAGTTTGTCAAAAAACTGCAATAAGATTTAATTTAGTGTTGAAAATAAGAAAATATAAAGGCTTAGAATAATTAATATGAGTTACAAATTGGGATGAAATAGCACTCCCCACCTTCTGTAAGGCTTTTCTATCCTCTGTTAGGGCCCTGTCAGACTTAGGGTCAGGATCTCCTTTGAGAATCTCAAACAGAGGCTTTAATTCTGTTGTGAGTTTCAAATATGGTTGCAGCCAATTAATGTCTCCCAATAATTTCTGAAAATCATTAAGTGTCTTAAGGGAATCAGTTCTCAAGGTGGCCTTACTATTAATAATATGTGGACCATTAATCTGAAATCCTAAATAAGTATATGGATCATGTAATTATACCTTTTCTGGTGCTATTTGTAATCCTGCAAAGCTGTTCTAAGATCATCAAAGCACTGGAGTACCTGTTTTCCATCTTTCCCTGCTATTAAAATATCATCCATGAAATAAATCATATAGATTTGCTTCCATATGTTTCTAACACCCTTCATTGCAGAAGCTGCAAACTTTTGGCACATGGTAGATCTGTTAGCCATACCCTGAGGCAAGACCTTCCATTGATATCTCTTCATAGATTCTTTAAAGTTTATAGTGGGAACACTGAAAGCAAAGTCATTAGGATGCCATGGGATAGTAAAAAAAAAAAAAAAAAAAAAAAAACCTAAAGGTATGGCCACTTGTGTGCGCAGCCCAGGTTGTAATGCTGCCATCCTAATCATGGTTGCATTAACAGACCTCAGATCTTGCAACAGTCTCCACTTTCCTGACTTTTTCCTAATGACAAATATTGGGGTATTACAGGGTATATCTCTTGTCAGGGTATATGGCTCAAGGATGATAGCCACCTTGTCTCAGCTCCCCCAAACAATTGTTATAACTGTAAATGGAATATGACACTTGTAATAACATAAAAGCTTATAAAATAAATTTTATACTAGCTTTGTCTACAACCATTTAAAGCACATAACAATTTTTAAAGTTAGCAAATATTTGAAAAAACTTCTATGCTCATGTAATAAGATATTGTGTATAAATAAGAACATTTTCCCTAGAAAGATTTTTGGTTTTGAAATATTTTTATTTCAATTTTATAAGTTAGGAATGTTTAACTAGTATTGATTCACGTGATTTGGATGAGTAATAAAGAAATTTCTTAAGTGAAAGAAGCTAGCATCCAGTTCCTATTTCATGTGGCATTCTGGAAGTGGAAATGAAATATAAAGAGAAACCTAGTTGTTTTCATCTGTTAATGTGTGGAAAGAACACACAAAGATACTATAGAAAAAAATCTGGTTGTGACAGAACTTCCATTGGATATGAATATACAATAGCACATGTGATATACAATACATGTTGATTTTATGCATTTACCAAATACTACAGAATCATTCAATATAAAGACATATCATTTCACTATGTTAATAAATATGTCAACTACCATATGGAAGGTTCATATGACCGAATATAGAATGCATATAATTCAGTCTAACTCTAATATAGATGTATGTTTGGATTTTATTGAAGGACATATAGAAAAAACAGGTGTCTGATCTAAATTGTTCAGGAAAACAGTATTTTGAGTAGATACAGTGAACACAATGATAAGAGGAAATATACAAAACAGTATTCTATGTGGTAATTATTTTCACAACAACATGGGTTGATGATTTCATATTTCTTTACATTCATTCTGCTGGTGCATGGAAATACAAGATTAGAATATATATCCTCTTATGTATAGAAATTAAACAAGTGCTAAAAAAATGAAAATTATGTCAAGATGACACAGTTCCAAACTGAAACAGCTTTCAGTGTATGTAAAAAGACAAAATGATATGTGTATTAAAAATACCATAAAATGATTAGAACATTATATTTTCCCTGATCCCTTAACCTAGTAGTTCCTGTGCCACACACACACACACAGAGAGAGAGAGAGAAAGAGAGAGAGAGAGAGAGAGAGAGAGAGAGAGAGAGACAGAGACAGAGAGAGACAGAGACAGAGAGAGACAGAGACAGAGACAAAGACAGAGACAGAGACAGAGGGAGAGATGGGGAAGGGAGAAGGGAGAGTGAGAAAGAGAAGGAGGGAGGGAGGGAGAAACAGAAACATATCATACAAATTTAGAAAACAAATGTACATCACAGCCAAATTTATATATCTATTTCTTATAACACACAAAAGCTTCGATTTCCAAATCCTATGTACAGGCTGAACTAATTTGAAAATCTGCAATGCAATGGAGTCATATTATATGTACTAAATTATTCAAGTGCAAGGATTCTTTAATAAATTGTGTTCAACTCATATACCTCTTATATGATATGTTGGAAAAAACAGTTCACTTCTATAAAAGTACTGCCAGAAACCCATAATTGTAGCATAATCATAAAAATATAATTATTTAGTGGATGAAATCTAGAAATTACTTGTGTATTAATCATTGATAGCTAAAAAGTTGCAAAAATCCTGCTAAAACCAAATAGATGTTGAGAAGGTATTAAAACTAAAATCAGTGTGGATCCTGGGTTGAATTTGAAAGCAGAAATTAGAAATGGGTAAAAATGCTTGTACTTTAGTTACTTTTCTATTTTAATACAAAACACTATAACCAAGGAGATTTATAAAAGAAATCATTTAATTTTGAGCTCATGATTCCAGAGGGTTAGAGTCTATAACCTTCATGGTGAGGATCATGAAAGCAGGCAGACAAACCGGCATGGCTCTGGAGAAGTTGCTGATAGCTCACATCTGTTTTGTAATCATGAGACAAAAACAGGGATAACTGTGACACACCTCCTCCAGTAAGACCACACCTTCTAATCCTTCCAAAACAGTTTTACCAACTAAAGTTTAAGCATTGAAATATATGTGCCTATGGGAGCCATTCTCTTGCAAACCACAACAGCTTATTAAAACAGAGAGATGGTTCAGTAAGTAAAAATATTAGCCACTCAAGCCTGCTGTCCTGAGTTTAATTTCCAGGACTCATATGAAAAGTTAGATTAGTACAATGGACCTGTAATCTCAGCACACCTGTGGCAATATGGGAAGCAGAGACAAGATGACCTGGAAACTTGAGTGCCAGCTAGATTGCAACAGAAAGAAGAGAAGCCCTTTCTCACCAAGGCTCAAGACAGGAACCAATTATCAGAAGTTGTCCTCTGACTTAAAAATTTGTATGATGGAACACACACACACACACACACACACACACACACACACACACACTAAATAGCTAACTGATAGATTTCTTTAAAACATTTTAATAAAAAAAAACCTGGTGAGAAGTGACTAACATCTACAAACTAGTTAAAAGTATTTGCCAACATTATTTCCTGAATTTTGGCTTTTTTCTACACTTAGAATTAATAAAATATTCTTTTTAAACATGTACCTTATTTATTGTGTAGCTGTTTTTCTCAAGGTTGGTTATGGTCCTTGAAGTCTTGAATGAGAGCAGCTGTGGTCTTTTGACATTTCTTGTGAAGGGAGAAGGTTCTTGAGGCTCCTTTTGGTAGTTTGAATGTGCTTGGTCCAGGGAGTGTTCCAGGGGTATGTGGCCTTATTGGAGTAGGTGTGGCCTTGTTGGAGGAAGTGTGTCATTGTGGGGTTAGCAATGAGACCCTCATCCTAACCATGTGGGAGCCAGTCTTCTCCCAGTCAGTTTCGATAAAAATGTTGCACTCTGTGCTCCTTTGGCACCATGCCTTCACGACATTGTTATGCTCCCACCTTGATTATAATGGACTGCATCACTGAACATGTAAGCCAGCCCCAATTAAATGTTGTCCTTATAAAAGTTGCCTTGGATATAATGTCTTTTCATAGCAATAAAACTCTAAGGCAGAAGTTAGTACTAGGGAGTGGGATATTGCTGTGATAGGCCTGATCATGATTTTGTTTAGAAGAGTGTGTATATTGAGAATTTGAATTTGGAAAGTGGTGTAATATTTTAAGTGGGCTTAATGGACCATTCTTGTAGGTTCAGTAATAAGGAATAAGAAAGAATTTGTTGCTGACAGTGGTTGAAATTACAGACCTCACCCAAGAGGTTTCAGTGGAAAATTTCAGTATATGGCCTAGAGACTCATTTTGTGATATTTTGGTGAAGAATGTGGTTCCTTTTTGCTCTTGTCTAAATAGTCTACCTGAGGATAAGATAAAGTGATTTATATTAATTGCATTAACAATGGAATTCTCAAAGCCCAGCAGGGACTTTATCCTCTTGTTTAGTCTCATGAAGAACATTCTAATCAAGCATAGCAAGCTTAAAAAGAAAAAAATACAAAATGTATGGTTCAAGTAATAATAAAGGGGCACCAGAGATTAAGGGAGACATAATCTTAAGGCAAGATCCCACCTAATAAATATTGTGTTTGCAGTTGAACAAGGAATAGTTTGGATTTATAATCTAGAATAAACTATAATCTAGAAATGGGGAGAACAGTTGTGATCTAGATCTTGAGGCTAGAAGACACAGGATTCTGATCCAGATAAAGATGAACAGTGGCCATGAGAAGATTAGGCTCAGGTATAGTGGTACACACCTTTAATCTCAGGAGACAAAACCAAGCAGATTTCTGAATTTTCAAGGCTAACCAGGGACAGAGTAAGTTCTAGGTGAAGAAAAAGTTATGTCTAGGAAACAGAGATCTGAAGATCTCTGAGTTCAAGATAAATCTACAGAGCAAGTTCCAGGACAGCCAAGCTTAGGCAGTGAAGGAGTTGGAAAAGAAAAAGCTGGTAATAGAAGTGGGGGATGTGCCAGCCCCAGCAAGTATCAGAACTCAATAGCTTTGGCCAAGTCTCTCTTGTTTTAGAGTCAAGAAAGAACAACTGGGATATTAGATGCTGGTTAGCTGGAGCTAAGAAATTAACAGTAATTAAGAAGAGACAAGCATTGCTGAGGAGAAATCTTCTGGGAAGTGTTTTGTGAGAGCACAAAGATGCTATTTTCCAGAGATACCCAGGGTTGTACCTTGTGGAACAGTTAGACTTGCTAATGTTTGTGTATTAATCAATCAGTTGGTATTGATTTTGAAGTTATGAAGGCACCATGGAGACCAGCTCAGGGTTGGTGCTGTGAAAAGCCAGAGAAAACCATTGGTAAAGGTAAAGACTCAGTTGCAGTTGATGACCCAGGACTAAACAGGTCATGCAAAAAAGCTGAGATTTGGTAACATTAAGAGAGCCTATGGAAGGCTATTGGTGAAGCCTAGTTGCAACAAAAGACCCTAACATGTTGGAGATGCCAGTACCATTGCTTGACTACCACCAACAGAAGCAGCAGTGGAGTAGAGACAACCAGAGCTTAGAGTATTACAGAGGGCAAAGTTGGAGAAGTGACAAAAATCCATTGAAGGAGTCCATATCATGTGGAGAATTCCAGACATTGGAACAAGAAGTTATAAGTTGAAGTTGATTTTTAGACCCACAAGATGTTAAAGACTCAAGAGGTGGGATACCTGCAAAGGAAAGCTACCAACAATCAATAGAAACAGCCCAGGAGAAAGACATATTGTCATCAACAACGATGAAATGAAATTGGAGATCTGAAGACCACTTTGACATCAGTCATGGAGGTGCTGAGTTGGAGTTTGTCCAGCTAACCAGGTTTCCTGTCTTGCTTTTGGGATTATAGTTAAGTGAATGGATGAATCTTAGAAGATACTTTCTACTGTAGACTTTTAACATTGTTTAGACTGGTATAGATTATGGGGACTTTGAAAGCTGGACTAAATTTATTTTTTATTATGTTATAGCCAGGTATGGCCCCCATAGACTCATGTGTTTGAACAAGCCTATGTGGGCCAGAGAGTAGAATGTGGTGGTTTGAATAAGCTTGTCCCAGGGAATGACACTGTTAGGAGGTGTGGCCTTGTTGAAATAAGTGTAACTTTGTTGGAGGAAGTGTGTCATTGTGAGGTAAGCAATGAGACCCTCCTCCTAACCATGTTGGGGCGAGTCTTCTCCCAGTGGCCTTTAGATGAGGATATAGAACCCTGGATTCCTAGTGCATAACGCCTACCTTGATGATAATAGACTGAACCTCTGAACCTGTAAGCAAGTCTCAATTAAATGTTGTCCTTATAAGAGTTGTTTTGGTCATGATATCTGCCCACAGCAATAAAACCCTAAGACACTCCCCTAGTTCCAGCAGAGTCTCACAGGTCTCTCTAATCTCTGAGGTTAAACAGTATGTTGGATGAATTGGTGCATTTTCACTATGTTTAGTTTTATAAATTACTCAGAAGATTCTCCAACAGTGTAGGTTTTCATGATTTATCCTTGCTGAATGGGATTCTTCAGTGGTGTACCTACTTTTACATCACCCAGGGGTCTTGGCAAAACTGTGGCTGCTTTTGCATAGGCCATATCCTTATAAAACTCAAATAAATTCTTTTTTTCACCTATCTGAACATGAACAGAACCACTTTTTGGGCTTTCAGTGCCCTTCCTATCTAATGGGAATAGAAGTTCTTTTGTATCTCCCTAGGAAAAGTCATGTAACAAGGTCTCTAAAGCATCCAGTACAATGCATTTTTCCTGTGTATTGTCTTTTTTCAACTGCACTGGGCTTATTTTAGTTCCTTTAATTTAGTTTCTTTTAATTACTTTGCTTTCATTAGCACACAATATTTGCATGTGTTCTTCCCTTCACCTTGGAAACCTATCCTTACTGTGTTGCCTCATTGACTTCTAGTCACCTTTTGGATCTCAGCCCAGTCCTCCGTGTTTTAAGGAACATCTTCCTATTTTTCCTGACTGTGCCAAATCCAATTTAGCAGATTATAATTGACTGATATAATATCCTTGTAGTTCTCAAAATTATTTAATTTTATGTGCAGCCTTGATGTTATTTGATTAACATCTGTCTTTATCACTTGTAAATTCAAGATAGCAGGAAACCTGTCTGTTTATTTCTTAGGGCTTAGTACTATGAACATTTCAGAATAGTCACAAGTAATTTAGATGAACAAATAAATGTTTAGTACAATGATAGATATGAATTCTCATTATTAAGATAGCTTGTTTTACATTTTATACATTGTATTTGTGTTTTGGAATGATTTTTGCCATTTTCTCTTGTTTTCTTTCATGAAATGTTTGTGTATTTCCTTTTGCTACTTCCATTGACATTTGAATAGAATGTCTATTGTTTGGTTTTTACTCAACTTCTAATGATCTTTCTCTTGAATCTAAGAGCAAATATTACACTGCCTCTTAGTTTTCCCCCTTGTTTGTGTTATAAATACATAAAGTTATATGCTAGACATATTGGGGTCTTTAACCTTATAAAAACTTAAGTTAATTTTTTAAATTTAAATTATTATATTTTTTTCATTCAAGTCATTGTCCCCTTCACTCACCTCTCCCACAGTTCCTCATCCTATTCCTCCTTCCGCTTGTCTCCAAGAGGGTGCTCTCCTTCCCAACACCAGGCCTTCCCCTTTCCTGGGGCCTCGAGTATCTCTAGGATTAAACACATCTTCTCTCACTGAGTCCAGACCAGGTAGACTTCTGCTATAATTATGCCAGGGACCTAGGACCAGCCCATGTATGCTCCTGGTTGGTGGCTCAGTCTCTGGGAACTCATAGGGGTCCAGATTATTTGAGACTGCTGGTTTTCCTATGAGAAAACCATCCAGCTTCTTCAATCAGTTCTCTAATTCAACAATAGAAGTCCCAGACTTCAGTCCAATAGTTGGGTGTAAGTATCTGCTTCTGTCTGGCAGGGGATCTCAGAGGACAGCCATGATATGTTCCAGTCTGCAAGCACATTATAGCATAGTAGTGTCAGGACTTGGTGCCCCTCACCCTCATGAGATGGATCTCAAGTTGGGTCTGTCATTGGACCACCTTTCCTTCAGTCTCTTCTTCATTTTTGTCCCTGCAAATCTTTTTGGACAGGAACAATTCTGGATCAGAAATTTGACTGTGAGTTAGTAACTCCACTTGGGACTCTGTCTATATACTGGAGGTGTATTCCTCAAGATCCCTTTCCCCAGTGTTGAGTACTTTGGCTAAGATCACCTCCAAAGAGTCCTGAGAGTCTTACCTGTTGGGTTTCTGGTACTCTCTAGAGGGTCTCCCCATCTCCTACTCCCTAAGGCTGCTTATATTCATTTATTCTCTTAGACATCTGGGCTTCTCTCCTATCTGCTTCTCTACATAACTAATCCTGTTCTCTTTTCCCCCTCCCCATCCCCTTTCCAACATAGGTCACTCCCTCCCTCCACTTCCAGTGATTATTTCTTTACCCCTTCTAAGTGAGGTTGACATCTCCTCATTTGGGCATTTCTGCCCTTTCTGTTTGACTCCTGTGTGTTGTATGCCATGAATTCTGTGCTTTTTGGCTCATATACATTTATTACTGAGTACATACTACGCATGTTTTTGGGTCTGAATTTCCTCACTCATGATGATATTTTCCAGTTCTACCAAATTGCCTGCAAAATTCATGATGTACTCATAGTTAACAGCTGAATAGTATTCCATTATGTAAATGTACCACATTTTCAGTATCCATTCTCTGCTTAAGGGGCATCTGGGTTGTTTTCAGCTTCTGGCTATTATAAATATGGCTGCTATGAACATGATAAAGCACCTGGCCTTGTGGTATTGTGGAGCATCTTTTGGATATATGCCAAAGAATGTTATAGATGGGTCTTCAGGTAGAACTATTTCCAATTTTCTAAGGAACTACCATATTGATTTTCAGAATGGCTGTACAATCAATGGGATTGTACAGTTTGCAATCCCACTAGCAGTGGAGGCTTTTTTCTCTTTTTTCACATCCTTGCCAGTATGTGCTGTCACTTGAGATTTTTATTTTAGCCATTCCAACTGGCATGAGGTAGAATCTCAGGGTGATTTTTAGTTACATTTCTCAGATGACTAAAGACTTGCAACATTTCTTTGAGTGCTTCTCAGTCATTCAAGATTCTTCTGTTGTGAATTCTGTTTACCTCTCTAACCCATTTTTATTTGGGTTATTTGGGTTTTTGGACATTAACTTCTTGAGTTCTTTATATATTTTTGATGTTAGCCTTCTATAGTATATATAATTAGTGATGATTTTTTTCCCAATCTGTAGGTTGCCAATTTGTCCTATTGACTGTCTTGTCTTTTGCCTTACAGAAGCTTTTCAGATTCATGTGGTCCCATGAACCAATTGTTGATCTTAGAGCCTGAGCCACTGGTGTTCTATTCAGAAAATTTTCCCCGGTGCCAATGTGTTCAAGGTTCTTTCCAACTTTCTATTCTATTTGACTCAGTTATCTGATTTTATATTGAGTTCTTTGATCCACTTGTACTTGAGCTTTGTGCAAGATGATAAATATTGATCTATTTTCATTCTCCTACATACACACTGCCAGTTCAACCAGCATCATTTACTGAAGATGCTTTCTTTATTCCATTGTATGGTTTTGCTTCTTTGTCAAAGATCAATTGTCCATAGGTACATGGGATTACTTCCAGGTTTTTGATTGTATTATATTGATCTACTGGTCTGTCTTTGTGAAAATACCAAGGGGTTTTGTCTTTTTTTTTTTTTTTTTATCACTACTGCTTTGTAGTACAGTTGAGGTCAGGTGTTTTGATTCACAGGAAGTTCTTTTATTGTTGAGAATTGTTTGGCTGAGATTTTTGCTTTTGCAAATTAATTTGAGAATTGCTCTTTCCATGTCTGTGAAGAGCTGTGATGGAACTTTGATGGGGATTGCATTGAATCTGTATATTGCTTTTGGTAAGATGGCCATTTTCACAATGTTAATACTACCTATCCACGAGCATGGAAGATCTTTCTACTTTCTGAGGTCTTCTTCAGTTTCTTTTTCCAGAAATTTGAAGTTTTTCTCATAGAGATCACTTGGTAAGAGTAACACCAAGGTATTTTATACTATTTGTGCTATTGTAAATGGTGTTATTTCCCTAATTTCTTTCTGAGCCTGTTTATCATTTATATTAAGGAAGGCTACTGACTTTTTTTTTTTTTTTTTAGTTAATTTTTACATCCTGCCACTTTGCTGAAGTTGTTCATTGGTTGTAAGTATTTTCTGGTCGGATTTTGAGGATCACTTATTTATACTATCACATCATCTGCAAACAGTGGTACTTTGACTTCTTGATATTGATTTGTTGTCTAATTGTTATAGCTAGAACTTCTACTACTATATTGAATAGGTAGGGAGAGAGTGGACATTCTTATTTTGTCCCAGATTTTAGTGAGATTGTTTCTCGTTTCTCTCCATTTAATTTGATGTTGGCTGTTGTTTTGCTGTTTATTGTTTTTATTATGTAGTTTGTGCCTTGAATTCCTGATCTCTCCAGAACTTTTAACATGAAAGGCTGATGTCTTTGGCAAATAGTTTTTTAGCATCTAATGAGATTATCATGTGATTTTTTTCCTTTGAGTTTGTTCATATAGTGGATTATGTTAATGGATTTTTGTGTATTAGACCATTCCTGTGTCCCTGGGATAAAGCCTACTTGACCATGGTGAATGATGGTTTTGATATGTTCTTCGATTCACTTTGTGAGAATTTTATTGAGTATTTTTGCATCAATATTCATAATCAAGTTTGGTCTGATGTTCTCTTTCTTTGTTGTGTCTTTGTGTGGTTTAGGTATCAGAATAACAATGGCTTCATAGAATAAATTAGGCAGAGTTCCTTCTGTTTCTATTTTGTTGAAAAGTTTGAGGAGTATTGGTATTAGCTCTTCTTTGAAGATCTGTTAAAATTCTTCAATAAAACCATCTGTCCCCTGGCTTCTTTTGGTTGGGAGCCTTTTGCTGACAATTTCTGTTTTCTTAGGGGTTATGGGACTGTTTAGATAGTTACCTGATCTTGATTTAACTTTGATACATGGTATCTGTCTAGAAAATCATCCATTTTATCCAGCTTTTCCAGTTTTGTAGAGTATAGGCTTTTACAGGAGATTCTGATTTTTTTTTAATTTCCTCAGTTTCTGCTATTATGTCTTTTTTTTTTATTTCTAATATTGTTTAGGTGGGTACTGTCTCTGTGCTCTTCCCATACAAGTAACTTAACAGCACAGCTAAACGTGCTAGAACAGAAAGAAGCAAACATTCCCAAGAGGAGAGGATGGCAGGAAATAGTCAAAATCAGGGCTGAAATTAACCAGTTAGAAACAAAGAGAATGATACAAAGAATCAACAAAACCAAAAACTACTTCTTTGAGAAAATCAACTAGATAGATAAACCCTTAGCCAAACTAACTAAAGGGCACAGAGATAAAAACTTAACTTTTAACACTGCCATAAATCTTGTAATGTGCTCCTTTATTTACTGCTTGAGAACATAAAATTATGTGCATACACATTCTCATTTCTATATATTCTCATCTGAACTCAAATAATGCTGATGCTGGCCTTTATTATTTGCAATCACCATACCATTTAGTTTATGTTTAGATATGCATATGTGTCCATGACATTTGATGAATGCTTTCTTTACAGTTCATATCAATATTCACTGTATGTGATCTCATTAAGAATTATTTTTAAAAGGCAGTCAGTTATCCATTAGCTTCCTATCTTAGTTGGGGTTCCTTTTGCTGTGCTAAAACTCCATGATCATAACAACTTGGGAATGAGAGTATTTCTTTGAACTCACGCTACCAGGCAGCAGTCCTTGACTAAGGGAAGTCAGGGAAGGAACTCAAGGCAGTCAACTGAAGGCTGAAAATTAGGCAGAGGCTATAAAGGAGTGCAGTTTGTTGACTTACTGTTCATAGATTGTTTCTTCTGCTTTATTATAGCACCCAAGACTACAAGCCCAAGGGTGTCATCTCCTACAGTGCTCTGGACCAACCTACATCAATCTTCAATCAAGAAACTGAACCACGGGCCAATGTGGTTAGATAATTTTCTCAATTGAAGTTCTGTTTTGCCAAATGACTCTGGTTCATAAAATTTCATATAAAACTAGCCCAATTGACATCTGGTTAAACTGACAAGCAAACATATCAGTATTGAACTATATAACCCGTTCCTACTTTTCATGTTCAAGATGTCATGCTAACAATAATATGGCAATTTCAAGAACAAAGTTCTACAGTATTTAGTAATCCAAATAATTAAAGTTTAATCTCTTCAAAATATTCAAAATTTAAGCCTCTCTAAATTATTTTTCTAGAATATCCAGTTCCCCTCTAAAATTCCAATATCTCTGTGAAACTCTAGTCTGCCTAAAATTTCCAAAGCCTCTTTACAATTACAATGTATCTTAATCAAGGATTCTTAAAAAATCAAAACCAACTTAAGTACCCTCTTACTCTATAAGGGATAACTATGGCATAGTCAAAATCAAATGAAAACAAAACCAAAAGTCAACAGAATAAGAAGTTTAGTGCTTGACATTTGGGAACCAGTCACAATTCTCCCACAGCTGAAGGACATTGGCAACTGGCTTCACTGTAGAGGAATTTTAATCCAGCTACATGGGTGCTCTGACAAAGGATCACATCCAAAAACCTTCTATGTTTGTGTGATCTGGCTGCAATGACACACCTTTAATCCCTCTAGCTGGAATACAGACATGCCCTTAGTATACATTTGCCATCCCCCAAAATGAAGGTAAAGTTAGCTTGTACAAGGAAGCAATTATGTTTGAAAATAAAGTCTAATTGCGGGGCAGACAAAGTGATGAATCAGACAAAGATTTGCAGAATGAGTCAGAAATGGAATGTGCCCAACTCATTAAAAAAGACAGGAAAGAGAGGCTACTTAAGAGTGTAGGAGGAGCTAAGGTGGGAGGAGTAAGGAGAGAAAAAGGAGAAGAAAGAGGAGGAGATAAGAGAGGGAGAGAGATGAGAGAGGAGAACATGAAGGCAGATGTTCATGTGTCTCTCGCACTCAAAGGTAGTTGGTATATCAAGGTTGAGTATTGGGTTACACTTTGTTATTGATCATTACCAAATATATAAACCTTTGGATAACCTAAGCATTATAGTCTCATTTGTACCAAGTCCACATGGTTGGTGAGATGGTCTGAGCAATGCCCAGCCTTGTGGAGACACTGGTGGAAGATTGGTGGAGCCATCTCTCAAGCTGTCATCTCTTGGGTAGCAGGGCTGGTGTTTCTGGCTGGCCGTTTCTAGCTGTGGTGTGCAAGTGGCCTCTGGCCACAGAACATGGCAGCAGAGCCGCTGCAGTTTAGTCGGCTTGAATGGCAGCTGTTTTTTAAATATCTCCTTCAACAAAGAGGAATGCATAGTGCCAAGAATCAGCTGTTCTTCCTGACCTCTGTATGCCTTCAAAATCAATATCATATGGATGACTATTGAACATTACTAAGTTTGCCCCCCCCCCAATGAGATGCAGCTTTTGTCTCCTCCAGATCACAGTTCACGCTTGTTGACCCTGAGAAAATAGTCCAAGAATTAAGATCCTCAATGATTCCGATATCTTCCTAATCACTGCTTAATCTCAGCTCTTGCTGAGCAACATCAAATGTCCCAGTAAAGGTTTTATTGGGAGTGCTGGTCTCTTGTTGATCACAGCTGCTTCTTCACCACCAGATGGATAGAAACCCAACATTCTTTTTTTAATTATTTTATTTATTTACATTAAAGCTGGAGCCCCTTCCCAGCACCCCCTTCTATAGTTTCTCATCCCATTCCTCCTCTCCCTTGCCTCTGAGAGGGTGCTAGGAAACCCCACACACACCAGGAATTCCTCTTTCCTGGGGCCTCAAGTCTCTAGAGGATTAGGCACATCTCCCACTAAGGCCAGACCAAGCAGTCCTCTACTATATATATTCTAGGGGACCTTGGACCAGCCAGTGTATGCTCCTGGTTGATGGCTCAGCCTCTGGAAGCTCCCAGGGGTCCAAATTAGTTGAGACTGTTGGTTTTCCTATGGGTTTGCCTTCCCCTTCTACTTCGTCAATCCTTCCTCTAATTCAACATTGGGGGTCATCAACTTCAATCCAATGGTTGGCTGTAAGTATCTGCATCTGTTTCAGTCAGCTGCTGGTAGGGCCTCTTGGAGGACACCCATACTAGGCTCCTATCTGTAAGCACCTCATACAGCATCAGTAATAGTTTTAGGCCTTGGTGGCCCTCTATGACATGGATCCCAATTTGGGCCTGTCACTGCACCATCTTTCTTTTAGCCTATTCTCCAATTTTGTCTCTGCAGTTCTTTTAAACAAGAACAATTGTGGGTCATAAATTTAATTATGGGTTGGTAACCCCATCTTTCCACTTGAGGTCCTGTCTATCTACCAGAAGAGTACTCTTTGAGTTCCCTCTCCCCATTGTTGGGCATTTTGGCTAAGATCACTCCCATTGAGTCCTGAGAGTCTCTCATTTCTCAGATCTCTGGCACTTTCTAGAGTGTCCTCCTACCACCCAACCCCAGAGACTGCATATTTCCATTCATTATTCTTACCCTCTGGGCTTCTCTACTTTTCTGCAACACATACTTGATCCTGTTCCCCCTTTCCCCTCACCCTCCGGTCTCCCTCCAAGGTCCCTCCCTCATTCTGCCTCCAGTGGTTATTTTCTTCCTACTTCTAAGCCGGATTGAAGCATTCTCACTTGGGCCTTTCTGTTTGTAAAACTTCTTAAACTCTGTGGATTGTATCCTAGGTACTCTGTACTTTTTGGCTAATATCCACTTAGTGAGTACATAATGCATGTACTTTTGAGTCTGGGTTACCTCCTCAGGATGATATTTCCTAGTTTGATCTATTTGCGTGCAAAATTCATGATGTCCCCATTTTTAATAGCTAATAGTTTTCCACTGTGTAAATGAACCACATTTTCTGTATCCATTCTTTAGTTCGGGGACATCTGGGTTGTTTTCAGCTACTGGTGATTACAAATAAGGCTGCTATGAACATAGTGGAACATACATCCTTGTCATATTGTGGGGCATTGAGTGGCCACTATAGTCTTTAAGAGGCTCTCAAAGTGTCCCTTTGAAATTTCACATCCCAGGCTTACATCATCTGCATTGCTCTCAGCTTCCTTATATTTCAAACTCCGACAGAACAGGTCACTGTACTATGAGGACAGAACTTCTCCACAATCATTCCAAATATAAATTGTTAGGTATTCATAGCAAAACGTCACAACTTAGCACCAATTTTTGTCTTGGTTTAGGTTTCTATTGATGTGCTAAAATACTATGACCAAAAGCAACGAGGGGAAAGGTGTGTTTATTTCACTTACACTTCCATATCAGTGTAAGTCATTGACAAATGTCAGGGCAAGAACAGAAGTAGTGCCATAGAGGAATGCTGTTCACTAGCATGATATTCTGATTTCTTTATAGGAACCTTGGCCACCAGTCCACAGTGATCTGGGCCTTCCCACTTCAATAATCAAGAAGGAAAGTGTATCATAGACCTGCCCACAGTCAAATCTGGATAGGGAATCTTCTCATTTGAAGTACTCTCTTTCTAAATGATTCTGGTTCATGTTGATTTCCAGATGGAAACCAATGTGTGAGTATACCAGCAAATAAATAATAACATTAATCCTGTTACTCTATCTACAAAGGAAAACATTTATCTTGTTTCTGTTTTGAAATATATAACTATTATTTGTCCTTAATTAGGAAAATTTGTCATCTACTTATATGGCCATTTTAGACATGTAAATTTGTTCTTCACTTGTTTTTTTGTTTATTTTTAAAATGAAGTTGTATGAAGTTAAAAGTATAAGCTCATATTTTAATTATAAGAACAGAAAGTAAAAACTTAAATAGGAGTTTCATGGTTCTATCATACAAAGACCAAAAGCAATCTAATTAATTTGATACATATTGCTTTAGTTTGTAATAAAATTGTGATCAACTTTATAAAATTAATGTTTACAAACACTTAAGTTCAGTATTTCTACTTAATAGTTTTTGAAGATAGTTTTGGAGCAATAAATAAGCAAGCACCTTTTAACTTAAATTTTATTAAAAATGTAGGGAATATTTTCTTTCACACTGTGTTTTTATATTTAGAAACTATATTTTGAAAAATGGAATTTATGGAAGTCGCTATCACCAAGAAGTATGATTATACAGTTTTGAAATCATATTTAGTTTCTCCAGCTCCATTGCTAAAATGGTTACAGATCTAAAGGTCCTTAGCTAAGAGAGAGTTTCAAATTTTTAAGAAGTGAGATAAGATATCTTCTTCAGTTCCTACACAGTCAATCAATAAAAACACCATGTAGTCCTTGACATGAGATTGTGTGTTTATATTAGAGCTACAGGAGATTTTTATAGGAAGTACTGGAAATGTTGCTAATAAACTTTCTAAAATAATATGTTTAAACAAATATATTTTTCTTCACCAATGTACTAAGTCAGGCTAGTAATATTGGAAAATAGAAGTTACAATTTAGTCTTTAAATTGATTTATTAGTATAAACATGGAGATTGTTAGTGGAGAACTGGCTAGTTTTCATTTTCTCCAGTGAAAAATGGGCAAACACTACTACATGACCTGTCAAGTAGGAAATTTTCACTCAGTTATCTAAGAGAAGAAAAAAATATCCATTTGAAACCTCTTGAACAATTCTAGAAACATAACTTCTAGAGGCAAGACAATCAGCTAATTATTCATTTGCAGTGGACTGAGTGAATATTTTTAAGACATTAATATTAAAGCTCTATCTAGTGGTAAAAGAAGAACTTCTAGTTTATGTAGAAATTAAAGTGAACACTAACTTAAATTTATTTTTTTAATTTGTGAATTGTAATAAGAATTATATGGTTTGATTTTGTAGATTATTTATTTATGAATATTAAAATTTATGATAAATAATTTTTTTTCATTGTTTTTGGCTTTATAATTGAAGATTCGACATAAAATTTTATGGTTTATTAGATTAGAATGCTCACATTCAATTTCCATCTGAGGGCTATATAAAAATGCACATTTATTTTGATATCAAAACTTAGATTTGCAAGAAAAACTACTTAATTTGCTAGGAATGTAATTTTATGTTGGTTATTGTTACTCATGATCAACCACATTTTCAGTCTACCACCCTGGAGAATGTGGAACATTGTCATAACTAAAATCAAAATGCTTTACTATGAATATTTATCATTTAGAAGGAAGTGAAAACAATCTGATTTCTATAAAATCTACACAGCTGTTTTGGTTCCTGAGTTTACTGGGGGAATATTTTATTCACAATAAAATGCAACCATTTTGGTGTGCATTTTGAAGAGTTATGAAAAAAATGAATATAGTCATGTAACTAAGACCCACAGAAGAATGTAGGATTTTAATTATCTCAAAATGTATTTTCTTGCCTTCAAGATTCAGAACCTAAAACCCTCGGTCTAAGGCAAACATTAACTTTTTTTCTACTTCTAACATATTTGCTTGATTTTTATTTAATTAAAATTTTAGAAATATTCATACCTAGATTATTATGGATAATGCTGTTGAAATTTATTCATAACTTTCTTTAGCTCATTATATGATATTGTTGACAGTTTCAAGGTTTGAATATACCATAATTAGATTACCAATTCACATATTGATTTTATTAGGACATTTGGGAATTTAGTACCTGGATTTTTACAATCAAAGAGTTATGAACAATTTCATATAAATGTATGGAAGTTTTATAAAGCTAAAATGAATTTTACTTATGATAAAAACTAAATTTCATTGTAAATATAACTTACATATTTAAATAACAGCAATAAAAACCTAAAACTATGACAAGTTATATCTAAAAGCCTACGGAAATATTTAAAGCTTTAAATATATGTGCAAATATTTTGCTTACATATATACCTATGGAACATGTGTGTGCAATGCCAACACAGGCTTTAGAAGATGTCATTATATCCTCTGGAACTGATATTACAGGGATTATGAACATTCAGATTGGTGCTGAAACCAAGCCCAGATCCTCTAGAAGAGTAGTTAGTTGTGCCATCTCTTAATGCTGTGCCATCTCTCTAGCTCCAATTTCCAAAGTAACTGAACAATTTAACATCCATCAACAATGTATGAGAATTTAAGTATTTTGAATTGTTATTAATATTTGGTTTCCTAAGTATGTTTCACCTTAGCTATTATACTGAGCAAACTGAGATATCCATTTGTAGTTTATGTGTATTTGGATGTACCTGATGACTAGTGACTTATTTATTTATATTGGTTTTCCAAAAACTTCTTTTTTAAAAATTCTTGTTTTAATTGGGTTTTGCGCACTTTTAAATTTGAGATGTCTCTTTTCAGGTTGAACTGTTTTCTAAATCATTATAGACACAGCCTGTTGAAAAATATATTTATCATATTTTTCTAATTTAGTGAATTGATCTTTTATGTTCTTAATGATGTTTTTAAAGGCAGAGGTCAATATATGACTTTTTGATAGTCTAGAGGCCATTCCTGTGATATTTTGGGAAAGACACTGACTACCTTTTACCATAATCTAGTAACTTTCCTGAGGCTAAATTAAAAATAATGAACTAATTTCTTTGGCAGATGAAATTCCAAGGCAACATAATACTGAACCTGCCATATGTTTAGTGTCAATAATTTTTATACAGATCTACAATGAAAGAGAGCAATTGGGGCAGAAAAATATATAAAATGTACTGTTTGGGAAGAAAAATAGTACCAAGAAACATAATGTTACAGACAAGGCTTGTGCTAGAAGAGCTGCTATAATTTTTTAAATTATTGGGTCTATTAAGGAGAAGCCTCACACTCACTCCTGAAATAAAAGAAAGGATAAGACCATCAGGGCAAGATCTTACCTAGTAAAGCTTTCAACATGTAAAAGAGAGCCTAATTAATTTCTGTTCCTTGAAATCAACTAAAAAACAAAAAGTTGTGCTGCTAATATGACTCAAGGCAACCAGTTTCCACCCAAAGGTGGAAGCCAAACTTGCCATGGTAGTCCATGTAATAATAATACTGGTATTAGAGGCATGAATAATGCAAGAGTGAAGGGGGCATGGATGTTTCCTGCATGGATTTAGAAAGCCATGGAGGCCAGGCAGTATGTGGCATAGGAGTCCCTACATAAAGGTACTAAAAGGTCAGAAGGCCCTGAAAAGACACTGCATAAAGCTCTAAAAGTGACATCTTGGATAAAGTGGAGACCTCAGGTGGTTAGAGATGCTAAAACTGTGAGACATATCCTAAGGAAAGCTGAATACATACAGCAGAGCCAGCCCAATAGAGAGATGAATGTTGTATACAACAAAGCTGCAAGGGCTGAGCTATCTAGTCATTTAAGCTGGAAATCCAAGATATCAGACAAGGAATTTCAGGATTTAAATGCATGCCTTGCTAGGTTGTTGTCTTACTTTCTTTCAGCATTTCCTCACTATTTCCCCATCCCTCCCTTTTTTAATGTAAATGTATATTTCTGTGTCATTATGTGTTGAAAGTGTGTCATTTTCATTTTGACATTACACTTAAGGGGGGTTGCAATTTAGACTTACTTTGTTTTGAGTCTCAAAAAAAATTTAGAATTTTAAAATGTTTTGAGCCAGAAATTATGAGAGCAGTTGAAGTTGGACCAAATGCAGTTATACTATGACATGATAATAAGGCTATAGGAACAAAGGAGTAGATTGTGGTGGTTTGAACTAGGAGTGTCTATTCTACCACAGACTCAGGAATTTCAACACTTGTTCACAGCTGGGAAGTATAGATGGCAAAGTCTTGTTGGAGAAAGTACTTCACAGGGCAAAGACTAAGTTTATATAGACTTTGCTTATGAACAGAAGCTCTTTGTTTCATGCTTCTATTTGAAAATGTGATCTGTCAGGTTCCTGCTCCATGTTCTATGCATGGTAGTTGCTGTATGATTTCCTGCCATGGTGGAATTTTACTTCCTCTTGAAACACAAGGCAAAACAAACTCTTCTGCTACTGGCATTTGTGTGTCACATTTTCTTACAGCAACAGAAAAGTAGCTAACACAAGTGTTATAACAGGATCATAAGGTAGATCAATTTTTTTGTTTATTTCAGGATATCCCAACTGATATCAGACTGATTGGACTGGGTTACACACACACACACACCAAAATTGTGTTTTTCCCGTTTCCTAATATCTATGCTAGCATTTGTTGTCATTTGTATTACCCGTGATTGCCATTCTGATTGGGTCAAGATAGAATCTTTTTTCACATTAATTTATTCATTCACTTTAAATCCAAATATCAGGCACCTTCTCCTCCCAGTACCCCTTTACACAGATCCTCCCCACATTATTCCCTCCCCTTCTCCTCTGTGAAGGTGAAACCTCTTCCCCAGTATCTCCTCTCTCTCTCTCTCTCTCTCTCTCTCTCTCTCTCTCTCTCTCTCTCTCTCACACACACACACACACACACACACACACACACACACACACACACACACACACACACACACACACACACACACACACACACACAAGTCAAGTCAGTGCAGGACTATGTGAATTCTCTCCCACTGAGGCCAAACAAGTCGTCCCAGGTAAAGGAACAGGGTCCACAGGCAGGCAACATAGTCAATAACAGCCATCACTCCAATTACTGGGGGTACCAACAGGAAAAACATCCTACACATCAGCTACAAGTATGCAGTAAGGCCTAGGTCCAGCCCATGCTCACACTCTGGTTGGTGGATCAGTGTTTGAGAGTCCCAGATGCTTTAGGTTAGTTGACTCTGTTAGTTTTCCTAAGGAGTCCCTGTCATCTTCAGTCTGTCAATTATTTCTCAATTCTTCCTCAAAGGCCCCTTGAGCTCCAAGTTATGTTTGGTTGTGCAACTATACATCTGTTTCTACCGGCTGCTGGGTGGAGCCTCTCAGATTACACTAATGCTAGGTTCCTATCTGAAAGGATAACTAAAATTATTAGTGTCAGGGATTTGTTCTTGCCCATGGGATAGGTCTCAATTTGGACCAGTCATTGGTTGGCCATTCTCACAGTCTCTGTTGTATCTTTGTCCCTGCACATCTTGTAGGCAGGGCATATTTTGGGTGGAAGGCTTTTTTGGGGGGTGGGTTGCTGTCTTTATCCCTCCTCTGGGAGACATGTCTGGCTATAGGAAGTGGCCACTTCAGAATCCATATTTTCCACTACTAGGAAACTCAGCTAGAGTCACCCCTATAGACACCTTGGGGCCTCCCACAACCTGCCCCATGTCTCTGGCACATCCGTGATATGTGCCAGTTGCCCACCACAGATTTCTGTTCTTTCTCCTCTGCCTTCCCTAAAATTGACCCCTACTACTGCTCCCTTCCACATTCCCTCTCCTACTCAATTCCCTTCCTCTATATACCTCTGATATAATTTTATTTCCACATAAAGAAAGATTCAACAATCCTCCCTTAGGACCTCCTTTTCATTTGGCTTCTTTGGGTCTCTGGATTGCAGCATTATTATCCTGTATTTTATTGGCTAATATCTACTAATCAATGAGTACATACCATGCATGTCTCTTTGGGTCTAGGTTACTTCATGCAAGATAATATTTTTTAATTCCACTCACTTACCTGCAAAACTCATGATGTCCTTGTTATTAATAGCTGAGTAATATTTCAATGTGTAATTGAACCACATTTTCTTTGTCAATTCTTTATTTGAGGTACATCTAGGTTGTTTCCAGATTTTATCTATTATGAATAAAGCTACTATGAACATAGCATATGTCCTTGTGGTATGGGAAAATATGTTTTGTGTATATGCCAGGAGCTAGGTCTTCAGGTAGATCTATTTCCAATTGTCTAAGGTACCCCCAGATTAATTTCTAAAGTGGTTTCACAAGTGTGCAATCTCACTGGCAATGGAGTACTGTTCCTCTTTCTCCACATCCTCACCAGAATGTGCTTTATTATTATTATTATTATTATTATTATTATTATTATTATTATTATTTGTGGGGAGCCGACAGAAGGCGGCTATCACCCTTGCAGCCATCTTGAGCCATATACCCTATAAGAGACTTGATTACAATAGCCTACAACAGCTGAGCACACTCTGATAACATCTTGTTTTAGATACCCAGGATTTTCCCTTGGGTGTGTGAGACTTAAAGGTGTTTGACTTAAGGGCATGACTTAGAGATCAGATTTAGAGGTAAAACCTAAGGGCATAACTTAAGGGTGTGACTTAGAGGCATGGCTTAGAAGTGAGACATATACAAGGCGAGAGGCAGACAAAGGAAATTATTAGGCATTAGACATTAGGCACTTAGCACTTGGAGAAAGAACTTGGAGGCACTAGGGACTAGGAACTAGGGACTAGGAACTCAAGACTTGGGACTTGGACTAGGAAGAGAGACTGAAGAATAAACAGAATTGAATCACACACTAGTCTCCATTCCTTGCGTCTGTCCTCACTCACTCTCTCTCTCTCTTACCAATGGACTGGAGCAGCTTGGGGCAGTACAGGCTCTAACAATTTAACCCTCAAGGCTTTTGGCAGTGTGGGTCCAACATTGATAGAGTGGTCCCCAATATTTTGGTCCCCAAACTTGGGCTATTGCGGTTCCTGACATTTTTGGCCCCCAAACGTGGGACAGAGCGGTTCTCAACATTTCTGGTGCCTAACGTGGGGCAGCAAGAATGAGAGACCCAGTGAGGGACTTCACTGGAAGAAGGATCTGCCAAAAATTTAGAAGTGAAATGAAAGTGATCACTGCAGGAATCTGCCACATCAAGAAAGGTAAGTTATGTTAATGAAAATGGGGCAAGTAATAAGTCAGCGTGAACTCAACTCTCTGTTTTTATTTTGTTGTTTGCTGGTTTGCTGCTCACGTGCGTTAATTGTCTGCTTTTGTTTCATTGTTTGAATGCTGTCTTTCATGTTCAAAATAAAAAGAAATGAATTTATCCGAAATTAGAATCTAAAATACAGCCAAAGGTTGATGACGATTTGTCAGAGCCAGATTGTGCTGACCTAGAGGAAGAGACAGCCAAACATTATGACCCTGAATGGCCCTCTTCCCGAAGACCCCCTCCCTACGTGCCTCTGCCTCCAAGTGCTCCCCCAATGGAGATGGTGGTTATAGATCCCATAAGGGAGTTGCAGGAAAAAATATCTGTTTTAAACAACAAATAGAGTTAGAAAAAGAGTATCAGGACTTAATTAATCAGCTACAAAAATTAAAGACAGGGAAGATGTCTCAAGAGGTAAACTGCAATAATCCCCTGGCTCCTTACATTCCTCAACCAGGAGTCCAAAGACAGTCCCTATCATCTAGCTTATGATTAGCCACAGATCATCCAGAGAAGGGAGATGCTGAGGCTTTCCCTGTATCAAAGACCAGAGAAAATCAAGGGGTTGCTTGGAGACATCACACAGGGTTTAACTTTCAAATTATTAAGGAATTAAATATGCAGTCTCACCATACGGGGTGCCACTGCTCCCTTTACTCTTGCAATTTTAGAGTCTGCTGCAAAGGAGTGGCTGACTCCTGGGGATTGGAATATGTTAGTGAGAGCAGTTCTTAGTGGTGGTGACTATTTTATTTGGAAATCAGAATATCATGAGAATTGTAAAGAAACAGTTAGGAGAAACATTCAGGCAGGCAATGGTTGGTCCTTTGATGCCTTAGTAGGAGAAGGGCAATTTGCTTCTAGTGATAACCAGATGCAATATGACCCAGGCTTATTTGCTCAAATTCAAAATTCAGCCATGCAGGCTTGGCATAAACTCCCAGCAAAGGGAGACCCGGGTGCGTCCTTAACAGCAGTCAGACAAGGACCTGATGAATGATTTTCTGATTTTGTTCATTGATTAATGACAACAGCAGGGAGACTATTTGGTTATGCAGAGGCAGGTATAGATTATGTGAAATAACTTGCATATGAAAATGCCAATCCTTCCTGCCAAGTGGCCATCATATCTTACAGGAAAAAGACAGACCTTACAGGGTATATCAGACTCTGTTCTGACATAGGGCCCTCCTACCAACAGGACTTAGCTATGGTAGCTGCCATGCAAGGACAATCAGTAAGAGATTTTTTGGCTAGTAGAAACCAAAAGTCCTCTTTTAAATGTGGCAAGCCTAGACACCTTGCAAGAGATTGCAAGGCAGAAAATGAGTTAACCCAGAGACGGCCCAGAAAACAGGCTGGGCTCTGCCCACTTTGCAAACATGAAAGGCATTGGTCTAGTGAATGTAGGTCCAAAAAAGACACACAAGGAAACACCCTTTCGCATAATCAGGGCCAGCTCCAGGCCCCGAACCAAAACAAGCCAAAACAGGCTTATGGAGCAGTCAGTTTCTTACCAGCAAACACCAGTCCCTTTCAGAACTTAGTTGAGCAACACCAGGAAGTGCAGGACTAGACCTCAGTTCTGCCACCCACATAGTATTAACCCCAGAATTGGGACCTCAGGCCTTACCCACTGGAGTGTTTGGACCACTCTATTCAAATGTGTTTGGCCTGATAGTGGGAAGAAGCAGTACAACTATGCAAGGACTACATTTTTTTCCTGGAGTTATAGACAATGATTATGAAGGTGAAATCAAGGTAATGGCACAGGCAATTCAGAATATGGTCACCATTCCTGCAGGAAGGAGGATAGCTCAACTATTGTTACTTCCATTGTACCCTACTAATCACAAATATAAGAATCCTAAAAGAGGGGATCAAGGCTTTGGTTCCTCTGATGCATACTGGGTACAGCCTATAGTTAAACAAAAACCTATGATGACACTATGGCTGGATGGAAAGGCATTCCAAGGCTTGATTGACACAGGAGCTGATGTGACTATCCTAAAACAAAGCAATTGGCCTGCCACCTGGCCTCTGACCCCAACCTTAATCAATCTAAGGGGTATTGGCCAAAGTCAAAATCCACAACAAAGCTCTAAGGTACTGATCTGGAAAGATAAAGAAGGTAATACAGGGCATATACCACCCTATGTCATCCTGGGTCTCCCCATTAATCTCTGGGGTAGAGATCTGTTATCCCAGTTGGGATTGATTATGTGCAGCCCTATAGAAGGAATCATGGCTCAAATGGTAAACTCTGGATTTTCCCCAGGGAAAGGATTAGGAAAAAGTGAAGATGGGATTACTCATCCTATTGAGGTTTATGGTAACACTGGAAGAAGAGGCTTGGGGGCTACTGATTCAGCTACACCCCTAGGGCGTTGTGCAGATTATATCACCTGGAAGGGGGATTTTTCCATCTGGGTGGATCAGTGGTCCTTAACCACTGAAAAATTACAAGCTGCTCAATTGCTAGTGCAGGAGCAATTACAGCCAGGACATTTAGAGGAGAGTAACTCTCCCTGGAATACCCCAATATTTGTCATTAGTAAAAAGTCAGGAAAGTGGAGACTGTTGCAAGACCTGAAGGCTGTTAATCCAACCATGGTTAGGATGGGAGCCTTACAACCTGGGCAGCCCACACTGGTGGCCATACCTTTAGGTTATTATAAAATATTTATAGATTTAAAAGACTTTTTTTATTATCCCATGGCATCCTAATGACAGAAAGTGCTTTGCTTTCAGTGTTCCCACTATAAATTTTAGAGAACCTATGAAGAGATATCAATGGAAGGTCTTGCCTCAGGGTATGGCTAACAGACCTACCATGTGCCAAAAGTTTGCAGCTTCTGCAATGAAGGGTGTTAGAAACATATGGAAGCAAATCTATATGATTCATTTCATGGATGATATTTTAATAGCAGGGAAAGATGGAAAACAGGTACTCCAGTGCTTTGATGATCTTAGAACAGCTTTACAGGCTGCAGGATTACAAATAGCACCAGAAAAGTTACAATTACACTATCCATATACTTATTTAGAATTTCAGATTAATGGTCCACGTATTATTAATAGTAAGGCCACCTTGAGAACTAATTCTCTTAAGTCACTTAATGATTTTCAGAAATTATTGGGAGACATTAATTGGCTGCAACCATATTTGAAACTCACAACAGAATTAAAGCCTCTGTTTGAGATTCTCAAAGGAGATCCTGACCCTAAGTCTGACAGGGCCCTAACAGAGGAGGGTAGAAAAGCCTTACAGAAGGTGGGGAGTGCTATTTCATCCCAATTTGTAACTCATATTAATTATTCTAAGCCTTTATATTTTCTTATTTTCAACACTAAACTAACTCTTACTACAGTTTTTTTGACAAACTGCACCCATATTATGGGTCCATCTTCCCTCTTCCACTAAGAAGGTTCTTTATCCATACTATGTTGCTGTAGCTGATATGATTATGTTGGGCAGAGATAATAGTCAAACATATTTTGGAAAGGATCCTGATGTAATAGTACAACCCTATACAAGGCATCAGGTTGATTGGCTTATGCAGAGTTCTAAAGTTTGGCCTTTTGCATATGCCTCATTTGCTGGTCAGATAGATAATCATTATCCATCAGATAAATTGATTCAGTTTTGTAATCACCATGCATTTGTTTTTCCAACTCATACTGCACATATACCTATCGAGGAAGCATTGCTAGTTTTTACTGATGGTTCCTCATCAGGAACAGCTGCTTATGCCTTTCAAGATCAAGTAGTCTCCTTTGCTACATAATCTGTGTCAGCTCAATTGGTTGAATTACATGCTTTTATTGCTGTGTTTCAATCATTTCCAAAGCAAACCATTAATATTTATACAGATAGCTCATACATAGCTCAACCTATCCCTCTGCTAGACAATAAAGCATTCCTCAGAAGCAGCTGATTTGTTTTTACAGTGCCAACAATTAAGTTTGAGGAGAAAGTGAAAATTCTTTATAGGACACCTGAGAGCCCACACTGGGCTACCAGGTCCTCTCTCTGAGGGAAACACCAAGGCAGATTCTAGCTACTCGTGTAACTGCAGTGACTTTGTCATATCAGTCATCTAACTTGGATCTGACCATAAAGGTTCATGAGTTACATCACCTTAATTCTAAAACTTTAAAAATTATGTTTAAAATTACCAGAGAACAAACTAGACAAATTGTTAAACAATGTCAATCATGTGTTACACGGTTTCTCATTTGGGCATAAATCCAAAGGGACTGATACAAAACAGTCTCTGGCAAATGGATGTTACTCATTATAATGAATTCGGCAATCAAAAATAATATACATGTATGTGTAAATACAGACAGTGATTTCATTTATGCAACATTACAATCTGGAGAAACAAGCAAGCATGTGATCACTCATATGCTTGCTATAATTCCTGTATTGATTGTACCTAAACAGATAAAGACTGACAATGGCCCAGGTTATACAAGCTCCATTTTCTGCCAGTTCTGTGGAAAATTGGGACTACTACATAAAACTGGTATTCCATGTAATCCACAGGATCAAGGTATATTAGAAAGGGCACATTGAACCATTAAATGTCAATTTGAAAAAATTAAAAAGGGGGAATGGTACCCTACCAAGGGATTCCCCAGAAATATCCTTCATCACATGCTCTTTATTTTACATTTTTTAACTTTGGATTCTGAAGGAAAACCTGCCGCAGATACATTCCGGCATCCTGATACCAAAAAGAATTTTGCAACAGTCCTCTGGAAAAACCCATTAATTGGAACCTGGAATGGGCCAGATCCAGTGCTTATCTGGGGAAGAGACTCTGTCTGCATATATTCCCAAACTGCAGATGCTGCACGCTGGCTGCCAAAGAGACTCATTAAACAAATAGACAACAATAACAAATCAAGGGAGGAGAAACCCCTGAGAAGTATATTTTTTCTTTGCAGGAAACATGAAGATGCCTCTCAATTGCCTTCAAACTAGAACAGATCAACCAGCAAACCTGAGTTGGGAAGTCCTCAATGTGCAAGAAGACATATCCCATATCTCCAGGGTGGCTCTATTGAACTCTTGGTTCCCCAACTTATGATTTAGTGGGGAACATTATTTAGACCCAGGAGAAAACCCACTACCACAGTTACTATATTTGTTTTTTGTGGTGTGAGATTACCTAACAGGGATTTCCTTACTTGTTTTGTTAAGATCAAAGCTATGATCAGTTCTGTATTTCTATAAATTTAGATTCTGCAGTCCGCAACAATTATTATTATTAAATAATTTTTATTTACATCCAAAAAGTTGTCCGCCTTCCTGGTCCCGGCCTCTGAGACAGTGTCCTCCTATGGGCCCACCCATTCCCACACATTCCCACTAGAATCTCTCCTCCCTGGGACATCAAGTTTCTACAGGATTAAGCATATCCTCTCTCATTGAGGCCCTACATACATGGAAGTCCTCTGCTACACACGTGCCTGGAGCCAAAAAGCAGACCATGTATGTTCCCTGGATTTTGGCTTAGTCTCTGGGAGCTCTGAGGGATCCAGGTTATTTGACAATGCTGTTCTTCCTATGTGGTTGCAATCTCCTTCAACTCCTTCAGTTCCTACTCTAACTCTTCCTTATGAGTCCCCAACCTCAATCCAGTGGTTGGCTATATGTATATTTATTTCAGTCAACTGATGTGTCAGAAGACAGCCATGTCAGGCTCCTGTCTGCATGAAAAATATGGCCTCAGTAATGGTGTCTGGATTTTGTGTGCTTGCATGGGATGGATCCCAAGATGGGCCAGGCACTAGGTTGCCTTTTTTTCAGTCTGCACCATTTTTGTCCTTGCATTTCCTATAAACAGAAGCAATTTAGGGTTAAAATTATTAAAAATGGGTGGGTGTCCCCCTGCCTTGATTGGGGGCCATGACTCTATAGTTGAGGTGGACTCTTCCAGTTCCATCTCCCCACTCTTGGGCATTTCAGCTAATGTCATCCCCATTGAGCCATGGCAGCCTCTCATATCCCAGGATTCTAGATGTTCCTCCTGCCCCCTACCTCCTCTACCCTTACTGCTGTCTATTTCAATTTATTTTCCTGACCCTATGGGCTTCACTCCAGTCTCTTCTCATATCAGACCCTGACCCTCCTTTTCCCTCCCCGTCTCCTCTCCCACCCAGGTCCCTCCCTCCCTCAGCCTTCCTCATTATTTTGTTCCCCTTTTAAGTAGGTTTCAGGTATCCATACTTGGGTCTTCCTTCTTGTTAAGCTTCCTATGGTCTATGAGTTGTATTGTGGGAATCCTGAACTTGAGGTTTTTATCTTAGTCATTCTTAAGGGTGTAAAATGGAAACTTAGGGTCATTTTGATTTTCATTTCCCTAATGACAAAGGAAGTTGAGCATTTAAGTGCTTCTCAGCCGGTCAAGATTCTTCTATTGAGAATTCTCTGTTTAGCTCTATACCCCATTTTTAAATTGGGTTATTTGACTTATTGGGATCTAACTTCTTGAGTTCTTTGTACATTGTAAATATGAGCACTAAGTCAGATTTAAGATATTTTTGTAATCTCTAGTATATATATATATATATATATATATATATATATATATATGTATATATGTACATATGTATGTATATGTACATATGTATATATATATATATATACATATGTACATATGTATATACAGATATCCCTCCAGCCACTTTGCTGAAGGTATTTATCAGCTGTAGTAGTTCTATTTATGGAGTCACTAATGTATAGTATCTTATCATCTGTAAATAGTGATGATACTTTGACTTTTCTTTCCAATTTGCATCCTCTTGATCTCTTTTAATTTTCTTATTGTACTAGCAGAACTTCAAGTACTATATTAAAGAGATATGGAGAGAGTGGACAGCATTGTCTTGTCCCTTTTAGTGGACTCGATTTAAGTTTCTTTCCATTTAATTTGATATTGGCTATTGGCTTGCCATATATGGCTTTTATAGTGTTTAAGTATTTGTCTTGTATCCTTGATATCTCCTATAATTTTAACCTGAGGGGGTGTTGGATTCTTTCAAAGGCATTTTCAGCATCTAATGAGATGCTCATGTGTTTTTTTTTTTTTATTTAGTTTCTTTATATGGTGGATATGTTGATGGACTTTCATATATTGTGACACTTCTCCATCCCTAGGATGAAGCCTACTCGATCATGGTGGATGATGACATAGATGTCTTCTTGGATTCAGTTTGCATGTATTTTATATTGTATTTTTGTGTCGATGTTCAGGAGCAAAATTGGCCTTAAATTTTCTTTCTTTGTTGAGTCTTTCTGTGATTTAGTTATCAGGGTAACTGTGGCTTCATAGAATGAATTAGGTAGTGATACTTCTGTTTTTATTTTTTCAAATAGTTTGAGAATTATTGGTACTAGCTCTTCTTTGAAAGTCTGCTAGAATTCTTCACTAAAACCCATGGCCCTGGGCTGTTTGTGGTTGGTAGAATTTTAATGACTGCTTCTAGTTCTTTAGAGGTCATAGACTATTTAGGTAGTTTACTTGATCTTGATTTAACTTTGGCAAGTGGTATCTGTCTGGAAAATCATCCATTTCATTTAGATTTTCTAATTTTGTGAGTACATGCTTTTGAAGTAAGAACTAATGATGTTTTGAATTTTCTCAGTTTCAGTTGTTATGTGATCTCTTCTCACTGCTTGTTTTCAGGACAGAGAGGCTGTCCTGTAGTTGTTTTGGCTCAGAGTTTGTCTATCTTGCTTTTTCTTAAAGATCCAGCTATTGGTTTTGTTGACTCTTTGTATTATTCTTTTTGTTTTTAAATGATTGCTTTAAACACCAAGTTTCATTATTTCTTGCTGTATAATCTTCTTGGGGTTTTTTGTTTGTTTGTTTGTTTGTTTGTTTTTAAAGAGATTTCAGGTGTACTTTTAAATGCTATGAACTTTTTTGTCTTAGCACTGCTTTCATTTTGCCCCATAAGTTTAGGTATGTTTTGCCTTCATTTTCATTGAATTCTAAAAAATATTAAAGGCTTTTCTTTATTTCCCCAGTGATCATTGAGTAGAGATCACTTTCCACGAGAGTGTAGGCTTTCTGTTGTTTTTGTTGTTATTGAAGTTCAGCTTTAATACATGGTAGTCTTATAGGATACAAGGAATTATTTCTATTTTCCTGTGTCTGTTGAGATTTGCTTTTTGATTTGGTTTATAGTCAATTTTGAAAAAACTCCTATGAGATGCTGGGAAGAAAGTATAATCTTTTCTGCTCATATAAACTGTTTTGTAGTTATCTGTTAGGTTCATTTGACTATATCCTCTGTTAGTTTCATTATGTCTATGTTTAGCTTCTGTTTCAATGATATATTTATTGGCAATAGTGGGGTATTGAAGTCTCTCACTATTAATGTGTCAGGTTTGATATATGATTTAAGTTTTAGTAATGTTTCTTTTACAAATGCAGGTGCCTTTGTATTCGGGGCATTGATATTCAGAATTGAGACATCAACTTGGTGGATTTTTCCTTTGATGAATATGAAGTCTCCTTCTGTGTCTCCTTTGATTATTTTTGGGTGAACATCTATTTTACTCGATATTAGAATGGTTATTCCAACTTAGTTCTTGGGTCCATTTTCTGAAAAAATCTTTTTCCAGGTCTTAAATCTGAGGTAATGTCTATCTTTGTTATTGAGGTAGTTTCTTGAATGTAGCAGAATGATGGATCCTGGTTATGTATCTACTCTTGGTAGCCTGTCTTTTTATTTGGGAATTTAGGACATTGATGTTGAGAAATGTCAATGAATGATTGATTGTTAGTTCCTGTTATCTTGATGATGTTGTTGTTGGTACTGTGTGTGTCTGTATGTGTGTGTGTGTGTGTGTGTGTGTTTGTGTGTCTCTGTGTGTGTGTCTGTGTGTGTTATTTCTTTTTTGGTTTTACTGGTGCGGAAATAGCTATTTCTTGTGTTTTTCCTTGTAGTTACACTCTTCATGTTGAAGTTTATCTTTTTGTATCCTCTATAGGACTGGATTAGTAGAAGATACTGTTTAAAATGTGTTTTGTCATGGAATATCTCATTTTCTCTGTTTATATTTGGTGTTTTTATTATTATGTAGCAGGAGTATTTTCTTTTACAGGTCTACTCTATTTGGTGTTGTGTACACTTCTTATACACTTATAGACATCTCTGTCTTTATGTTAGGACAATTTTTTCTATGATTTTGTTGAACATATTTTCTGAGACTAAGGGTCTTCTTCTAATCCTATTATTCTTAATTTTGGACTTTTAATAGTGTCCCAAATTCCCTGCATTTTTAAAATTATTTTTATTTTTGCACTCTAGTTGTTACCCCTCCTAGTCTTCTCTCCTACAGTTCTTCATGCCATTTCTCCTCTTCTTTTTCATCAAAAGAGTACCCCCCACACACTCCAAGCCTTCTAACTTCCTGGGGCCTCATGTGTCTCCATGGTTAGGTGCATCTCCCACTGATGCCAGATCAGGCAGTCTTCTGCTGTATACGTTCCAGAGGCCTCAGACCAGCTCATGTATGCTACCTGGGTGGTTGCTCAGTGTTTGAGAGATCTCACGGGTCCTCCTTAGTTGAGATGGCTGGTCTTCTTATGAGGTCACCCTCCTCCTCAGCTTCTTCTAGCTTTTCCCTAATTCAACCACAGGCATACCTGACATCAGTCCAATTGTTGGGTATAAGTATCTGCATCTGTCTTAATAAGCTGCTTTTTGGGCCTCTCAGAGGAGACCCATGTTAGGCTCCTATTTCTAAGCACATCACAGCATTAGTAATAGTGTTAGGCCTTGGAGCATCCTCTCCAAGATGGGTCCCCAGTTGGGCTTGGATTACCTTTCCCTCAGTCTCTTCTCCATTTTTATTCTTGCAGTTGTTTTAGAGAGGAAAATTTTTGGGTCAAAATTTTTGACTGTGGGATGGCAATCCCATCCTCCCACTGGTGGACTCTAAAAGTTCCATCTCCCCACTATTGGGTGTTTCATCCTAAAGTCCTTCCTTTTGAGTCCTGAGAGTCTCTTACCTCCCAGGTTTCTAGTACATTCTAGAGGATCCCTCTACCTCCACCTCTTGTATTACCCATTTCCACTCATTCTGCTGATCCTCAGAGCTTCACTCCTGTTCCTCCTGCCCCAATATATGATGTGTTTGCCCTTTCCCCTTCACCTTTTTTCTCCCACCCAGTTCCCTCCATCCCTCTGCCCCATATTATTGTTTTCTTCTCCTTCCCAAGGGAGATTGAAGCATCCTCACTTGGGCCATTCTACTTCTTAACCTTCTTAAGTTCTGCAGATTTTATCCTAGGTATTCTATACTTTTTGGCTAATATCCACTTATTAGTGAATATGTACCCTGCATGCCAAAGAATGATATAGCTAGATCTTCAGGTAGTTATATTTCCAATTTTCTGAGGAACCTCCCCATTGTTTTCCAGAGTTGTTGTACCAGTTTGCAATCCCACCAGCAATGGAGTTTACTCCTTTCTCCACATCCTCACCAGCATGTGCTGTCACCTGTGTTTTTGATCTTAGCCATTCTGTCTTGTGTAAGATGAAATTTCAAGATTATTTTGGTTTGCATTTCCCTGATGACTAAGGACTTTGAACATTTCTTTAAGTGCTTCTCAGCCATTCGAGATTCCTCTGTTGTGAATTATCTCTTTAGCTCTATACCCTAATTTTTGTTTGTTTTTTCTTTAAATTAGCTTCTTGTGTTTTTTTTATATATTTTGGATATTAGCCCTGTATTGGATGTGGGGTTAGTGAAGATTTTTCCTGGATACTTTAGTTAGAAACTTTTTAACTTTAGCATTTTCTTTGACTAGTGTATCAATTTCCTCCATTGTATCTTCTGCACCAGAGATTCTTTCTTCCATTTCTTGTATTTTGTTGGTGATACTTCTAACTACAGTTCCTATTCTCTTTCTTAGGTTTTCTATCTCCATGATTGCCTCAGATTGTATTTTCTTTATTGCTTCTATTTCAATTTTCAGGTCTTTAACAGTTTAATTCATTTTTTTCACCTGCTTGTATTTTCCAATATTCTTTATATTTATTTCATTTCCTCTTTAAGAGAATCTACCTGTTTGGTTGTATTTTCCTATATTTCTTCAAGAGATTTATCATTTTCTCTTTAAAGGCCTCTATAATCTCCATAAGATTATATGTAACATCATTTTCTTGCAATTTGTGTGTATTAGAATATTCAGGGCTTGCTGTAATAGAACAGCTGAGTTCTGGTCATATCATGTTCCCCAGGCTTTTGTTGATTGTGTTCTTATGCTGGCCTTAACCATCTGATTTTCCTAGTGTTGGCAGGCCTGGTAGTCCATGATGGGAGTAAGTCTCTGGAGATGCAGGTAGATCTGGTAGTCCTTGATGTCAGCAGTCTTCTGGGATTGCAAATGGAGCTGGTTTTTCCTAGTGGCAACAGGCCTTCATGGATTCTGCCAGAACTGGTAGACCCTGATGGCTTCAGGGTGCTTGTTTTCCCCACTGGGGTCAGTCCTCCAGAGATGTAAATAGAGCTGGTGGGCCCTGATGGTTATAGGCCTCTGTTTTTCCTGGGCAGAAGTTGACCTCCAGGGATATAGGAGGATTTGTGCCCTGGGAAATGGAGTGCAGAGGGAACATGGCAGAGCTCACCACTTCTGGGGTTTTCCCAGAGGGGCTAACAAGTAGGGAATTTGGATGAGGGTCTTACTTAGTGGTCGCTGGTGGCTTTAGGTATTTAGGACTTGGGTTAGAGATATAGACTGAGAGATGAAGTTTGGGGCTTGAGGAATGCACCTGGTTGTGGAGATAGAATCCTAATGTAGTTTCATCCTCATTTCTATGATAGATAGGAATATTGATTACTTTTTAAAAGTGTTTACTAGCCATTGGTATTTCTTCTTTTGAGAACATTCAGTTCAATTTTATAGCCCACATAAAATTTCCTTATCCTTAATTATTTTTACTTTGTATGTTTTACTATCTTACTTAGTGTTTCTGTTTTTATAACAAAACACCATGTCAAAAGGCAACTTAGGGAAAAGGGACTTATTTCATCTTATATTGCTCAAGTTATACTCTATTCCTGAAGAATATCAAGGTAGAAACTCAAGGCAGGAATTTGAAGGCAGGAACTGAAGCAGAAACAATGGAGAAGTAATACTGAAAGATTTGGTTTTGCATGACTTGCCTAGTCTACTTTCTTATATCACCCAGGACCACCAGCTCAAAAGGAACACTGTCCATAGTATGCTGGGTCCTCTCATCAATCACCACTCAAAAAAAAAAAAAAAACCATACCAAAGGTTGTTTGTTCACAGACAAATTTTGTGGGGATACTTTCTTAAGTGAGGTTTTTTCTTTCAAAATGATTCTAGTTTGTGTGTCAAGTTGACATAAAACTGTAACTCTTTATCAATATGACACAAAATCACATCACTGATAAACTACAACTTTCTCTACTTATTAACTCCCAAGATCTCATATTCATACTAATATAGTAATTTCAAGCAGTCAAACTTTTGAAAATCCTACACTTTAAAAATTCAATCACTTTAAAAGTTCAGTATCTTTAAAACATTCAAAGTGTTTTTCTGTTGAGGACTGTACTCTTCCTGGCTTGGGGGCCAAAATGTCTTGGCCTGCGCTGCTGCTCCGGTCCATGGGTCAGGGTTTAGCAAGAGAGAGTGTAGGGGGAAGAAGGGGAAGAGACTCGAGGAATAGAGACAAGTCAGAGGATCTGTAGTCAAGTCTCAAGTCTCTTTTATTGTCTCTCTCTCTCTCTCTTTTTTTTTTTTTTTTGGTTTTTCGAGACAGGGTGTCTCTGTGTAGCCCTGGCTGTTCTGGCACTTACTCTGTAGACCAGGCTGGCCTCGAACTCAGAAATCCACCTGCCTCTGCCTCCCAAGTGCTGGGATTAAAGGCGTGTGCCACCACCGCCCGGCATTTTTGTTTTTATTATTGTCTCTCTTTTATTGTCTATCTCATTGAAGGGCTCCTCTCTTATTTTTTCTCTTATTTTCTCTCTCTTATTTTGTCCTTCTTTGAAGGAAAGTCTGGAGTATTTATAGGCTTTTGCCACGTGCCTTGTAGGTGTGGATATGAACTAAGCCTTACAGGTGTGGATAGCACGTGCACCTTACAGGCATGTATGGCGTGGATAGCACGTGCAAGTCTTACAGGTGTGGATACCACGTGTTCTTTGAAGCTGGGGGCACTAAACAGCAAAACAAGCTATGTGGGACAAACAAGATATTTATCAGAGTGTGCTTCAGCTGTTGAAGGCTATTGAAAAACAAGTCTCTCATCAGGGTATATGGTTCAAGATGGCTGCAAAGCTGATAGCTGCTTTCTAGCCGCTTTCTAATTAAAGTTGGCTCCCAATATTTTTCAAAGATACAAGACTCTCTAAAATGTTAAGGACTCTCTAAAATCCCAAGGTTCTCTAAAATTCCAAACTTTCTCAATTTTGTGTGTGTGTGTGTGTGTGTGTGTGTGTGTGTGTGTGTGTGTGTGTGTGTTTGTGTGTGTAATTTCTTATTCTATGAAAGGAGAGCCAGGGCATAGTTGTAACTGAATTAAAGAAAATCAAAGCCCAAATGTGTTCAGTGCCTAGGTTCACTCATAGTACTCTGGAATCCAAAGGTCCTTGGCAGAAGCATTTCTCTGTCTTTGCAAGTCATAGAACACTCAGACTATCTCCTAAACTCTGTCAAGTTCTACTCTACAGCTGCTGCTTTCTTTGGTACTCATCCAATGGTGCTGGCTCTTCAAAAATGCTGGGGTCTCTGACACAACTGGGCTGCATCTCTTCCAATAAACTCTGCTTGTCTCTCTTCAAGAATTATGACCTTGTTGAACATGACACATACAATCCTGGGTCTTTTACTGCAACTGAGGTTGTACCTTCATTAGTGACCTCTGTTTCTGGTTCTCCAACATCTGATAGTCTCTCGGAAAATCCAGGATTCACCTTTATAATTTCACACAATGGTCTCTCTGGGCCTCTATGCAGGTATACTTTGACACATGCCTGGCCTTGACAGCTTTTCTTAGCCTTGTAAGTATATTCCATAAACTCTTTCTTTAATCTTTGACTCTAAAGAAAAAATCATGTGGCCAAAGCTGCCAAGTTCTCCTGCTTGCTGGGGCTGAAATGGTGCCCTCCTGCTAAAACATATTTTCTCCAGCTCTTTGTTTTCAATGTCTTCCTTCACTGTCTATGCTTAGGTATGCTGGCTATACTGGAACTCTATCTACAGAACAGGGTAGCCTCAAACTCCAAGATTTAACTGCCACTGCCTCTAGTATGTCAGAGATGTGCACTTACATGCCCATCCCTAAAGTTTTTTTTTTTATTTTTTATTTTTTTTTTACTTTTACAAGTTGGAAGCTTAGCTGAGTGGACATTTTCTTGAGACCACCATTCCCTTTAGTCCAATTATCATTAGGCTTTTCCTTAATCTGTTTATACTTCCTGGTACCCCCTTTTCTCCACAAACACTGCATTTCACATCTTGTTCAGTTTGCTCCTTTTCATTTTAGATTTAAGTAAATTAGCCATTAATAACCACATGACATACCCAACACTAGAATGTTTTGAAATCTCCTTGACCAAAGCTGTTAATCCATAAGTCTTCAATTTAGCCTCAGGCAGATTTGATTTTTTTTTTTTTTTTGAACAACAACAGAAAGCAGTCACATTCTTCTCCAAAATACCACAGGAACAAAATTTAAGCCACACACTGAAACTGTTTTCCTCTGAAACCTCTTGAGCTAGGCCCCCACAGATCACCCTCAGCACCACACTGCTGTTAGTATGGTTCATTAAGTTCTGTTTAAAGCATTCAACTGCTTTTCTAATCCAAAGTCCAAATATTTACATTCTTCCAAACAAAAGCATGGTTTAGTCTACCATAGCAATACTCCAGTCCCCTGGTGACAACTTTTGTCTTAGAGTTTCTGTCTCTGTGAAGAGACACCATAATCACAACAAATTCTTTTTCTTTCTTTCTTTCTTTCTTTCTTTCTTTCTTTCTTTCTTTCTCTTTCTTCCTTTCTCTTCTTTCTTTTTTTCTTTTTTCTTTATTTCTTTATATTTATTTACAATACAGCCATTGCTCCACTCCCAGTTCTTCCTCCCAAAGTTCTTCATCCCATTATTCTGCCCCATTGATTCCAAGAAGATACTGCCCCACTACCAGGCTTCCCTGGGGACTCAAGTCTCTTGAGGATTAAAAACATCTTCTTGCATTGAGGCCAGACCCAGGTTCTGATATATATATATATATATATATATATATATATATATATATATATATATATATATGTGTGTGTGTCTGTGTGTGTCTGTGTGTGTTTGTAGGGGGCCTCAGACCAGCTCCTGTATGCTGCCTATTTGGTGGTTCAGTATCTGGGAGTTCCCAGGGTCCAGCTTTGTTGAATCTGCTGATCTTTCTATAGGATCACACTCCTCTTCCCCTTCTTCCATCCTTCCTCCTAATTCAACTGTAGGGATCCCCGACTTCAGTCCTATAGTTGAGTGTAAGTATCTGTGTCTCATTCAATTGCTGATTGTGACTCCCAGATGACAGCCATGCTAGGATCCTGTCAGTAAGCACTTCATAGCATCAGTATTCATGTCAGGACTTGATGTCTCTCCATGAGGTGGATCGCCATTTGGGCCAGTCACTAGACTGCCTTTCCCTCAGTCTTTTCTCCATTTTTGTCCAATAATTCTTTTAGACAGGAAGAATTTAGCATCAGAAATTTTGTCTATGAGTTGGTAACACCATCGCTCTTCTTGATGCCCTGTCTTTCTACTTGAAATGGATTCTACAAGTTCCCTCTCTCCACTGTTAAGTATTTCATCTAGTTACTCCCAATGAGTCATAAGAGTCTTTTACCTCCCAGGTCTTTGGTACTTTCTAAAGTGTCTCCCAACTCCTACCTTCTACAGAAAATGGGGTTTGTTTACACAATAGAATACTATTCAGCTATTAAGAATGAGGACATCAAGAGTTTTGCAGGCAAATGAATGGAACTGGGAATATCATCCTGAGTAAGGTAACCCAGACACAAAAGGACATACATTATATGTACTCACTGATAAGTGGATATTAGTCAAAATGTACAGAATACCTAGGCTAAAACTCACAGAATTTAAGCAGTTTAATAAGCAGAAATGCCAAGTGAAGATGCTTCACTTCCACTTTGTAGGGGGAAGAAAATATTCACAAAAAGGCAGAGGGAGGGAGGGAGGGAGGGAGGGAGGGAGGGAGGGAGGGAGGGAGGGAAGGAGGTGGTGAGAGGAGAGGGAGAGAAAAAGGGGGAGGGATCATGTATGGAACAGAGCAGGGGCAGAACAGAAGCCCAGAGGGCCAGGAAAATGAAGGGATATATGCAGCCTCACAGCAAATCTTATAATTGAAAACGTTTAATTTGTACTGACTTACAGTTTCAGAGGTTCAGTCCGTTATCATCAGGGCAGGAAGCATGGCAACACACCAGCAGACATGGAGCTGGAGAAGTAGCTGAGAGTTTTACATGTAGAATAGGGATCGACAGACAGCAAGAGAAAAGAGCAACACTGGGCCTTTCTTGAGCCCTCAAAAGTCAATGCCCACCCCCAGGGACACATTTCTTCCAACAAGGCCAAACTTACTCTAACAAGGCCACATTTCCTAATTTTGCCAAACCCTATAAGCCTATGGAGACCGTTTTGATTCAAACTACCACAATTATGTCATCAAATGTATCAATAGGGAGTATTTTTTCTATGTGATCAGAACTTCTTGAATTATGCTTAGTGATATTTTGCAGTTTTAAGATTCAGTATATTATTCAAACTTATTAAATACATTTAAATAAGTATGGACCAAGCCATTTTATTTTAGTATAATTTTAAAAACATCACTAGTATTTCCAATTGTATTTTGGTTTTATATGGAAAATTATTATTTTACAGTCACTGTTTCATGACTTAGTAGCTTTAGTTATATTTTTGGATATGGCCCTTGTGATTTTCCACTGGTATACAATTTTATACTTAAACATTAGTTATACTGTGGTCAGTTTACCACAGTGTAGCTTTTATAATTTAAATTTAATATAAGGTGTATAATAAAATATTTTATACATACATAAGCATATGTAACATTCACCACTATCTAATTAAAAAACACATCTCCTGCAGAAAAGCTCCATGCCTCACAACAGTCATTCTCCACTATCCTGTCTATCCACAAAGAGGTTCTATGTCCTGTGATATCTGCTCTTTGGAATTTTGTGTAATGACCCTACAGATATGTGGTGGTTAATTTTACCTGTCAATTTGGTTAGTTAAGAAACACCTAAGGCATTAAACCCACCTCTATGCATGGCTCTTAACCTGATTAGATTTTTAATCACATATGACATCAATAAAGCCTGTCTCTAGTTATGTATGTGAGGTCATTCCCAGAAGTCTAATTGATGAGAGAAGGCCTACTTTGAATGTGGTTGGTACTATTTCATGGATTTCGGCCTAGGCCTAAGAGTGAATGCAGAGGAAGAACAGATAAAGCCTGTTTAGCATCAGTATCCCCCTGCTGGGCTTTGTTGTTGAACATATGAACCAAATCAATCCCAGAATTGTGCTTTCTCTAGTATGACAGATTGCATTCCTCTGAATTGTGAACCAAAACACTTCCTCTTTTAAGTTCCTTTCTGTTAATTTCTTGATTACAGATTTGATAAACAATAATAAATGTGGGTTATTAATGGAAAAATTCTATGTTAGCATGTTATCCTTCTTATCACTGAACCACATTTCCATTTATGTTTCTGCATACATTCTGATTTGAAGTCTGTTGTCACTTTGTAAATTTTTCATTTTTTGTGTGTGTCAGTTTTTGACATAATAATGTCCACTGGAGCACAAACATTAAAGCCTTACCATAAACAAACTTATTAATTCCTTTACTTTACTTTTCATGTTTTTTATTTTATAGTTATGGTAACTTGCTCTACTTGAGGTTGTAGAGATTTACTCTTATATTTTTACTAAATAATTATAGTATCTCCTCTTCATGATCTTTATTCATTTTGAGTTAGTATTTTGAGTAGTATAAAGAGGGCACCTACCTTCATTCTTTTTAATATGACTATCCACATATTAGCATTATTTATAGAAAATTGCATCCTACACATGCATGCACAGATGCACACACACACAGACTAAAATCATTACCTTTCTTGAAGTTCAGTTGATAAATGTCTCACTGGCTTAATTTTAAATGATAGATTACTTCTGTAAATCTGTGTTTCTGTCTTCATGTCAGAACTATATTGCCTTGATAATTATATTTTTGTAATAAGTTTGGAATGGAAAGCTAAGATTTTGCATTTTCTTCTCATTTATCAAGATTGTTTTGAGCATTCTAGATCCCGTACTTGGGTCATACATTGGGTTTCACTTCCTGTGCTTTTAAGGTCTATTTTAAGCTTATACGCATTAAGGATTATTATGTCTTCTTTCTGAATTGACATGTTAATCATCATGAAAATTCCCCCTTTATCCTCTACTTCTGAATTTCTTTCAACTTTATCCTCTTGTGACTCTGATTTTTTTCCTTCTCCTCAGTTCAGCAACATTCTCTTTTACAGTCATAGATTTGCCTCAAGGTGAAAATAAGTTTTCACAGATGATCTAATTTACTTCCAAACATTGATGATTACAGTCCTCTTTATTATAAATTATAAGATTATAATTAATTTATTTCATATATTTTTGTCCCAGGGGGTTTATATTCATAATAATATACTAATCAGTTACAAGTGAACATAAAAAAAATTAAATATATTTCTGATATAAGCTGTTTAAATAGTGTCTGACATATTACTTTGGAGGCAGGCCAGATTCTGATTGTATTTATAGTTTGAAAATTCTTCTGTATTTAGAATCTATATTTATAAAATATTTTTAATTTTCAGTGGTAGATATTTTAATGGATTGTGATAGCTAAAAATGTCCATAGATATACAATCTAATATACTTAGTGTAAATATATTAATGTTATATAGAAAATTGATCATCATTTTAGTGTGTCTGAAGGGCTGTTATAAAATAATGAATGCAATTCAGACATAGTAAGCTACATGGCATGTTATTTGTAAAAAACTAACAGCTAGTAAAATTATAAACAATTCTTTGAAATAAGATTGTTAAAATATAGACATTCTGTTTTTCTTAGAACATTGTATTTCCACAAGAAGACATTTGCTGAGACATATTTGTTTCTTTCCAGAGTCTTTGAAATCAGATCTTTACACAGACAATAAAGGATTAGGCAAATATCTACAGATGAATATTTTGTGTGTGGTATCTGGGTTCTTAGAAGAGATGAGAACAATGAACAAAAAATAGTTTCTTCTATTTCCTTTGGATGGTGAGAATAAGGGGATACATAAACCTAAGAAACATTAGGAACACAAGATGATTTTCTACAGAGAACAGATTGGGAAATTTATTGAGCATTTTACTCAAATATTTATTAGAAGACAAAGTGTTATGGTTATAGGCAAGTGAAGTATGAAGGTGAAAAAAATCAGAATTTTTTCTTGTTTGTTTATTTGTATGGCTTTTTTGTTTGTTTATGTGTTTGTCTTGACACAAGTTTTTTTCTGTATGTAGCCCTGGCTGTCCTGGATCTCACACTGTAGACCAGACTTGCCTGAAATTCACAGAGATCTGTCTCTGGTCATGGCATTAAAGTCATGGACTACCACAGCCTGGTAATTGATTATATCTTTGTGTTTGTTTGTTTGTTTGCTTGTTTGTTTTTTAAAGAACAAAATAAACTTTTAATTTCTGAGGTGAATGAACAGGGTAAATTTGTGAGTAGTATCCTCTGTTTCCACAGCAGCCATAAATCATATCTTCAAGCTGTACCATTTTACTTTTAAACATACATTTAGAAAACATCTCAGCAGTCGCTATTATGCTTCATTTGTACACTGTTACTGCATCCACAGCTACTCATGGGACCCCTAATTCTATGTAGTCTACATGTCTACTGATGAGCATGGACATTATGCACTATCAGACCAGGGGGAAGCATAGTCCCCTTCTGAAATTTACTACTGTTTTCTTCATTTACCTGTGACCTATTTCATTTTTATTGGATATTTCATTTATTTATATTTCAGATGTTATCCCCTTTCCCTATCCCCCCCCCCAGAAACCCTGTATCCCATCTCTCCTCCTCCTTTTTGCTTTTATGCCCTTTTAATTGCATGCAAGTATTAAGGTCAGTTCTAAGTTGAGGAGCTAGCAATACAATAGATGCAAATAGTCAATGAACAAGCAAGACAGTAAACACAAATAGTCAAAAAAAAAAAGCAAGGTAATAAAGTCCTGTGATCACTATTTCTAAGGGATTATCAGGATGATCAAAATGTCTGAGCCTATTTCCCTGTCCTAACCCAAAGTCATTTTTATGCCTGAAGTCTACTTCTTTGTTCTACCCTAAGATTTATGTTTCTGCCTGAAATTACTTCTTTGTTCTAGCCTAATATCAGATTCCTGCCTGAAGCCTATTTCCTTGTCCTTGGCCAATGTCCTGCCAATCAGCCCCTAAAATTCTCCACATTTCCCCTTTTTTATTTCATAAACAAGACTGATCCTGTCTTAGATCATTCTAACAATAATGCCTTCCTTACCTATCAAATATGCATTATCAAAAGAAATGCACTTTTGTCTTAGGTTGGTAACATTCTCTGCAGAATCTTATCCTTTCTTGGCTTGCCAGCCTGTTAAATTAATAACTCTGTCTGGGGGTCCATTTTTAGTTTCAAGCCATGTACTTTGGCTGCCAACATGTTGATGTTGTTAAAGACAAGCTTTAACATGATTGGCAGGAATAAAAGTATTCCCAGGACAGAAAGGGCTAGCATGATCGAGCTATATATGCCATTCTTGAAGCTTGTCCAAAATAGAATACTGACCTCAGGTCATGGGTAATTTTATCAGCAGTATCTGTCCCATCAAGTTCAGCAGAGCAGCATTCTTTAAATTCATGAGCTCACTATGCAAAGTTAAAACATCTAGAGACATGTTAGAATTATTCCAAATACCCTGCAAGTGTCTGTAAACTTTTTTTCTAATTATAATGAGTATCATTGTAAATTTTAGAAGTAACAGAAATTCAATGGTATTTGACATGACACTTGAGATGTCTCCTTACTCTATAACTCTGAACCTCCTTCCGATAATTTGAATAGAATAAAGAGCATCAATCCCATGTTCCAAATGCTTATCTAAATCCTCTTGAATACTCAACACATTAGTAACATTTTGTTTTGCTGAATTATTAAGAAAAGTAGCTGTCTTAACTTCTTGTGTCAAAACAATGCAGAAGCAGTGTTGCTAGCAATTAATAAAATTAAAGCTGTTATACGAGCAATAATCAAGTCCACTACCCTCCTGCTTCTACTTAAAGTCTAACTCACTTCTTTCAGTACTTGCAAGCATTTTTCATAATACTAAGGTTTTGTATTACTCAGGGCAATAAGACAAAATCTGGTTGATAGACTCCCATAACAGACATGCCAGGTTTCAACACACTAACAAAATTAGAAAACATACAGTCAATGAAACTTACAACAAATATTGTTGAAGAAACAAAAATAATTTTAACTTGACAATTAAAAGAGCCTTAACATATGCACTAACACTTGTTTGAAATCCAGATCCTGTCCTAACTTTTTCTCTTGCTAACATAACATCATAGAGAACTGCAGCTAACTTCCAAATATGTCTCTGAAGATGTCCAGATCCATCCTTCCAAATGAAGACTGTTATTTCCAATATTGGATTGATTTCTACACTAGTCAGTAATTGAATCTGAATAACTGATCACATTTAAGAAAACCATAAGTGTCATAACATCTCTTTTTGATTTTCTGTCCCATAAGATCAAAAAACATGAGGAAAGACAGCTTGTCCCATCTGGGATATTGGAAAGCAATGGTGAGTCAGGAACATATGTCCTATACAAGTTCCCAGTCACCATTGTCAGGGCACTCAGCAAGCTCAGATGGCATCATCATTCTTCATTCTAGCATCAGCATGTCTCACCCTTCGCTCTGGCAGTCATCATGATCCTTCAGCATCCTGCAGAAAAAACACAATCATGCCCTCTTCCCCACATTAGATAGCTGATCATGCCATATGCCTGTAAGTGGATCCTTTCCTTTCACCTATGCATAAGTATGCCTAGCTGTAGAGTGTCATAGATACTAAGGAGAAAGTTACTTTGCATTCAATTTTGTTTTTAAATAAAATGAGCATAATTTAAATAAATTTGTCGTGTATGGGAATATGCTTCCCCCTTTTTTATTTTATGAAAATATTGTTTTAAAGTTCCATGGGTTTTTTTCCACAATACCTTGTCCTTGAAGATTTTAAAATTCCCAGTAATATGGATAATATTAAATTGCTGACAAAAAGTCTCAAATGCTCAACTGCATTAGCCAGTTCCATTATCTGTTTTCTTCTTTTTATTATTGAATATTTTATGTACCTTTCAGATTATATCTTATTAGTCAAATGAATGCTTTAAATGATATAATTATAATGCATTTAAATATATTAATTGTATCCATATTTTAATCAAAAATTAAACTTAATTTAGATAATCTATAAAATATAATAATGTACATATAAAACTATGTGGTAATTTGATAGATACATTGTGAAACAATAAAATAATACTTCGTCAAACATCAATTTTTAGAAAGAAATTTAAAATTCTTTCTTTATAACTATTTGAAACATAGTATACTTTTGTCTGTATTTATCCTGCTCGGCAATAGTACACTAGAACTTCTTACTATAATTTAGTCATTATTGGTCAATTTCTCTCTATCCTTTCCTGAGCAGAACATTTATACAATATGTCTTGACCACAATTTCCCTTTCTTCACCCCTCCTAGTTCCCACATACACACTCACACACACCTCTCCTTTTCCCTAAATCCACTGCCCTTCTACTTCCTCATAACAAACAAACAAACAAACAAAAAGGCTTCTAAGAGATAACATCCAAAGATGAAAAAAATAAGATAAAACAAGACAATGCAAAAGCCCTCATACTGAGTGTTGACAAGGCAACCCAATAGGAAGAAATATGTCCTGGGAGGAGGCAAAAGAGTCTGAGATACACCCACTCCCACTATTAGGAGTCCCACAAAAGCGCCAAGCTACACAAGAATTAATTATATGCAGAGTACCTAGGACAGGCCCATACAGGCCTAGTGGTTGCCATTTCAATCTCCATGAGCCCATATGAGCCCTGCTTAGTAGATTCAGTGGACCATGTTCTCTTGGTGTTCTCCATCCCTTCTAATGTCTACAATTTTCTTTTCTCTCTTCCACAGGGTGTTTTGAGCTCCAAGAGAAGAGATAGAATGGAGACTCCAATTCGGACTCTCCACATAATATGCAGCTGTAGGTTTTTACACCCACTCTGATCTGCTGTTGGAGGAAGCCTCTCTGATGACAACTTGACAAGGTACTGATCTGTGATTATAGCAGATTATAATTATGAATGAGTCTATTGATTCTTTTGACAGTCATGTTGGTTTTACCCTGACTCTCTAGGCTATCCAGTCTCTGATTCCTGGCTGCTCAAGTAGTATAGGGCATGGATTCCATCATTAGTCATAGGTCACAAGTTAAAACAGGAATTGGTTGTCCATTTCCAAAAGTTCTGCACCACTGTTGTCCCTGAACAACTTGGAGGCAGGACCTACTTGAGGTAGAGGGCTTTGTAGCTGGGTGTTATCAAGGTTTCTCTTTCCACAGCCTACAGAATACCTTCCCATTTCAACAGGACTCGAACTTAAGTGTGAAGGTACCAAGAAGTTATCAGTTCAGCCTTTCCATATTCCATGAGCTTTGTGGATGATGTCATCAGAAATGGGATCCCACTGTCAACTTTTGGAGAACAATTTTCTATCTTAGCTTCATCGTGGGTTGTTTAAGGATCTTCATGGGAATCCTTTGGCCAACAACTCAATGAAATGCAAAATAGTCCCGCCACTGGAAGCCTTATCTTGGTACAAAAGATGGTCAGTTTAAACTCCTTATTCTCTTATTACTAGGAGTCCTCACTAGGGTTACCCTCATAGATTCCTGGCAGTTCCCACTGCATTAGGTTTTTACAATGCCACCCCCCCACAAATGCCCTCCAATTCCAACTATCTATCCAGGTAGTCTCTTCCTCAGTGCCCTCCTCATCTGATCCCTCCTGTTCTTATCTCCAATTGACCCCAATCCTCCCACAAATTTATTCAAGTTCCCCTAACTATAGAGGCCCCTGTGTCCCTTCTTGAGCCTTCCTGGTTACCTAACCTCTCTGAGTCTGTGAATTGTAGCTTGATTATCATTTCCTTAGCAGTTAATATCCACTCATAAGTGAATACATACCATGTATGTCTTTCTGGTTCTGAGTTACCTCACTGAGGATGATTTTTTTTATAGTATCTATTTGCATGCAAATTTCATGTTATTTTTTTAACAGCTGAGTAATACTTCATTGTGCAAATGAACCACATTTTCTTTAGCCATTATTCTGTTGAGGGACATCTTGGTTGTTTCTAATTTCTGGCTATCATGAACAAAACTACAATGAACATATCTGAGCAGTTTTCCTTCTGGTACGATGGCACATCCTCTAGATATATGGCCAACAGGTGTATAGCTAGGTCTTGTGGTAGATCGATTCCCAATTGTCTAAATAAGCATTATATTGATTTACATAGTGGCTCTAGAAGTTTCTACTCTCACAGCAATGGAGTCATGTTGTCCTTGTTCCACATGTTCACCAGTATGAGCTGTTACTTTTATTATTGATCTTAGACATTCCTGATAATCATTATTTTTTACATTCCTTGTGCAATCAGGATGGACTTGCATTTCTGTATCAACCTTATTTCACTTAACCTAGAAATGAACATTTATATCCACAAAGCCATTAATGAAAATACTGAAAGAGGTTATCTTCACATAGGCAAAGGTGACATCCAACTCATGGTCATCATGCCTCAGTTTCTCAATTTTCAGTATTAGATGTATAGCCTGCCACACTGGGATTTAAAATTTTGTAAGGTTTCACAATATCTCCTTATGTAATATTTTACTTTTGATAGTTTCCACTATTTTGGCTAATGTGAACATGGACATGTAGATAGGGCTTTTTGACATATTTACTCAATTTATATTGGACAAATACAAGAATGGGGTTGTTGAGTATATTATATATGGTAGATTTCATTTTAGGGAGAGTCTCACTTTATAGCCTTGCATGGCCTAGAACTCACTAATAGAACAGTTTGTCCTCAAGCTCAAAGAGGTAAATCTGCCTTTTCCTCAGAGTTTGGAGATTAAAGACATGTACTACCATGTCCAAGTACAGTCTATTTCAACTGTTTTAAGAGTCTATATATTGTTTTCTATTATGGATATATTTGTTATACTCACATTATAAATATATACTCATTTCTTTTCCTCACCTTATTACCATTATTTGGTATTTTATATTTTGGGTAATAACCTTTCTTAATGGAGTGAAGTAAAACTTAATGTAGTTTTAATTAAATATTTCTCTGGTAATTAATGTTGTTGAATATTATATATACTGGTCATTTTTATGTCTAATATTTTCCTTACAAATATTCATTTGTGTTGATCATCTTAGAATATTTTGTTCTATTTATATTTTTCTTATATAATCTGAATATTAGACATTTACCAGCTATACAGATTTATGTACTGTCCTTCCTTTATATATAATCCTTTTGCATTATGTATTGTGCCTTTTGCTGTTTAGATATTTTTTGTGAAATATTCCCATTTTCATTGTTATTGCTCTTGTTGCAAATGTTATTTTATATTACAATATTCTAAAATTTTCTCTCTGTACTTTAATAATTTTAGAGACTTGAGTGTTACATTTCAGTATTTGATCCATATTGTTCTGGTTTTAATAAATTGTTTGAGAATTTATAATCATAGTATAATACTTGGTGTATAGTAGGAACTGAGAGACCAAATATTTTAAGTTCAGATTCTATTTTAGAGAACTTGAAATCAGGTAAACAAACAGGCTGGTAGCTAGCATTACTTTTTAAGTTACCTCCCAACAAAACCTGAGCCTAGCTCCAGTCTCTAGGCTAACCCCAAACAAGACCTGCATGTCCAGGTTAATCTCCCCCAACAAATCTAGCCTTTCCAAGTTAATTCCCAATAAGCCTGCTCCCTGCTAACAATCATCAATGCAAAGGGAGGCAAAAGTAAAGAGGAAAAAAAGTTTATGGTATTATTCCCAGCAGCACCCAACAATTCTGAAGGTCATAGTATGTATTAGTATATTTCCCGCCATATAAAGCTCAGTATTTTGGGAGGAGCTAATATGGGAGGAGTAAGGAGAAGGAAGAGGAGGAGCTAGGAGAAAAGAGGCTGAGAGAGAAGGGAAAATGGGAGCAGATGTATGTGTGTCTCCAGCAGTCTAAGGTAGTTGTAATATCTAGATTAGGTATTCGGTAACACCTCTAATTGTGTGGGCTTCTTGTTATTTGAGCATTACAAAATATATAAAGCTATTGGATAATCTTTAAACATTAGAGTCTCATTTCTACTGGGTACTGTGTGGATGGTGGGATGGTCTGGGTTTAGCAAAGCCTTGTGGAGACACTGGTGAAAGATTGGTAGAGCCATCTCCCATGCTGGCATCTTTTGTGTGCCAGGGCCAGTGTTTTTAGCTGGCCATTTCTAGCTATGGCACACCTGTAGCCTCTAGCTGCTTCCACCTGAGGAGTGCTTGTCTCTGGCTGCCTGAGCTGGTGGCCTGAGCTGAGCAATGGTGGTATATTATCTGGCCTAGGCTAGTCGGGAAGATGGCTACTGATTAAGAACAAACAAGATTGGGGCTACCACTTTAAATATCTCCCTCAACATTAGTAACTCTACAATTAGATGTTTACCAAGCTAAACACACACACACACACACACACACACACACACACCGCTTGTTTCTTTCTATAAAACATTACCCCTATAGATGTATGAGACTTATCTCCACTAAAACCATCCTTCATGTTGGGTGTTGGCTCAGGGACCCAAGCTAGCTTGAATAAAGGCCCTGCTGTGATTGCATCAAATAGGCTCCTGTCTAGTCTTTTGGGGTTCACTAACACTTCCCTGGCACTAGAGAACTTAATAATAAGAACTGAACTTCAAATTTACATATCAGTACAAGAATTGCCAAATGGGAAAAAAAGAAACCTTACCATGTACATATATTTAGAAGAAACTAACTTCAGATTTCAATACAATGCCAAGCAATAGAAACAGTAGCACATACATAAAAATTAATATATAAGACAGTTGAAGAACTGTGGGAATTTGAAAAAAAAAGTTGTATGTATGTTCAATTTAAATTTTGTTTTTGTTTCTTTCTTGTGCATTTATATTTTAAGTTAGAATCTTGCTATATATGTCAGGCTGACTTCAAACTCCTGATCCTCTTGTCTCACTTTTCCTGAGTTCTAAGAATGCAGCCATATGTTCTTTAACTTATTCACACTTTATATTTGATAAGTATAAGAAGTGTTTTCAGTAAGAAGAGAATAAATGTTATTTTATGGTTTTTATTAAGAATTTCATATACACATACATAAGTAGAATTTTATAAATAAATGTAATTTGATTGGATAAATTCCCACACCTCATCCATTCCCCTCTTTCTCCAC
>JANHMN010000005.1:7664180-7752353 GCA_030674055.1 Rhabdomys pumilio | reverse complement strand
TTCTCATTCTCATTCTCATTCTCATTCTCATTCTCATTCTCATTCTCCTGTTCCTTCTCCTTCTTCTCTTGCTCTGTGAGAATAAAATTTGAGAACAGCTTGAAACAAATAACAAAAATTCATGGTCAGCAAGATCACCTTTAACATGTTAAATATAGCCATAACAAAAAATATATCCAGTTACTCCAGGAGCAGAGTGACCAGAAATGAAAAGACAAAGACATGCCCTGACATGTTTAGACAAGCCCGAATGAGTAATGGGCCATCTGGTGTTTACTTCTCTCTCCCTGTCTGGGAGGTCCAAGGTTTCATGGTCAAAAATTAACTAGTCATCCCGCCAGCTCAACATCCTGCCCGCCTAAATGGTTGCTTACACAAATTGCTGATGTTTGAAATATCCAATTGTGTGCAACCACGACAAATGTTCCCAATTACCCCATCCCCTGCCTATAAATATCCCAAATTTCTTGGGGTCTGGGTCAAATCCTCTTTTCCCTGCGAGGGATATGTTTCGACCCAAGGGCCCTTGCCATTAAACTGCCTTTTGCTGTTGCATCAAGAAGGGCTCTCTTGTGTCTTTGGGTGAGCATCAATCCGGACTCGAGTGGGGGTCTCCCTCCGGATGTCTTTCAGCTCCTTCTCCTTCTCCTGCTGCTGCCACTGGCACTGCTGCTGCTATTACTTCTCTTCTTAATCTTCTTCCTCCTCCTTCTTCTCCTCCTTCTCCTCATCTCCTCCTTCTGCTCCTTCTCTTCCTTCTGCAGCAGAGTACATTTACTTATGAATGTATTTGAATAAGCATAGAGCCATGTGTGGGATCATGGGTAGCCTTTCAGGAACCATAGCCCTGAAGAAAATTGGCCATCTCTCTCCCAGAAACTTTAATTGCTTCTACTAGGACTTCCTAATTTCCTCCTACTCTAGGCTGTGGTTTTGTCTCTATTGATCCTATGAAGATCTTGTGTGCCTGTATTAGCTGCCTCTGTGAGTTCCTATGTGCAAAGGTCCTGTCATGCCCAATGTAATTATGAACTCTACACATAGTAGAATAATATTCAGCTATGAAATAGAGTGATAATAATTTCTAAGGTATGCTACAGTTCAAATGAACCTTGTTAGCATTATAATAAATTAAGGAATGCAATGAGTACATTCACAACATGTAGATTCTTCACACAGTTTACTTTTTTCTGATATAGCTTGATATGATAGTAAATATTTTTAATACCAGCACTCTGAAAATAGGTGCAAATGAGTAGACATAAAGCATACTAATAATTTACAGAATAAAATAAAAATAAATCTTTAAAAATTATCATAATGAACTAAAATATTACTCAGTAAAAATAATGAACAATATATATTCAACAACATTTAAAAAAACTTGAAATATCAATGCTGTACCCTGATATTGTTTTGGGATAATGAAAACTCTCTGAAGCCTAGTGATGGTGATAACTGAATATTTTTTCATGGTTTGATTCAATATAAGTATATGTATGCTGGTGTGTGTGCCATATGCACCTGGTGTGTCTGCAGTGTTTGGAAGTGGATTGAGCTGCTACCACCTGCTAATGTATGTATATAGTGGGAAATTTTCCTTGCAAGTTAGAAAGATCGAAGATGGAAGAAGTAAGGAGAAAAAGAGCAGGAGTAAGGAAAGGAAGAGAAAGGAAGAGGAAGAGCTAGGAAGAGACAGAGATGTAAAGACTTATATCTAGGTTAGCTAATTGGTTAACACTTCTAATTATGTGAGCATCTTGTTAATTGAGCATTACCAAATATATAAAACCTTTGGTTATCATTAAGCATTAGAGTCTCATTTTATACCAGGTACCACAAGGAAGGATGGGATGGTCTGGGCTCAGCCCAACCTTGTGGAGACAGCTTGGAAGATTGGCAGAGTCATTTCTCATGCTGGTGTCTCATGGGTGGCATGGCCTATATTTCTGGCTGGCTGGTCCTAGCTGTGGCACATGTGGTCTCTAGCCATGGAACAAAATGACAGAGCTAAGAAGAGACACTGCTGCTTAGATGGTGGGCACACGCAGCCCCTTTTATTAAATATTAACAGAAACAAAGTGGTGCCCAATGTCTGGCACGAATTCACTAGAAATTTAAGTCTATTTCACCCAAGAGTAAAAGTTGTATTTAAAAAAAAAAAGAGAGAGAGAAAGAAAGAAAATGAGTGAGTAAGCACTGAGATAAGTTACATGACTCCTAGCATGGGAACACTGAACAAAAAAAAAAAAAAGCAAAAATAAAAACAAAAGAAACTGCAGCTGAGCTCCCCTCTGTGAGGAAAAGCAGGTTGCTTTTTGTTAAGAAAAGAAGAAAGTAGATTACATTTATTTTGTTTTATTTTTTTATTGGGTATTATATTTACATTTCAGATTATATCACCTTACCCCACTTCCCCCCACCACCCAGAAACCTCCTATCCCATCCTCCCTCCTCATGCTTCTATGAGGGTGTACCCCCACCTACCACTCACTCCCACCTCCCCACCCTCAAATCCACCCCCCAACTCGGTGTTCATTCTTCATGGGACCAAGAATCTCTTCTCCCACCTATGCCCTACAAGGCCATCCTCCCCTACATATACAGCTGGAGTCATGAGTCCCTCCCTATGTGCTCCCAGGCTGATGGTTTAGACCCTGGGGAACACTGGTTGGTTGGTATTGTTGCTCTCCTCATGAGACCACAAACCCTTTCTGCTCCTTCAGTTTTCTTTCTAACCTCTCCATTGGGAAACCCATGATCAGATCAGTGGCTAGCTGTGAGCATCGTCCTCTGAATGTGTCAGTCTCTGGTAGAACTCTAAGGAAGCAGGTATATCAGGTTCTTGTCAGCATGCACTTTCAGCCATCAACATCAGTGTCTAGCTTAGGTGCCTGTACATGGGATGGATATCCAGGTGGAATGGTCTCCAGATGTACCCTCCTTCAGTTTCTGTCCCAGGTCTTGTTTCCATATTTGTTCCCTTGAGTATTTTTGTTACTCCTTATAAGTAGAGCTGAAGCATCCCCACTTGGTCTTTCTTCTTCATGAGCTTCATGTGGTCTGTGAGTTGAGTCTTTGCTATCCCAAGCTTTTGGGCTAACATCTACTTATCAGTGAGTAACTACCATGTGTATTCTTTTGTGACTTTGTTAACTCACTCAGGATGATAATTTCTAGTTCCATCCATTTACCTAAGAATTTCTCAAATTCATTATTTTTAATAGCTGAGTAATATTTCATTGTGTAAATATACCACATTTTTTGTACCCATTCCTCTGTTGAGGACATCTGGGTTCTTTCCAGATTCTGGCTATTATAAACAAGGCTGCTATGAACATAGTGGAGCATATGTCCTTGTTATTTGTTGGAGCATTTTCTGGGTAAACGCCCAGGAGTGGTATAGCTGGATCCTCAGATAATGCTATATCCAGTTTTCTGAGGAACTGCCAGACTGATTTCCAGAGTGGTTGTACCAGCTTGCAATTCCACCAACAATGGAAGAGTGTTCCTCTTTCTCTCTATCCTTGCCAGCATCTATTATCACCTGAGTTTTTGATCTTAGCCATTCTGACTAGTGTGAAGTGATATCTCAGGGTTGTTTTGATTTGCATTTCCCTGATGACCAAGGATGTTGAGCATTTCTTAAGGTGCTTCTCAGCCATTTGAGTTTCCTCAGTTGAGAATTCTTTGTTTAGCTCTGTACCCCATTTTTAATAGGGTTATTTGGTTGTCTGGAGTATAATTCCTTCACCTGTTTGGTTGTGTTTTTATTGCAATTCTTTAAGGGATTTTTGTGTTTCCTCTTTAAAGGCTTCTACCTGTCTACCTGTGTTCTCCTTAAATTCTTTGAAAGTTTTATTTATGTCTTTCTTAAAGTCTTTTATCATCATCATGAGAAGTGATTTTAATTCTGAATCCCGCTTTTCCGGTGTGATGGGGTGTTCAGGGCTTGCTATGATGGGAGAACTGGGTTCTGATGATGCCATGTAACTTTGGATTTTGTTGCTTACGTTCTTGTGCTTGCCTTTCACCATCTGGTTAACTCTTGTGCTACCTGTACTCACTGTATCTGACTGGAGTCTTCCTTTCCAGTTGTCTTGCTTGTGTCTGATCTCCTGAGAGTTCAAATGTCTCTGTGATCTTTCAATCCTGAGCTCTAGCTGCTCTGAATATAGTGGTTTCTCAGGATATAGTATCTCCAAGGTAGCAGAACACCTAGGTGTCCGCTGTTCTGCGTGCAGTGTCTCCTCTATGATATCTCAGGATAAGGTGTCCACTGCTCTGAGTACAGTGGCTCCTCTAAGATATCTTGAGATATGTTGTCTGTCGCTCTGAGTTCAGTTGTTCCTCTGTCCCTCTGGGTTCAGTGGTACCTCTGCCACTCTGAGTTTAGTGGACCCTCGAGGATGTCTCAGGAGGAATCCAGAGTCTACACAGGAGCAGACGAGGCAGGGTTCTGAGCCAGGCTTCAGATCCGGGAAAGGGGAGGAAGGGGAGTGGTATTCTGCCACTCTGTTCAGTGAACCCTCTAGGATGTCTCAGGATCCAGTGTCCACACAGGAGCAGACCAGCCAGGGTTCTGTGCCAGGCCTCAGATCCGGGAGTGGGGTGGAAGGGGAGTGGTATTCTACAGGGGCAGGGTTTGGATGTCTGCTGGAATCTGAGCACTCCCTGCACCCAGCTATGGGTGTAGGGCAGTGTGTGGGTGTTCTTAACTACCGCTCTAGGTTCAGTGGACCCTCTAGAATGTCTTGGAAGGGATCTGGTGTCCACACAGGAGCAGACCAGGCGGGGTCTGCGCCAGGCCTCAGATCCTTGAGAGGGCAGTAGCTTACATTTAGAACAGAGAGATTTGAACTATGAATTAAAATTGAGATTATTTGTTTTTAAGATAGATTTAGAAACAGTTTTGTCCAATTCATGTGGGGACTCTGGCCTGCAGTTCAGAAACAAAGATAGAGAAAATTTATCTGTGGCTTTGTGCCTAGACAGGTATGCATTATTAGCTTCTCTGAGTCAAGAGAGCTAAATAAATAAGCCTCCTTTGTGGAGCAGTTACTGATTTAAGTATAAAGTTACTATATAGGGATTATTTGCTTTTAGAAAAGATTTATAAGTAGATTTGTCTGAATCATGTGGGGATTATCACTTGTGGTTTGGTACTTACATAGGGAAAATTGTCGCTCACTATAGAGTACAGAGTACACTGTATAAGTGGAAGCTGCTCTGGAGTACAGAGACAAACAGATGGTATACATAAAAAACATGGTATAAATAAAAAAATCTGTTCTGGCACAGAGCAGAACAGAAACATAGTGTAAATCAGGTGTATTCAGATGATATAAAGTTATATTGCTTCACAGGAGACTCGGGTTCCGTCTAACATGGGCACCACAGAAATTTTGAGTACATTTCCTGCTTGGCAAAATAGGAAAGGCCTAAGAATAGGCACATACAGTATTTTAGTTATTAAATTTATTTTATTTTCACGATGGGTGTGATTTTCAATTTTGTGGTTATATTTCTCCTCTGGGAAAGAGGTCAAGATAAAGGTTTTCCTGGTTATTGGCCCAAGGATAAGCTGTTTTGGAAAAAAGGTTTTGTCTGTGTAATTTCAGAAATGATTGAGGTATTTTCTGGTTATTGGTTTAAAGATATTTTGTTTGGGAAAAAAGGTTTGTCTGTGTGTTTTCAGAAGAGATGATTAAGATATTTCTACCTCCCAGAATTATGTGGATTAGACAAGACAGAGAGGCAGGCTTCCAGAAGACTAGATTCCAGAATTCAAACAAAAAAATTATCTTGATACTAAAATTGTTTTGAGAATTGTATAATGCAGAATACACAGCTTTGGTGTATCTGCTCATCAAGCAAGCTGAGCAGATCTGCTCGAACCTCTGATGTCCTGGAATTTCAGCTGAATGCAGTGAAGACACAGACATCAGAGTCTTATCAATTTACTTTTACCCCTGCCTGTCTTCTAATATCTCAATGCCCATAATCAGCTTGAAGAAGTTAATGAAGGAGCTTTTATTCTCCTGGCTTGGTGACTGAGGTGGTTAATATTAGGCTGTCCTTCTAGGGAAAATAATGGTTTTATTGGAACAGGGAGGAATAGTTAGAATTGATTACATAGCCATAACTTATTTGGTAGAAATCTGTATATCTGTTATTAAGCTGAAGTTATAATTTCTTAAGTGATACAAAATTTATTTTGATTTCATTTTCAAGGGTTTCATTGGTATATTTTCTCCTATTAAGTCAAAATTGGTGGGTACAAGGCTTAGACACAGTCCTTCTTTAATTTTTTTTTTAAATGATGTAAGACAGTTAGCTTGTGAGTTAAGGGCCTATAGCAAATTAATGACTCTGAGTTTATTGTTAGGGTGTTTTCTATATTTTAATTAGAAATAGTTAAGAGGAATTAATGGACAACAGTCCAGATTGCTTTACATAGATAGTTGGTTTTCAAAAACATCAGAAGTCCACAGAATTGACGTTACAAACATTTCTGTATTAATATTCATTTTGATTAGAGACCTGTCTGCACCTGACAGCTTCCCTGTCTTAGATTCTAAGAAGAATTTGAGCCTTTTCAGAGTTACTCCAGTTGTGGTGAGACAGTCACTAGGCACGAATTGTCTCTTTTTATCTATAGACAATTACTGTCCAGAAAAAGGACTCACTTGCAGAATAGTCGGCTGATTATATCTGCCAAGACAGAGTGATCAGCCCTTAAAATTTCTGCAGTACTAGGACTGTCAGATGATCCTAGGCCAGTAGTCTGAAGACCAGATGCTCTAACATTTTGAAGTTAGGGACTGTCCATGTGTTCAGCGGTCACTATAATTTGTCTAAGTTTTGGAAGCTATGCTTTGTGTTTCCCATAATTTCAGTTAATTCAGTCATTCTGGATTTCTGATGTGGTTGATGACTTAGAGTCTCATAGACAACCCAGGCTATTTACTTTGAGAGAACAGATTTGAGAGGATGGTTTTCAGGTGACATTCATTCTAAAGCCAGGACAAAAGCCAGGTTCAGAACTAAGTCTTTTAGTTAAAAGAGATGACAGAGGTTCTGTTTAGTTGACAAAAATGATAGGCTGGGTATTAGGTCTATCTTGTACCTTACTGATACAAATTGGTATAGTTGTGCTTTAATTGTATTTTGAGAAAAAGTTTTTTTTTTTAATTTTAACAGAAAGGGTGATATGTAGTGGGAAATTTTCCCCTTAAATTGGGAGGAGCTAAGGTGGGAGGAAGAGAAGATTGGCACAGTCAACTCCCATGCTGGTATCTCGTGGGTGGCAGGGCTGGTATTTCTGGCTGGCCATTCCTAGCTATGGCACATATGAGACCTCTGGTCATTTCTAGCTGTGGCGCTCATGTGGCCACTAGCCATGGAACATGGTGGCAGAGCTAAGCAGAGACATCACAGCTTAGATGGTCGGCCCACACAGCCCCTTTTATTAAATATAAACAGCAACATATGTATGAACATAACTGCTGATTTCTAGTCCTTTCTAAAAAGGTCTACTTCCCATATTCTTTCTTTCCCACTACCTCTGGTGGGTAGTGGGCTAAGAAGAAGGTGAAAGGATTTAAAAACCATCATTAAAAATAAATTTGAAAAAAATTAAAGTTATACCTTTTTGTCTCTCAACCTTATCAAAAGATTACTGAAACAATAAATCTCAATGAAATGAAAATTTACTCAGGAATTTCATGTTGAGAGAAGAAATGGGTTCTAGCTAGAGGTGGTCTGACAAGTTGTAAAATCTTACCAAGTAGGCTTTATAGAATAAGACTAAAACCCAAACTAAACTGAGTTGATAGGGAGTTGGGCTACATAGCAAGAGAGACTGCTTAGATGTGCATGTATCCTATCCTATGCCATCTATTAAAATTTAATCTCAATTCAGTACCCTACAGATGAAATCAGGAGGTTCACTGGATCCCTTGGTCTCTTTCTTTTTCCAATGTGGCCACATGAAAGAAATTTCCTTCTTATGCTTTTCCACAATTAAAGAAAAGAATATTTAAATACTATGGGTTATATAATGACTGATTTATAAAGTGAAAAAGTTGATTCCATAAGACAGATACATTATACCAGGACTGTGGTCAAAAGGATCTTGTCTAAATATTTCGTCAAGTGTGATGTGTTGACAGCATTCCAATCCTGGGGCAGTTGCTTTCTGTACAATACCTTAAACATGATGCTAATTGAGAATTATTAGTTTAAGGAACTATAATAGATGTCTATGTTAAGTAACCTGCTACATTTTTATACAGTAGAAATTAGGGCAAAACTTTATAACTGAGGGGAAACAATGTAATGTGTGGTTTTACAGAGGTAATGTTTTTTTCAGAATATATGATAATAAATCCCCATGCATAGCAATATTTCTTAACAAGGAAAATAATTAAGTTGAAAATAAAAATTTCAAAAATTTATAAAATTAATTCAAATTTAATAGTACACTAAAATTTTATTGAGTAAACTGAAGCAAACTCTTTTATAAATCAATCTAGTCTGCCACTCTACTCAAAACAGAAAAATCAGATATAAATAACTTGTTCTTCCTCTTTTACTTTCACTAATTAAATAAAATCTGACATTTACACAATGGAATACTATATAACTATTAAAAACAAGGACATCATGAATTTTGCAGACAAAGGGATAGAACTATAAAATATCATCCTGAATGAGGTAACATAGACCCAAAGTGAAACATATGGTATGTACCCACTGACAAGTGGATATTAGACAAAAAATACAGAATACAGAATACACAGGATACATCCAACAGCCCCTAAGAAGTTAAACAAGAAGGAAGGCCACAGTTCAGATGCTTAAGTGGGGAGGCCAGAAGGGGAAACAGCAGTAAGGATATAATGAAAAAGAGCTCTGAATGGATATTTTGTCAATAAACAAATAAACGATGTAAAAAAAAAAGATGCTTCTCGTCAAGTATCAACCAGGAAATGGACATTAGCATAATAGTAGATTATAAGTACAGTGACCAGAATCAATAAACCTAATACCACCAAGTACATGTAAGGATATGGAACAGTGTCTCTCATTTACTAATTTTGTGAATACAAAATGATGCATTTATTTTAGAGGAGAGTAGGCATATTTTCGTACAAGTCAAAACATTCTAGCTCACATTCCAACTTTAATACTACCAAAGAAGGCAGAAACCTATGTTCACATGAAAACCTAAACACAGATACATATAGCATCTTTTATGCAATAATCACTAATGTTTAAACCAGCAAAATATATGTCCAGTGAGTAAATAATATAAAATAAAGCTAATGCCAAGATTCATGGACAAACCTATTGGTATTATTTAGCTAAATATACATGGTTTCAATATTCCCACTAAATTCTTTTTTCTTTGTCCGTAGGTTGGTGCAGTCCTGGAGCTCACTAGAGAAATTTCTTTGTGAAGTGGGTAGCCACAAGCTTTTCTACCTGGCCATTTTGTTCTCAGAATAATGACTCTGAAACTTAATTATTTATGAATAAATGACTAGTCCATAAGCTTTGGCTTGTTTCCCAATTATCTAGTAACTTATATAATCTGTTTATTCTAGTCTATGTCAGCCATATGGCTAGTTACCTTTCCTCAGTGTCATTTGTCTGTTTCCTCTAAGTCCAGGTTGAAATCTGCTCTTGACTCTTTCTCAGAATTCCTATCTCTTTCTGATGGATGCCCCACCTTCTAATCCTGCCTCATCAAATTGGCCATAAAATTTTTACTGATAGGTGACATTTCCACACTGTGTACAAGAGATGGTCTCTACAGTAGTGCATGGTGACAATACAAAACTTCATGACCAGTAAACGTCCAGAGAATAAATTTCAGTAAGGATGCTCAACCGCATGGAGGACTTCTATATCATTCCTCTTTTCCAAGGTTCAAGGACAACTGAGGGTGAGAAGGCAGATGAGAATGGTCTAAGCCTGCTGCACTCATAAATTCACAGAAAATGTGATTGCCTGCACAAAATCTTCCCAATTGAGCCAGTCAGTATTGCAGCATAAAAGGTGGATGGATTCAAGACCCCAAGACTAACTGATCCTCATGCCTCTACCATCCATGTGCTAGGGTAACTCATCATGCCTGACTAGAATGACAGCTTTTTAAAGACTTTTTCCCAGTTACAGCTTTTGTTCTGTTTTTGTGTGTTTGAGTTTTTTATTTGGAAATTATGCTGTGCTAGCAACATATGGTTGGATGTCTTTCTTGCCTTGCTGTGGAACAGTAGCCAGTTCTGACACCTACTCAGCCCCAGAAACTTGGAACAATTGGGTCATCAATAGTGTGCTTATTGTGTGGTAATAATATAGTATTTGATGTGCATATTGACTAGATTTTCTCCCCAAAATATTTATAATAATGATAGGATTATCTGAACATACCCCCTTTTTGACCATCATTTCTGATCCTACATGAGTTAGAGTACAATGAATGAAGTAAAATAGAAGTATAAACATGTTATCTGCTATATGTTCTTTGATGTATCACATGTGTGGACCACATCTTTCACCAAATAAAAGTTACTTTTTTGTCTTCTGAGGAGTTTAGGGTTCTTTAGGGTTTATTATACTTCTTCCCACATTCTTCTCCACTTTCTAGATGTTTCTTATGTTTATCTTGTATATAGAATATATACGAATATCCTTGCCTGGATACATGTTTCAGTTTAGCTCATCAAATTATCTGCTTTTTTACTCCTTTAGCCACTCAAAGAAAACATTAGTCAATAACATATTCTCTTTATCACTTTTGAAACTGTCAAATATCAATTGATTGTTTATTTCTTGCAAACTTCCAAGAACACATGGCTTTCTATATTTGAGATGACTGATCTTCTGAGTCTCTTCTCACTAGACTTTATTCTTTAATCTTAACCTCCCAATGTGAACTAGGATTCCCTAAGTTTAAACAGTTACTAAGGACTCCAGAGAAGCTCCCAAGATGTTTATCTTATTTCTTCTTTCAACTGGTATAATTATAGTTTGTACTGGAAGTTATAATTCTTATCACAGTACTTGACAGCTGGAGGATTTGCTGTTTAACTGATTCTCATTTTGAGAATTTTGCAGTGTTAAAAATAGAGGTTATTTATAGATTATCATGGGGTGAAATTATTAAGAAATTAAATCATTTGATACATGAGTACCTCATACTAAGTTTTAAAAATTGTTACCATATATATTTCTATATTAAGATAACTGAATTGGACTTAATTACAAAATGAAATGAACAGAAATTATTAATATCAAGAACAATAACTGAATAATGTGATTCTAAAGTTATCTGTCTGTCTTATATCAAGATTGTCAACAATTAATACAGCTTCTTATTCTCATGTAATATAGAACAGAGTATCTCAACATTTTATTTAATATTAATTACAGAAAAGTTGATTAAAATTTATTGAAATATCCCATGTTTCCAAGTTAATATTTAAGTTTGATTGTAGCATATAATGTTAGGGTTCTCATGCTTGATTCATAGAATTTCTACTGATGCACATTTTCCTTGCCTAGTAACTGAAATTAAGTTCATTAATCAGTTCATTTCTATATACACTTAAGGTATATCTATTACATGCTCAGACTTTTGTTAAATATACAGAGAAACATTTCAACTTTTATCAAGATTCAGGGAACTACTCAGTACTTTTCAGTGGAATAAAAACTGATACCAAATCAAATAAATAGTAAAGAGTAACAGTTTGAAGTTTTTAACAAATATTTAAAAATTAGCATGTTGATATATTTATTATATGCTAAAGTTTTTGATGGATGAATAGAAGAAACTTTTATGATGATTGCTATAAAACAGTATACATGATTATGTTATCAAGATTTTACAATTTTATATTTGAAATAGCTTTATAATACATCTCATATGAAATAGCATGAAAATAATAAATATATGGTGACTTAATAAAACACATCATTTTATTTTATGCTTCAGATTTCTTAGCATGGTAAAAACCTCAGATGAGAGAAGGCTCTGTTCTTCTTCCTTACCTAAGAATAAAAAGCACTTCTGCTTGTATACATGAATAGTGAGCACTTACTTTTGGAGTCAGTATTATCAATCAGGAAAGGATGTGCTGAAAAAAGTGGATTGATTTTTTTTAATGGTCTTGCATGGATGTTATAATCTGATAACTAATGGATGAAATAAAACATATTCTACATAGTTAAGCTACTGAGGAGGAATTTCTTTCTTCTAAACTATGATATAACCTATTTATTTGATTTATATTTTTATCTCCATTTCTAGTCTCTGGGTCCATAGTACTTTAAGTAGCTCATAAAAGTGAATCTTGCCTGTCACCAGTCAGTTTCTAATACACTATGCTGCAGAGTTATCTCTGGGCATGGAACCCTTTCCTCCCATGTGAGTCAAGTTTGTAAAAATTTGCAAATATTTCAAGTTAATACTAATTGAATCATAATATAACACTTTGTTCTTACCATCACAACTAATATCTTTAAAAGTAATAGCAACTAAAATTTGTTTTATAATTCGAATTCTATAGGCACCGCTCTTTCTGTGTGTTGCACAGCAACACGATAAGTAGTCAAAGTAACTTTGTTTGGAGGCACTATTTCAGTCCTCCATTTGATAATGAAGCTGATAACCAAGGAGTTTGAAAACCTTGTTCGGGGTCTATGATCTAGACTTTTGACTCTAGATTCTTGTTGCGGCCCCAGCTGCCCCACATTTGCGGGCCAAACTGTTGGGGACCGCTCTATCAATGTTGGACTCGAACAGCCAAAAGTCTTGGGGGTTAAATTGTTAGAGAACACACTGCCTCAAGCTGCTCCAGTCTGCAGGGCCCAGGTTCAGCAAGAGAGAGAGTGAGGACTGATGCAAGGAATGGAGACCAGACAGAGTGATTCAATCCCATTTATTCTTCAGTCTCTCTTCCTAGTCCAAGTCCCAAGTCTTGATTTCCTAGTCCCTAGTTCGTAGTCCCTAATGTCTAGTAACCTTCTTCCAAGTGCTAGTGTCTAATCCAAGTGTCTAATTCCTAGTTGCCTGTCTCGAGTCTCAAGTGCCTACTCCAAGTGTCTAATGTCTAATTCCAAGTTCTTCCTCCAAGTGCCAAGTGCCTAATTCCAAGTGCTAGTGTCTAATACCTAATGCCTAATAATCTGTTACTTACTTCTGTCTGCCTCTTGCCTTTTATACATCTCACTTCTAAGCCACGCCTTTAAGTCATGCCCTTAGGTCTTGTCTCTAAATCTGATCTCTAAATCACGCCCTTAAGTCACACACCTTTATGTCTCATACACCCAAGGGAAGATCCTTGGTATCTAAAACAAGATGTCATCAGAGTGTGCTCAGCTTTTGTAGGCTATTGTAAACAAGTCTCTTATCAGGGTATATGGCTCAAGATGCCTGCATGGATGATAGCTGCCTTCTGTCACCTCCCCATAGATTCTGTAGCCTTAACTGACATAATAGTCTTGATTGAGTAAATGTTAACATTCACACACACTAAGAATCTGCTTAGGTGCCCATAACTGTTTCCATCACTCCCATCTTTACTAAACAAGCTACTTCTCAGATGTGTGCTTTTCAAGTTTTACATAAACCCCATTCATGTACTCTCATTATTATTAAAGTTTGTGAACATATTCCTTGGTGACTCTTTGCAGTCACTTCAGACTTATTTCATTTTTTCCTACTAAATTTTTCACTTACTGTTATGTTTTTTTTTAAATCTTTCACAATTCTGTCTTTAATAACCAAGAAATCTTATTTTCAAAACCATATGTGATCTTTTTATCCTGGGCCATTCCTTGTTTGTGTTTTCCCTCTCGCACATCTATCTACTCATGCTTCTGATTATGAAGATTAGATCCAAATGCCTGCCTAGATTTAAACTCAACTCTCACAAAGACTGTGATGTTAAAGAAATTAGCAATAAGTGAGGATTTAGACATGTCTTTAGAATTTTCTAAGGTGCTAGTATTCATACAAAATAATATATACATATGTAAGTATATGTTTAATTTTATCAATGAAATGAGATTCTCTTTTCAAAACTTTGCTGAGATAATCATTGTTGGTATATATTTAAAAATATTCTTTTTGTTAAATCTGGTTGCAACTATTAATATTCACAGATCTTTGTTCAAAACAATTGGGACAGTGCACAAAATTGATTAGAAGGAAATGGGAATAAAATGTTATGGCTGGACCCTGAATGTGTATGTGTAGTCTAGTAAATTTTTTAATGAATACACTATTAGTAGTTCACATTTTAATTTCTCCTATTGTTTGTAACAATTAGTATTTACCTTACCATTTTATTACATATTCCAGGGTATGTGTTTTTCATCAGTCATTTGTGACCATATTTTTAGTCACTCACTCATTTATGCATTTACCTTGAGATAGCTTTATTATAGCTCAAAAATTTCCTAATTTTAAATTGAAAGTACGAAATTGTCTCATTTGATCATTATAGAGATAGACATCATTATCTACTATGTTTACACGAACTGCCTCACCTCATGGTCACTAAATAGTTTTGATCTTTTACCCAAATACCCTAGATCCCACTATTATTACTTTAAAGCATTTATCATTAAAAGTATTGAGATATGAAGTATATAATCATATTTACTCAATACACATGTGTGCCAGTGGCCAAGTATTAAAGTATAAAAGATTCTGTTTATAAACAGATTACATGCCAGGTTGTGGTTGCATGTGCCTTTAATCCCAGCACTTGGGAGGCAGAGGTGGGTAGATTTCTGAGTTTGAGGCCAGCCTGGTCTACAGAGTGAGTTCCAGAACAGCCAGGGCTATACAGTGATACCTTGTCTCAAAAAAAAAAAAAAAAAAAAAAAACAGATTACATGTTTGAGAGCATAATCTACTTGACTTACTTTGTATATATTACAATACTACTAGAATAATCTATTTATTATTATTATTATTATTATTATTATTATTATTATTATTTAAAATTCAACCATTAACAATTCTGAGTCTGCCCTTCCACAGGTCCTCATCCTTCCCCTTCCCCCTGTCTTCTAGAGGATGTTCCTTCTAACACCAGGCCTCCTCATTCCTTGGAGCCTCAAGTCTCTTGAGGATTAGGTGCATCTTTTCCCACTGAGGCCAGACCAGGCAGTCCTCTGCTGTATATGTGTTTGGAGCCTCAGACCAGTTCATGTATGCTGCCTGGTTAGTGGCTCAGTGTCTGAGAGATCTCAGGGATCCAGCTTAGTTGAGACTGTTGGTCTTCCTGTGGGGTCTCCCTCCTCCTCAGGTTGTTCCAGCCTTTCCCTAATTCAACCACAGGAGTACATGATTTTAGTCATTGGTTGGGTATAAGTATCTGCATCTGTCTCAGGAAGCTGCTTGTTTGGCCTCTCAGAGAATAGCCATGCTAAGTTTCTGTCTGTAAGCACACCATAGCATCAGTAATTGTGTCCGGAGCCTCCCCTTGAGATGGATTCCCAGTTGGGCCAGTCACTGAATCACATTTCCCCCAGTCCCTTCTCCATTTTTATGCCTGCAGTTCTTTCTCTAAAAGAAAGAAAATTACTTTTAATTTTTAAATTTCTGGGTCAGAATTTTTGACTGTGAGATGGCAACCCCATCCCTCTAATTGATGCCCTGTCTTTCTACTAGAGGTGGACTCTACAAGTTCCCTCACCCCACTGTAGAGCACTCCATCTAAGGTCTTTCCCTTTGAGTCCTGAGAGTCTCTCACCTCCCAGGTCTCTGGTACATTCTAGAAGGTCTCCACACCTCCCACCTACCCCATCCATTCAGCTGGCCTTCAGAATATACTCCTGTATATCCACCAATACCTGATCATGTTCCCCATTTCCCTTCTACCTCCTCTCTTCCAGCCAGGTCCCTCCCTCCTTCTGCCCCATTCTGAGATTACTTTCTTCTCCCTCCCAAGTGGGATTGAAGCAGCTTCAGGTGGGCCCTTCTTCTTGTTAACCTTACTGAGTTCTGTGGATTGTATCCTAGGTATTCTGTACTTGTTGGCTAATATCCACTTATTAGTGAGTACATACCATGCATGTCCTTTTGGGTCTGAGTTACCTCACTCAGGATGATATTTTCTAGTTCCATCCATTTGACTGCAAAATTCATGATGGCCTCATGCTTAATAGCTGAATAGTATTCCATTGTGTAAATGAACGAGGTTTTCTGTATCCATTCTTCACTTTTGGGACATCTGGATTGTTACCAGATTCTGGCTACCAGTTTAATAGAATGAATTAGGTAGTTTTCCTTCTGTTTATATTTTATGGGATAGTCTGAGAAGTGTTGGTATTAGCTCTTCTTTGAAGGTCTGGTAGAATTACACACTAAAGCCATCTGAGCCTGGGTATTTTTTGGTTGAGAGCTTTTTAATGACTTCTTCTATTTCCTTAGAGAATATGAGCCTGTTTAGTTTTCCTGCTCGTGATTTAACTTTCAATAACAACAACAAATACAACAGAAAACTCACGTACCCATGGAAACCGAACAATTCTCCTCTCAATGATATCTTAGTCAGGGAAGAAATAAAGAAATTAAAGACTTCCTGAAATTTAATGAAAATGATGACATAGCATACCCAAATATATGGGACACAAAGAAAGCAGTGCTAAGAGAAAAATTTATAGCACTGCATGCCCTCTAAAAGACATTGGAAAGATCCTACACTAGCAATTTAACAACACACCTGAAATCCTAGAACAAAAAGAATCAAACACACCAAACGTGAGTAGATGGCAGAACATAGTCAAACTTAGTGCTGAAATCAACCAAATAGAAACAAAGAGAATGATACAAAGAATCTACCAAAGCAAAAGTTGGTTCTTTGTCAAAATCAAAAAGATAGATAAACCTCTTGCCAAACTAACTAAAGGGCACAGGGACAGTATCCAAATCAAGAAAATCAGAAATTAAAAGAGATATGTAACAAGAGAAATTGAGAAAATTCAAAGAATCATCAGATTCTACTACAAAAGCCTATACTTACCAAAACTGGAAAATCTAGATGAAATAGATGATTTTCTAGGCAGATACCATGTATGAAAATAAAATCAATTTTTTTCATAAATTGCTATTTCTACATACTTTGTACTTTAGGCTGCAAAATATGCATATTCTAACAGCTATGTTAATATGTTTCTATATTTATAGTATTACTACCAAAGAAAAATAACAAAAGAGAATTCCATGAGGTGGAATGTAGAGGGTATATTCTTTTCTGTTTTACAAAATATTCTGAAAATATGAGGTCTGTTTGGTTTATAGCATCAGTTACCTCCAGCATTTGTCTATCTAGTTTTTGTCTGGATGACTTGTCTATTGATGAGAGTGGAGAATTGAAGTGTCACACTATCAGTGTGTAAGGGGGTTCAATATGTGATTTAAGCTACAATGTGTATCTTTTATGAACTTGGGTGCCCTTGTCTTTAGTGCTTAGATATTTACAATTGCAATATTCTCTTGGTGGATTTTTCCTTTGATGAGTGTGTTGTCACTTTTCATATCTCTTCAGATTATAATTGGTTTGATTTCCATTATGTCAAATATTGAAATAGCTGTAATATCAACTATCCTCAGCCTCAATAACTCAATTGAACTTTTGACACACATTTATACAATGCCCTATTTAACAATTCCACTTGGATACTTATTAATATGGAAATATGATTTCTTCTTTTCCCATAAACACATTTTTCAATAGACATTTTCATCTTAATTGATACTAGCTCTATCCAAAGACTTTTCAAGGACACTTATTAGAACATCAGTTATTCTAATTGTTCTCAAATTTCATTACTCCTCCATGTCAGAAAGATGCAAAATAATTAACATTTCTTTAAATAGGAAAGGAAATTAAACAATCTAACTTTGTATAGCATAAAAAGACTAAAATAGAACATGTTTAGTCAAAGAAGTGAAATTTTTATAATTAAAACTATAAAACACAATAAAATTGAAGGAATATATCAAAATCTCCCCATGTTTATACACTAGAAATCATGTTGGTGAAATGCCTATATTACCAAAAACAGTCTAAAACTTCAATATAATTTTTATCTAAATTTTAATTTGTGTTTTATAGAAGTAAAAAAAATAGTACTGAAGTGTATACAAAACCACAAAAAATACCCAAAACCAAAACAGTCTTGAAAACAAAAAAAATGGAGATGGCATTACACTGATTACAAACTGTATAAACCAACTCAAATCAGCATAACATGAAAAAACATGCATAGATTAGAAATGGAATACAGAATTGAACAATACATTCAGGCATTTATAGTCAACTGATCTTTACCAAAAATACCAAGGGCACAACATACAAATAAATAAATAAATAAAATCTCTTAAATAAGCAGTGTCAGAAAAATTTTGTATGTAAAATATAAAAGAATGAAATGAAACCCAAATTGCTCCATGTCAGAATAAACACAAAATGCATTATCTCTTTAAAATTATGATCTGATATTCTAAAATTACTAATAGAAAGTATAAAATGCTTTAATTTGATTTTACGAAGAAATTTAGATTTGAATCCCAAAACACAGAAAATGTGAGCTAAAATTGAGAACTGGAATATATATCAAAGTAGAAATTTCTAGACAACCATGGAAAATAACCAGTAGAATGAAGACATTATGTACACAGTGGTAGAAAATATTTGCAATCTAAATATCACTAGGAGTTCAGTATGCAAAAGTCCAGTGTTCACAGTTTCAGTCCATGAACTGGGAGTAGGGGTCACAGTGTTTTGTCCAGCACTGGATTTCCATGCATACTGAATAAATGGCAACAAGAATATTACCTCTAACATCTCTTAATCTTACTCTGGCAATGAAGAAGTTTATAAGACTCTATCCTCTTGGATCATAGAATAATCACAGGCCTCTCTTGGTGAGACAAGTGCCCAAGTAGAAACTGAAGTTACCTCATGCAGGCCTCTAGACCATTTAATATTGGGTGTAGCTGCAGGCCAGGACTGAACTTTAGCCACATCAATTATAGCCTAAGAATATTTTTGGGTATTATCTATCTTTTGGAGAAGATTATAACTGTGAATGTCAGATGTGGCCAATTTGTCAGTAGGTTTTGTGTTCAAGGGACTATTGTCATAATCTATCCACCTAAACAACACAGTTATTGTGTTCTTGTCAGACCAGTGCTAACATTAGGCTCCTAAACCTTCTTTAGCATCAGGCAGAGAGCACTTCTTCAATAAGACAGACATTTTTTTGCCTTGTATCACTGCATAACCAGCATGACATTTAGTCTAGACCTGAAAGTAAATGAAGCCCATTATTTTCTGCAAATAGCATAAGCTAATAAATATAGCATTTTACTGGCATAAACTCAGACACACAGACAAATAGAACATAATAGGTACAGTTAGGAGCGAGAAACTCTGCTGTGCTATTGCACAGGAAAGTGATTACAGATAATGATAATGTATTCTACTTTTCATGAAGCTATAATAAATTATTTTGAAAGTTTTTACCACAAAAGAAGATAATTCATGTTTGAGGAGGTCCTTGGCTCATTAGCAATGCAACTTTGAAGGAGATATTCTCCTTCTTAATATACTTAATAATACTCATGACATGCAATGCTTTGATCTATATATGCTCTCCCTGCAATGATGGGCTACTTTGCTATACATCTAAAAAATTGGGCCAATTGAGAATGGAGTGAAATCTTTGAAAATATGAGCCCCCAAGTTATTTTCCCTTATAAGTTGATTATTACAGTCCTTTGTTTTCATACAATAAAACTTACTAACAAAGCTAACTTTAAGTTATAAACACACAAATATGAACTTTTAGGTAATATCAAAAAATTGTTTCTTTGATAATAAGCTCTTATTAAAGAGAAACTTAGCAATCATGTTGTTATTTGAAATGTATTATGTGGCAGAAAAACATAATGGAAAGATACATAAGTAGAAACAAAATAATAACATAGTAAAAATCACATATCCTATGTTTTATAATATATTTAAAACACTATTTCAATGAGTGAGTCTTGAGAAAGAAGTGAGATTACATAGGAGAAGGATTTTTGGAAGAGGTATTTAGCTATATTTAAAAGGAATATATTTTGTTCTATACATTAGAAGAATTATGCCAACTTTAAATATCATTACAATTTCTAAAATACTGACCCACTTATCCCTGCCATAAATTTATCTGTACTTGTTGGTGAGGTTTTATAATGAGAAGAAAATTCATGGTATATTTGTTTTCAACAACGAAGGTCAGACAAATAGGAAACAAAGTGTAAAACAATAAACATTAATTTACTAAGGCACTTAATTGGCTGAATTTATCAAGAGATAACAAGTAGATATTTTACCTTTTCAATGTTTAATGAATATTCTATTTCTATTTGTTACCATATAAATAATGAATATTGTAGTAATAATTATTAAGCACTATATTTAAATGTCTACCATTTTATGAATATTGGATATTTTATTATATATCATTGCTATTCATTACTGATTTAAATGCCAAAAATTTACATATATTATGCTTTTACCTTACATAATTAAGTATAGAAATAGGAAATTAGTTCTCCTAAATCAACTTCACAATTAGCTCTTCATTCTCTCTATTAATTCACTTAATTATCTTATCACAGAAGATTAAGAGAAACAAACAAAAGGTTAAATTATTTTTGTTTAATTAAAAATATTACATTTATTTATTTGTGAGGGGGTGGGTGGGAGTAGATGTATTTATTACATCACATAGGTAGAGATAAGAAGACAGCATTCAGGTATCAGGTCTCTCACTCTATCATGTCAGTCCATGGAATCATATGTGGGGCAAGTGGACAATGCCACTGAACAGAAAAACTGGTAAAGTTGGATGAGTTCAAATCCCGGTAATCTCAAAATTGAGAACAATAGGAATGTAGCCAACTCCTTGCCTAACTTTACCTGCTCTGGATCATGTAGTCACAACACCTTAATGAGAGGACCAAGGCAATCAGTCATATAGTACAAAGTCCTAGAGTTCTCCATATTAGTGAGGTATCTAGATAGGCCTGAGTGTTCAACCAATGAGCTTCTCTTCTTGGGCATTCCTTCCTGCAAAAGGTATTTAATCCCTGGATCACCATGAGTAAAGTATATGCATTCACATCCATCATCAAATAAAGCAGTTTGAACTAGCAAGGACCATCTCTTCATCAAGGATTGCCTTGGAGGGAAGGGCTTTGTTATAAAGAGCCATGCCTAAATTTTCTAGAGAAGGCCATCTCTCTTCTAGCCACTTCTTATTCTCAGCACTTATTGGGAACCAAATCAGGTTCAGGTCTCTGTCATGAACTCTGCCTTCCCCTTCCTGCCTAGTACATAGGCACTCTGAGGGAAAGCTTGGACCACAGACTCACTTTCCTAACTCTTAGCAGTACACCAGCTGTGCCTGGGTACACAGGAGACTGAGAACTACAATATTAGTCCTAGACTATGATTATTCCTTCTCCAGAAAAACATGGACTGAAGAATCCTATTATAGACTGCATTCCGCCTCCTCTGAGAAGTATGCTAGCAGTGCTCAGGGTACCTCAGTGTTGAGTCAGACACATAGCACTGCAATTAGATTTAATGGAAAATATTTTACTTATTGTCTATCTTGCTGGTTCCACTTTAGTTTAATTTTCAAGAATATACAACAAAAACTCAGATTTATTTTCTACTTTTCCACTAAATTAGAAGAATTTAAGTGTCTACACTGACAAGCATTCCATGTAGTGATGGGTAAACCTAAATTTTTAGAAATAAACACATAAATAATTTACCACAGGTTTAAATTGAATTTGTTTTAACAAAAGGATGCATCACCACTGAAAACAAGCATTGCTCTAACAAAAAGAGCATATGTCATAAAGAATATGTAATTATTGATCTTCCACTATTGTTGACAAAACTGAGGTGAAAATGGAGTCCACTAACACAGAATAAGAAAAATATCAGTACCCTTGACTATAATGTTTTAAAGAAGCTAACAAATAGAAACCAACAGCTTTTCTTCACCCACTAGATTTAAAATTAACTTTATGAAATGACAGTAGAGATGAATAGAAGAGAATAGAACTATTTCATAAAAATATATTATCTATAATGTATGTGGCTCTGAAAAATCTTTGTCAGTTCCCCCAGAACAACCCAAGTATATATCAAAAACCAATTAAAATTATAATTTTATTGGAAACATCCAATTACTAATAACATTATTAACAATTTCACAAAAGTGGAACTGGTACAATTCTATTTAGTGGGATAAGAACAAAGAAAATGTCACACACACACACACACACACACACACACACATACACAAAGTAGAATATTATTCAGCAATTAAACGGGTATGAAATATTCATACTACAATACAAACCAGTCTTGAAAAGTCTCCTGAATGAAATAACCCATTTATAAAAGGTTACATTTTCTGGGTTTCCATCTATATAAAATATCAATAATATAAATATTTAGAGACAGAAAAATGAAGAAATGACATATGTTGTCTAGGAAACAGAATTAGGGATACTTGCAAATGAGGGTATGATTTCACTAAGCTATTGTTAAATCATCACAATAACTTAATACCTCTTTAAAATATTCAAGATCGTAGAAATAATAAATTGAACACCCTGAAATGATGAAGTTGTCTTGACAAAGCAGATAATCATGTTTTTTAAAATTTGACTTCTGTTTTTATTTTAAAAATGAGAAAGAGGAAAAATTGTAGACAATTTTTCAAAAGATTTGTTCTTATCTAGTTTGTCTTATAAAATAGAATCTTTTGGAGGCTTGAGTGCCTCTCAACCTTATTTAGGAGTCTGAAAAGAAGAAAAGATAGCAACATCTCCATGCCTTTGCCCACCTTTGCTCTCTGTAGTATGAGGACCAAGGACTACTTCTGCTACAGTCACTAACAACATGTAGGGTTCTATAAAAAACTTAAATTCAGAAGGTGAATGCATTTCCAGATTAACAAGCCAAATTATTGGGACAGCTTTTCAAAGCCAGAAGCCAATGCTGAACTGGAGAAAGAAGTGGGAGGATTGGCTAAAGTGTGGCTTCCAGCACCAGGTCTTTGATGAACTCCTGGCTCTGCACCTTTGTTACTGCTCTCGGGTGTTATCAGGCTGTCTTCATTCTGCCCTGTGCAACTGTTTCCTCTTCTCCCAGTGAAATAACTGGGGCAACAAACCTCCATAGGACCAAGGACCTCCCCTGACATTGATGAGGATAAGGCAATCCTTTGCTATATATGTAGCTGGAGTCTTGGGTTCCTCTATGTACACTATTTGATTGGTTGTTTAGTCTCTGGGAGCTCTGGGTGGTCAGGTTAGTTGATATTGTTCTTCCTCTATGGGGTTGCAATTTCCTTTAGTTCCTTCAGTCCTTCCTCTAACACTTCCATTGGGGTCTCCAGGCTCAGTCTGATAGTTGACTGTGTACACCCTATCTGCCTCTGACCAAATAGGTCAGGTGCTGGCAGAGCCTTTCAAGGGACGGCTATACCAGGCTTCTGTCAACAAGTGCTTCTTGGCATCAACAATAGTATCTGAGTTTGGTGTCTACAGGTGGGATGGATCCCTTGGTGGGGCAACCTCTGCAAAGGTTATGTATCTAAAAGACTATTATTGTGAATTATTTGCAACTAAAAGATATATATTAATAATAATTTTATCTTTTTCTGAGCTATCAACATATCCTGGATAGTAATCTACCAGTACTACCTTCACTGAAGACACACACCTTTAGTCTTTATTTTATTTCATTTTATTTTATTTTATTTTATTTTATTTTATTTTATTTATTTTGCTTTTCAAGACAAGATTTCTCTGTATAGCCCTGGCTGTCCTGGAACTCATTCTGTGCACCAGGCTGGCCTCGAACTCAGAAATCCGCCTGCCTCTGCCTCCCAAGTGCTGGGGGGATTAAAGGCGTGCACCACCACTGCCTGGCACCTGTCATCTTATTACAAACCCTACTCTCTTCTACAAGTTCCTATACTTTGAATTTCATCAGCATAATTAGAAGCCCAGTGAATTCTGCAAAATGGAGTCAATCTATACAATACAAGGGTGTGAAAATACTTCTGGATTTCATTGGCAAAACATAATGAAATTCCAGAAGGGTACAAATCAAATAGTTTACTGCAATATGCAACATTCTATCCATACCACAGTATTACAAAATGTCTTTGTGGTCATGTTTATAAGCGAATTAAGAAGTCTCCCCCATTATTACCTCTCACATACTAAATGAACACTTTTATGTATTCTAGGGTGCTTCAGTTTTATGGAATCCTCTCATATACATAATCTTAACCTCACATCCGGGACTGAATTAGTCAGATAATTGACATGGACCAGAGACCCACATTCCCAACTGAATCATCCAGATAACTAATTGAATATTTGTCACCCTACTTGTAGATTGCAGTTATTTTATGTCATTGTATGCATACATGTAATTCTTATGTCACTACTTTGCACCAAACTCTCAAAAGACTTCTCATGAGAAATAAGATACAATCCTTTACATAGCATGCAAAACATAATAGCCTAGACCATGGGTTTCTCAGCATCCATATTTATATGGAATCTTGCCCAAATCTCAGAGATTTCAAGATATTCTACTTATTTTTTCTTCCTGTGCATATAAATCTCACCCATATCTTGAGAAGTTGGTATGCAAAGCTTTCCTTTATCTCACTACAAGAATAGCTCATTAATACTATTCAAAAATGACAGTTTGTATTTCTGGTCTCAGCTCTGTTTCCTGAGTTTTCTGTCTACATATTCTCCCATTCTTATTTAAATGTGCATGTGGATGCACTACCCAAGCAACCTCATTGTTCTGTCCTATTTTATTTTTCTTATGGCACTTATTATATAAAATAGACATGTGTTCACTCAACTATACACAACAGCCAAATATATTTAAAATTACCATTTTTGTTCACAGGAATATCTTTAGTGCTTATAAAATTCCTAGACTACAATAGTTTTACAAAGAAAAATGTGGCAGATGAATAAATAAATAAATAACTTTCTACATATTTTGAAACAAAAGACAAGGTATTACTATATTCTCAAGAACTATGAAGACAAATATATTCTAGCTACTATATACGATTATTAATTTGATAAAAAAAAGCATACATATAAGGAAAAATTGAGCTATAGGCACCTAAATGTTGCAAGGGACAGAAAATAAAATAAAAAAAATAAAAAAATAAATAAAAGCAGTGTATTGTCTTTTACCATGTAAGTAACTCCTTACCCTTGGTTCTCCAGTTGATACTAAATTAATGCAGTGGGTCACAAAAGGAAGATATCAAAGTAGGAAGGTGAACTAGAAAGCTTGGGAGGAAGAGAGAATATGTTAAGAAAGGGAAAATAATAAAAGAATAAATTATGTGGGAAACTGTGATCAAAGAACACATGCACAAATATATCAAACTGCTATAGAACAAATAAATTTGAATGTGTACATATAGTATGTGAACTCATTATTTCATTTTAAATAATCATTTGATGACTTGCTAATTAACACTGAAAACTAAACAAAAATATGCAATAACCCCAGAATAAACATCATGGACCAGAGAAGCTACCTCAGTATCAGGTTCTTTCCTAGCATGTTGGAGGCTTTATGAATAATAATCAGTATCATGCAAAATATCTGTTCTTTGGATGTACACATGAAACATTTTCCAGTATAGACGATAGGTTAAGTCACAGAGATTTAAACATATTTAACAAAACTTAAGTCATACCAAGTATCTTTTACAACCACTATAGGATATTGTAAAATAGTAGAAACAATATCCCAAGAAATGTAGAATATTCATTAACATATGAAATTTAAGCCACAATTCTTATTTTCTTTATTTTTACTTCTTCTTTTCTCATACAATATATCCCAAAGGCTCCTTCTCCTCTCTCCCCTACTCCTACCCTCTACATACACAACAACTCCCATCTACCCCAGACTCACAGATGCAGAAACCCACACCCAAACATTAGGTGTAGTTTTGGAAACTGGAGAAGTGGGGGAAGAAGATTAGAGGAGCAAGAGGAGTCAAATACACTATAAGAAAACAGCCTACAGAAGCAACAGATCAAGGCTCATAGGGGTTCACAGAGACAGAACTGACAATCAGGGAGTCTGTCTGTCTCTGTAATAGGTCATCTGTATATATGTTATAGTTCTGTAGCTTAGGGTTTTTGTGGTATTCCTAACAATGGGAATGCTGGTAACTTTGATGTTTTTACCTGCATATGGGACCCTCTTCATCCTACTGGGCTGCCTCATCTGGCATTAATATGAAGGTTTGTACTTATTATTGCATCTTGTTATGCCATGATCAGTTGATATTCCTGGGATATATTTTCTGTGGGGAAATAAAGTGGCTAACCAATGGCTGGTCTAACTTGAAGCCTATGACATACACTTCTTGGATGGTCAGGAATCAGAAGCTGAATGGCCCAGAGAACTATGGTAGAACCAGACATGACTGGTCAAAAATAAGTCAATAAAATTATTCTTAGTGATATTCTGCTGTACTCATAGATTGATGTCTAGCTGAATTGTCATCATAGAGGCTTCCTCTGACAGCAGAGGATAGCAAACCACACATTCTTAAACAGTCAATGTCTTAAAAACAATCAAAAAACAAACAAAAACTAAAGAGAAGTTAGAATATACACAGAGTTGAATGAAAGTAAAAACATTTTATAACTTCTTAACCTTAGTGCTGTAACCACTTAGTAAACTTCTTCATGGTGTAGTGACCCTAAACCATGAAATTATTTTTATTGCTACTTCATAACTGTAATTTTGCTACTGTTGTGAATTGTAATATAAATATAAGTGTTTTCTAATGGTACTAGGTGACCCCTGTGAAAGAGTCGTTTGACCACCAAAGGAGTTACAAATGACAGGTTTAGAACTACTACCCTAGGAAGATATACTATTAAAATTTACTCAGGAAGAAATAGAAAATCGTAAAACACATTAAAATTAGAAACCGAATCAACATTCAAACACTTCAAAATAAATAAATGCCTAGATTCACATGACTTAATTGAAAAATTATACAATTAAACTATCACTACAGACTTAACAGTAATTTTAAGTTTATTCAAAAAAATCTAAGAAAAGAAAAATCATATTAACCTATTCTATAAAGTCCCCAAATCAAAGACCAAATATTTAAATGACTACTGCTGCAAAATAATAGCATATTGTGAAATGTCATTGAATAGCATATTTAAAGAGAGCATGTACCAAATTTGAGCAGAGTTGACTCTAGAAATGTAATGTTGGTTTATCATAAGAAATAAATTTATCTAACATGATATATGCATACAAAGTCATCTACATTGATGTAGAGAAAACTGACAAAATAATAACAGCTTTTATTTGATATAATTATCCTGAAATCAGGAACAAAATGTAACTTTTAAATCATGATACATGGCCTAAGATTTATGTCATAGAGGCACTGCAACAAAGGACTAAAAACTCTGTGGCAAACAAGAGGAACTTGGCAGTAACATGACTTTTACAGTGTAACATCATGATTTGTATAGTGTTACTTAAAGCTCTTAAACACTATAAAGTAAAGGAAAATTTGTTACCTGTCAATCCTGTGGGTTCTTGTGGTTCATATATGCACATACAGCTAGGTATGTAGTTGTACATATGTATGGAATACACAAATGTATATAATTTAATACAGATAAGTGATTTTAAGTGATTAAAAGAAATGAATGGACAGTGAAATGTAATATATGTTAAATATGTAGTATGAAGAAGGAATAGTCCTTGATTTTTATGAGGGTTGCAAAGATAAAGTCTCTTTGACAATGTAAAGTACACAAAAAACAAACATCCTCATAGATTAATCTATTCACATCTCTAAGGGGAATAAATCATGTTGAATGTAAGTGTTCTGAAAGAGCTCTAAGAAAAAAAATCATTAGGTATATTTGATCAACAGCAAAAACATCTGTTTGCTTTTAGCAATTGTAAGTTGAGAATAAAAGCAGTGATAGAAGATAAGGCAAGAAAGTTCAGTAGAAGCTATTTATACTAAATTACAATCTAGAAGTGTGAAAGAATTGATCTATGAGGTCTATGCAATTTTGTATTATGGGCATGACATGGTAATAGCAAATGTAAACTTACAACAACTATGATTGCCTGCCTAGGGTCTACAAAAAACTAAATCCATAAACATTCAGGCACAGATGAATAAGGGATTCACTGCTATCCAAATTACCCATGGGAGATAACAGTATTCTAAACCTTCTGAATGAAAGAAAGTCATTGTCTTCAGTGATGTAGCTACATGTTTCAGGGAATAGATTAACACTTATGCCACATGAGTTGCCCTAGTTCAGTAGTTCACAAAGGAAAAGAGACAAAAGCAAAAAAAAAAAAAAAAAAAAAAGAGAGAGAGAGATCAAAGTTGGCATGGTAGCTTTGGGACAAAAACATGGTGATTGGTAAGGATGGAAGGAAGATGAGGGATGAGAGTAAATCAAATACATTATATACATGTATAAATTTGTGAAAAAATAAAATAATAAGTAGTTAAGGTATATCATTAACTATCATTTGGCTTAGAAGAATGCCAGTGCCTTCTATGTTGATTAAGAAGAGAAGAAAATCCAATGAGATGGTTACTACTTATTTTCATTAGAGACTTTGAAAATACTATTATTGGTGATGTATATCAGAATCTAGATAGATTTTGTATATTCAGTTTTCTAGACTTACTGCTAAATTGATTGCAGTGTAATAAGGAAGTAATGGAGTCAAGAATAACACTAAAGCATTTTATAAAAGTAACTGAAAAATTGGAATTAGAAGTTAATGACATAGTCTCTCTCCAGAATGAACCCTGCAATTACTGATAGCTTATTTTCCCATGATTTCTGTCACTTATTTTCATAAATTAAGACTTGGATTATAATAATACTATATTGCCTTGTTGATGATAAATAAACTATTCCCTATCAAGAAGGGAAAACTTAAACTATCTTTGCCATATTTGGATGTGATGTAAACACTTCAGAAAACCTTGAATCCAATAAATAACTCAAAACCAAAGAGAAGGCTGGATCCCCAGGAGCTATAACATATTCAGGAACATAGGATTAGAGGACCACAGGATCTCAGGATCTCAGGATCTCAGGATCTCGGAAGATAGGTCACACCAGGATTTCAGGATTAAAGAAACAGCCTGACTCCCAGGAGTTTTTACATCCAGAATCTCACCATCACAGGATCACAGAGACAGCTGAATTCTGGAGAGTTCTGACGCAGCCGAGATAACAGGAAAGACAGGCTCCAGTCAGAGACAGTGAGTGAAGATAGCACTAGAGATAACTAGACTGCAAAAGGCAAGCATAAGAATATAAGCAACAGAAACCAATGTTACTTGGCATCATTGGAACCTAGTTCTCCCACCATAGCAAGTCCGGAATACCCCATGACAACAGAAAAAGCAAGATTATGATTTTAAATCACTTTTCATGGTGATGATAGAGGACTTTAAAAAGGATATAAATAACTCCCTCAAAGAAATACAGGACAACATGGGTAAACAACTAGAAGCACTTAAAGAGGAAACACAAAAGTTCCTTGAAGAATTATAAGAAAACACAACCAAACAGGTGAAAGAATTGAACAAAACCATCCAGGACATAAAAATGGAAGTAGAAACAATAAAGAAATTACAAAGGGAAACTACCCTGGAGGCAAAAACCTAGAAAAGAGATCAGTTGTCAGGGATACAAGCATCACCAACAAATTACAAGAAATAGAAGAGAAAATCTTATGTGGAGAAGATACCATAAAAAGATTGACACAATTATCAAAGAAAATGCAAAATGCAAAAAATTCCTAACCCAAAACATCCAGGAAATTCAGGACACAATGAGAAGACAAAACCTAAGGATAATAAGTATAGAAGAGAGCTAAGATTCCCAAATTAAGAGGCCAGTAAATATCGTCAACAAAATTATAGAAGAAAACTTCCCTAACCTAAAGAGATGCCTATGAACATACAAGAAGCCTATAGAACTCGAAATAGACTAGATCAGAAAATAAATTCCTTTCACATAAAAATCAAAACACCAAATGCACAAAACAAGGACAAAATATTAAAAGCAGTAAGGGAAAAATGTCAAGTAACTTATAACAGCAGACCTATTACAATTACACCAGACTTCTCACCTGAGACTATAAAAGTCAGAAGATCCTGGACAGATGTCATACAGACCCTAAGAGAACCAAAAAGCCAGCCCAGAATATTATACCCAGCAAAACTCTCAATTACCATAGATGGATAAACCAAGATATTTCATGACAAAATCAAATTTATACAATATCTTTCCACAAATCCAGCCCTAAAAAGAATAATAGAGGGAAAATTCCAACACAAGGAAGGAAATTATACCCTAGAAAATGCAACAAAGTAATCTTCTTCCAACCAACATAAAAGAAGAGAGCCAAACAAACATAACTCCACCTATAACAACAAAAATAACAGGAAGCAACAATAAATTTCCTTAATATTGTTTAACATCAATGGAATCAATTCCTTAATAAAAAGACACAGACTATCAAACTGGATACATAAACAGGATCCAATATTTTGCTGCATACAGGAAACACACTTCAGTGACAAAGACAGACATTACCTCAGAATAAAAGGCTGGAAAACAATTTTCTAAGCTAATGGTCCCAAGAAACAAGCTAGACTGGCCATTCTAATATCAAGTAAAAATCGACGTTCAACCACAAGTTATCAAGAAAAATAAGGAAGGACATTTCATAACTCCAAAGGAAAAATCAACCGAGATGAAATCTTAATTCTGAACACATATTCCCCAAATGCAAGGGCACCAGCATTCATAAAAGAAACTTTACTAAAGCTCAAAGCACACATTGTACCTCACACAATAATAGTGGGAGTCTTCAACACCCCACTCTCATCAATGAACAGATTATCAAACAGAAACTAAACAGAGACATAGTAAAACTAAGAGAAGTTATGAACCAAATGGATTTAGCAGATATCTATAGAACATTTTCTCCAAAAACAAAAGAATATACCTTCTTCTCAGCACCTCATGGAATCTTCTCCAAAATTGACCACATGATTGGTCACAAAACAGGCCTCAAAAAATACAAGAAAATTGAAATAATCCCATGCATCCTATCAGATCACAACGGGATAAGGCTGGTTTTCAATTATAATAAAATCAATGGAAAGCCCATGTACACATGGAAACTGAACAATGCTCTTCTCAATTATGACTTGGTCAGGGAAAAAATAAAGACATTAAAAACTTTAGAATTTAAGGAAAATAAAGACACATCATAGCAAAACTATTCTCAGCAATAAAAAATCTTCTGGGAGAATCACCATCTCTGACCTAAAGATGTACTAGTAGAGCAATAGTGATAAAAACTGCATGTTATTGGTACAGAGATAGGCAAGAAGATCAATGGAATAGAATTGAAGACCCAGAAATGAACCCACATACCTGCGGTCATTTGATCTTTGACAAAGAAGGCAAAAGCATTCAGTGGAGAAAAAACAGCATTTTCAACAAATGGTGCTTGTTAAACTGGATGTCAGCATTTAGAAGAATATAAATTGGTCCATTCTTATCTCCTTGTACAAAACTCAAGTCCAGGTGGATCAAGGATCTCCACATAAAACAAGATACACTGAAACTAATGTGGAAAAGAGGCTCAAACACATGGGCATGGGGGGAAAGTTCCTGAACAAAACACCAATGGCTTATGCTCTAAGATCAAGAATTGACAAATGGAATCTCATGAAATTTTAAAGCTTCCATAAGGCAAAGGACATTGTCAATAGGACAAAATGGAAACCAACAGATTGGGAGAAGATCTTTACCAATCCTACATCTGATAGAGGGCAAATATCTGCTATATACAAAGAACTCAAGAAATTAGACTGCACAAAATCAAATAACAATGGGGAACAGAGCTCAACAAAGAATTTTCAACTCAGGAATATCAAATGGCCAAAAAGCACCTAAAGAATTGTTCAAAATTTTTAGTCATCATGGAAATGCAAATCAAAACAACCCTGAGATTCTACTTCACACCAGTCAGAATGGCTAAGATCAAAAACTCAGGTGACAGCAGATGCTGGTGAGGATGTGGAGAAAGAGGAACAGTCCCCCATTGTTGGCGGGATTGTAAGCTGGTACAACTAATCTTGAAATCAGCCTGGTGGTTCTTCAGAAAATTGGACATAAGATGCAGCTATACCACTCCTGGGCATATACCCAAAGATGCTCCAATATATAACAAGGGTACATGCTCCACTATGAACATGAAAGGGTTAAAATTTTTCAAAAACTCCTAGCAGGTTGAGCGGAACCAAGAGTGCAGGTCAGCTTGGTCGTGAGCTCTGTGTTTCAGGAACTTGGCTGACCACAAGATAGATGGTTGAATACAAATAGGCTCTTGAGAATAGTCTATACAAAATGTTCTCCCTGATTGTTCCTTGAACCCTGTCACAAACTGAGTAATGGTGCTTTCCAATGACTCCTCTCACTCCCCCTGAGTTGTGGTTTCCCCCCTGGGTTGTGTTTTTTTCTTGTGTTTTTTATTTCCTTTAAATTCCCTCCACCTCCAAATCTAGGGAGTCAGACACCACTGCCCCTGCATGGGTTACAGATATTGACCTCAGCGTGCTGATTCAAATATACCTCTTGGTGATTGCATCGAGTTCAGTGTCTTGTGAGTTATTGGGTGGCCACAAATTCCTGAGGCTTGGGTGAGGTCCTCCCTTCGTGGGGGTCTTACAAACATAGCAGCCTTTTTTTTTTTTATAATAGCCAAAAGCTTGAAGAAACCCAGTTGTTCTTCATCAGAGGACTGGATACAGAAAAAGTGGCACATTTACACAATGGAATACTACATAGCTATTAAAAATAATGAGTTTATGAAATTCTTAGGCAAATAGATGGAACTAGAAAACATCATCCTGAGTGAGGTAACCAAATCACAAAAGAACACACATGGTATACACTCACTGATAAGTGGACATTAGCCCAAAAGCTTGCAATATCCAAGATATAACTCACAGACCACATGAAGCTCAAAAAGAAGAAAGATCAAAGTGTGGGCACATGAGTCCTTCATCAAAGGAGTAACAAAATACTCAAGGGAACAAGTACAGAAACAAAGTGTGGAGCAAAGACTGAAGGAGGTTCCATCTGGAAACTGCCCCACCTGGGGATCCATCCCAGATGCAATCACCATATGCAAACACTGTTGTGGATGTTAGGAAGGGCATGCTGACAGGAGCTTGATATATCTGTCTCCTGAGAGGCTCTCCCAGAGCCTGACATACAGATACAGATGCTTCTTGCTAACCATTGAACCGATCACATGGTTCTTAATGTAGGAGTTAGAAGACTGAAGGAGTTAAAGGGGCTTGTGGCCCTATGGGGAAAGCAATAATTCCAATCAACCACAGCTCTTACGGTCTAAACAGCTACCCTGGGAAAACACATGGAGGGACCCATGGCTCCATCTGTATATGTAGTGGAGGATGGCCTTGTCAGATATCAGTGGGAGAGGTTGGCTTTGATCCTGGGAAGGCTGAATGCCCCAGTGTGGGGGAATTTGTTGACAGGGAGGTCGAAGAAGGTGGATGGGTGGAGGGGCACCTTCATAGAAATAGGAGGATGGGAATAGGATAAGGGGTTTCTGAGGAAAATATGAAAAAAAGGGACAACATCTGAAATGTAGGTAAATAAATTATCCAACAATAATTTAACAAAAAACAAAAAAACAAAAACAGATAATGGAACTTGCTATCATTCCACTTTGGTCATCCTGGTAAGCCCGAGAAACAGTGATCACAGCAGTGTTCATGGAACTTTGTTTAATGTCTTGTTTGTTCTTTGACTATTTATTTGTGTTTATTGTCTTGCTTGTTCCTTGACTATTTGCAGCTATTGTATTGCTAGTTTCTCAACCAAGAACTTACCTTAATACTTGCATGTAATTAAAATGGTATAAAAGCAAAAAGAAGGAGAGTAAATGGGATAGAGGTTTTCTAGGGAGGAGAAATGGGGAAAGGAATTACATCTGAAATGTAAATAAATAAAATATCCAATAAAAATGCATATTTGTTGTAAAAGAAGGTCTACATGTACCCAGATTATAGAAGAAAACAGATGAAACCTAGAATCTTCCTTCTCCCTGAAATTCAATAATGGCAGAATGCATGCTATATCTTCTTTAATTTTGAAATTTTTAAAAATTGAGGTACCATGTTTTGAAAGGTAATAGTCCCTTTATCCTATAATGGGACACTAAATGATTCTTTTCCTTGTCTCTGAACTCTTTGATTAATATTAGACACTGTTGAATGGGATAAGAACCTATAAATATAGTAACAGTAGATTTAGAAAAAGAATTGGAGTTTTGATTTGTATACATTGCATTGGTGATAGCAATTAGATATCTACCTTGAGATGCAGAGTAGATAGTTTTATGTAAAAGCATGGAATTATAAAAAAAAATGTGAGGTACATATAATTTCTACATACATAAGTTTAGAGATGTAATTTCATCACCTAGCTTTAAGTATAGCTAGAAGAGTACATAAGTTCAAAGAATGCCTTAACATTTTCATCATTTAGAGGACTTTAAGTTAAACAGATAAGATTTTAAAACATTGGTACTTAAATATGGAAAATAAACAAGATAAAGACATGCTAAAAGCTAAGATCATTTGAATGTGGAAATGGAAAGCAGTGCGCATAAAAAGAGTAAACTGAGCCTAAAGATCAATTCTGCTAGTATATACCAATCTACTCTTTTGAAAACTGGAATATTTTATTCATGCCTACAAAAGTATAAGGGAGTAATCTTCTTGTCTATGATAAGTTAATCTTAAAGTCATATTTTTCTGACCAAAAAAGACTCCAAGAGTACCTGAGATCATCTCAAATCAGTAGAGTCCTCTTTAGAGCTACAGTGAAACTTTTTTCACTGACATTTCCTGGACCCACAGCTTTGCTGCTGACCTGCTGTCTTCATGATTTCTTATTATTTAGAGCTATAATAAGCCAGCTAATGACTTTTGCTTCAAACTGAGAAGATAACTTAGTAAAATGCCTTCCTTACAAGCATAAAAATCTAAGTTTTGAAAAAAAAAAAAACAGCTGGGTGTATTGACTTGTACTTGTAATCACAGTACAGAGAAGGCAGAGACAGGCTATATTAGCCAGTTCTCCCTTGTGATAAAAAAGACATCTTAAGTAAGAGAAAGTTCATTATGTAGGTTTATGGTTCCACATAGATAGCAGTCCTTCATGGAGTTGAGGCATAGTAGTAGCAGTTAACACAGCAGGGGATGGAAGCTGAGAGCTCAAATTTTAGCCACAAGCAAAAAACAGAGAGGGTGAAATGGAAGTAGCTTGCAGGATGAAACTTTCTCCAAGTTTTATGAGGCTTCACCATATAAAACTCTTCAAATAGCACCACCAACTGGGTGTTCAAATATCATAGCCTATAGAAGACATTTCTAACTCAAGCTTGCACAAATGCATATCTCTTGGATTTGCTGTCCAGTCTGGCCCCAGATAAACTCCAGGTCAGTCAAAGAACTGCTTATAAAATATAAAAGGTCAATAATGTACAACAATGATACGCTAACATTCAAACACACACACACACACACACACACACACACACACACACACACAAACACTTCCGATTTACTAAATAAACTTAATTCACATTAATGATAATAACATACATACATAAAGCTTATAATTCAGGTTCTAGTTTAGTCGATCTATGTCAATGTCAATTAACTCATTTAATTTCTAAATAGTCTATCTTAAAGTAAATACTGTCAGGCTCAAACTTATGAAATTTCTGATCTCTAATGAAATTATACAAGTTGATAAATCAATTGTCATATAGTCTGTAAATTCAGTATCACTAAAATGCACATTACTAAAACCATTCAGAAATTTAATAACAGAAATTAAACTGAGAACAAACAGTTTTGGTAGCATTCAAGGTAAAGATGTGACTACCATATACTCAGCTCCAGATCTCAAATCCTTCTTACAATTCTGTCTTCTCTCCTATGTGTGTCCCTTTCTAAATCCAGAAGCTTTATTGTACTGAGACCCTTACCTTTCTACAGTCATTACAATCTATTATTCTTAATCCTCACATTTGCTGAGCAAAAAGAAATGTCACAATTTCAGGCCACGTAACAGACTAAGAATAATGCCAAACACTTAGTTACAGTTTAAATCTTGAAATATTTCTGGGGGGAAATGTCTCACATCTAAATTTCTGCAAAAATATTCCAAGGAAAATATAGCTTCATAAATTTATTATCTGTCCTCTTGGACATGAATGCTTTGTTACTGTTTAACATATCAATTTTTAGACTGGATAATATTTCCATTTGATCCATTTTCTAGTCATGATTGTTTTTGACTGATATTGCAAAACAACTATAAGTTATTATAAAAGTAACCTCTATATTCATTTCATTGTTTTAAATTGATATTTCAAACATATGCTTGATCATGCCTTTGCAAAGCAATGCATATGTTTCACAAACTGTTTATATCATGTCTTTCTCTTTTGTGCTATAGGAGAAAATTAACTTAGAGAAGCTGAATTCCAAATAAAACTTATTCAAATCTGATTAATTCTTAACCGATTAATACAAACAAAACATTAGTTTTATTAAATAAAAATGTTAAAAGTGAAGAGGAAGAAAGTTAATTGAAATTTAACCAAATATCTAGAAGACAATATAAGTCACATAATTTATTTTTTAACAAATTGTTGACCTTGGGTTTTTATTACTACAGATAATATATAATTGGAGGACTATAGGATCACTTGATAGATAAAGATGCTTGCTGACAAACCTGATAATCTGACTTCTATTCCAAAAACCCACATGGTATAAGGAAAAGAGCTAAATCTTGTGAGTTTTTCTCTAACTTTCGTGCAAACACTATGCACATATTCTATTCTACTAAATAAATAAATAAATAAACCAATTGAAATAATATATTCTCAATAAAGCTATAATTTATTAATAATCTGTTAGTAACAAATGTGATACTAAGATTATTTCATTTAATACTAAATTCTATCTAGCTAGTAAATATTATTATAAAACCACAAAAAGAAGCTATGACTAGAATAAGTAGAATAGTAAGTTGCTCAAAAAAGCATAAGTTAAAAAAGTCATACATCACCCTCAACATTTCAGATAATATATGACTTCTTTGTGAATTTATCAATATAAATCTGTGTAACATAGATGCCAACCTTTCAGCATGATCTACTCATTTCCTTAATGTAAACTTATATATAAAACATTAACATCTAAATAAGTGTATTTTGTAAGCTTATATTTATTGACTACCTTCTTGCTCTAAGACATCAATTCTTAGAAGACAAATACTTCTGTCAATTTTGTTAACTGTTTAGGCTTAACACAAGGTAAAATTCTGGATGGAAAGATGGCTCTTAGTAAATACTTTATTCTTCTGTAGAAATGGAATCCATAAGTCCAAAGGAAATGTAGAAAATAGAACTCATTGTATATCTTTAATTTTTATCTTTTTGACATAGTAGATTTTGAAGAGGAAGGAAATTGTAGTTATTACACTGATGAGTATTTGCAAACATGGAGTTATTTTAATTATTCTATTTACCAATTACATTATAAAATCATCTCACCTCATATGGGAAACTTAAAATACTTCCAACTGTGACTCTAATAGCATATTAATATCAAAACATTTTAGAGAAGAATGAAGAAAATGTACTGATTTATCTTGGTAGTTGCTGAATAGCCTGAAAAGCCTTCTTTACTGGGATGCATTGATATTAAAACTATCTAATTTTGGCATAACCATAATATTATCATGCATAGTATATAATGTAATCTTGACCACCAGCAAAGACTAATGGCATGCTTCAGTAAGGCCTTGATTACTAGATTACATCTATCTGTTGTAGTGAACAAATTGTCTTGTTTGCTCTAACAAAATGAAAGAGAACAATGAAACAAAACTAAGAATCTGGAAAATACATTATTCCTTTCTTAACATCCCTGAAATCACATTAGATTTCTGTAGAAAGGACACTATAAGGTTGTCTTGCACGTGAGATCACTAATATGGAGGAATTGACATCAATTTGATATTGATAATTATTCACAAACAACCCTGTAAACTTATATGAAATTCATCTTTCTCAGATGTAAATAGAATGAGTAATATAAAATAATAGAATTTAGAATTTCTTCGTCATCAAAACAGGTGATTTGTGTTTGATCACAGGTCTTTCCTCAATTCTGAGACAGTCAGGTGTTATGTAACAGTTTCCTCTGAAAAATATTATCCTGCAGGGAAGCTCCTTTAAGGCAGCATCTACAAACCAAAATAGATTCGGAAAGTCCCTGAAACTGATCAAGTTCACTAGGCCTCTTCATTCTCAACAGCAAAGAAGCAGTAAAGACTGAGGAGAGATACTCTCAGGCAAACTGATCCACTTAGAAGAGACTCTTTGCTCCTTTGGAGGTAAGAGCTGTCATATACTACCATACAAATGAAAATCAAACTCAAAGGTTGGAATTATTGTATTTATAGAAAATATTTTTTCAGAGTAACAATAAAAAGAATAAGTGGATGTACATGATAGGTTAAAAGACAGCATATTCAAGCATTCTGTTAGCTGAAATGGTAAATATAAATTGAGTCTAACTACTTCCTGGGCTTGTCTTTCTTCATACATAATATATAGTCCATATCGTTGCCATATTTTACTTCTAGGATTTCTATGAGGCTGAAACACAATACCACTGATAGACATTTTTAACGGAGTAAATTTTATTTCACATTAGAATAATGAAGTATTTATTCTGCAGCAGCAGCAAAAGACATATTGAATACCCTTAAGTATCATAAACCATTCAACAAATGTAGACTTTAAAATTAATGGCAAGTAGGTCTTAGTTGTTCTGAGTCTGTTTGGAGTACTGAAAAGATAATTTAATACCTAGTCTAGTGTTTTCATCAACCCATAACAATGAATTTTGATGGGTAAGGGAGAATCATTGAGGGCCTGGTGAAACCTAACAGAACTGGGCTTGGCAAACATGGCTGTAGAGGAATGATAAACAAGCAACATGGCTGCTCTGCCTGGAGTACAGACATGCCCTTAATACATACTTTCAATGCCAAACAATATAAGTAAGGTTAGTTTGTAGAAGGAAGCAACCATGTTTGAAAATGATGTCTAACTGGGGGCAGACAAGTGACTTATCAGAGAAAGATTTGACAGAAAAAGTCAGAGATAGATTATGCACAGCTCTCCAGAGAACAGACAGAATGGAGAATGGAGACTTTTTAAGATAAGTGCAGGGAGAGTCAGCCAGTTCTGGTTAGTCAGTTGAATTCATTTCAGTTTGTCAGCACAAAAGAGAGTGCAGTAGAGTTGACATGAGTTGAGTTGTTGAGTTGAGTTGAGCTGAGCTGAGCTGAGCTGAGCTGAGCTGAGCTGAGCTGAGCTGAGCTGAGTTGAGTTGAGTTGAGATGAGTTGAGGTCAGTTCAGTTCAGTTCAGATTGGTCCAGTTCATGTCAGTTCAGTTCAGTTCATGCAGCAGAGGCAATTGAAGTCAGAGAATAAAAAGAAACCAGAAGATAAGAATAAATTACCTGAATTAGTTTGAGGCCAAGCAGAGAAATTCAGTGAGAAGCTGAGAGAAAGCAGATTGAAGTCAGCTTGGAGAGGAATTTTGAGCCAGAACAGCTGAATTCATCCAGCCATCCAGAGTTCAGAAAAACTAGGAAAGGTGAGCTTATTCAACATTAAGCTTCCTAGAACACATCTAGTGAATAAAAGATACATTTGCATTACACATGACACTGGCATGTCTTGCCCTTCCCTCTTTCCTCTTCCTTATAAACTACAGATTACATTCCTAAAGCTAGCCATCAAGGTCTGTTTGTTTATTTGGACATTTTCTTACACCAGACTCATTCCTCATTCCTGAGGATGACTATCAAAATTCAGCAATCAAAAGCCCCCTTTAATTCACCTAATTAACATATTCAGTCAAGTTATACAACTGGTTGAGCAGTGGTGGCATACGCCTTTAATCCTGGCACTTGGAAAGCACAGGCAGGCGGATTTCTCAGTTTGAGGCCAGCCTGGTCTACAGAGAGTTTTAGGACAGCTAGGGTTACACAGGAAAACCCTGTCTCGAAAAAAAAAAAACCATATATATATATATATATTACTGCATCCTAACCCATTCTAACATAGACCTCCTTTTTTTTTTCTTTCTTCCTGAAAATTATGTCTGCAAGGTCATTGGCTGCTGTTTTTCTACCTGAGTCAGAAAGCAGCCAATTTAACTTTTCTATCACACTTAATGAAGGATTTCTCTATAAAAACAGGAGTTTGCATGTGGTTTGTGCCTAATCTGTATCAGAAGGGAGCCCCCATTGTGTGTGTGTGGGGGGGTCTTCATTACCTGGGACTGGCATTTGTTGAGAAACTGTTGTGTCTCCTGTGGACCAATTGACAGTGCTAAAGAGAGATGCAGGGGCGGTTAACAGTTTTATGGTCTTGTCTTCATTCACCTAGAAATGTTCTCAACTGCATAAAAGAGGTCAAATAGGATTTGGCAAATAAGAAGAATGGTAGGTAGATGTGACTACAAAAAAAAAATAGTCACTTTCTATTTTTAAACTGATGTTATGTTCGAGAAAACACCAGTTCCTCTTGTTTTTGCAAACAACCAGCTTGTTCTTGCCAAGGTTAAAATCTGAGCTTAAGTAATACAAGAATAAAACCAGTAATATAGATGCTTTGTGAACCATTTCAGTTTCCTGAGGAAGGAAGCATTAGGCTAGTGACGAACTATTTTAAAAGAAAGCAACCATAGGTAAAAATAAGTTCTCAGTACTGCATTTTCTTCTTTTATCATGCTTATGGATAAAACCTTTCATTGATGCTTAAAACTGAGTATATAAACCACAGAAAATTTTGATTACATAAGCTCTCCAAATTCTGATATATCTCATCATTTGTTAATGTCTCTTTTATTCACAGAATTTTATACTTGTCTTATCAGTTAGATTGCAAGTTATTAAGGTCAAGAATCATATCAATACTCTAGGGCAAATCAACTCAAATTGATGTATCATGCTATTAGACTGACTAGTATATAGCAAAATCAGAATATAATGACAAATGTATCAATTAATAACAAAGGTAAGCAAGGATAAAATGGATCCTTATGAGAGATTTCTACAAGAGCCAATAGAAAGAAAGCATCAACACAGTGATACTAAATCTTCTTTTGTATCAACATCTAATATGCATACCAAACACAATCCCTGTTTTTCACAATTTTTTTTTCCATTTATGTCCTATGCATGTGTGCCATGGCATGCACGTAGGAGTCAGAGGACAATTTGATGGAGCTTGTTCTTCTGTTTCCCACTGTGTGGACAGCAAGGAGTAAAAATGTTGTAAATTTAGCAGCAATTGCTTTTGTAATATGGAACATCTTGCTGACCCAATCTCTATCACTTTATAACACTCACTGTAGAGTATGACATATGCATTAAATGAATTTTTATGGTAATGATCATTATGTTAATGACTAGGAAGAAATCCATTGCATTAGACAGATTTTAAGAAAAAACAAAAACCTTCATTCAACCACAAGGATGATGAAAATTTCCACAGTGATATTTTCCTTTTAGATAAAATTTGTTAGGAATGAAGATCAGAAGTTCAAGGCCCATACTTAAACAAAATAAAAGCAATACACAGCAAACCAACAGTCAATATCAAATGGAGAGATAGTTGAAGCAATCCCACTAAAATCAACGACAAGACAAGGCTGCCTACTTTATCCATATCTATTCACTATAGCACTCAAAGTTCTATATAGAGCAATAAGACAACAAAAAGAGATCAAAAGGAAAGATCAAAATTGGAAAGAAGTAAAGGTATCACTATTTGTGGATGATATGATAGTATACATAAGTGACCCCCCAAATTCTACAATTTTGTATTTACTAGCTGATACAAGGCCCCTGACACATATACAGCAGAGGACCACATGACCTAGCCTCAGTGAGAGAAGATGCACCTAACCCTCGAGAGATTTGAGACCCCAGGGAGTAGGGAGGCCTGGTGGGTTGGGTTGGGGGCATCCTCTTGGAGACAGAGGATGAAAAATGGGATGAGGAACTGTCAGAGGGAAGACTAAGAGTGGGATAATGACTAGACTTTTAAAAAAGACTAAAGATAATTTAAAAAGTAAAATAATAAACTTTATAACTGAAAAAGTAATAAGTTGAATATAAATTTAAATTATTACTAATCACTTGTTTTAGAATTTACTTTTTAAATGTTTATATGCTTACACATTTTATTGTTTTTGTACAAAAAGTAATTTATATATTTTTTTTAGTATACATACCACTATAAGTAGCTATATGGGGGTACTCAAAATGTCTAGGATACACTATAAGTTAACTTTTACAAAGATATTTAATATTCATGTACTTTAATACATTGCCCAATAACTTCTAAGATCCTCAAAATGTCTGATTTCAAGCATGTACCAAATATAAATGTGAAATTTGCCATCAACTAAGAGAATCAAAAATGCATTCAAAACATAAATCTGATAAAACAAAATATGCTAAATATGTATACAACTTGAAATCTATAAGTATGCATTCCTGTTTTATCAGTTGTAGCAACAATTATTCTAGAGAACCATTAAATATTTAATAGATTCTAGATGACTTTAGGTATAATTTGTTTGAACAACATAAGTTTATCTAATTCTAAATGTATAAAATGCTAACAATGGTACTAAAATAAGCAATTATTGAATTTTAATAGAATTTCATAATCCATATTATTTACATGGCTCCAAGCTATCTTTTTAGTTTCATATATATATTTTTACTTTAGTCACAAATCATAAATTATTTTCTCAAATTCCTCTAAGGTTCTAGTTTGGTTTTTTCATTTTTTTCACAATTGAATTGGTTAGATATTTGCTAAGAACCTACAGAAATGTTGGACTTGTGAATACATGTACCAACAAAAAAAATCAATAATTACTCTTCATGGGACTGAAGAGATGATGGCTGAACTGTTAAAAGTAGTTGTTGTCAATACTGGGACTGGAGTTTTATTTGCAGAACCCATATGACAGCTCACAACTATCCATAACTCCAGTTTCAAGGGACCCAAGCTCTCTTATGGCCTCTTTGGGCACCAGACACATACATGGTGCACAGATGTGCATACAGGCAAACCTCTCATACCCATAAAATGAAATAATAAATAAATAAATAAATAAATAAATAAATAAATAAATATTCTTGAGGTAAAACTGTAGTTAATGGTACTTTTCTAAACCAAGGTTGCAAATAGATTAAACAAGGTACCTATTCAGATTTCACCAATTTTTCAGTTACTATCCCTTTTAGATATAGGATACAATCCAAGATTCTCCTTTTTTGTCTGTTGTTGTTGTTGTTGTTATGTTGGTTGTAATGTTCCTCTGAGTTTCATGTGTAAGTGACTTTTTTTTAGCTGTAAACTAACATTGCTCAAAATAGGTACAAAAAGTAACTTATTTCATACTTTTCATTGATTAGACTGTGGTCTAATCTTCAAAAGATATGGATATACATTTAGGAGGAAAGTCTTTAGTCTGTTGAAATAAATTGTTTTAAATTAAATTTTATTGTAGAACTTGTTGGTTAATACAGTAACATTCATTTCCTCATTACCTCTAAGTTTTTCATTGAAATTCTTTTGTAAGGTCAAGTTTCACTTTAATTATCATTAGCCTACATAATAATATTTATTGCTTAGTATTGTGTTAAGAAATAAATAATATAATTTAGAATTTTTAACTTTTCATCAAAAATTATTAGCTTCTATTGATTAGTTCATTCCAATTTTGACCATTTGTAATTCTTTCAGATTGAATTTTGTGTTTGTTTGTTGATTTCCCTTTCTCCCTCCTGTATTTGTATTTTTAATAATCACAACATATTCTAGGTATACTACTCACTCTGTAATTAATCATTATTTAAGAAATTCTCACTGGGCAATGGTGGCTAATACCTTTAATCCCAGCACTTGGGAGGCAGAGGCAAGTGAATTTCTGATGCCAGCCTGGTCTACATAGTGAGTTTCAGGACATCCAGGGCTATACAGAGAATCCCTATCTCAAAAAACAAAACAAAACAACAACAACAACAAAAAGAAAGAAACTCTGGAAGACCAAAGTCTATTTTTGCTGATATATTATTGATTCCATGTCATCTAGAAATGCAGACTTATTAATTCAATGTCTAAGTCCAGAAAACAAGGCACATTTACTACATATACACTGAAATATAACTAAGTTAATTCTGGAATAAAACATCTCTTTCTCTTCAGTCCTTGTCCACTTTCTCCAAACCATTATCCTTTCCAGATCACCCTCTTGTCTTTCAAATTAAAGGAGATACCCATGAAATAAAAATTACTCCTTCAAGAGATTTGGGGGGAAAAAGTTCTGAATCAGATACCCTCCTTTAAGAAAGCCGTGGAAAGAAGGGTAGAAACACAATTTAGACCTCACTACAAAATTAATCAAAATACAAATCAAGACAAGCTATTTAAGGACTAAAAGACCTTGAATAAATTAAATAATCAAATATGGAACTATGGAACTGTAATACCTTGAACTATTGAGCAAAGATTAAAGGACTGAGAAAATGTTCTATCTATAATGATCTTTCAGATAAAAGATGATCAAATACAAAAAAATGATGATAAAATTATAGCAATACATTTTAATATTAATATACTTGCTTTAAAGGAAATATAGGCATGTCTTTCTGGTTTCTCTGATGGTGGAGAAGAAAGTAATAGAGTAGAAATCTTAAAAGAGTAGAGGGTATCACAGAGCTGATGTCCAGTCTGACAAGTTCATAGTTGACAGACATTGTGGCATGGGGCCTAGATCAAGGAGCACTGGAGAGACAGGTTTCTCTATGAATGCTTTCCCCAACTATCAAGTAGAATGAGGAATGAGTGTTTGTGAGTGTATTTAGTTAGAGGTGCATATCCTGCTACACAGCCAAAACCCAGTTGATAAAAGGTTTAGTAAAGGAAAGTAACAATTACATTCTCTGAAAAGAAAACAATTCTTGCCCACAAGGTTCAGTTAATATCAAAACCTGAGGATTCTACTATATATTGTATGTGATGAGACATGTTCAAGAGATCAAATAGCCTATTTTATTAAAAGGTATTGACACCGTTCTTAAAGATTAAATAATGATGTTTAAGGTCACTTTTTTTTAAGTAATATGAGATAAAACATTGTCTGACCAGTGGTCACCCTTTCAAAAAATAACTTACATATTATACGTATCCATTTATATTTCAAGTACAGAATAGTCAAATCTATCAAGGCAGAAAATTTATTAGCAATTGCTCCTAGGGGATGACAGTGAAAGAGGATGGAGATAATAGTTAAAAGTGTCCTTGTAGTGTAGTGTAGTGTAGTGTAGTGTAATAGTTACAATAGTTCTTGTAGCTGTTGTATTCTATTCCACTATTAATTAATATGTTGGTATTATCTCAAATGTTGCAAAAAATTTACCGTCACTTTTCATTCATATAACTCTAGTCTCTATTGGGGATCTCCCTTGTACAAAAGAGCAAATACTAGGTAAAAAAAAAATCTTCCATTTATGGGACACTGATAAGGTAATACTGCACTACTAAAGTAGCTAAGAGACACAACTCAATCAGAATGATTTGTGTACCAATCTGTTATATTTTTTCCCTTGTAACCTCAAGCTATGTTTATCTGTCAGCCTAGATTCACAAACTGCAGCCTAGGATAACTGTCCTCTGAGAGACTCTACCTGGCAGCTGACTGAAACAGATGCAGAGACCCATATCCAAACATTAAATGGTGCTCTGAAATATTGTGGAAGAGTTGAGGGAAGGATTGTGGAACCCAGAGGAGATAGGAATTCCTCAGGAAAACCTAAAGAGTCAACTAGCATGATCCCTTGGAGACTCCCAGAGACTAAACCACTAACCAAAGAGCATACAAGGGCTGGACCTACGCTCTCTGCACATGTGTAGCAGATATGCAGGTTAGTCTTCATGTGGCTTACCCTAACTCTGTTGTCTGCCTGTGGATTGTGCTCTCATAACTAGGGTGTATTTTCTGGACTCAGTGGGAGAGGATATACCTCATCCTGCAGTGATTTGAAGTGCCAGGATGGGTTAGTACCTACCAGGGACCTTCCCTTTCTCAGAGGTGTATCGTGGGGAGGATAAGGGAATGGGAATTGTAAAAAAAAATAAAAGGTTAAGAAAATGTTTGTAAAGATATACAACATTCACCAATATTAACTTTGGAAAAATGAATTCATACAGGGTTCTAAAAATAAAAATTAAGTTATATGTATAAACTTAATGTATGTATTTTATATCCACTTAAGCAACTTTTCTCATTAATATGCTTTTTAAAGATAAAATAAGACTATTTGTTCGATGATTTAGATTAATGACATTTTCTTCATTATTATTACTCATATCAACAAACAGAAGACAACTTTTATGGCTATCAAAGAGAAGAATTTATTTAATAAAAGTATATCCATAGTTTCAAATTCTAGTGTATACTTACAAAAGTGAGTTTGACTATATGTGCTGGCCTGAAAAGGACAAGTATCCATCTTAGTAATTGGCAAAGGCAAGTGGTAGATCAATATATTCATAATTACCCATGTATATTCCAATGTATTTTTTGCTGCATTTGTCTCTGGAAAAGGACAGAATAAGCCTTAGAACAATATTCACCAAATTGTGGGTTATACTTAGTTATGTATGTTGCAGGATAGATGCTGGAAGAACTTCAGAAATGGAAGAGCTGTGTGATTTATTCATATTTTAGAGCATGTTGCAATAAGAATACATGCACTACTGCATTTTCAATTAAAATATTTTAATATTCCTTTATAACAGAAAAAGCAATTATGTATTATTCAATTAAAGTAACAGCTAACTGATATAGCAAGCAAATGTGAAATTGACTGGATAACAGACCAAAAGTTCCATTTTCTGCACACAAGTTTTGATGGCAACAGACAAGATCTCTTAACTTTCAGATGGCTCTATTCTGTAGAGTCTCGAGAGTTATATGTGGTCAAACATGAAAAAGAGATGGAAACTCCTAGCTTCAACAGTACCGCCTAGGAAACTGAGAGTTTCAGGCTGTGGCATAAGCTACCATATAGTAGATGCTCGATATAAAGCAAGTTGTATAATTTTTATAGTAAATTATTGATTTCTTACAAAACTTTCAGAAATCGATAGCTTTTCTTTGAAATTTGACCTCTAAATGTTCCTACTATATAACCGGTGTTTTGAAATGAAATTTCATCAATACACACAATAACTAACAAATAACATCTACACCCTGTACACTAATTATCAAAGGTTTCTGCGTTAGCAGAACATGCAGGTTTTTTACTTAGTACCACTTTTCTTCACCAATCTTTCCAATAACCTGAACAATCTCATGGGCTGTAATTTCCTCTTTCCTTTTATATTGGTTTACAGGTTTAAATTATAAGTGAACTACACTTTCCATGTTTGGAGTTTGCATGAACACCTGTGCAGGTACCATTAAGTAAAATGCTAATTTTTTCAGAATAGATGCAATGGAGGAATGATTAAGTGTACTTTCATTCTAAACTGGAGCTAGAATTCCCATAAAAGAACTAATTTATTTCTCTGAGAAGAAATCCAGGATTTTATAGAATTCAGCCTTAGAGGTTGATTATTTGTATAAGGAGCTCAATGGTCTTCCCTCAACTACCACTTGCTTATAAAGGGTGTTTTGTTTTGTTTTGTTTTGTTTTGTTTTGTTTTGTTTTGTTTTGTTTTGTTTTGTTTGTTTGGGGGCATTGGTTTTCATTTTGTTAACTGCATATATAAGCTAATTTGACTGCATATGTATTCACTAGCCTGTTTCAAAACAGATATCTCATTAAGATTCTGTTAAAAAGATGAAGGTGACTTAATAATTTTCTCTCTAGCTTCAAGCTTATAGTTTCCAGCATAGCCGCAAATTATGTACAGATCAAGAGTTTATTCATATCTCACCTAGTTCACACTGAGAATGTGTTAAAGAGAATACAGTGGGAAAAGCAAATATCTGACTGCTATATCCAAAATAAACCTCTAACTGGAAGGTGTTTCAGCAACTAAAGGAGCTTCAGGGTGAGCCATGGAGCATTTAGAGTCATCCTCAGGGAGGAGAAATGCTCATAGGCTTTTCCCATATTTATGGACTGTTCTTATAGGACCAAGAAGCAGTCTACAGAAAAGGCATTAGTGACAAGCTACAGTTCTGAACATGTTTCACAGACACAAATGGCAAAAACCACAGAAGGTTGTTCCAATGTTGGAAAGTGGAGGGCTGGAGAAAACTTCCAGTTCCTGCAGAGATACAGCTTTCAGAGAACACTGAAACTGAAATAAGTGGACTTACATTCAGAAAGTCCACATAATCTCTTCCCAAAATATATTGTTAGCATAATAAACGCCCTTCTTTAATCCTTACAGTATTCTGATGTATGATCCATCTGTTTGTTGTATTATTAAACATTCTGAACTACTCAATAGAAATTAATAAGGAGACTGGCCTGAAGTTAGGAGGTGTGTCATGTCTGTGGGCTCTCAATGAATTCAAATGGGTAATCTATGTTCATCTCTGTCATTAATTAGGCAAATAGCTAAATGCTGTGTACTTTAGGTTCTTAATCAGTATAGCAGCTCTGGCAGTCTCTGCTGCAGAATCAAGGATGTGTGTTCTATATACCAAGCGCGTGATTCAGTGTTGGGCATGCACTGGATCCCTAACAAATGTTGAGAGTTCCAGCTACTAGATAAAATCCCAAATTTCTTTTCAGGCCATTACATAAGGTAGAACTTGGATGACATCATAATGAATCGGTTAGAACCAACATAGTATAGCCTTTAGAGAGAGTTGTAGTCCAAGACTCAGGGAAAGCTGACTGGCATTTCACTTCTCGTATTTTCATTCTTAACCTTGGCATCTAAAACCCTAAGTGGATCTATCTGAGACTTGGGCTTTATTTGCATACATTATCTGAGCCCTTCCACCAACTTTCCAAGTTATATTTAATATCTCACTTTATCTATAAGAAAACCCCTGCTTTTGTTTAACTTTTTCTTTGGTGTCCTTCATTAATGAGAGAGAATATGCCTTCTGTGCTAATGTCTCTGACTCTTAGCCTGTGTACTGTTTTCTTTAGGGAGTGGGAATGAGCAGGAAATTAGTATTTATACTGTCCTTGGATTGGGGGTTTGTTGCCACTTCAGTACTGAAAGACTAGACTATCATTTTTGAAAAACTTGGATATAATTTTTGACTTGTTGCAGCTCTAGTCTTGGTCCATATAAACATAGCTTGTAATAGTGAAAGCTGCTCTGAGTACTATTTAGATCATACAACATATTGCCCTCTGCACATAACTTATTTTGTAACTAACCTAGGACATCTCAGAAAATTTGTGGTGCTAGGATACTAAAAACTACTACTTTGTGAATAAAATTCATTAAATTGTTATGAAAAGTAATAGATTTTCTAAAATGTAGATATTCTTCCTCAGGTGTATTCAACACAAAACTCATATATTCAAGTAAAAGATGGGCTCCTAGTGCTTATTTTGCTACTTTCCCAGTGGAAGCACTATTTCTTTGTCTTTCTTCTTTTCTGTCTTTTATTAATTAATTTATTTTTTATACTCCAGATTTAATTCTCACCCTAGCCCACTCTCTGACTGTTCCATATCCCATACTTCCTCGCCAGCCCTCTATTTCCACGAGGATGTCCCCACTCTCCACTCCCACCCCACCAGACCTCTAAACTCCCTGGGGCCTCCAGTCACTTGAGGGTTAGGTGTATCTTCTCTAACTGAACCTAGACCCTGCAGTCCTCTGCTGTATATGTGTTGGGGGCCTCATATCAGCTGGTGTATGGTTCCTGGTTGGTGACTCAGTGTTTGAGAGATCTCAGAGGTCCAGGTTAATTGAGACTGCTGGTCCTCCTACAGGATCACCCTCCTCCTCAGCTTCTTCCAGCCTTTCCCTAACTCAACCACAGGTGTCATCAATTTCTGTCCATTGGTTGGATGCAAATATCTGCATCTGACTCTTTTAGTTACTGGTTGTGTCTTCCAGAGTGTGGTCATGACAGGTTCCTTTTTGTGATCACTCCACAGCCTCAGTAATGATGTCATGCCTTGGGATCTCCCCTTGATCTGGATCCCACTTTGTGCCTGTCACTGGACCTTCTTTTCCTTAGGATCCTCTCCATTTTCATCCCTGCAGTTCTTTCAAACAGGAATAATTATGGGTCAGAGTTTTGACTGTGGGATGGCAACCCTATCTCTTACTTGGTGCCCTATCTTCCTGCTGGAGGTGGGCTCTACAAGGTCTCTCTCCTTACTGCCCAACATTTCATCTAAGGTCCCTCCCTTTGTGTCCTGAGGGTCTCTTACTTCCCAGGTCTCTGGTGCATTCTGAAGGGTCCCTCCAACCTCCTACCTCCAGAGGTTTCCTGTTTCCATTCTTTCTGCTGGCCATCAGGGCTTCAGACCTTTTCCCTCACCCAGTACCAGATCAGGTTCCCTCTCCCCCCACCCCAGTCCACTTTCCTTCCCAGGTCCTTCCCTCCCTCCTCATTTGTGATTACTTTCTTCTCCTTCCCAAGTCTGACTGAGGTGTCCTCACTTGGGCCTTTCAGCATGTTGACTTTTTTGAGTTCTGTGGACTGTATCTTGGGTATTTTGTACTTTTTTTTTTCCTGGCTAATATCCACTTATTAGTGAGTACATACCATGCATGTCCTGTGGGGTCTGAGTTACCTCACTCAGGATGATATTTTCTAGTTCCATCCATTTGCCGGCAAAACTCACTATTTCAATTCCTTTCACTCCACCAAAACTTTCATTCTTGCTTAAGTTCAGCCCAATTGCACTCAATGCAACCTATCTTATGATGTACTAATGGAGTAATCTGTTCCGCTTAAAGACAAGAGAAAAAAGTAACATCCTCGAGATTTCTGAGCATCTTTTCTAGTCCAACCTCATCTCTTAGGGTATTTTTCTTTGTTACTGGTGTCTCTCAAACACTTTTACTTCCTTCACAAAGTTTAATTGCACTAAACCATGAAAGGAAGCATGATATCTCCCCAAATTTTCTAGCTGATTATCCCTTTCTAGTTTGGTCCTAGCCAAAAAGGATTTTTTACAAGCTATGATTTTCTCTCAGCCATAGAATCTGTACAAGAATCTTGTCCTAGCCACTATAAAGCACAACTTAAAATTAACTGAAAAAAAAATTATTGTGAAGAGTAACAGCTTCCCCAATCTTCAAATCTGGAGTACCATCTCTGCAGGCTTGTCACTTTTCCTTTGTTAGATGTCATTCACAATCCTCATTATCACTCTATACTTCATAATTCTATGATCTTGTTTATATTGAACCATTGTTATATTTTATTGCTCAATGTTTTTTACTTTTTCAATGAGATTACTATTCAGAATCTATCTTATCATGTTCCAGATGGCCAAAACTGCTAAAAAGCCTTTGCAATGTTGTTTCCAAAGTAACAACATTTCTATTTGTATTTTTATTAATTATAGGATTTCATAATGTGTTTCATGAAGTTAGATGAACAAGAATTTGGTATATATGTTTATGATTTTAATATCTTCTTGGGTAATTGCTTCCTTGATCAGAATGAAGTGTTCTTCTTTATCTCTGATAAATTTTGGTTTTCAGTTTATTTATTACATAATAGCACATCAATACCAGTTTTGTCCTTTTTCCATTTGCTTAGAATAGTTCTATTTTTCAACCTTTCACTCAAAGGTGATACTTATTCTTGGAAGAAAATTGTGTCTCTAGTAGAAAACAAAATATTCTTATTAATTTATTTAATTAATTTGTATCTTTTATTTATGGAGGGTTTTTTTTGTAAAACAAAAGAAAAAAACTAAAGCAAAAAATGCAAAACAAACCAAAAACCCTTGTACAGACTTTCATCAGCCTTACTGTATTGTAGCAGGTTTCCAGTGCTGACAGGAGACTGAATTCAGGGAGAGTTCTGATATGAGGCCTTCTGCAATTAGTTGGGTTTTGAATATATCTTCAGTGCTTCCTCATGTAGTCATGTTTATTACTGGAAGGCCCTATATAGGTCCTTTCCCTTCTACGTTCCCAAGGATACATCTGTTGTGTTATACTTTCTTAGGGAAACATGAAATTTTTCTATTCTTCCCAAATAGGGTACCAATGGCATAAAAATAAAATAATGATTCCATCTGGGTCCATCTTTATGACCTAAATGATGGGTCATAAATTTGGGTTTACTTGCATGGGTATAGATAGAATGTTACTTACAAGAATGTTGAGAACCTCCAACATCTGCATCACCAAGTGTCCTACTCTAATGTTATAGGCATCTATATTTATATGATATCCGCTGATATTTCTGGAACTTGTGCTTCAGAATAAATAACCAGAACAGGAATACATAGACCATAATAGATTAAGAAGGATAAAGGCACTCTCCGAATTAACTATAGTAAACTAGAAAGTTTGCAAGTCACAAGTTCAATAGTATATCACATATCCTTGCTGGTAGTCCTGATGGTGTAGAGGTTCCAGGCTCTCTTTTACTAATTGCTGTGTGTGTGTGTGTGTGTGTGTGTGTGTGTGATCTCATTATCTTTTTATTTGTGTCCTAAACATCTGCCGTGATAGCATGGTGTCTTAGTTAATGTTCTATTACCATAAAGAGACACGAAAACCTTGCCAATTTTTATAAAAGAAAAAAATTAATTCTGACTGGCTTACATTCCAGAGGTTTAGTCAACTATCATAGCAATAAGTCTGGTGGCATGCAAGCAGACATGGTGCTAGAGAAGGACCTGAGAATGCTGAATCTTAATTTTAAGGAAACAGACATGAATACCACACAAGGCCTAGCTTTAGTTTTTAAGACCTCCAAGACTGTCCCCAGGTTGACACACTTCTTCGAACAAGGCCACACCTACTCCAGCAAGGCCATAATACAAGCAGTGCCACTGCCTATGGTTCAATCATTAACGTACATGAAATCTGAGAGTCATTCCTATTAAAACCACTACAAATGGGTAACAAACTCCTGAAAGGATTTTAGACAGAGACATCAGCAGCTCTGCCAGCTCACCTTTTGTGACCTATACATACTATAGTGGCTCCTGAGACCATGTTAATATAAGGAATAATTATGAGAATTATGAAGACATGAGGCACTAGTGTTTTAATTTCAATTTTGGTTCTAATGACCACCCCTTTCTTGTTCCACAAGGGACTGTCAGTAGACTCTATCTGGTGGGAGTGTCTTGCTAGTAAGCACAACTACTTTGATTTCAAGATAGTAACTGTTGTATCATGTTTGAAGGACAGAACTGCACATCTATGTCCTGAAGGTCAAGGCTAACATTTCCAGGAAATTGCATGTGTACGTGAGGATGAGAGTACTTTGCTAACTATGCCTGGAGTTTCCCAGGATGCAAATCAAAGGCATGTGTTTGTGGGTTAGAAGTCCTTACTATCTTCACTGGATGATCTTGTGAGCCAATGAATTTGAATTTGATTAACTTAAATTCAACCTCAACTGTTGCACATAACAAAGGAAATATTTTAAATGACTGTATCCAACGTGCTTGTCTAAAGGTCTACCAGGGATGAAAGAGGGTTTAAACTAAGCAGAGGTTCTTCCTTCTCATTTTTATTGGGAAATCAGTCTCCCTCACAAGCTTCACTTTGCCTCCTGAAGCTGAGCAAATTGTTTCACTGAATAACCAAGTTAACTGCATTCCAGGCCCCACTAAGTTTCAGGAAATATAAATATGTATAATAGAGATCCTGACAGCCCTTCTAGGTGTTTCCTACACTGAAATCAGAGGTGGGCTTGGATTCTATGGTATCCACAATGATTTGGAGTAGTTAGATCTCCACTTCAGCTCTTGACTCCTTCTTCAAAGGCTCCCTGATAAATCGCCTCTATTTCTGCTGACTCAGAACATGCACAAAATTGCAACACTTGTAGAGAAACAGGTTTTGGTTCTTGGGCTAGATGGTAAATAAGACACAAGTAAAGTAAATTTAGATCAGCTACTCATCAGTTTGAGACAGGGGTATAGACTGGACTACACACATAGTACTCAACCAGCCCATCAATACACAAAATACACATCAAAAACTTTTTAAAGGACAAAATAAGAATAAGAAGAAGAAAGGAAGGAAGGCAGAAAGGAGAGGAGAGGAGAGGAGAGGAGAGGAGAGGAGAGGAGAGGAGAGGAGAGGAGAGGAGAGGAGAGGAGAGGAGAGGAGAGGGAATACACAGAGAGAGGGAAAAGGGAAGGGGAGGGAGAGAGAGAGAAAGAGAGAGAGAGAGAGAGAGAGAGAGAGAGAGAGAGAGAGAGAGAGAGAGAGAGAGATGAGAAAGAGAGAAGAGGTGAGTGAAGGAAATGTATTGATTGATTCAGGGAAGCATGTTTTCCCAAGGGGTTTCCTCACCAGCCAGACTAAGATCTCAGAAATGCTATTATAAAAGCTTTATTTTCTACTCAGCAACAAGAATTTGGAGTTATGCTATTCCTTTGAGTTTATCTAGCTGTACCATTTCCATTTTTCATAACCCTGAATATGAAAATATAGGAAATATGTTTTATATTTCTAGTGATTATATATGTATTTGTACATAGTCTTACATTCTTTCTGATTCATAAAACTACTGAACTTCATTATGCAGTGTTTACTCTGATACTTACTATGGAATTTTAAGCCTGCTTTTACATGGATTGAAATTATCATTTCAACATAAACCTTTTTTAATTCATTCATGTTTTTCTATTCATTCACTTTATATCCTTCTTGAAGACCCCTCCTGCTCACCCCCTCCCACAATTCTTCCCCCATCACACTCACCTTCTATGAGCAGGTGCTCCACCCCCAAGGTTTCCCCCACCTTAGCACTTCAAGTGTCTTTGAGGCTAGACACTTCCTCTTCCACTGAGGCCAGACAAGGCAGCCTAGCTAGAACATATCCCATGTACATTCAATAGCTTTTAGGATAATCCCTGCTCCAGTTGTTCAGGACACACATGAAGACTATGCTGCATACCAGCTATGTATATGCAGGGAGACTTAGGTTCTGCCTGTTTATGTTCTTTGGTTCAGACTTTGAGAGCCCCAAGGATCCAGGTTAGTTGACTCTGTTGGTCTTCCTGTGTAGTTCCTATCCCTTTTGAGATCCTCAATCATTCCTTTTATCCTTCCATAAGAGTCCCCAGGCTCTATCCATTGTTTGGCTGTGCGTGTCTGAGTCATCTTCTGGGTGGAGGTTTTCAGAGGACAACTTGCTTCTCTCTGTAAGTATAACAGAGTATCAGCAACAGTGTCAGGGATTAGTGCTTGCCCATGGGATGGTGCTTGTCCATGGGATGGGTCTCTAGTTGAGCTGGTTATTGGTTGGCCATTCTCTCGGGCTCTGCTTCATCCCCCATCCTTCCATTTCCTGTAGACAGGAAAAATTTGGGGTTGAAAGTTTTGTGAGCGGTTTGGCTTCTCTATTGCTCCAAGAGTTCCTGCCTGGCTATAGAAGTGGCCTCTTCAGGTTCCATATCACCAACGTAATGAGTGACAGTTAAGGTTAACTCCATTCATTCCTCAGTGCCTTCGTTATTCCAGGCATCTGTCTGGTCCTAGAGAAGCCCCACACCTCCTCAAACCTGGCAGTTGTTAATTTCCATTAATTTTCATTGCCATCTGGCTATTTCTCCTGTCCTTCCCCATACCTGATCCTGAACCCCCCACTCCCCTACTCATCTCTCATCCCCATCCCTCCTCCCTCCTAGTTCCCTGCCTCCATCTTCCCCTTACTACTAGTTTATTCCCTTTTTAAGTGAGATTCAAGCTTCCTTGCTTAGGCCTTCTTTCTTGTTTAGCTTCTTTGGGTCTGTGGAGTGTAGCAAGGTACCTGTATTTTATGGCTAATATCCACTTATCAATGAATACATACCATGCATGTCCATTTAGAACTGGGTTACTTCACTCAGGGAAATATTATCAAGTTCCATTCACTTGCCCTCTAAATTCGTGATGTCTTTGTTTTTAAAAGCTGAATAGTATTTCATTGTGTAGATGTACCACATTTTTTATCCATTCTTCAGTTGAAGGACATCTGGGTTGTTTCCAGTGTCTGGCTACTATAAATAAAACTGGTACGAACACAGTTGAACAAGTATTTTTCTAGCATGCTGGAACATCTTTGGGGTATATGCGAAGGCATAGTATAACTGGGTCTTGAGGTACAATTATGCCCAGTTTTATAAGAAATTACCATATTGATTTACAAAGTCTTGTATAAGTTTGCACTCCCACCAGCAATCAAGAAGTGTTCTTTGCACTACATCCTTGCTAATATTTAGTATCTCTTGAGTTTTTGATCTTAGCCACTTTGATGGGTGTAAGATGGATCACCAGAAATGTTAAAACCTGTCCCTCAAGTAACAAACTTCCCCCCACAAAGCCACACGCACTCCAACAAGGTCATCCCTCCAAATATCATCACTCTACAAGGACCTATGTGGGATATTTTTGTTAAAACCACCACAGTTATTAGTGACTATTTCTTATAATGTTCATTTTTTTCTACTCTTATCACTCTTTTTTATCTGGGATAACATTTTACCATTTGAAATGCCCTTACAGTTTCCTGAGACCTTGTTTACTTTTATTGAAAATTGTACTCCTGTCTTCCTTATGTATTTGTGTTTTAAGTTCACTAGATTTTACCCGCAATCAGGAGTTTTCTATCATTAAGCCAACCATAGGACATTTTACAAAAGAATCTATTTTTTAATTATAAAAATTATTCCATTATTTTAGGGGTGTGGGGAGATGCCTCAGTGCTTAATGATTGTCAGGAGCCATAATGGGACAAGCTAATAATGAGCAGATGATCATCCTGAAATGCTTGCCTCAGACTATTATATAATCTGGGACAAGTGTGCCCCATTAGCAAGGCTGTGGTGGACGTGATTTTAGGAAAGATTCCTGCTATTAATATGCTTTTCCCATTATTATTATTATTATTATTATTATTATTATTATTATTATTATCAGACAAATGCAACTATCACTAAGCAATAGCAAACCCCTTTGTAGCAGATCTTTGCAGATCCACAAAGATGTACTGTCTTGTAGCGACACTATATAGGCAAATAGATGACTTCTTAAGTCTTAATGATGATCCTATAAGAATTCTTAAAATTATTTCAGTGATTACTAAGCTCTTTTATATCGGGACTGCAATTAAGTCCCTCAGGCATAGTTGAAACTGCAAAGAGAATTCTGCCAGTCTCCCGAGTATATCAGTTAATTGCCCTGAGAAAGATAGTAACAAGACCTTCTCCTGCTCAGAGCACAATCCAAGAAGTTGTAAAACAATTAACCTAGGTCCCTAGGGGAAACCCACAATTTATTATAGGTACCAGGACAGAAGAGAAAATATTGCCTGGGTTTATCTATACAAAGCTTCACTAATTTCTTAAGTTATAGCTTCAAACTTTCTGCGAACCTGTGGAGCTAGATAGGTGATGAATGTCTAGCTAGATAATTACTCCTAATGGTTATTCATGTAAACATTCTGTGTTGTAAACTTCTATTTCAATTTATGATTTGAATTTTGGTGTGAACTTGTGATGGACTTTGTAACATGTGATCATGTACTGTGAATGATGTATAAGTACTGAAGACAAAGACAAAGAAGTGATTAGAATAGCCAGTTAGTTAGTTAAGACCCCATTGCCCTTTCCTTTCCCCCTGCCTAGAATTTTTCTCCCTTAGAATTTTTACTTTGTTAGAATCTTTTCTTCTTTCCCACTCAGGACTTATCACATTTCCCCTCAGATAGCTTTCATAGGATATTTTTTACACTTAATAAACTCTATAGCAACTTTTCTAAGTGTCTTTTCTTCCTGTGAACCAGCCTCAAGTTAGAGCCCAGCAGTTCCTGCTGAGATAGAACAAAGGCCACATTGCCTAATCCTCTGCTGTTAGGCTGCAGGTGTTAATCATTCTAGCCTGCAGTCTCTTACCCTCAGAAGAAGCTTTTAGGATAGCACAAGGCTATTTACTTAATTCCTTGCTGGTCTTAGAGCTGGGTGCAAGTGCCAGTTTCTGGCCACAGGATCGCTGACTGCAGATCAGCTACAGTAGCATAGGGGCTGTCTCGAGAAAAAACAGTGGGAGGAGGAGAAGAAAGAAGAAGCAGCTGCATTTCCCCTCTCACCCCAAGCCGGGGCTGGCCCCCTGCAAATGATCTTACATCTACCTGAGTTTAGTTTCTAGTATACACGGTGTGCCTCACAACTACCTGTATGCCTAGTTTTGTGCCATGCATGAACGGTCTTTGATCCTCTGTGGTCAGAAGGCATGCATGCAGTATACATACAAAAATGTAGGCAAGATATTCATATACATAGAATTTTCAAATTTAAATTTTAAAAAAATATTTTATTATTTTTTCTGTTCTGGTATTGGGTACATTTCATTCTATATTGACATCTCCTTAAAGTTACTGAACATAACTACAACAACTTTTTTAAGTCTTTGATAAGTCTACAGTCTAGTTTTTAATTTTGTTTTGTTTTTGTTGTTGTTGTTGTTTTGGGGATAGGCCACATTTTCCTGACCTCAGTGCAGCAAATGATTCTGGGTATTTTTCTTAATGGGTCTCTTGTGTTTCTGTAATTACTCTGAAGCCTTAAGATTCCTTGCAATTGAAGATTCCTACAATTAACATAGATACAAACTGACAATGTTCATACCTTTAATAGACTGGAATAAAATTTTATTTATTTAATCTGTAACTACAAATTTCCTTTTGACTGTATGATACATGTGTCATTCCTTCAAAATTTACCCAGAGATTTGATTTGATTTTAAAGACGTGAGTGTCATTTACACTCACGTATTCTCAGTCTGCTTATTCTAGGTTCCTGCCTCCTTTTTTTTTTCTCTTGATAAACTATATCTTTTAAAAATTCTTTTAGTTTTATTTTTTGTACTTGCCTTAGGGGGATATATATGTTTGCCTAAATACATACCAAAAAATCTATCCCATGTCAACTACTTGCTTTCTGTCTCCAAATTTCACTACCAGTGTTAAAGGCTTGAGGAATTAAATGATACTTTTAATATAATTCATCAAATGTTTATGACTGATAGTTCTTAGAGGTCTAGCATTAGAGCAGGTCATCAATAAGTAGTGAATTCTCTAAGCAAATATAAGTAATACCAATCCTTATCACATCTTTTCCAGTTTTATAAAACCAAAGACAGGATTTCCAGACTTCATCTAGTTATGGCCTTGGTATGTCCTATGGATGCTCCTGGTTTGTGTTTCAGTCTCTGTGAGGACCTATGGATCCAGGTCAGTTGATTCTGTTGGTTCTTTTTGTGGTGTCTTTGAACACTCTGGGTACTTCGATCTTCTTTCCCCCTCTCACACAACATTCCTCAAGCTCAACCTAATATTTGGCAGTGGTTCTCTGCACCTATTTCCATCAGCAGCTGGGTGAAGCCTCTCAGATGAGAGTTATGCTGGACTCCTGTCTGCAAGTACAGCAGAATATCATTAAGAGTGTCAGGAGTCTCTCTCATAGCATAGGTCTCAAGTTGAGCCAGTCACTGGTTGGCCATTCCCTCAATTTATGCTTCATCTTTATCCTTGAAGATCTTGTAGGCAGGACAAATTGTGGGTCATAGGTTTGTGGCTAGATTGATGTCCTTATCCCTCCATTGGAAGTCTTGTCTGGTTACAGGAGGTGGCTGTTTCAAGTTCCATATCCCCCTTTGCTAGTGGTCTTAGGTAGGGTCACCCTCACAGATTCCTGACAGCTTCCATTGTCCCAGGTTTCTAGCTCACCCCAGAGATGCCCCCTATACACTGATCCTAATTCTATTTCCCAGTTTTCTCTCCCTCTGTCCTCCTCAGACTTGAACCCTCCTTTCCTTCTCCACTACTCTCTCCCACCCCGTTCTCTCCCTCCATTGACCACTCTGATATCTATGATGTTTATTTTATTTCCACTTCTCAGTAAGATTCAGGTATCCTCCTTTGGGCCCTCCTTGACTTAGCTTATTTGGGTCTGTGGATTTCCTCTGTTTAGTTTCTGTTTCCATGATATGTTGGTTTATTGCTGAGAGTGGGGTATTGAAGTCCCCCACTATTTTTGTGTGGGGTACAGTGTGTGATTTGAGCTTTAGTAAAGTTTTTTTTTATGAATGTTGTTGCCCTTGCATTTGGGGAATATGTGTTCAGAATTAAGATTTCATCTTGGTAGATTTTTCCTTCAACAAGTATGAAGTGACCTTCCTTATCTTTCTTGATAACTTTTAGTTGAACGTTGATTTTATTTGATATTAGAATGGCTACTCCAGCTTGTTTAATGGGACCATTTGCTTGGAAAACTGTTTTCCAGCCATTTACTTTGAGGTAGTGTCTGTCTTTCTCACTGAGGTGCGTTTCCTGTCTGCAGCAAAATTCTGGGTCCTGTTTACATATTCAGTCTGTTAGTCTATGTCTTTTTATTGGGGAATTGAATCCATTGATGTTTAGAGATATTAAGGAAAAGTGATTGTTGATTCCTGTCATTTTTGTTATTACAGGTAGAATTATGTTTGTGTAGCTATCTTATTGGGTTTCTTGGGAGACTACTTTCTCGCTTTATCTAGGTTGTATTTTCCCTCCTTGTGTTAGAGTTCTTCATCTATTATCCTTTGTAGGGCTGGATGTGTGGAAAGATATTGTATAAACTTGGTTTTGTCATGGAATATCTTGGTTCTCCATTTATAGTGATTGAGAGTTCTGCTGGGTATAGTAGCCTATGCTGGCATTTGTGTTCTCTTAGGGTCTGTATGACATCTGTCCAGGATCTTTTGGCTTTTATAGACTCTGGAGGGAAGTCGGGTGTAAGTCATATATGTCTGCCTTTATATGTTACTTGATCTTTTTCCCTTATTGCTTTTAATATTTTTTCTTTGTTTGTTTGATGTTTTGATTATTATGTGATGGGAGGAATTTCTTTTCTGGTCTAGTCTATTTGGAGTTCTCTAGGCTTCTTGTATATCCATGGGCATCTCTTTCTTTAGGTTAGGGAAGTTTTCCTCTATAGTTTTGTTGAAGATATTTACTGGTCCTTTTAGTTTGGGATCTTTACTTTTATCTATACCTGTCATCCTTAGATTTGGTCTTCTCATTGTGTCCTGGATTTCCTGAATGTTTCAGGTTAGGAGCTTTTGCATTTTGCATTTTCTTTGACAGTTATGTCAATGTTTTCCATGGTATCTTCTGCACGTGAAATTATCTCATCTATCTCTTGTATTCTGTTGGTGATGCTTGCATCTATGACTCCTGATCTCTTTCCTTGGTTTTCCATCTCCAGGGTAGTCTTCCTTTGGGATTTCTTTATTATTTCTATTTCCATTTTGAGATCCTGGTTGGTTTTGTTTAATTCCTTCACCTGTTTGATTGAGTTTTCTTGCAGTTCTTTAAGGTATTTTTGTGTTTCCCCTTTAAGGGCTTCTACCTGTTTATCTGTATTCTCCTGTATTTCTTTGAGTGAGTTGTTTATGTTTCTCTTAATGTCTTGTACCATCCTCATGAGAAGTGATTTTAAATCTAATTCCTGCTTTTCCGGTGTGATGGGGCTTCAGAATTTGCTATGGTGAGAAATCTGGGTTCTGATGCTGTCAGGTAATCTTAATTTCTGTTGCTTATGTTCTTGTTCTTGCCTTTTGCCTTCTGGTTTTCTCTAGTGCTACCTGCACTCACTGTCTCTGACTGGATCCCATCTCTCCTGGTATCTTGCTTGTGTCAGAACTCCTTTGAGTCTAGCTGTCTCTGTGATCTTGTGATCCTGAGCTCCTGGTGGAAGAGCTCCTGGTAGTCAGGCTGCCTCTCAGATCCTGAAGTCTTATGATCCTAGAGTGTTAGAGTTCCTGAGAATTCAGCTTCCTCAACTGCTCTGAATATAGGAGATTCTCTGCTGCTCTGAGTATAGTTGTTCCTCTGGATGGGTCAGAATATGTTGTCTTCAGGGGAGCAGACCAGTTAGGAGCCTGCCCCAGCAGAAAGACTAGTTTTTGATCTTAGCCATCGTGATTGGTATACAATGGAATCTCAGGTCACTTTCACCTGTATTTCTCTGATGATTAAGGATGTTTAATATTTCTTGTTTATGTCTGTGTGAGTCTGTGTGTTAGTTGTGTTTTATGCTTCTTTTAGTGCTTCCCAATATTAGAGATTCCTCTGTCAAGAATTCTCTGTTTAGATTTTTACTACATTTTTTAATTGGTTATTTTGGATGTTTGTGTCTAACTTCTTGAGTTCTTTATATATTTTAGATATTAGCTCTCTGTCAGGGTTGGTAAAGATCTTTTCCCATTCTGTAGGTTATTATTTTGTCATGTTGATGGTTTCCTTTGTCTTACAGAAGCTTTTCAGTTTCATGAGGTCTCGTTTATTAATTGTCAATCTTAGAGCCCAAGCTGTTGATGTTCTGTTCAGAAAGTTGTCTCCTGTGCAGATGTGTTCAAGGCTATTCCCCACATTCTATTCTATCAGATTAAGTATATCTGGTTTTATGTTGAAGTCATTGATTTACTTTGACTTGAGTTTTGTGCAGGGTGATAAACATAGGTCTATTTGCAATCTTCTATGTGCAGACATCAAGCACCATTTGATGAAGATTTTTCTGTTTTAGACAGTATAGTTTTGGCATCTTCATCAAAAATCAAGTGTCTGCAGATTTGTGGGTTTACTTCTAGATCTTTGATTTGATTCCATTGATCAACTTTCCCATTTTTATGCCAACACCATGTGTTTTTATTTACTCTTTCCCTGCAATATACCTTGAAATCCAGGATAGTGATACATCTAAAAATTATTTTATTGTACAGGATTGTTTTAACTATCCTAAGTGTTTTGTTCTACCATATGATGTTGAATATTGTACATTCAAGTTCTGCAAAAAAATGAGTTAAAATTTTGAGAGGAGTTTCATTGAATCTGTAGATAGCTTTTGGTAAGATGGCTACTTTTACTATATTAATTTTCCCTATAAATGAGCTTGTGTGATCTCTCCGTCTTCTGATATCCTCTTCAAGTTCTTTCTACCATGACTTGAAATTCTTGTCATACAGGTCTTTTACTTACTTGATTAGAGTTACACAAATATAATTTATATTATTTGTGGCTATTATAAAGGGTGTTATTTCCCTAATTTCTTTCTCATCCCCTTTATTGTTTGTATAAATAAAGGCTACTGATATTGTTAAGTTAGTTTTATATCCAGCCACTTTGGAGAAGATGTTTATTATCATTTGTAGCAGTTTAATGGCAAAATTTCTGTGGTTACTTATACTGGCATATCATCTGCAAATACTGATACTTTGACTTCTTCATTTCCAATTTGTATCCCTTTGATCTTTTTATTAGTCTCATTGCTCTAGCTAAAACTTCAAGTACTACAGTGAATAGATATGGAAAAAATGGGCAGCCTTGTCTTATTCTTGATTTTAGTGGAATTGCTTTGATTTTCCCTCTATTTAATTTGATGTTGGCTATTGGCTTGATGTATATTGCCTTCATTGTGTTTAGGTATTCAATTTGAATTCTTGATCTTTTCAGGACTTTTATCATGAAGGGGTGTTGAATTTTGTCAAAGAATCAGCATCATTTTGTCAGTATCTAATGGCATTATCATGTGGCTTTTTTCTTCTATTTTTTTATAGGGTGGACTATATTGATGGATTTTCATATATTGAACCATTCTTGTATTCCTAGGATAAAGCCTAGTTGTTCATGATGGATGATGTTTTTGATGTGTTCTTGGATTCACTTGGTAATTTATTACATAATTTTGCATCAATGTTCATAAGAGAAATTCATCTGAAATTTTTTCCTTTTTCTTTATATCATTGTTTATTGTTATTATTGTTATTGTTATTATTATTATTATTATTACTATTACTATTATTATTTGCATACAGTTTGAGTGTCAGGGTGATTATGGCCTAATAAGCTCATAGAATGAGTTTGGCAATGTTCCTTTATGTTTCCCTGCCTTTTAGTTAGTTTGGATAATGGTTTGTCTATCTTGTTGAGTTTCTCAAAGAATCAAGTCATAGTTTCACTGATTCTTTGTATTGTTCTCTTAGTTTCTAATTGATTGATTTCAGCCCTGTATTTGATTGTTTTCTGCCATCTATTCCCTTTGAATGTGTTTGCTTCTTTTTGTTCTAGAGTTGTCAAAGTGTGCTGTTCTTATCTCTTAGAAGCCTGTTATTTTCTAATGAGAGACAGAAAGAGCGTGGACCCAGATAGGATGGCAGTTATGGAGAAATTGGGAGAAACTAATAAGGCACAGTTTAGTTTTTCTTATGACATTGAAAAATTAAAGAGACAAGTTATCTGTCTTAAACACACGCAATATTGAAAGCATAAATATACCTATGAAACATCTGTAAATGTTTCTATTTTAAAAATGGAAAATGACGGCCATGTAGGAAGCACAGTCCTGTATCTCTACATGTAATTCAGAAGGTCAAATGTTGGAAGTAGCTTGTTTACATCTCAAGACCTTGAGAAGTATATTATGGTTAAAAATTCTATGTTTTGTTGGGTCTTCCTTCTAATTCATATTTTTTTTATGAAGTCAACATGTATTTTTTTCTTTAACCATTTCTCTGAGTCTGTTTTTTTGATAGTATAGTTCAAGTGGATCAAGAGATCCCCATCTACTCAACTCCCTATTTTATTCAATCATATTACTTATTAATTTTGATAATCACAATTTTGGTGTTTTTTTTCTTATAATTCTGTGAAGAGTTCCAGAGAAACCCTTGCTTTGTCTGTAAGAGAATTCTTATGTAAGAGAGTGCTTTCAAACATTATCTTTGCTCGGAAATCACTCAATTTACTTCCAGTTTTGAATTTTTAATTTCTTCTTGTTAGTGATTTTGGTTTAAAAACATACTAAATGAGCTCCGGTTTCTTAAATTTGTAAACAAAAATAGTGTCTTACCATAATATATCATGATAAATTAATGCATTGGAGAGGAGTGTATATTTTTTTGCTAGGTTGACAATTTTCTATATTAGTATGTTAGGTTTATTTGGCACATATTCTTGTTAAAATATATTGATGATGTCCTGAAACTTGGATTAATAATTGCAAACTAGTTCTCAGCAAACATGGAAACTATGTCTACAAAGGGCCTATGTACTGCAATGTAGTGCCTAAATCTCAAGTTCATGTGAGTTGTTTCTCAAGGGAGACCTGAGACAAATATCTACAAGGAAAGGAACAAGCTAGCATTGACCATGAGGTTTGATCAAGAACCTGGGCATATAATAAATCTACCATTCCCAGCAAGGAGCTCTGCAGAGAAGGAATCTCTTTGAATACCTCATGGTGATTGCTGTACATAGCAACAAACTGGAAGGTGTGTATATTGGCCAGAATTCATCATTTTCTTCTTGATGTTTTAAAGAATAAGAACATATAATTGTTTTGATTATTTATGTGATAGTAGAGATGTAAGAGTTATTCTCTGAACTTGATGCTTTATGCTGAAATTAAGGTCCATAACATAAACACTCTCTCTCTCTCTCTCTCTCTCTCTCTCTCTCTCTCTCTCTCTCTCACACACACACACACACACACACACACAGACACAGACAGACAGACAGACAGACAGACAGACAGACAGAGACAGGGAGACGAAGACAGAGAGTCGAAGAAGCAAAGAAGCATTGATTAAAATATTTTTAAAAGAAAAATAATTCTATTTTCCTGTACCTAGTCCTTACAAAACCTTAGTCAGAATTTGCAAATGTAGCACCAAGCAGATCAGATCAGATCACAAGGTTTCAAGAACAAGACAATACAGCTCAAAAATATGTGATCTCAGCAGGCAGCAGAGCCAGTTTTTGACCTTTGAGGATGTAAATGTTTTACAAGGTCTTGTAGTAATAAACTACATAATTAACAACAGTTTATCAAATGACATTAAGAATTAGATGAGCCAGCAACAAAGAAGATATACCCCTTGAAGGAGCCTTTTATCCAGGATATATAAAAGACTTTTTTATTAGGTATGGTTACTCATGCCTAGAGTTTTATCTCTGAAAAGCATGAAGCAGCAAATCACAAGTTTGAGAGCAGTCTGGGCTATGTATGAAATCTTGTCTCAACGACAGAGAATTTGTAGAAAGCATTTACAAAATCCTAAGACAATACCATTCTTCTTGAGTAGTGACTTCAAGAAACAAGGGATTATAGAAACATTCATTGTGTTATATGGTACTTGACAAAATAAGTGATAAAAGAAATACAATTAAACATTTACTTTAACATGACTATAAAGATACAAAATATGTTAATATGAAATAAAAATAGAAAGTGTTAGGGAATATCTAGAACAAGAAATACCGCCATCTGTAATCTAACTAAGTATGGCTGAAATGAATTTCTAAAACTGCCTTGAAGTATCTGCAAATATTTGACATATACAATACATTTGAGTCAGTATATGCATATGGAAAATTAAAGTGCAGTAAAATAAAAGATATATACATAGAATATGTATTCAAGAATGTCGAAGCATTGAAATTTGTAAATGACTCATGTATGTAATATGAGTACAGTGAAAGAATACAAATATAATATTGTAATATTACAGAATGCAACATTAGAAAAAAACATTGTTAAAAACAATAATGTGGATTTATACAAGAAAAAGTAGCTATGCCACATCATTATATATTAAATTGTAATAAGAAAAGCAGTTTTTCTATGGCATTACCATTCAGTATATTGGTTTACTTTGATGAAAAGTAGAAGAATGATCATTGCTGACATATATAAACTATCAGGAAAATTTTTAGTATCTTTATAAGAGATATATTGCTCTGTGTGGTTTTGTACCTCCACATTTATGGATGAAATTTCTTCCTCTATATGCAATGTTTATTTGAATGTTATATTGAAATTAAGTTGTTTTAGAATATTGAAAATTTTGTGACTATGAATTATTTATACGGAATGAATAAAATAGTCTATAGTCAAGTAATTCACAAGTAAATTATAAAAATTGATGAAACGAATATGAAATAGTTTAGTTAAATAAATTAAATGTACTTAGCATTTATTTAACAGAATAAAATTGACAATAAGAAAAAATGAGGCTAGATAAGAAATTCTCCCAGTGATCCATCTTTAAAATGACAGTGATGTGGACCAGAATGATAAAAAATATAAAGTCACAGTTAGATAAATTGTGAATTATATTTAAACTAAAACCAAAAGAATTTTCTCACTGATTAGAGACAATGTATTGGAAAAAGAAATGGTTACAAATGAAGTATGAACTGCAGAGACATGTTTGCCATTTATTGTGATAAAAGATGCGATAGAAGCAGATGTTTCAAGCTACATGCCATATAGTTTGCAATATATAAATCTGACCTCATTAAAAATTAGGTTGAAAAGGAAAACTAAGGCTAAACTTTTAGAGAAAGAAGAGTGTAACAAGTTCTCAAATACATGTGAGATGTTAAAAAGGAGTAGATGATGAAAAAGTAATTACAGTACCTGGAAATGTGACAGAGGAGAGGTTGATTGAGTGTAACAAGAGTTGGTACAGATGCAATATTTGGATGCACAGTAGGATTACTGTAACTAACAATAATTAAGTGAATATTTTCAAATAGAGTGAGTTTTAAATGTTTATAACAAAAACAAGAAGGTTTTTCATATGAAAAATATGCCTTTTACCCTGACCTGATCATTATACAACATGTACATGCAACAAAATGTCACACTGTATCTGGTAAATATGTGCAATAAGTATGTTTCCATAGACATATAGTACTTCTACATATGACAAATGTGTAGTCAGGAAGGCAGTGTTGTTGTTAAGCAGCCAGGAAACATAAACTTTTATAAACATATAAACATGAACTTTTATACACATATACAGTTTTTGCCAAATATACATATATTAAAGATGCTCAAAATTATCAGTAAACAATAAAATAAACATATATGTGTATATATGACAAATGTTGGTAATAATGAGAGTGAAAAGGAATACAAAAATACTAGTGGGATATTGCTAAAAATAGATATGAAAATTACTATAACTTTTTTTTCAAATGTTTTATGAAATGAGGCTTTTAGACATTCATATTATCTGCCAAATTCAGTTAAGCAACTATCAACACAAGAATAGGTAAGGGCACTGAATTTATCTTAAAATGAATATACTGAGTAATAGTTAAGAAATAACTAGACTTACAACAAATTAAAACTGCACAAAATGTTAATGTCTCAATGACATTTAAATATTTTTCTAGGAATCATGTGAATGAACTAAAGTTAACAAGTTTATATGCTCAGTCATATACCTGAAATTCTGATCTAAGTTTTTATAAATACTAGATTTGTTGTATTGTATTATTACATTAAATTTCCAGAATTGTCTTTAGCCAAGGTAAAGTAAGATATTCAATCTTTCAGCTAGTTCTGAATTCTACTTTGTCATTGAAATGATGTTAAGTTCTGAAGATCTAAAATAACTAAACTGGAAGACAGATTTTAAGTTTGAAATATATAATGTAGATATCAATATTCTTTTTCTGCAGTCTTCAGTTTTTGCTAATTATAGAGATGTACCAAGCACTGCATAATTTGCTTTATGTAGGCCAATAGTAAGAATGATATCAATTTTTTTTATAATCTTGTCTCTAGACAGTTTTGACACAGTGGTTCTATATAATATTGATGTTTGCTACAATATGAAATTACAGTTATATCATCACTATATTGTGTGATTTTAGAGCAGAGGATTAAATTGGTTGTCCAAGATTACACAGTTGCAAATAGCATCAAAACCTAAATGTGTCCAGTTTAAAGACTTGTGCTGATAATAATGATAAAATGTTTAATGATACCATTTGACAATGTCATAAAGATAAATAAAATAAAATATTTTGATGCAGTTTACACATGAAATTTCAGAGCAAGCTAGTGATGTTTTTGTGTAATATTTAATTTTTTGTTTTGTTCTGTTTTGTTTTGTGTGAGGGTCTTCCTATTATAGTTCTGGCTGGACTCAGACTCATAAACTTCTTGCATCAGCCTGCAGAGGGCTAAAATTATAGGTGTGTGCTGCCATGCCCTTCCAAGCAAAACTTTCAATTGTCATTTTTCTATCTTTCCATGATGATGTGTAAAATAGTCTTAATATACCAAATATGTAAAGTGTAAAATATGTATATCCCCTGTAGTTAGGGTGGCTGGGAAGGCTGAAAGTTCCTCCAGGTGGGATGTTAGGCATCCCTACAGCAGCTTATTAAAGGCCTTCTCCATGGTTCCTCAAGTTGTAGCCCCAATGACTTGAGAAAGTCCTTGGGTTTCCAAAATGGCTTTATTGGCATGATGAATGATGGTTGAATCTGGATGTGTACCCCCATGAAACTCAAGGTAGACCTGAGTTAAATATGGATAGAGAGAGGAGGGAGGGGCTGGGGACAAATGCTTAATTGGCTCTGCCCTCTGGCCTTCAGGCATCTCATTAGTAGGTAAATCTCTCTAGGGCCTGAGGCCTGTAGTCACTACCTGTGCTCTTTGGGCGGGGCTGCATTGTCCTGAATGTGACTGACCAATGCAGGTCAATGTAGTTCCACTCCACATGTTAGACACCTGTTGGTTCTCCAGGCTTTCGAGCCAGTGCTTCGACCAAAACCAAGAACCCTTTTACGGCCCTGCAATCCCTCACTTATACTTGCTGTCTTTTCTTCAAAAAAAAAAAAAAATCATTATTTTTTTTCAGATAAGAAAGAGACTGTTACAATGACAAAATCATATTTTATTATTGTCACATTTAGCTTATCAAGAATAATTTTTTTATGAAACAGTTTTTATGCAGCTGCTCCAGTCAAGTGTTTTAGATAATTCATAACAATTTAAAAAGCTGTGCAAATTTTTGTTCTGTATTTGTATTTCTCAGTAATGAGTAATTCCTGGAGAAACTATTGAAAAATGGTAATTCCCTGCAAATAAGATTTAGATGATAAAAAAACTTGATATAACATAAAGAAAGTCTATATTCAAGGGCAAACTACTTTAGAAATGAAAGCCATCAAGTTGACTTTTCTTCCAAAGAAAATTGAATTGTGTATATTAATTATATAAAAAAATAGATAACCTAAGAAATTACCTTTCAGTTACCCTGAGGATAATCTGAAGCATACATGTAAGTCATGAGCAGAGGTAAAATCTCTGAGCCTATTATTCTAGAATTATAGAAGAGAAAGGGACAAAAGTACAGATAGAAAAAAAAAGGCATATATTTGACAAATGACTGGGAAAACACATTGATCTAAGGGCCAAAGTTCTGCCTACTTTCTAATCTTATTTACCTTGTGGGTTTCCTAAAAGAAATTTTATGACAAAAAAACCAGTGTTTATATACAAATACATATGAAAACATCATCTAATTTGACCAGTTTATGCATCTTCAGCAGATTGTATTTGTACACTAAAATTATGACACACCATGACAATTGGATATAAAGAAGTGCTACATACATCCCTTTAATTTTAAGTCTCCTTAGCTATATGAGTCTAATTACGCTTTTAATCGTCTTTCAAATATTGTTATATTGAGAATGGTGACTAGAAAATGGTGACTCTCATAGCCTTTATTTTGAATAATTATACAAAAATCACTAGACTGGAGCAGCTCTAAGGCTTCAGTTCTGCATCCAACGGCACAAAACCCAGAGGAGGCTGGACTCCCAGGAGTTCTAACACGCCCAGGAGTATAGATAAGAAAGTCACAACCTCCCCATGCCCCACAAACAGGGAGTAATTTGGAACACACTGGGAACCACAAACTCCCTCAAGGCCAGTGGCACAGGACCATTCCTGTCTGGGCATGCACCTGGAGCAGCCCTAAGGCTTTAGCTCTGCACCCAACCCCCCAAAACTCAGAGTAGACTAGACTCCCAAGAGCTCTAACACATAGGAACATAGGATAATAGGATCACAGGATCTCAGGAGCTAGGGCACAACAGGATTTCAGGAGCATTGAAGAAGCCTGACTCCCAGGAGCTATCACAACCAGGGTCTCAGGATCAGATGGATTAGAGTGACAGCTGGCCTCTAAGAAGTTCTGACACAGCCAAGATAAGAGAACAGACAGGCTCCAGTCAGAGACAGTGAGTGAAAGTAGCACTAGAGATAACTAGATGGTAAAAGGCAAACACAATAACATAAGCAACAGAAACCAAGGTTACTTGGCATTATCAGAACCTAGTTTTCCCACCATAGAAAGTCGTGAATACCCAATGACACCAGAAAAGCAAGATTAAGATTTAAAATTCCTTATCATGATAATAGAAGATTTTAAAAAGGAAATAAATAATTCCCTCAAAGAAATAGAAAAGAACACAGATAAACAGGTAGAAGCCCTTAAAGAGAAAACACAAAAATTCCTTAAAAGCTACAAAGAAACACAACCAAACAGGTGAAGGAATTGAGCACAATCATTCAGGACATAAAAACGGAAGTAGAAACAATAAGAAAATCACAAAAGAAGACTACCAAGGAGATAGAAAACCTAGGAAAGAGATCAGGATTCATGGATGCAAGCATCACCAACAGAATACAAGAGATAGAAGAGAGAATCTCAAGTGCAAAAGATACCATAGAAAACATTGACACAACTATCAAAGAAAACACAAAATGCAAAATACTCCTAACCCAAAACATCCAGGAAATCCAGGACACAATGAGAACACCAAATCTAAGGATAATAGGTATAGAAAAAAAAGCAAAGATTCCCAACTTAAAAGGCCAGTAAATATCTTCAACATAATTATAGAAAACTTCTCTAACCTAAAGAAATAGATGCCTATGAACATACAAGAAGCCTACAGAACTCCAAATAGACTACATCAGAAAAGAAATTCACAGTGTAACATAAAAATCAAAATAGCAAATGCACAATGAAAGAAAACAGTCAAATAACTTATAAAGGCCGACCTATCAGACTTACACCAGACTTCTCACCAGAGACTATAAAAGACAGAAGATCCTGGGCAGATGTCATACAGACCCTAAGAGAGCATGCCATCCCAGGCTCCTATACCCAGCAAAACTCTCAAATACCATAGATGTAGAAACCAAGATATTCCCTGACAAAACCAAATTTACACGATATCTTTCCACAAATCCAGCACTACGAAGAATAATAGAGGGAAAGCTCCAACACAAGAAGGGAAATTATACCCTAGAAAGAGTACAAAAGTAATCTCCCAACAAACCCAAAAGAAGATAGCCACGCAAACATAACTCCACCTCTAATAACAAAATAACAGGAAGCAACAATTACTTCTAATTAATATCTCGTAACACCAATGGACTCAATTCCAAATAAAGAGACATTAAACTAATGAACTGGATACAGAAACAGGACGCAACATTTTGCTGCATACAAGAAATACACCTCAGTGACAAGGACAGACTAAAAGACTGTCTCAGAATAAAAGGCTGGAAAACAATTTTCCAAGCAAATGGTTCCAAGAAACAAGCTGGAGTAGCCATTCTAATATTAAATAAAATTGACGTTCAACCAAAAGTTATCAAGAAAAATAAGGAAGGTCACGTCATACTTGTCAATGGAAAAATCTATCAAGATGAAATCTCAATTCTAAACACATATTCCCCAAATGCAAGGGCACCAACATTCATAAAAGAAATTTTACTAAAGCTCAAAGCACACATTGCACCTCACACAATAGTAGTGGGAAACTTCAACACTTCATTCTCATCAATAGACAGATCTTGGAAACAGAACTAAACAGAGACACAGTAAAACTAAGAGTAGTTAAAAACCAAATGGATTTAGCAGATACTTATAAAACATTTCATCCAAAACAAAAAGAATATACCTTCTTCTCAGCACATCATGGTAGAACCTTCTTCAAAATTGACCACATAATTGGTCACAAAATAGGCCTCAAGAGACACAAGAATATTGAAATTATCCCATGCATCCTATCAGATCACAAGAGGCTAAGGCTGGTCTTCAATAATGATAAAAATCAATGGAAAGCCCATATACACATGGAAACTGAACAATGCTCTACTCAATGATAACTTGGTCAGGGAAGAAACAAAGAAAGAAATTAAAGACTTTTATAGAATTTAATAAAATGAAGACACCATCCTCATACCAAAACTTGTGGGACACAATGAAAGCAGTGCTAAGAGGAAAACTCATAGCTCTAACTGCCTACAAAAAGAAACTGGAGAGAACACACACTAGCAGCATGACAGTGAAAGAGTTAAAAAATTTTTAAACCTTCCACAGATGGAGTAAAGAGTGCAGATCACCTTGTTCTATGCTCTGGGTCCTAGGAAACTAGCTATCCACAAGACAAAATAGATAAGAATAGGGTTTGAGCTGAGAGTTCAGGTCAGCATGCCCGTGCACCCTAGATACCAGGAACTAAAAACTGAATAGAGTTTGAGTTGGGAGTCAGTGTGCCCATGCACCCTGGATACCAGGAACAGAACTGAACTGAAATAGGGTTTGATTCTTAAGAGAACAAAGACATAATATTTCCCCCCTGACCATTTCTTGAACCAGTCACGGAAGCTGAACACTGGACAGGTGCTTTCTATAGATACTTAATCATGATTTCCGCCCTCGTCTCCCTAGGTTGCGGTTTTTCCCTTTAAAAGGTCTAGCTCTTCTCTAAGGGGGGGGGGGTCGTACTTCATTGCTTGCCTCTGTGTAGGACAGGCTAGAAGTGCAGCCTCAACTCCTTGAATCAAATATACCTCTTGTTAATTACATCAAGTTCAGTGTCTTGCAGTTATTGGGGTGGCTGTGAATTCCCGTGAACAGGGAGGGAGTTCCTCCCTTTCTGGCGGGCCTTACAACAGCACACCTAAAATTGCTAGAACAAAAAGAAGCAAATACATCCAAGAGTAGAAGGGACGAAATAATCAAACTCAGGGCTAAAAATCAAGCAAGTAGATACAAAAAGAACTATACAAAAAGTCAAAAAAAACAACAACAACAAAAAAAAAAAAAAACTGAGAGCTGGTTCTTTGATAAAATCAACAAGATAGATGAACCCTTAGCTAGAGTTACCAGAAGGCAAAAAGACAGTATCCAAATTAGTAAAATTAGAAATGAAAAAGGAGACATAACAACAGAAACTGAGGAAATTCAAAAAATCATCAGAACCTACTACAAAAGCCTATATTCAACAAAACTGGAAAATCTGGATGAAATGGACAATTTCCTAGACAAATACCAGACACCAAAGTAAAATCAGAATCAGATAAACCATCTAAATATTTCTATAACCACTAAAGAAATAGCAATAATCGTTAAAAGTCTCCCTAACAAAATCAAAAACAAAAAACAAAAAACAAAACAAACAAACAAAAAAACAGGACCAGATGGTGTTAGTGTAGAATTCTATCATACCTTCCAAGAAGACCTAATATCAATTCTTTATAAACTATTCCACAAAACAGAAACAGAAGGAACACTACTCTACTTGTTTTATGAAGCCACAATTACAATCATCCCTAAACGACACAAAGGCCCAACAATGAAAGAGAACTTCGAATCAATCTCCCTTATGAATATCAATGCAAAAATACTCAATAAAATTCTTGAAAACTAAATCCAAAAACACATCAAAACAATCATATACCATGATCAAGTAGGCTTTATCCCAGGAACACAAGGACGGTTCAATATAGAGAAATCCATCAATGTAATGCACTATATAAACGAACTCAAAGAAAATAAAACCACATGATCATCTCACTAGATGCTGAGAAAACATTTGACAAAATTTAACACTGCTTCTTGATAAAAGTCTTGGAAAGATCAGGAATTCAAGCCCATACCTAAACATAGTAAAAGTAATATACAGCAAACCAGTAGCCAACATCAAACTAAATGGAGAGAAACGTGAAGCAATCCCACTAAAATCAGGGACTAGACAAGGCTGTCCACTCTCTCCCTATCTATTCAATATAGTACTGGAAGTCCTAGCTATAGCAATTACACAACAAAAGGAGATAAAAGGGATAAAAATTGGAAACTAAGAAGTCAAAATATCACTATTTGCAGATAATATGATAGTATACTCAAATGACCCCAAAACTTCCAATGGAGAATTCCTAACCCTGATAAACAACTTCAGCAAAGTGTTTGGATATAAAATTAACTCAAAAAAATCAGTAGCCCTCCTTTACTTAAAGGATAAGCAGGCAGAGGAAGAAATTAGGGAAACAACACCCTTCATAATAGTCACCAATAATATAAAATACCTTAGTGTAAATCTAAACAAGCAAGTGACAGATCTGTATGACAAGAACTTCAAGTCTCTGTAGAAAACAATTGAAGAAGATCTCAGAAGATGGAAAGATCTCCCATGCTCATGTATTGTCAGGATTAATATAGTAAAAAATGGCCATCTTGCCAAGAGCAATCTATAGATTTAATGGAATCCCCATAAAAATTCCCAACTCCATTCTTCACAGTGATAGAAAGAGCAATTCTTAAATTCATTTGGAATAACAACAACGACGGAAAAAAAAAAAAAACAGGATAGTGAAAACTATTTTCAGAAATAAAACATCATCTGGGGAAATCACAATCCCTGACCTCAAGCTGTACTACAGAGCAGTAGTGATAAAAAGTGCAGGGTATTGGTACAGAGATAGGCAAGAAGATTAATGGAATAGAATAGAAGACCCATAAATGAACCCAGGTACCTATAGTCACTTGATCTTTGACAAAGGAGCTAAATCCATACAGTGGGAAAAAGATAGAATTTTCAACAGGTGGTTCTGGTTGAACTGGAAGTCAGCATTTAGGAAAATTCAAATTGATCATTTCTTATCTCCTTGTACAAAACTCAAGTCCAAGAGGATCAAGAACTTTCAAATAAAATCGGACACACTGAAACTGAAACTAATAGAATAGAAAGTGGGGAATAGCTTCGAACACATGGGCTCAGGGGAAATGTTCCTGAACAGGACACTAATGGCTTATGGTCTACAATCAAGAATTGACAAATGGGACTTCATAAAATTGCAAAGCTTCTGTAAGGCAAGGGACACTGTCAATAGGACAAAACAGCCATCCACAGATTGGGAAAAGATCTGAGGATGTGGAGAAAAAGGAACATTACTCCATTGTTGGTGTGATTACAAGCTGGTACAACTACTCTGGAAGTCAGTCTGGCAGTTCCTCAGAATATTGGACATAATATTACCTGCGGATCCAGCGATATCACTCCTGAACATATACCCAAAAGATGCTCCAACATATAACAAGGACATGCTCCACTATGTTCATAGCAGCCTTATTTATAATAGCCAGAAGCTGAAAAGAACCCAGATATCCTTCAACAGAGGGATATAGAAAATGTAGTACATTTATACAATGGAGTACTACTCAGCTATTAAGAACAATGAATTCATGAAATTCTTAGGCAAGTGGACGGAACTAGAAAATATCATCCTCAGTGAAGTAACACAATCACAAAAGAACACACATGGTATGCACTCACTGATAAGTGGATATTAGCCCAAAATCTCACAATACCCAAGAACATAACTCACAAAGCACATGAATCCCAAGAAAAAAAAAGTACCAAAATGTGGGTGCTTTGGTTTTTCTTAGAAGGAGTAACAAAATACTCACATGAGCAAATATGAGACAATGTGTGGGGCAGAAACTGAATGAGAGAACATACAGAGACTGCCTGGAGATCCCTCCCAGATGCAATCACCATATGCAAACACTGTTGTGGATGTCTGGAAGTGCATGCTGACAGGAGCCTAATATACCTGTCTCCTGAGAGGCACTGCCAGAGCTTGACCTGTACAGAGGTGAATGCTCACGACTAATCATTAACATGACTACAGAGTTCCCAGTGGAGGAGTTATAGAGAAGACTGAAGGAGTTGAAGGGGCTTGTGTCCCTATGGGGAGAGCAACAATACCAACCAATCAGAACTTCCTGGGTCTAAAGGCTAGCCTGGGAACACACATGGAGGGACCCATGTTTCTAGCTATATTTGTAAGGAGGATGGACTTGTTGGTCATCAGTGGGAGAGAGAGGTCCCTTGAAGGCTGGATGCCCCAGTGAGGGGAAATTTGAGGAAGGGGAGATACAAGTGGGTAGATGGGCAGGGGCATACCCTCATAGAAATAAGAGGAGGGTAGATGGGTTAAGGGATTTCTGGGGGTGGGGAATGGGCAAAGGGGATAACATCTGAAATGTAGATAATTAAATTACCCAATAATTTAAAGAAAATAAAAAAAATAAACAAATAATGGAACTGGCTATGGCAGTTGAACATTAGAGACTCATTAGAAGCAATTTAACATTGCCCATATTACAGAGATTTTTTATAATTGTCAAGGACAAGAAACTGTGGAACAAGAATGGAACTTTAAAACACTATCTTCATAAAATAAAAAAGAAGGGTGAGATATAACTTTGTACAACACAAATTTATTTAAATCATATTCTTTTTGCCTCAAGTTCTAAGACTTTGTGGAACAGAGAATGAAAAAGAAAACTTACAATGCCTCTTGTATTGTTATTAAATGTGACAGGTTTTTCAGACTCAATCATGGACTGGTCTAGAAATCAATCCAATATTGAAAATAAAAGTCTTCATTTGTAAGTCTGGTTCTGGACATTTTCAGAGAAGTATATGGAAATTAGCTCAGTTCTCTATGATGTTATGTTAGCAAGAGATATAGTTGAGGCAGGATCTGAATTTCAAAAAGGTGTTAGCACATGTGTTAGGGCTCTTTTAATTGTCAAGTTAAAATTTCTTTTGTTTCTTCTACAGTATTTAATGTAAGTTGCATTGATTGTATACTTTCTAACTGTGTTAGTGTTTTGAAATCTGACATGTCAGTTATGGAGGTCTATCAACCAACTTTTGTTTTAGTGCCCTGAGTATCACAGAACTTTGGTATTCTAAAAATATCTTGCAATTACTGGAAGATATGAGGCAGGCTTTAAGCAGAAGCAAGAGAGTAGTGGGCTTGATTATTGCTGGTATAACAGCTTTAATTATATTAATTGCTAGCACTACTGCTTCTGCAATTGCTGTGACACAAGAAGTTAAGACAGCTACTTTTTAAAATCATTTAGTGAAAAATGTTACTAATGTGTTGAGTATACGAGAGGATTTATATAGGCATTTGGAATAATGGATTGATGCTCTTTATCCTATTCAAATTACTGGGAGGAGGTTCAGAATTTAAGGGTAAGGAGACATCTTAAGTGTCATGCCAAATACCATTGGACTCATGTTAGTTCTAAAATTTACAGTGGTAGTCATTATAATTAGGAAGAAGTTTTATGACACAAGCAGTGTATTTGGCATGATTCTAACACATCTCGGGTTGTTTTAATGATACATCTGGAGCTTATGAATTTCAAGAATACTTCTCTGCTGAGCTTTGATGTGGTAGATACTACAGAAAAAATTACCCATAGTCAGTATTTATATTTTGGTCAAGCTTCAAAAATGGCATTTATAGCTTGATCATGCTAGTCCATTTAGTCCTGGGAGTAATTTTATTCCTGCCCATTGTGTTAAAACTTTTCTTCAACAACATCATCATTTTGGCAGCCAAGTACATGGCTTGAACCTGAAAATGGACAACACCCCCCCCCCCAGATAGAGTTATTAAATTAAGAGGTTGGCAAGCCAAGGATGTGTAAGATTCTGCACAGAGCCTTACCATCCTAAAACAGAAATTCATTGCTCTGGATAATGCATATTCCATGGAGGGTAAGGAAGGCATTCTTGTCAGAAAGACCTAAGACAGGCTCAGTCTTGTTTATGAAATAAAAAGGGAGGAGAGGTGGAGAGCCTTTAAAGGGGCTACTTGGCAAGAATCTGACATGGGACAAGAACAAGGAAAGGGGCTGCTTGGCAGGAATATGATATTGGCCAAGGACAAGGAAGTAGGCTTCAGGCAGGATTCTGACATTAGGCTAGAACAAAGAAGTAAATTCAGGAATCTAAATCTTAGGCTAGAACAAAAAAGTAATCTCAGGCAGGAACATAAATATTAGGCTAGAACAATTTTATACAGGATTCTAAATTTTAGTCTAAAACAAGGAAGTAGTCTTCAGACATGAAAATGACCTTGGGCTAGGACAGGGAAGTAAGCTCAGATACTTTGGTCATCCTGATAAGCCCCTAGGAACAGCGATCATGGGAGTGTTCATGTAATTGGATTTAATGCCTTGCTTTTTCTTTGACTATTTGTGTTTTTTGTTTTGCTTGTTCCTTGACTATTTGCATCTATTGTATTGCTAGATCCTCAACCTAGAGCAGACCTTACTATATGCATGTAATCAAAATTGTATAAAAGCGTAAATGAGGAGAGTGAATTGGATAGGTGATTCTAGGTATGGAAAATGGTAAAAGGGGATGACATCTGTATTGTAAATAAATAAATGATCCAATAAAAATAAAATAAAATAAGATTTACAGAATGCAAAAATACAAAAATACTAAAATCACTACACTAATTCCATACATTTCAAAAATCTCAGGTTCAATACCAATACTAGTGAAATAGAACAACATATTCTAATAATAAGCAAGCTCATGTTATGTTTGGAAGAAAATAATCAAAAGTAAAGACATAGTTTTATTAAGAAACTCTTAAAACATAACTATTTACATAGATAGAGAGATAGTTCAGGGTTTAAGAGCACAGGCTTCTCTTTTATTCCCTGCACATACATGGTAGCCCATAACTGTCTATATTTCTGAATCCAGAGGATCTAATGTTTTTTGGCCTTCATGAGCACCAAGCACATATTTGTTGCATGGATATACATTCACTAAACACACACACACACACACACACACACACACACACACACACACACACACACTAAATGTTAAATTTAGAAAAATGTTTTTATAATGTTTACATATACCATTCTATTTATATTTGAATCACAGTTTTGAAAAATATATTTTGTTTTATTTTATGTTTATTAATATTTTGTATGTTTATATATATGTGTACTATGTGTGTGCCTTGTGCCCCTGAACCCCAAAAGGATCATTAGATCTTCTACAGCTGCAATTACAGGTGGTTGTGAAAAGCATGTGGGAACTGAATCGAGGTCCTCTGTAAGATTAGTATGTATAATTAACTGCTGATCCGTTTTTCTTGGCCCTCAAAATGCATTTTGAACCACATTTTCTGTATCCATTCTTCTGTCATGGGACATAAGGCTGATATGAGCATATTGAAATATGTGCCCCTGTGGCATGGTGGGGCATCTTTTGGGTATATTCTCAAGAGTGGTATTGCAGGGTCTTAAGTTAGCCCTATTTCCAATTTTCTGAGGAAACTTCAGATTTTTTTTCCAGAGTGGTTGTACCATTTTGGAATCCCATCAGCAATGGGGGAGTGTTCCTCTTTCTCCACATCCTCACCAACATATGTTCTCACCTAGGGTTTTGATCTTAGCCATTTTGATTGGTGTAACATGGTATCTTAGGGTCATTTGATTTGCATTTCTCTGATCACTAAAGATATTGAACATTTCTGAAGTCCCATTTATCGATTCTTGATTGATTAGCATTCTGTTTAGGAAATTTGACCCTGTGCCCATGAGTTCACAGCTCTATCCCACTTTCTCTTCTAACAGACTCAGTGTATGTGGTTTTATGTTGAGGGTCTTGATTCACTTGGAGTTTTATGCCAGGTGACAAATATGGGTCTATTCTCATTTTTGGCATCTTTGTCAAAGATGAAGCATTTATAAATGTGTGGTTTAATTTCTGGGTCTTCAATTCTATTCCATTATCAATGTGTCTGTTTCTGTACCAATACCATACAGCATTTACACAGTAGAATACTACTCAGTTATTAAGAACAAGGACATTCTGCATTTTGCTGGCAAATGGATAGAACTAGAAAATATCATCTTGAGTGAGGTAATTCAGACACAAAAGGACATGTATGGTATGTACTCACTAATAAGTGGATATTAGCAAAAAAAAAAAAACAAAAACAAAAACAAAAAAACATACAGAATAGTTAAGATACAGTCCACAGAACTCAAAACATTCAACAAGCTGAAGGCCCCAAGTGAGGATGCCTCAGTACCACTGGGGAGGGAGAAGAAAGCAATCAAAAGTGGGGAGGGAGGGAGGGAGGGACCTGAGAGGGAAAGTAGACTGGGGTGGTGGGGAGAGGGGAACCTGATCTAGTATTGGGTGAGGGAAAAGGACTGAAGCCCTGACAGCCAGCATAAACAATAGAAACAGGCAACCTAGGGAAGTAGGAAGTTGGTGACACCCTTCAGAATGCACCAGATACTTGGGAAAGTAAGACTCTCAGGACTCAAAGGGAGAGACCTTAAGTGAAATGCTGAACAGTTGAGAAAGGGAACTTACAGAGGCTACCTCCAGCAAGAAGACAGTGCATCAAATGAGGAATGGGGTTGCTGTTCTACAGTCAAAACTCTGACCCATAATTGTTCCTGTCTGAAAGAACTACAGGGATGGAAATGGAGAGAAGCCTGAATCAAAAAAGGTCCAGTGACAGGCAAAAAGTGGGATCCAGCTCAAAGGGAGGTCCCAATGCTTCTCACTATTACTGAGCCTATGGAGCACTCACAAGAAGTGACCTATCATGACTGCACTCTGAAAAACCCAACAAGCAGCTGAAAGAGTCAGATGCACATATTTGCACCCAATCAATGGACAGAGGATGCTGTCCCCCGTGGTTGAATTAGGGAAATGCCGAAAGAATCTGAGAAGGAGGGTAACCTTGTAGGAGGATCAGCAGTCTCAAGTAACCTGGACTCCTGCCATCTTTCAAACACTGGACCATCAAAAAGGCAACATATACCAGCTAATACGAGGCTTACAACACATATAACAGAGGCCTGCAGGATCTAGGTTCAGTCAGAAGTGATGCACCTAACCCTCAATAGATTGGAGGCCCCAGGGAATTTAGAGGTCAGGTAAGGTAAAGGGTGTGGGTGGGGACAGCCTTGTGGAGATGTGAGGTTGGGTTGGAGTTATTGGATGTGGAACAATCAGATGGTGGACAGAGTGGGGAATGAAATCTGGAGTGTAAAAACAAATTAATTAATGAATTAGTTTAAAAGATGCTTTGTGAAGTATGGTGGCAGTCCCATCATCTACCTCCCCATGCACTCACCTCAATTTAAATATCCAAGCCTACAGTTTTATTAAAACCACTATTTTATCATCAAGTTTACTTACAAGCCAGTTTAAATGAGTTTTGGAATATCATAAATTGGAGACAATTTTAAGTTACTCTATATTCTCAGTAGTCTTGTCTTTTAATGTTAATTTATTTGCTTATTTGAAAAACTACAAACTTAATTACATAACATCATTCTACCACATGTATGGTGGAATGTAAAGATAAATTTCAGACAAGTTTATTCAAAATAACAATGTAATAGTTTCATATGTTTTGAGTACTTTATTAATAATAAATTCATATAAAATATCTCTTCACTAATGTAAAACAATCTACTATGAAAACATACACTTTATATAAATACTAAATGATAAAGGGTGAGCATCTTGAGTAAATTAATGATCCATTTTCCAATCTGTTTTTGAAAGCATTTCTGAGGAAATCAATTGTCATCAATTTTGCTATTCTAATGTCTATATACGATATCATAAAAGATTCATATGTTATGAAGATAGGCCCTAGAAGCACTTAAAGCCCAATAAAAGTCCATCTTCTTCTAAAAAGACATATAGAATAGATGTTGTAATAACAACTAGCACATATTACATTCATCATTTACACAGTGTTGAGGGTCATACAGTATAGAGTACAAATTGATAAACCACAATTGCAAGTTTACCTTCTCCTTTTAAACAGTTGCATGGGCCAATGACAACTGAATAAGATTTTTTCATTCGAGCCATGGCATCAGAATTTTTAACACTTGACTAAATTTCATTTTCATTCATGTTAAGTAAAAAATATAATAAAGTGACAACCTACATAATGATATTTGCAATGCATATATATATATCTATACATATATATATATATATATATAATAGTAGTTGATAGTAGTTGGTTAAACTGCTTTGGCTCCAGGCCAGTCGCATCCACATGTGTACCCAGGAGAAATCTGGATTTACAAATGAAAGTCATATTCACACACATGAACACACACACACACACACACACACACACACACACAGAGAGAGAGAGAGAGAGAGAGAGAGAGAGAGAGAGAGAGAGAGACATACAGACACATACACACAGAGGTCAGTTAATTTTTGACATGCCATGAAGTCTGGGTACTAAATCTTCCCCTGCTAGCAAATGTTCTGCTCTGGTATTCCTGAAACTCCTAAGCCTTTTCACACTAGCTAGGCCAAATTGGGGAAGTGACCACTGGTCACTTTTATTATTAAATGAGTTGCATAAGTAAAATGCCTATCTTGGAGTAACAATATTAATTCCAAATTTTGTATCAATATACAGATTTGTACCGGTGTAAGAAATTATAACTCCAAGTTTGTATCAATTATAAAGATTTATATTAATATAAATTATGGCAAATAATTTATATTAATTAGTACAAATAATTTTAGTACAAAGTTTTGTTCAAGAATAAAATAAGCAATTCATCCTATCTCATCCTATCTATTTCTCCCATCTTCAAAATAATGACCATTTTTAAATAATCTTTTAGAGTGACAACCTATCTATAATTTGTAAAATAACCATAACCAGACACCCCAAACCAAGGAATAAGGCTGATAACACACCACCATTTCTTCTTGCTGAATATATTCTTTAAATTTGGTGGGGGATAGAAAAATTTAAAAAAATGGTTAGACTTAAGAAAGGTAGCTTTAGTATCTGTTATCTAGTCTCTGTATGCTCAGAAGCCTCAGGGCTTGACTGTAGTTCTGACTGGATCTGTCTAAAAGTTTGAATAAAGCAAGATCATCTAGAATCAGTAGCAATTCCTGAACCTGTTCTGGAAGCAAGTCTCTGGACATCATAAGGAAGCAGGGGGCTAAAACACCAGGTCAGTTCAGCATCTCTGAGGATGAATCTTGTCAAATCTGAACATTCTATAATATATGAATCTCACAACCAAATTTTTTTATTGGATATTTTATTTACATTTCAGATACCAACCCCTTTCCCCATTTCCCCTCCCTAGAAAACCCCTATCTCGTGCCCCCTTTTCCATTTTGCTTTTATACATTTTTTTTAAATGTTAATCAAAGACTTTATAAGTATGGTAATGCTCAATCAGAAGTGTAACCTACTACCCAACCTAGCTATGTAAACTATCTTTGACTGGTGGAGACATGTGAACTTCTGCCTCCAACCATTAAGATACTCATATTGGCCGGGTGGTGGTGGCGCAGGCCTTTAATCCCAGCACTTGGGAGGCAGAGGCAGGTGGATTTCTGAGTTTGAGGCTAGCCTGGTCTACAGAGTGAGTGCCAGGACAGCCAAGGCTATACAGAGAAACCCTGTCTTGAAAAACCAAAAAAAAAAAAAAAAAAAAGATACTTATATTGACTGTGCAAGGTGCACTGACCAGTTAAGGATAAATTTTGTTCCTTGTTTGAGCAGGAAAGTCAACTGTCTTTTTATGAATTAACTTTATCAATAACAAATTATGGTAAGTATTCATTTATGTTATATAAAGGAGGGCATGAAGAATCATAAGGATTCCATAACCAAGATTTATTGACTAATTTTAGCTGAAGTTTTGTCTAGGGACATTTTTATGTCTAATCCAGTTATTGGGCTGTTCCCATGTGGAGGAATCAGCAGATCAAGTTACTTGTCCTTTTTGATTTTCTCGAATTTGTCTTTACTATAGCCAAAATCCTCAAAGGATATCTGTTATATCTGATCCATATCACTCTGGAAGGGGTCCAAAAACCTTCCTCCTTTCCTGTCAACACAAATATAAAGCTACACAAAATAGCATATCTTTGGTCCAGTAACCAGAAATTATGAAAGGTATAGCTTGACCAGATGAATTTTAATATATCCACCATACTCATAACCACACACATTTTGATACTTAAAGCAATGCAAAGCAATCTAACCAAATATTAACCATTGAGACAGTGCTTCTTCGCCATCTTCTGCTTTTAAAAGCCTCAATGATTATTATCTATGTCTACTTTTTTATAATAATATTTTATACATCTATGTATACTTAAATTCTCCCTACTTTGGAGATTAATATCCCTGTGGATACATATGGTAGTATGCCCCTTTCTCTTTAGTGTCTACTGTCTGAGATAAATTAGGCTCCCTATCCCCTGATTCTAGATTGAATTTTTAAGCATCAAAAGCCTCAATATTTATTATCTATGTCTACTTACTATGCAAGCCTATGTCCAGGCTCTATCCTTGTAATATCAGGCTAAAAATCCCAGAAATCCTATGATCACGTCCAAGGATTTTGAGAATTTGCCCTAGCAAGACTTTTAAATTTCTTTAAAGCATTTTTTTTTCATTCAATCTCCCTAACTTCTCCCTTCTATATAACTTAATATCTCTGTATACTTTAAGAACATTTTAAAAATTAACATTATACTCTCCTCTATTCTTAAAAGGAATTAAATCAAAATTTATAAATCTCTATCCTTTATCTGGTGGCAAGAAGCAGGCAACTTCTATTGTCTGTTTCTCACTGCTTTCCTCCACCTGGTCAGATATAGGTCATCCTTTTTACAAAGCAGGGGCTCCCAGCATCTTTGAGCTGAGGCTCTCTGTGGCTGTGTTCCTTTGTTCTCATTTTGCTTGCTCCCTTGCTCAGAACCACATGAGTCCACTTCTCTTCTACTACTAGACTTATATCAATTGCATGTGCATGTGTTTCATCCCAGAATCTCTAAATAATTTTAAAAGTGAGTTCTTGCCCAGCACATTATACTCCATCTGTAATTGTAGTTGCCTAAACCATTTTGGCTCCCAGAGGGCTATTTGGGTGCGGTGCACACCCACTCAGCAGCAATCTATATTTACAAGTGAAATACACACACACACAGATACACACACACACACACACACACACACACACCTGCCAATTAATTTTGATGTGCTGTGACTAATTCAAAGGCTAGCTTTGCTAGCAAATACTCCCCTCTTATACCCTGAGACTCCTAAACCTTCCTCTTCCACCCCAGACCCAATTGGGGAACTGGCTAGTGGCCACTTACCTGAATTCTTGCATGACTGGTTGGCTTTCTGTACTGTAGTTCTTATGTCCTATCCTTCTCCCTCCAATCATAGGGCTTCCCATCTTTCTTTCTCCTAGTTCCTATTCTACGAAAATCTAAAGGTTCCACCTTAGTCTGTCTGCCCAACCATTGCCCATTGGGTCTTTATTGATCAATTGGATCAAAACTCAATTGGGCTGCAAAGTATAGACTGGGAAGGTGGACAATATTTGAAATACAAATAAATAAATTGATCAATAAAAACAACTAGGGACAAGGACCTTCAGCTTTTGGACAAGCAGATTTTCAATTTTGCAGGCCAGAGTTCATATGTGTGAACACCCCAAGGAAAACCTGCAAGATACATCTAACATCCAGAATATATATAAAAAGTGTTTAAAAAGTTATCAGCCAAAAAACTTAACAATCTAATTAAAAATGGTAAAGAATTAATAGACATTTCTCAGAAAGTATATTATCTTAATACCCACTGGGTAGGTACATGAAACACATCTTCAATATTATTAACCCTTAAAGAAATTAAACCTTAAATTAAATTAACTCAAAAACTACAAAAAGATCCTGTCTTACTTTAGTAAGAAGGACTTATTAAAAGGATAAGTGTTACCAAGTAAGAATATGCAAAGGGGAAACATAAGGAAAACATAGACAAAAGACTTGCTTTATGTTTCAATGGTCACTCTTGTGTATATTATCAGAAAAAGTGTATATAACAAGAGAAAATAAAATAAGTATGATGAAGATTCCTGTATACTCTGTGTTCTTGACATCATTATTCATAGTAACCATGGAATAGAAATAGCATCCTAAGTGTCCATATGTGGGTAATAGTGGCTAGGGAACTGCAGGGTCTCTCACGCCATGCTGTGTGTAGTTGGCAGAGAACTCCCTGGGTTCCTCCAGCTGGAAGTTAGGCCCGGCTGTTCACTAAAAGACTCTCCACAGTTCCTCTCGGTGTGGCCCCAACACACAAGGAAGTCCTTGGGTTTCTAAAACCGATTTATTGGCATAGCAGATGGTGGATGGATCTGGATGTTTGCCCTTCAAAACCCAGAGAGGACCTGAGTTAAATATGGAGGGGAAGAGGAGGGAGGGCCTGGGAGGAATGTTTAATTGGCTCCACCCTCTGGTCTTCAGGTACCTTATTAGTATGTAAATCTCTCTAGGGCCTGAGGCCTGTTTATCATGCCCACCTGTGTACATGACTGAAGGGTGAAGGTGGAATGGAGATTAGACCTCATGTCAGGCCCAGCATCTATATACTAATTATGACTGGAATAAGACCTCTCCCTGTCTGTCTTTCTCCCTCTGTCTCTCTCTCACACATACAAAGAGAGACACACATACAATGAGAGAGAGAGAGAGAGAGAGAGAGAGAGAGAGAGAGAGAGAGAGAG